>CM029020.1:72647156-73274656 GCA_016801055.1 Panax notoginseng
ATTACAATTATCACACTATTTCACAGAATAGTGAGGACTACTAATGCAACCATCTGGACAGTCAATCTATTTCCCGACTAGTCCAGCTATATTCTCATTTCCTGAAGAGAACATTGAAAGAAAGGGTGAGCTCAACTAGCCCAGTAAGAAATATTATGACTAAGATAATGTACAACAAATTATCTTTAGTCTTCAATAGGGAAAAATCTGATAAAATATAATAGACAACAAGTTTAAATCAACAACTGCAGCGAAAAAAGCAATCCATTAGAAGAGTTAAGTAGAGCATAAAACCTACTATCTTCTATGAGTTAAAAGATTTTATCATCAATTTTATGCTGAGATTCAGCTTAATAAATAATCCACATCATCGAATTATCCCTGCACTACGGGCCAAAGATAATCGTGTTTTCATCAACGGTCATGATCATGCCATAAAACAATTCATCTTTGCACCCTTGGTCGAAGAGAATCAATGGCCATAATCATACAAAAATTATCCATCAATGCACTACGAGCCAATGAGGACTTTTATCACATCATTTGTAACATTACGGTCATGATTATAATGAATAATCCCTGGTCATAATCATACCAAGTCCATCTATGTACTACAGGCCACAGATGACTTTCAACAGAATATAAACATGAGGATGATGGCAATGATATAATAATTCAATTAAACAAGTTCAAGGATAAATTTTAAAGATTTATAATTTAATTATCCAGAAATCAATAACGTCCAAATTGTCAACATGATACTACTCTGTGGAGTAAAATTCAAGAATAATACTCAGTTGGTCATGTTCATCTCAACACCTGTTCATCTTTGCACTACGGGACAAAGATATTCATCAGCTAATCATTCGTCTTTGCACTACAGGCCAAAGATATTCAGTAATATCATCATTTAGGAATGAGGATGATGAAAAAAATCTTAAAGAAAACGAATCCAGTGAGATAAAAGAACAAATATTAGGATTCGTATTATAGTTTATCCAAGTTCAATAATACTCCGAAATAACCAATTTTGAAGCAGAATTCAAAAATAATGATCAAAACATGGATACAATCAAAGATAGTAACCATAATAGCCATCTTGGATAAAAAGAAGAAAATTTCATTTTTTGGTGAATAGTGTCGTATTCGTGAATAGTGTCGTATACTTGAATAGTACCGTATACGTGAATAGTAACCCCGACACAAAAAGGTCCAAATTTGATAAAAAGTTCAGACCAATACTTCGGCATGATATTGAAAGAAATAATATAATTTACGAAGAAAATAACATCCCTTACCTCAGAATAACCGTACTTCTGACTGAATTTCGGATATAGTGCAAACAGAAACTTGCACTGAATAGCAACTCTCAAAGTATCAAAATACTCACAAAATACGCTTGAGAATATAGAGAGAGAAAGAGAGAAAACTTATGAATTCTGGTGTGATTTTCAATTCTAACTTAGCCCTCTATTTATAGGAAAATGTTAGCACGTCGAAGCAGACTTGACCTGCTACCTGATGGCTTTACCTGCTACTATTGCCACCCACCACATTTGAAATAAAATTCAGCACATTTCTTCACCAACCACAAGTGGGGCCCACTCAATTCTAGAATTTTCCACCAAAATTATTTATAAACCTAATTTCTGAATCAGTCACCTCTTAAAATTCATAACAAATCATACGTTCATTTTTAACGGTTCAAAATTTGTGGACATATACTCAACTTAATATGTATAACATATCCAAAAATCACAACGATCCAACGGTCGGATTAAAAATTATAACTCACGCAATATATCTGAAAAATACTGATTTGATTTTTAATACCTCTATTCCGACAGAAATACTGATAAAACACCTCAACATTAATTCCTTCAATAATAATCACATAAATAAATCCATCATTTATATCCATATCAAATAAATATTTTCTTACCATATAAATTAATAATTAATTATTCACAAATAATATTACAAAATCACAATTATGACAACTAGGCCGTTCCCAGGAAAGAGGGGGCTTTCCGATTAGAATTTCCTTACTGGCGAGCAATTAGGTGACCAAACCTCTCATTAGACAGAACTTTCTAGACATTGCCAATAATGTAATCTAATAATATTATTCAAATAATATGAATTATTGATCTGATAATGGAAAATACTGTGCAGTAACAATTATTGAAATAACAATAATATAAAATATCAACGCAGCAATTATTGAATCAATAAAATAAAATATTGAACAGTAACTACTATAACAATTATTAAGTAGTGTCTTCTTACATAAGGATCAATAATTCAAAAATATTGTGCAAAACCGTGTGCTACTGTGCAACCACGCGTATTACTGTATTTTAACCACTGGGTATTCCAACAGTGTTAACGGTAACAACTACATCGTTATTTATAAAAACTTAATTTTATCGTTTTATTCATCCGACAGTTATTCTGTTATGGGGCCCACAAATGGCTGCGCCGTTGTACGAATATTTCCCGACAGAAAGAATATTCCACGACCAAACGAATATTCCCCGACAACAATGAATATTTTATAACTACTTGTTTATTTTGCAAAATTTGCACATTTCACCCATAACCAAAATATTACATCAAATTAACACCTTATTATTCACAATAATAATTAGAGAAAATTTGATTTTATTCATTAATAAGTTGGGATCTTACAACCTCCCTCCTTATGAAATTTTGTCCCCGAAATTTACGTATGCACCTGATATGCCTAACAGATGGGGTTACCTTGACTTCATTTCATATTCTAACTCTTGAGGTATCTCCTTATACGTTAAATCTTCCGCTATCTCGTCCGGTTCTTAATCAATAATGTGGTTCGGATCATCCATATATTTTCGTAACATCGATACGAAATAAACGTTATGAACACGTGACATACTTGGCCTTTAAAACGAGTCTATAGGTCACAGTTCCTACTCGATTGAGGATTTCAAATAGACCAATAAAATCGAGGGTTGAGATTTCCTCTCTTCATCGACTCTTGCTCCTAGAATAACGCCATCTTGAACCTTCTTGTTTACATTCATCAGCTCTGAGTCTGTAGCTTGAGCGGCTTTAACTTTATTGATTTAAAATCAGTTCTAATCGTATATTTGCTATCTTCATGTAGGTTCGTATATTCGCACTCGTAAATGCATACAATCTTCTGCTCAACGCGTCAGCTACCACGTTCGCTTTTCCCACGATGGTATTAAATGGTATAATCGTAATCGTCAACAGCTCGAGCCAACGTCTTCAGCGCATAATACGTTCGTTTTAGGTGAAGAAATATTTTAAGGGTTTTAGAAATGGGTTTTATACTGGGGTCAAATTTAAACGTTGAGCGCAAGTAGGAGAAATAAAAGAATACGTAGAACCGATATTGAATAAGGTATAAACTTCGCAAGAGTTTATGATTAACTTACCCGTGATAACTTCGTTCGTGTTCCTCGACAAACGCTCTTACTTAAACTACCGACTTTGACTTATTTGAGACATCCTTTGGCATTACTATCCCCGCTGGACTTGACTTCACTACAGGATAAAATTTAGCTAGGTGACCTTCTCTTCCGCAATTGAAACACACTTTGGGTTGCTGCGTACAGTTTGGACGGATGTGTCCCTCTTGTCTGCATTTGAAACATACGACCGGTAGTCGTTCTTCTTCTTTTGAAACGGGTGCTGGTGTTGCTGTCTTTCCATCATTATTGAACCTCCTCTTCTTGAAATTTCCACTTCTATTATCTTGGCCATGATTACCAGCAAAGTGGTTACCATTCTTGGCATGATAATTTCCTCCACGATTGTTGTCACCGCTTTGATGACTGCTACCACTGGTATTATTATTTTTCTAGGTGCTTTCTCTTGGTTGGGTTGACTCGTTATCGCGCTCCAATAACTGAACCCTATTTACAACATCTGAATACAAACACAGTTTGTGAGAAATTAGGTATTAACGTATCTCAGGTTTTAAACCTCTTAGAAACATCCGCGTCATTCTCTCCTCGTTATCAACTAAGTGGGACGCAAACCGGGACAACTCGGCAAACTTAGCTTCGTACTGCGACACGGTCATATTGTTTTGCTCCAACTTGATGAATTCCACTTCCTTCATGTGACGAATACTTTCGGGAAAGTACTTGTCATTGAACAATTCTTGGAACTTCTCCCAAGACATCTTGAGTGCATCAAGCTGGGTACGTTTTACAGATTCCCACCAATGATATGCTTCTTCACGCAACATAAAGGTGGCGAATGGAACCTTTTGCTCCTCTGAGCATTCCAAGACATCAAATATCTTGGTGATCTGTTTTATCCATGTCTCTTCCTTAAGTGGTTCTGGCTTTTCCAAAAACTCCGGTGGTCCTAGCTCCTTGAACTGCTTAGCGGTGACCAACCGTGGGCTACCAGTGTTTCCACCTGCATTATGAACAGGAGTCTCTCTCGTTTGGTATTGCATGAATTCTAATAAGCTCCTAAACGTACCGTCGTTCGTCATTTGGTCGGTGCCGTTGTTCACCTGAGGATTACTGCCTTCCTGATGCACATTATCCTGAGTATTGATCTGTGGTGACTCAACAGTCTCTTGTGCTCCATTGCTATTCTCAACATTCTCGGATGTCATTTTCAAATACTGTCACAAAACAAGGGTTAATTGATATGCAACATATTATCCCTATACTCTGACAGACCAAACAAATACCAAATAAACTTAGTCAGGTCATACTAGCGAAGGAATTTCCCGTTTCTCCCCTCCTAGTTCTTGTCTCACATCTCAGCCAGGGATCATATCCCTAAGCTTTGATACCAACTGTGACAACCCCAAAATAGGTATACATCACCCATTCTGAGTCGCCAAATACATGGTACAGAAACAAATACAACTTCAGTAATACAATTGTCGTGCAGAATACGACAACACATATACTGTGAGTTTGAATACAAATATTGTCTACTAGAGAGTATACAAACTTAAAAGGAGTCCTCATTACAATTATCACACTATTTCACAGAATAGTGAGGACTACTAATGCAGCCATCTGGACCGTCAATCCATTCCCCGACTAGTCCCAGCTATATTCTCATTTCCTGAAGAGAACAGTGAAAGAAAGGGTGAGCTCAACTAGCCCAGTAAGAAATATTATGACTAAGATAATGTACAACAAATTATCTTTAGTCTTCAACAGGGAAAAATATGATAAAATATAATAGACAACAAATTTTAGATCAACAACTGCAGCGGAAAAAGCAATCCATTAGAAGAGTCAAGTAGAGCATAAAACCTGCTATCTTCTATGATTTAAAAGATTTATCATCAATTTTATTGCTGAGATTCAGCTTAATAAATAATACACTTCATCGAATCATCCCTGCACTACGAGCCAAAGATAATCGTGTTTTCATCAACGGTCATGATCATGTCATAAAACAATTTATCTTTGCACCCTTGGCCGAAGAGAATCCATGGCCATAATCATACCAAAAATTATCCATCAATGCACTACGGGCCAATGAGGACTTTTATCACATTATTTGTAACATTACGGTGATGATTATACCGAATAATCCTTGGTCATAATCGTACCAAGTCCATCTATGCACTACAGGCAACAGATAACTTTCAACAGAATATAAACACGAGGATGATGACAATGATATAATAATTCAATTAAACAAGTTCAAGGATAAATTTTAAAGATTTATAATTTAATTTATCCAGAAATTAATAATGTCCAAATTGTCAACATGATACTACTTTGTGGAGTAAAATTCAAGAATAATACTCAGTTGGTCATGTTCATCTCAACACCTGTTCATCTTTGCACTACGGGACAAAAATATTCATCAGGTAATCATTCATCTTTGCACTACAGGCCAAAGATATTCAGTAATATCATCATTTAGGAATGAGGATGATGAAAAAATATCTTAAAGAAAACGAATCCAGTGAGATAAAAGAACAAATATTAGGGATTCGTATTATAGTTTATCCAAGATCAATAATACTCCGAAATAACCAATTTTGAAGCAAAATTCAAAAAAAATGATCAAAACATGGATACAATCAAAGTTAGTAACCATAATAGCCATCTTGGATAAAAAGAAGAAAATTTCATTTTTCGGTGAATAGTGTCGTATACGTGAATAGTGCCGTATACGTGAATAGTAGCCCCGACACAAAAAGTTTCAAATTTGATAAAAAGTTCAGACCAATACTTCGGCATGATATTGAAAGAAATAATATCATTTACGAAGAAAATAACATCCCTTACCTCAGAATAATCGTACTTCTGACTGAATTTCAGATATAGTGCTGACAGAAACTTGCACAGAATAGCAACTCTCAAAGTATCAAAATACTCACAAAATACGCTCGAGAATATAGAGAGAGAAAGAGAGAAAACTTATGAATTCTGGTGTGATTTTTAATTCTAATTTAGCCCTTTATTTATAGGAAAATGTTAGCACGCCGAAGCAGACTTGACCTGCTACCTGGTGGCTTTACCTGATACTATTGCCACCCACCATATTTGAAATAAAATTTAGCACATTTCTTCACCAACCACAAGTGGAGCCCACTCAATTCTAGAATTTTCTACCAAAATCATTTTTAAACCTAATTTCCGAATCAGTCACCTCTTAAAATTCATAACAAATCATACGTTCATTTTTAACGGTTCAAAATTTGTGGACATATACTCAACTTATATATGTATAACATATCCAAAAATCACAACGATCCAACGGTCGGATTAAAAATTATAACTCACGCAATATATCTAAAAAATATTGATTTGATTTTTAATACCTCCATTCCGACAGAAATACTAATAAAACACCTCAACATTAATTCTTTCAATAATAACCACATAAATAAATCCATCATTTATATCCATATCAAATAAATATTTTCTTATCATACAAATTAATAATTAATTATTCACAAATAATATTACAGAATCACAATTATGACAACCAGGCCGATCCCAGGAAAGAGGGGGCTTTCCGATAAGAATTTCTCCTTACTGGCGAGCAATTAGGTGTCCAAACCTCTCCTTAGACAGAACTTTCTAGACATTGCCAATAATACTATCTAATAATATTATTCAAATAATATGAATTATTGAACTGATAATAGAAAATACTGTGCAGTAACAATTATTGAAACAACAATAATATAAAATATCAACGCAGCAATTATTAAATCAATAAAATAAAATATTGAACAGCAACTACTATAACAATTATTGAGTATTGCCTTCTTACGTAAGGATCAATAATTCAAAAATTTTGTGCAAAACCGTGTGCTATTGTGCAACCACGCGTATTTCTGTATTTTAACCACCGGGTATTCCAACAGTGTTAACAGTAACAACTACGCCGTTATTTATAAAAACTCAATTTTGTCATTTTCTTCATCTGACAGTTATTCTGTTATGGGGCCCACAAATGGCTGCGCCGTCGTACGAATATTTCCCGACAGAAAGAATATTCCACGACCAAACGAATATTCCCTGACAACAATGAATATTTTATAATCACTTGTTTATTTTGCAAAATTTACACATATCACCCATAACCAAAATATTATATCAAATTAACACCTTATTATTCACAATAATAATTAGAGGAAATTTGATTTTATTCATTAATAAGTTGGGGTCTTACAGGTTAGTTAATTATAAACTATTGCGAAGTATATACCTTATTAGATACCGGTTCTACCCATTCTTTTATCTTTCCTACTTGTGCTCAACGTTTGAACTTGACTCATGAGAAATTAGACTTTGACTTATCTGTTGAGACTCCGTTAGGAGAAACTTTCATTACATCCACTGTTTATAAATCTTGCTTGATTCAAGTTGGAACCATCACATTACCCGTGATCTCATTTCTTTGAAAATACTTGCATTTGATGTGATTTTAGGAATTGATTGGTTAATCACTCATCATGCTAAAATTGATTGTTTTCGTAAGATTGTTAGTTTTCATATTCTTAACCAACCTGTTGTACGAATTTAAGCAATCAAACCATTAAAGTCAATCACTGTCATATCAAACCATAAAGTCATTCGTTTATTGACAAACGGATGTCAAGCTTTCTTAGCCCTTATCATGGACTTGAACAAAAATACGTCAGATTTGAATAATGTTCTGTTGTTAGTGAATTTCCTAACGTATTTCTTGAAGAACTTCCTGGCCTACCCCCAGAGCGTGATATTGAATTTTTGTATTGATCTTGAACCTGATACAAAACCCTTTTCTAAAATCTCATATCGAATGACTCCTATTGAACTTCAGGAGTTAAAAACCTAACTACAGGAGTTGGTACCCTAACCTCTATCTGGTGACTTCCTTTGTGGAATGCACCGAAGCCAAACTCTCTGTAGGGGACGTCATATTTGTGCGGTAGTAAACTGATAGGTGTCATTGCGACGTGCTATCTAAGATTGGGGTATGAGTCACAGTTGAGAGCAACCTAAGTCAGTAATCAAAATACGTAGCTTTCTAGGCTTAGTTGGTTATTATCAGAGATTCGTGGAAGGATTTTCTCGAATCGTTACTCCATTAACTCAGCTGACTCGAAAAGATACAAAATTTGAATGGAGCGAGGAATGTGAGAAGAGCATCCATGAACCCAACATGCGACAACGACGCTGGCTCAAGCTGTTGAAAGATTACGATCATACCATTCAATACCATCTTGGAAAGAGCGAACGTGGTAGCTGACGCGTTGAGTAGAAGATCATATGCATTTACGAGTGCGATATTGTTAACATAAACACCCATTTTGTATGACTTACAAAAGATGGAGATAAAGTTAAATATTCCAAGAACCTGCGTGAAGATAACGAATATATGATTAGAATCGACTTTAATCGATAAAGTTAAAGCTGCTCAAGCTACAGACTCGGAGTTGATGAATATAAAGAAGAAGGTGCAAGAAGGTGTTATTCTAGAAGTAAGAGTCGATGAAGAAAAGAAATCTCAACCCTCGATTTGTTGGTCAATTTGAAATTCTTGACCGAGTAGGAAATGTGGCCTATAGACTCGCTTGACCGCCAAGTATGTCGCGTGTTCATAACGTTTTTCATGTATCGATGTTACGAAAATACGTGGACGACCCAAACCATATTATTGAGTTAGAACTAGACGAGACAACTGAAGATTTAATGTACGAGGAGGTACCTGTCAAGATCTTGGATAGGAAGGAGTATGTCCTACGTACAAAGGTTATACCACAAGTCAAGGTTTTGTGGAGGAACCATGCTATTGAGAAAATGATCTGGGAGTTGGAAATGGAAATAAAAGCGAGGTATGCTCACCTTTTCGAAACACCGTGTATGTATGTCAATTTCGAGGATGAAATTTCATAAGGAGGGGAGGTTGTAAGTGTGACAACCCGAGAATTTAAAAAAAATTTAAAATCATAATTGATTGATTTAAGGTTCAATATTAGAACTTAGACATAAAATAAGTGTATACGTTTGACATTTTTGGGAAGGAATTTTGAGGATTTCAAAATTCTTTGAAGGATTTTGGTGAATTATTCAGGATTAAGTATATACGTGAATATGTTCTGTGTATATGGTCATTTATGTGTTAAGAATGTGGTTAAGGGTCAAGGTTTGACTAGATAAATTTTATCAGTGTCAAACCCTAGGTATATATTAAGAACGTTAACGTTCAGTTAAAAAATTCTTACGAATTATAAGAAACCCTAAAACCGGTTCTGGAAATCCTAATTTCAGTTCTGGGAATTTGAAACCCTAATTCAGAAGTTGAAACCCTAAGTTGGGAATGCAAATACTAGTATAAGGTTTAAACGTTATTAATTATATTTAATTAGGGATAACCCTAATTGATTTTTAAAAAATCCTAATTTCTGGATTAGAAACCCTAATTTATAATTAGGGAAAACCTAATTGTTAATTTAATAATTTTAATGTTAATTAGGAAACATTAATCCTAATTTTCAAGTTATAAGTAATTAGAAAACCCTAATTAATTAGGAAACCTAATTTCTAAATTAGAAAGATTATTTTTCTATTTAAAACCCTAATTCTTGGGTTATAAACCCTAATATACAATTTTGACCTAAATTGCTAAATTAGCAATTTTAATTAGGAAATAATAATCCTAATTAGCAAGATTTAATTTATGATTAGGAAATCTTAATATAATTATCGAATCCTAATTATAATTTAGAAATATTAATTTTCTTTTTTGGAAACCTAATTTGGAAAGCCTAGAATTTTTTTTAACCTAAAGGGTTAAATCCTAAACCCTAAAGGTTAAAACCTAAACCCTAAGAATTGTAGCAAAAGAGAAGTATGTCATTACATTAAAAATTAAAATGACTATTTTACCCTTGGTGCATTATTTAGTAAGTTGAGTGCAAATCTTGCCAAATGAGAGTTGCTCACCAACTCTAACAACTCCTTAACTTAAAAATCACAGCTCTCAACCATTTCATCAGCTACATTCTATGCATGGAACCAAATTTTATAAGGATTAGAGAGAGAAAATGGCCACTTTATTTTTCATTCTAGCCAAAGCACTTCTCTCTCTAAAATCCAAAAATGGGGAGTGGGAGATATTGAGATACAAACCCTATATCACCTCTTAGCTAAACAAAAACAGATCCATAGATCAGAATCAAAGATCAAGCTTCAAAGTGGTATAAACCCTAAATTTGCTAGATCTTGTTAGATGATATGAAATGTTGTTTTAAGTTTTGTATTAGGGTGTCACTTGATGATATGGGTTGCTATATAGTGAATCCATAACATCAAAGTTCTCGAAATAGCATTTTTTAGAAATATGGAAAAAAATTGGAAAGTGTCTGACAGTCGAATGTTAGTGGCCACAGATCATTTTTCTTTTATGATTTTTGTTGTTTTAAAGTTGTTATATGTAGCTGGTCATGTTGTCTTTGATTTGGAAGTGAAATCACAGCCGTTTAGTGTCTAGATTACAAGTTATAATCGGTCAAAGTCAGTTGACCGACCATGACCGAGTATAAATCTGGGTAACCCAGAAATTGTTTTCAGTGTCTGACAACATTTTTAAATGTTATGATCTGTCAGTAATAATGTGGTTTGTTGATGTTTTTGTAACCTATTTGTAGCCTGACATATGTACTTTAAAGTTATGGCTTTAGATCCCACAAGTAATCAACAGACCAGGTGTGGCAGTTGGTCCAACTAGGCATGTCGATCATGATTACCGTTCTGGAAAAACCCAGAAAACGGTTGAGCAATGATTCTGACATGGTTTGACCAGATTTTATCTTGTGATTCCCTTATAGTTGAATTGCTCTGTTGATATATACATGTTCCTGGACATATGTACTAGATCTATGAACCAAGAAAACACCTATTTAATGACCAGAACATGTATAAAATTGAGCTACAAGATGGCCACTCGAACTGCTGAGTTTCTGGGAAAACCCAGAAACACTCTGACAGTGTGTTTGCAAGCCCAAATCTTCTTGTTAGTTTGTTGTATGATCGAGATGATGATTGTTTCATATAGTGTTACATAAACACTACATGATCAACCTTTAAAATGTCCCAGAAACACTTTTGATTGGAAATTATAAGCGGTCAAACCAAGCCTCTCGAAGTTTGACATGAAGTTCTGGGTTTTCCTCAAGAACACTCAAGAACACCTATAACGATTGTTTCGTCGCTATATGGCTATTTAGTGACAATTATTTTCAGAAAATTAATTATTTTATTAAATAATTAGAGAAAATTAGTTTTAAATTATTAAAATTACATAATAAATTCCTAAAAATTATTTTAAAGTCCGAAAAATAGTTTTTAATTATTTTGATTATATTTCATAAATATTTAATATTTTTGGAATATAAATGATATTTAATTTATTTAATTATAATATTAAATAAATTATTTTAAAATAATTTTAAATCATGAAAAATCATGAAAAATTATTTTATGGTATAAGAAAATATTTTAAGTTAATTTTAATGACTTTTAATATTTTATGAGGAATTTCATTAATTAATTAATTTATTTAATGAATATATTAAATAAATTATGGAAAAATAAAATTAATGATTTAAAAATCATATAAAAATGATTTAAATGTTATAAAAATATTTTAAGTTATAATATATAACTTTTGATATTTTGTCATAAAAATATTAATATTTTAATATTAAAAGCAATTATCGGATAATGGATTTAAGTGTTTAAAAATCATATACATATGATTTTAAGGTATTAAAAATACTTTGATATATTATAAATATATTATAATATTATGTCATGAATTTCATTAATATTTGATAATAAATAAATATTAATAATAAAGGAATTATGTGGTATTTAATTCTTTTAAATACGTGTTTAATTATTGAAAAATCATAATAAATAGTAATAATTATCTGAAAATTACTATGAGACTATGAAAAATATTTTGAGTGATAATTTAATTATCTTAGATAATGGTTAAGTATTTAGACAGAGTTTAATTGAACTTAAACTCGACGATTGCCCAACTAGACCGTCGGGATGTCAGAATTGTGCTGAACTCGACGTAGACGGTAAAATTTTGACTCGAGGTTAAGTCGTATATGTGTTATAGACTGATAGGGTTAGGTGATAATGTGTTTATGTTATTTTAAATACTGTGATGATATTATTCTAATTTGTATATCGATATTATTTATATATTAGGTTCAGACAAAGCTTATTAAAATGCGTAACGATAACCAACGAAGCAGTCAAGTTTTTCTTAACTCTACTTTGAGTTGTTGTATTCAAATGTACTTGTGGTTAACCATTGCTGTTTGCCATTTCTAAGAATTGTAGAATTATACTCTGTACATATTACGTATATAAGTCAGGTATGAAAGGCTGATCACCTTCATTACCATTCGGTCCCGATATATTTGTTCATGTTAAATGCTTGTTCAATCAAAAAATTTGTTCGTGCTAATTCACCACTATATTGTTGAATAATAGCCAGCTTATTATTCAAACTCTTTCAATCATGATATATCCTCAAATAAATTATACTTGCTGGGCAAACTTATGCTCACCCTTGCTATATCATGATAAATATTACAGATTAAGGCGAATACGTCAGATACAAGGAAAGGTTAAAGACAGTTCCAGCTTAAGGTTAATGTGTGCGATTAGATTTATAATAGTATTGTATATTTATGTTATTGTAAGTCAAATAAGTTATGAATTGTGCATTGAGTGAAGGTTCTCGACCTTGGGGATAGAGTGTAAAGTTTATTGTATAAACAATTTATGTTTATATCTTCCGCAATAGTTATAGAATAATTGTACCAGATTCGTGATGATTTGGGACCCAAATTTGGGGCTCTCATAGTTAGTATCAAAGATGTTGGTTATGAAGCTTAGGTAGGAATACCAGAGTCCAATAACTGCAGTGCTTAGGATAAGAACTAACTCACATAGGGTTAGTAAGTCAGTAAGATTCAAAGACGAATATCGGCGAGTTATAAAGATACAGAGTTTCCTAACTCTAATAATAAAGGTGAACAATAGTGATGAATAGATCGAGTCTAAAAGACTGAAAGAACCAGGAATAGAAGATCGTAAAATAAAACGATCAAGAAATATAAATGAATCATAATATATACGATGAGATCACCCCGTGATCGGACAAGGTTGTAGTATGAAGAAGGATCAAGCGAATGATTGAAAAGTTTACAACAAGATTGCTGTGTGTCAGTTGTGCTATGAATTGGTACAGATTCAGGAAAGGATTATGAATACGAGTTGAATGAAATTCGTATTGAGAAAGGAGTTAAGAATTAAGTGGGGATTTCAATTGAGGACTCATGTCAGCAGCTGAGTTGTATGATTCTTCGTATGTGAGTTGAATTGTACTTGGTGTAACAACCACTTAGTTTTTGACTCTGATAATCATTAAAATGTTTGTGTCACGCTATTTGCTATATGCATGCTAAGAGGGTGATTCCTTTCTCATGTATATAACAAATAGATAGGTTATAGGTAGAGAATATAATGTTAAGTACGAGTTCTTAAAACTCATACTTATGGTACGTTCGTGACTTATAGTTATATGAAATGTTTATGAACCCCTCAGTGAATGGACGCCAAAGGTCTGACTAGGGTAAGTTCTTAAACTCATATGATTGTGGAAAGTTTCTGAACTCATTAGTGTGGTTTGACGAACTGAGAATAGTTATGTGTAAACAAAATATTGAGAATAATAGGAATAGATAGATTACTAAGCAACTGATCATTAGCAAAGACATAAGTTTTCCAAAACTTCTAGCTATGCTAGACTTCGAAATTTTGGCATCAAGCTAAAAATGCACTTTGTGCTTTTGAATATATATATATATATATATATATATATATATATATATATATATATACACTCGTAATAAATTTTGGATTGGTTTAAAGTATAGTCTATGCTACTTATTTCGGCTAGACGCAAATGATTTGAAATGTCAAAATATATTTTTATTTATCACTTATGTACCATGTAACCTGGTGCAGAGATGATAAAAGTTGATAGAGTTATAAACGCAGGAATACTTACTGCGAATTCGATCCAAAAATCATTGTTCCACTATTGTATGATGTGTTATGACAAAGTCATACGATGATGGCATCCTCAAACGGACTGTTAATACAGTACGACATCATGATGTCATTCTCAAAAATATTTTCAAAAATTTTAATTGCTAACGAGGTTTGGCTACACTTAAATAATTCGATTGAATTGAATTATTGATATGAGTCTATGCTATTCGATTCTGCTAGACCAACATTTATGAAAATTCTAAGCGTTCTTTGAAATATTCCCGAACCAAATTATTTTGGTACGGAATCCAATAAGACTGAGGTAAAATTTTTGTGCCTATGGCAGTGACGAGAAATAGAGTCGACCAACAGTACTTAATAAGTACAGCGCATACCGGGCTAATTACCTACTATGTCCGTAAGTTATGACGGTTTGCGGATGAACTTCCATAAAACCTCTGCGAAAATGACAGACAATAGTCTGTATAACCCCTCAGCACAATTTCAAAATTTTAACACTTGTGAGGAATATTTTGGGTAGCATGTGATGATGAGAAGGAATGGTGTATGGTGTATGGTATAAGGTGTAATGTAAATTTTGGGGTGAAATTTTTAGAAGAAGGGGTGAATGTGACAACCCGAGAATTTAGAAAATTTTTAAAATCATAATTGATTGATTTAAGTTTCAATATTAGAACCTAGACAGGAAATAAGTGCATGCGTTTGATATTTTTGGGAAGGAATTTTGAGGATTTCAAAATTTTGTGAAGGATTTTGGTGAATTATTCAGGATTAAGTGTATACGTGAATATGTTTTGTGTATATGGTCATTTATGTGTTCAGAATATGGTTAAGGGTCAAGGTTTGATCAGATAAATTTTATCAGTGTCAAACCCTAGGTATATACTAAGAATGTCAACGTTCAGTTAGAAAATTCTTACGAATTATAAGAAACCCTAAAATCTGTTCTGGAAACCCTAATTTCAGTTTCGGAAATTTAAAACCCTAATTCAGAAGTTGAAACCCTAATTTGGGAATGCAAATGCTAGTATAACGTTTAAACGTTATTAATTACATTCAATTAGGGATAACCCTAATTGATTTTTAGAAAACCCTAATTTCTGGATTAGAAACCTTAATTTATAATTAGGAAAAACCTAATTGTTAATTTAATAATTTTAATGTTAATTAGGAAACATTAATCCTAATTTTCAAGTTATAAGTAATTAGAAAACCTTAATTTAATTGAGAAACCTAATTTCTAAATTAGAAAGATTATTTTTTTATTTAAAACCCTAATTCTTGGGTTATAAACCCTGATGCACAATTTTGACCCAAATTGCTAAATTAACAATTTTAATTAGGAAATAATAATCCTAATTAGCAAGATTTAATTTATGATTAGGAAATCTTAATATAATTATCGAATCCTAATTATAATTTAAAACTATTAATTTTCTATTTTGGAAACCTAATTTGGAAATTCTAGAATTTTTTTAAAACCTAAAGGGTTAAACCCTAAACCCTAAGGGTTAAAACCTAAACCCTAAGGATTGTAGCAAAAGACAAGTATGCCATTACATTAAAAATTAAAATGACTATTTTACCCTTGGTGCATTATTTAGTAAGTTGAGTGCAAATCTTACCAAATGAGAGTTGCTCACCAACTCTAACAACTCCTTGACTTAAATATCATAGCTCTCAGCCTTTTCATCAGCTACATTCATTGCATGGAACCAAATTATATAAGGATTAGAGAGAGAAAATGGCCACTTTATTTTTCATTCTAGCCAAAGCACTTCTCTCTCTAAAATCCGAAAATGGGGAGTGGGAGATATTGAGATACAAACCCTATATCACCTCTTAGCTAAACAAAAACAGATCCATAGATCAGAATCAAAGATCAAGCTTCAAAGTGGTATAAACCCTAAATTTGCTAGATCTTGTTAGATGATATGAATTGTTCTTTTAAGTTGTGTATTAGGGTGTCACTTGATGATCTGGGTGAAAGTAGTATGCACACAGGCCAATCATGTTTGATGATAAAATATATACTTTGCAACAATCTTATTCATTTATTAATAAAAAGTATTAATTTATTAAAGGCTTTTAATTATCTACATGATACTGTGTTATAGTATGTGATAAACCTATAGTTTTAAGCAATGCTTTTAGAATAATGATGATGATCATTCTAATGAGATCTAAATTCTTAGAAAGCTTAAAACTAAAATACTTTCCAATCGTTGGATTACTAAATTGGGGATTAGTGTATCCGGATAGATTGGTACATACGTTGCTTCCTCATTGGATGAGGATGATTGATCTCATGATCATTTGTGTGGAGACACTAAAGCAAGTATGTAGGTGCTTATTAGAGAATAAGTTCACTGAACGTGGCTCGCTAAGGAATACCTAATAGACTTTTACTTACCTGTCAATAGGAATTCCTGTAGTGATAGTAGTACAAGTGATCCTTGGACTTGAGATTATCATAGTATCTTGTGTATGATGAGTTATACTTTGACTTATTCTTTAAGACCCTTAGGGTATATCAAAGGGTATGCTTGGGTATAATAAGTTGTACATGGAGATAATGTATGATCAATAAAGAATCTATCACTTCTAGTAAAAGAAGAGAAATGCCCTATGTGATTCGATAAATGATAACCCAGTAGTCCTTGGCCAATGCAGAATGAAATTAGAAAGGAGTTTCAAATTTGTATTATTTGGAGTTGTGCATTTAAGAGTCGAAATACATATAATTAAATAAAATAAGACTTGACGGTATTTCCATGTCTTATATTTAATTGAGACATTGTATGGTGGAAGGATTTGATTGTACGGTAACTATTTACTCAAATGTTCTTTTATGATTAATGTTAAAATCTATATTATCTGGAAAGTCGTTGATCGCTAGGGAGACTTATCCCTATTATAGAATAAATATTATTTGTTTAAATAAATTAATTATTTAATTTATTTATTTAAATAAGATTAGAATTATTCTAATTGATTTATTCATAACCGGTTTAAAATGGAGAACCTAAAGGGTCACACCATAAAAGGAAGAATAATTATTTAAAAAGTTAATATCATAATCGTAATAATAAGTTAAGTATATTTAATTTAATCTATGGTGATAGAATAAATTAAATAGCTTAATATTTATTATTTAATATTTTGGAAATATTAAGTATGAATTAATAAGAGGAGTCTTATTATTATTATTATTATTATTATTATTATTATTATTATTATTATTATTATTATTATTTAATTCTTAAAGGAGTTTGGGAATTAATTAATAAAAGTACTCTCATATAATCCTAATAAGATTAGGAGGTTAAATTAATTAAAAGAGTTTAATTAATTATCCCTAGTAAGATTAGGGAGCTTAATTAATTAAATGAATTTAATTAATTAAATAATACCCTATTTTCTAATTAGATTAGAAGAGTTAACTGATATCTTTATAAGAGGAGTCTTATATCAGATATCTAAACAGACGTGATTCCAATTGATGGAGAGTGCGCTCTTTTTTTGTAGAGATAGAAAACTAGGGTTTAGCCAACCACCCTTCTTCTTGAATATTTCTTCTTCCTTGGTGGATCACCTCTAGAGGCCAAACACTTGGGTGGCTAACGTTGATCAAAGGAAGGAACCAAACCCGGTGGATTCAAGTTGAACGCGAAAAAGATTGGAGGTGAACTTGTACCTGAGGAAACTCGAATCTTCAAGGGTATGATTCTTGTTCTTCATATTTTCGTTTAATTAATAATTGTGCATAAAGAGTGATCTGGGTATGTGGTTTGTAAAATTTTTAAAACTCTAATTTTCTGCGTTTATGCTTATTTTGTGCAATTTTATTGCGTTCAAGAATATTACAAACCTAACACTGGGTTGCTATATAGTGAATCCATAACATCAAAGTGCTCGAAATAGCATTTTTTAGAAATCTGGAAAAAAATTGGAAAGTGGTCTGACAGTCGAATGTCAGTGGCCACAGATCATTTATCGTTTATAATTTTTGTTGTTTTAAAGTTGTTATATGTAGCTGGTCAAGTTGTCTTTGATCTGGAAGTGAAATCACAGCCGTTTAGTGTCTAGATTTCAAGTTATAATTGGTTGACCGACCATGACCGAGTATAAATCAGGGTAACCCAGAAATTGATTTCAGTGTCTGACAACATTTTTAAATGTTATGATCTATCAATAATAATGTGGTTTGCTAATGTTTTTGTAACCTATTAGATAGAAAATACATTCAACCGAGTGTGTCTTCGTGGGGAGCACCGGTATTGTTTGTAAAGAAAAAGGATGGGTCGTTATGACTTTGTATCGACTATCGAGAGTTTAACAAGTTAACGATTAAGAATAAATACCCGTTGCCCAGGATCGATGATCTATTTGATTAGTTGAAAGGGGCAAAGTATTTTCTAAAATAGATTTACGTGCGGGGTATCATCAGCTGAAAGTGAGGAAGGAGGATGTACCTAAGACAGCGTTCAGAACTCGTTATGGGCATTACGAGTTTCTGGTTATGTCGTTTGGGTTGACCAATGCGCCAGCCGCATTTATGGATATGATGAACAGAGTGTTCAAACAGTATTTGGACAAGTTTGTGGTAGTGTTCATTGATGATATTCTAGTCTATTCTAAGATGCCAGAAGATCATGCTGAACATTTAAGGATAGTGTTGGAAACACTATGGAGGGAGAAGTTGTATGCGAAGTTCACTAGGTGTGAATTCTGGCTTGAACGAGCGCAGTTTCTAGGACATGTTATAGACAAAGATGGCATATCCGTAGATCCAGCGAAGGTGGAAGCGGTGAATGAGTGGGAGCAACCAAAAATGCCAACCGAGGTTAGGAGTTTTCTGGGGTTAGCGGGATACTATAGAAGGTTCATTGAATACTTTTCTAAAATAGCTACTCAGTTGACAAATCTGACAAGGAAGTCGGTGAAGTATGTGTGGACAGAAAAGTGTGAAAATAGTTTTCAAGAGCTAAAAAGGAGGTTAGGTGAGGCACATGTATTATCCTTACCAGATGATACGGGGAATTTTGTAGTATATAGCAATGCTTCGCATAGAGGACTTGGTTGCGTGCTCATGCAGCATGGCAAGGTCATTGCGTACGCGTCACGTCAGTTAAAAGATTATGAGAAGGTTTATCTTACTCATGACCTATAATTAGGAGCTGTATTGTTTGCCTTAAAAATATGGAGACATTATTTATACGGGGAGAAGTGTGAGATATACACGGACCATAAAAGTCTAAAATATATCTTTACACAGAAGGAGTTGAATATGAGGCAGAGAAGGTGGTTAGAGTTAATAAAAGATTACGACTATGATATTTTGTATCATCCGGGAAAAGCAAATGTTGTAGCCGACGCTTTAAGTCGGAAGGGTAGAGAAAAACTGTCAATGTTAACGACTCGGAATGAGTTGATAACAGAGATGGCAAGGATGGAGATAGAAGTTAAGTTACTAAGTCAAATAGTAGAGATGCTATTCTCAATAGAGACTCGACCAACAATAGTGGAACGTGTTAAGGAAGTACATATAAGTACTGAAGAATGTGAGCGAATGAAAATGATAATGAAGGATGACGTGAAGACTAAGTATAACCTCAATAAAGAAGGTTTACTTTGTTTTGAGGGAAGAATTTGGGTTCCAAATAATTTCAAGTTAAAAGAAGAGATTATGTATGAGACCCATAGTTCAAGGTACTCGATACATCCTGGTAGTACTAAGATGTATCAAGACCTTCGACAGAACTTTTGGTGACCGAACATGAAAAGGGAGATCGCAGAATACGTTAGTAAGTGCTTAACTTGTCAGAAAGTTAAGGCTGAACACCAACGACCGAGTGGGTTGTTGCAGTCACTATAAATTCCAGAGTGGAAATGGGAGCATATCACCATGGACTTTGTGGTGGGACTTCCAACAATGAGAAAAGGATACGATACTATTTGGGTGATAGTGGATCGGTTAACTAAATTGGCTCATTTTTTACCAATAGGAGTTAGGTGTAACCTAGAGTAGTTAGCTAAGCTTTATGTCAAAGAAATTATTTCTAGACACGGAGTACCTGTTTCGATTGTGTCCAATCGTGATCCACGATTCACGTCGAACTTTTGGAGGAGTTTGCAAGAGCAAATGGGAATGTATTTGAGATTGAGTACGGCGTATCATCCACAGACGGACGGACAAAGTGAATGAACAATTCAAACGCTATAAGATATGTTAAGATCTTGCATTATGGATTTCAAGGGGAGTTGGGACGAACATCTACCTTTGGTAGAATTCGCTTACAACAATAGTTTTCACCCTAGTATAGGTATGCCGCCTTACGAAGCTGTATGGGAGGAAGTGCAGAACACCACTTTGCTGGGATGAAGTAGGTGAACGTCGAATGTTGGGACCTGAGATGGTACAACAAACGACATACATGGTTAAGCTGATAAGAACCCGATTGGTAGCAGCTCAAGATAGACAAAGAAAGTATGCAGATCCTCATCGAGAGAAGATGGAGTTTGAAGTAGGATCGTATGTCTTTCTAAAAGTGTCGCCTTGGAAAGGGAAGATACGTTTTGGGAAGAAAGGGAAGTTAAGTCCAAGGTTTATAGGACCTTTTGAAATTTTAAGAAGGGTATGAGAGGTAGCTTATGAAGTAGCTTTACCTCCAGAGATGGAAAGAATACACAATGTGTTTCACGTGTCAGTGTTACGTCCTTATAAACTGGACTACAAGCATGTAATAGAATATGACTCTATTCAAGTAGAAAAAGACTTAATGTATGAAGAACTTTCGATTCAGATTATTGATAGGAAGGAACAAGTCTTGAGAAATAAAGTAATACCTTCAGTAAAGGTAATTTGGAGTAACCACGATGCTGAAGAAGCAACGTGGGAGCTCGAAAGTAAAATGAAGGAAAGGTTTCCTCATTTGTTTATGTAATTAGAGTGAGATTCTGGGGACAGAATCCTTAGAAGGAGGGAAGAATGTAACGCCCGAGAATCTCAAATTTTTTTATGGATTAAATTTTTATTTGATTGTGAATTAAATGAATTTAATTGATGAATGATGTGAGTAAGATGTTTGAAGGTCGTTCTATGACCTAGAATATGCGGATGTGGTTAGTATTCTGGCTATGTGCTAAGATTAATTGTTTTGAATTATCAAGACGAAAATGAAGTATTTTCGACAATTTTCCCGTAAAAAACACTATTAATCCGATTTCGTTCATAGCTTAGGTTTGGAATTTAGAGAAATGTGTAATGATAGAATAGGAAGACGAGATGGAATATGTGATAATATTTCAGTTATGACAAAAATGAAGTTTTCGTATGCGGATTTAAAACCTAAGGGTTAGAGAAAGTGATTTTCGAAAGGGAAATGTAATGTGTATAAACATTTAGGTTATTAAACGTATGCGATACCAGTATTATACTAGTTTGAATACGAGTATGGTATGAAGAATAATACGACGTATAATAAGAATATCATATGAGTATTAGACGAAGAGAATACGAGAGTTATACGCATAGAATACGAGATGTATTAATGGAGTATGATTTAAGGATTTTGGTATAATCTAATTGGACGTGGACTAATAGTAAGCCCAATGAATTAAGTAAGCAAGCCCAAGTCAAGGCCCAATAGTAATTAAAGACAAGCCCAATTCAAGAAAGTAAGCCGCGGGTCGAACCGGCGGGTCACGGGGTGGGTAAAACCCATGGGGCAACCCATGGGATGATCCATGAAGGAGTGGGCCGGCCACTTGATGGCCAAGTAAAGTAACATACTTGATCACCAAGTACTTTACTTGGTGATAAAGTAGTGAATAGTAAGGCGGTGGAAATTGGACCATTTTGCCCTCTTGTTGGTTCTCTATAAATACAAAGCTAGAGTTGGTTATTTTTGTTGTTTTACAAAGCTTGTCCAACTATATTGAGAGAGAGAAAGAGCTAGAAACTTATAAACCATCTACTTCCAAGCAAACACTTAGACGTTTGTCAAGAACGTGAAGTACGTCAAAGGTAAATTCTCATAAGCCGTAATCTTCATCTTTTTCGATTTCTTTCTAGTAGAGAATCGTAGATTGGTGGAGCATGTTTAGTGAGGAGGAATAAGGATGTTTATTAATGATCAAATCATTAATAAGTCATGACCAAATAGAAATTGTAAGTGTTTACGTAAGTTAAAAACCTAAGAAAGTTAGGAACGTGAACTTAGTTGTGATGAACGATTTAAAAATCGTCATAGCTAAGGTATGTGCATATTGGTTGGTTAGGATGTAGATGATGAATCAATGGAGTGTTCCCTTTTATTTGGCTTATAGAACACGAGTAACGAAGTTATGGCAAATTTTGCGAAAATAGACGTTAAACGTCGAAAACGTAAAAATCTCAGATTGAGGGTCAAAAGTTGCCATGTGACTTGAAAGCATTGGTTTCCAATGTCAACACATGAGATAAGGTAATTAAGAGTCATTGGCGCAAGAATCATCGAATTCCGACTTATAGCGAAGAAAACGAGTATTGAACGGTCGAAAACGTTAAACGAACGCTCAAAAACGAACTCAAAAGTGAATTCTGAGTTAATGGATTTAAAAGTTTGAAATTCTTATATAAACATGTAAAGGATGTAATTTGTGACTTGTAGGCTTTCGAATGGGTCAATTCGGATGTAAAACGAACAAATTAGGAAGCCGGGAGTTTCGTTAGAAAAATAAACTGGTTTGGCCAACTGGTGCACAGGGGCGGCGCTGCAGCGCCAACCCAAGCACAAATGATCCGCGCCGTAGCGCCAGATCCAGCCAAGTCCCTTGCTAACTGGCGCCGCAGCGCCAGGTTTGTACTAGGGATGCCGCGCCGCAGCGTCGGCAGTAGAAAAATGTTGACCAAGTTAGGTTTTTGTTCCATTTGAATGTAGACCTAAGATAAGACAATGAACGTACTTAATGTACATAATAAGACTGAACTTTAATCATTTATAAAGTGATAACGTTATAAGATTTAGTATGGTTTAATAGAAATTAAACGAAGAACGCGAGAACGTAGTAAGTAAACTGTGAATGACGTTCAACGTTGATATTTCACCAATGATGATCGAATGTTGGTTAGTAACGTATGAACGTTAACGAGCGGTAACGAAGTATAGAAAGTCAAATCGACTTTAATAACGAAGTTAATTCAAGTAAGACATAGAAGAGAAAGATGTTGGTTAAAGCTATAAAGTTAGTTTGTTTGATAACTAATTATAGTGTGCTATGTGAATATATCATGTAGATCCTGCAAAGACTGAGAATTGATTAAATTATATATTCAAAGACGCTTGAAGGCAAGTCTTTCTTGACGCTTGTCTAACCTCCGTGTTAGCCAAGTTTTATATAATGCATGTTTTGAAATGCATGAATGGGTCTAAAGAAAGAGTCGATGCCTGATTTAACTCGGCTAGACTGGTATTGAAGAATGGATTGATTTGTTTAAAAGTCTTTCATTGTAGAACTGTTAATGCTATCATATGCCAAGTATTTGGTACGGATGAGAAGGTAAGTTTGTCTATGTACAAACAAAAGTATTTTCATCGATTATTCGATGGGCACGCGAGGTTGCCAAATGTTAAGTGTAAATACGTTTATTAGAAGAGTGTTGATCAACATAGAGTATAATAGGCTGATCACCTAGAACTGCTTGTAAGTAAAGACGGATGGATGGCCTTAGTGCCGGATGTCTTTTTCAAGTATGAAAACAAAAGGAGTATGTTTATGGTCTATTGACCGGTTCAGAATTCCTAAGCTATTATATATACTTTGGAATTGTTGTTACGAAATGAGAAGTACGAGCCAAATGTTATATAGTGCTTCGTAGTTAATTGTTCAGTTATGGAAGTAAAGCATGTAATTGCTAATGTGATATTCATATGATTCTGTGTTAAGACTTACTGAGCTAGAAATGCTCACTCTTGCTTGAACCATATGTTTGCAGCTAAAACCAATTGAACTGAAAGTTCTAAGAGAGATAAAGGCAAGGCTAAGATGGACAGTTAAACGTCCTGTAATAGAATAGTGTATTTGTATGTAATATACTTATAAAGAACAAAGAATGTATTCGATTATGAACCTGGGAAAGAATTTGTTATTATTGTAATACAAAGATAGATAATACAATCATTTTGTTGGTGTTTCAATGGAATGACTATATGAATTGTAGTATCGTGGAGCACCATCTGTCGGGTTGAAAGATACCCGAATTTGGGGGCGTCACAACTGCACAGTATTTTCCATTATCAGATCAATAATTCATATTATTTGAATAATATTATTAGATAGCATTATTGACAATGTCTAAGGAAGTTCTGTCTAGCAGAGATTATTTAATTGCGCGCTAGTAAGGAAAAATCTTTACCGGAAGGCCCTCTCTTTCTTGGGAACCACCTAGTTGTCATTATTGTGATTCTGTAATATTAATTGTGAATACTTAATTATTGATTTATTTGATAAGGAAAATATTTATTTTATGTGGATATAAATGGAGGAGTTTTTAGAAAAGTGACAATTGTTGAAAAATCATATTTTATCTTTTCTGATAAAATAATTCATTCTAATATATTATTATATTACATTATAAATGTATAATGTGATAATATAATAATATAATAACGGTGATATTTTTATAATGAATGTGTGATATATGAATAAATGAGGAGGAAGAGTATTTTTGTTATAATAAATGCTAAAAACATGTTAAACAAGTTGGTGGATCTCATTTTTGACTGAAATTTGATTATAGCCTATAAAATCATCCGTATGTGGATTTCGGTCAATTTCTGTTTGGAATTTGGAAAAACTTAAAGCTATAAAGTTGTAAAAAATTAAATTTCCTATAGAATGGACATAAGATTTGAATTTTTTTGATAAAATGACTATTTATTATGAATTATTGAAGTTACAGAATATTAGGTCTGAATTGATTTTGTTACAAAAAATGATTAAAACATGTTTATCATTGTTGGTGGGCCCCACTGGTGGCTGAATTTAGATTGTCAAGAGGTGAGCGTGAAATTTTTTTATAAATATATTATTTTATTAAATTTTCTGCTTTTATGTTCTAAGCATTTTCCTATAAATAGAATGCTTAAGTTTAAATTAAAAATCACACCAGAAACTGAAGTTTTCTCTCTCTATATTGTCGAGCATATTTTTGTGAGTATTTTGATACTTTTAGTATTGCTATACGGTACAAGTTTATTTCAGCGTTATATCTGATATTCCAGCCATAAGTACTATTCTTTTGAGGTAAGTGATGTTATTTTTTTCGTAAATGATATTATTTTATTCAATATCATTATACCGGAATATTGGTATGACTTTTATTATAAAATTCTTATCTTTTCATGTCGGGGTTACTATTCATGAGTTACTATTCACGAAGTATGATAATTTTCCTTGTAGAATTTCTACCTTTTAGTGTCGGGATTACTATTCACGTATACGACACTATTTATGTATACGGTACTATTCACGGATATGACACTATTCACAGAAAAATTAAATTTTCTTTTCTGTGTCCAAGATTGTCTGTTATGGTTCCTATCTTTGATTGGATCTATGTTTTGATATTCATTTTTGATTTCTGCTCCACAATTGATTATTATGGAGAATTTTTGAAGTTAGATAAACCGAAGTACAAATCCCTAATCTTTGTCTTTTTATCTCTCTGGATTCGTTTTCTTGAATTTTTTTTTATCATCCTCAGTCCTAAATGGTGATATAACTGAATATCTTTGGCCTATACTGGAAAGATGAACGATTACATGATGAATATCTTTGGCCCGTAGTGCAAAGATAAACAGGTGTTGAGATGAACATGACCAACTGGTGATACGAATGAATATCTTTGGCCTGTAGTGCAAAGATGAATATTTGATGCAAGATGTATATTGATTGATGTTACAAGGATAAAATATTGATGATGAACTTTTAAATTCATAGATAATAGTAGATTTCATTATCTACTTAACTCTTCTAATGAATTGTTGTTTTCGTTGCAGTTGTTGATCTAAAACTTGTTGTCTATTGTATTCTATCAGATTTTTCCCTGTTGAAGACTAAGGATAATTCGTTGTACATTATCTTAGTCATAATATTATTTACTGGGCTAGTTGAGCTCACCATTTTCCTTTTTGTTCCATCTTTCTTCTCATGAGGCGAGAATATAGCGGGAACTAGTCTGGGTGTAGAATGATGGTTCAAGATAGTTGTTTTAGTAGTCCTCATTATTTTGTAAGATAGTGTATCAATAATTGTAATGAGGACTCCATTTGAGTTTGAATACTGTCTAGATGATAATATTTATATTTAAACTCACAGTATATGTGTTGTCGCATTTTGCACAAAAATTGTAATAATAAAGTTGTAGTTATTTTTTGTACCATGTATTTGTCGAATAAAAATGGGTTAGGTGGAATGGACCTATTTTGGGGGCGTCACAGCATAACTTGGAAATTGATAACTTAACATATTTTAATGATTTGTAAATAACCTAAAACATGTTACAAGACGTAGTAATGTATTGTAATCACAACGTAAAAATTATAGATTATGAATTAGTAAGTTGTGAAAGCTCGTAATGTGATGTCATTTGAATTGAAATTGTTTTGCAATCACCATATCGTACACTATGATATAATTGAGAATTCAGTTTCGTGTTACGTGAATAAGTAGGATAATCAAGTCCTAAGTTAAGGATTATAGACTTGATTAAAATGAAAACTAAACTAATGAAATGGGTGTTAATGTAACTAATTGTTATTACGATTGCAATGATATATGTAGGGTAATTGGCGAATATTATTACTTGTGTAGCTTACATGCAAGGCAAGTTTCTTATCCTAAACTTTTATTGAGCAAGTTTTCTAACTTCATTATCTTTATAATGAATGCAAGTTTCTTATCCTAATCTTTTATTGAACAAGTTCCTAACTTCATTCTCTTCATAAGATTGCAAGCTTTCTATTCCTAAATTATCATTGTACAAGTTTCTAGATTCTATGTTAAAGTTGAGCAAAACTAATCTATCTTGTGTATGATTGTACAAGCTCTTGTAACCCAATTTGTTACATTGAGCAAGTTTCATTTTCCTTAATATTATTCAAAGCATATACTGTTTAGTTACATCGATTCAAAGGAGATTATTCTAACTCTTTTGAATATAGCTATTTGCATGTATATCATGTTTACTCAATTATATCTTGTTGTTATTCGATCTTTGACCTTGATAACCTTGTTCAATTCTATATTGATTATATTAAACCTTCAAGTAGTAAACAAACTCTTATTGATTGAACTAGTCTATTATGGAATAGTGTTCTAAAATTCTAGAATCAGTGATAAGTTAGTTCCGAGCTAAACTCTCTTTAGCACGGGAATTCTAAATCCAAACTGAGACGTACAACCCTAATGTTGCCTAATTTTTTAATAGCACTTTAACACGCAAGTATACGCGTTCAATTGTAATATTCAGCAAGCAAGGATATCGTTCCCACGAGAAAATAGACTAATATTTATCGATTACTAATTTCAATGCAATTAATCCTATTTTAAACTACAAAAGATTGTTTATGATTTGAAAATTAAACTTAACAAAACTAATAATTAAAATAAGAATTTCACAAGAATAACTGCAGATTTAACAGATTAAGATTACAACTTCCCTTAGTATTTCATTTAAACCAATTTACTTCCCATTTAAATCAATTAATTAATATGAATCATTATCCAAGAATACTATATAGAATTCACACACTTCTTCCAAAATACGTGAACAAATCCTCCTAACTCCAATCCTTAAGACACAGAATCACAAGGAACACCCCAGTTAATTAACTCACTATATTCCTATGTGAATCAAGTTAATTAGGGTTTTATGCACAAATTCTTTCAAAGGATACAAAAGACACATAGGTATATTCCTATCCTACATGCTAATCATATTAACCCTAATCAGATTATATGAACAGATGTTATCATATCTAGATCTCAATCTATACTCCATCTTCCAATTTTATATAGATTATCACAGTAATTGTTGGCCAAACAATTAATCAATAAGCAAAAGATATAATAAATAATTCAATAAAAACCAACTTTCATTCAATGGGAAGATTTAATTTAAACTACATACCAAGTTCCGTTGCAATCTTAATAAAAATTTAGTTCATGATAATAATAAAGAAAAACATCATCCAGATTAATAATCCAAACATCCCAGATAATTACAAAAGATAAAACTAAAGAAGAGAAGAAGAAACTCTAAATTTGCTCCAATAATCTCTCTTTGATCTTCAGCTCTTGCAATTCTCCTTCGTGTTTTCCTTCGTTGTTCTCTCTGCAAATCTCTTTTGAAAAATTGAGTTATTCCGTCTTTTCTAAAGTCCTCCCCTATTTGTATTAGATCTGGCCTCTTTTTAGATTCCTTGTTGGCTTCAAAAACCCACTTAGCAATAGAAAAACTCTCCTTTTTCCGCACATGAGCGCCTAGGCGCTCAACATAGGCCATTTCCAAGCGCCTAGGCGCTTGCTCAGGACAGCGTAATTACAAAAATGCCACTCAGCTTTAATTTTAATGAATTTTGACCTTTTTCTTCTCCTAAATGACCAATTTGTCCCTTCAGCTCCAACCTACAAGAAATAAACACAAAACACATAAAAAGATACTAAAAAATAATTAAAGATAGCAATAATTAAGTTTAATAATATTGGATTCATAGGTATAAAACCTACTCATCACCTAACATAGGGGATTTTGTACATGTAACGTTTAGATGTTTGTGCACAATACATAGTACAAAGGGCTGATCCCCCTAAGTACGTTAAGAAGGGTCTGTATAGTCTAAATGGCTGTTAAGGTTGGGGTAGTAATACCTAATCACCGGAGACATAGTTCGTGATCTTAAGACCCTCAGAAATTAAAGTTCAAACTTGTTTTCTATTTTTGATTCGTAGAACAAGTTCATTATTGTTCAGCATTCGTTGTTCATTCCCATATTGTTATCATTACTACTCTTTATATCAGTGAGCAATTGTTTGCTCACTCTTGCACTTAACACTGCGGCTAAAGTTGAAAGAGTCGACGAGCCATCTACTAGCAAAGGAAAGGGCAAAATGTCCAAATGTTAAAGATTTATGAGAATGTATTTAAATGAATTTTGTTACAAGACTTGTTTTATTTTATGATGTATTCTGCAAACTTATGTAATAAATTTAAGGTTAGATTACCTGGGATTATTTTTGAGATGATGTATATTTGATGTATTTATCCTTTATTATGGATAGTTAAATATAATTATTTTGGTAGTGAGCACCAAATTCTGTGGGAATGAAGTACCCGGATTTGGGGGTATCACACCCAACACCACAACCCCAGAATTGACTGATGTGAGTTCATTCAAGTCATCAAACTTAAATATGTACCCATTCACGATGCAGTCGGAAAAAGAACTAACAACTTTGTAAGGACCTTGGATGACTGATGATTGGGTTTTATACCTACGAATCGGCCTCTAATTCGAGCTTAAACTATGTTAACTCATTATAATTATGTTCGTTTTTATTTGTTTAGTGTTGTTTTATGTTTAGGTGTGGTGGCATAGTATTTGAAGTTAAAAGGTGGATTCATGGCGAAACTTGGCAAGAAAAGGAGCTTAAATTGGACAAAAACAGAATGGACCCATGCAGGGGCGGACATGTTACACATAAAACCCCCGCCGGGGCGGGGGTACTTAATCAATTAACAGAAGCATACCCCGCTAGGGCAGACATTGTAGAGTAAAAACCCCTGCCGGGGCGGGGGAACGGGAAAGGCTGAGTCTCCTGGTTTAGTTGTAGTACTGTAATGGAGTGAAAGGATGAGGTTGACTTGGTTAGGAACTCAATTGGGCGTCGAATTATGATGAGAATACATGTCCTAGGCAGGTAATTAACAAGATACGTCAAGGGAGATAGAGATCGAACAATCAATTAACAATTTAAAGATAGAATTTGAGCGGAGAGCATTGGAGGGAAGATTTGAAAGGAAAATTCACGATAATTACAGATTGGAACAGAGAAAAAGGGTGGTTCTGGATTCATTCTTTTTTTTTTAATTCAATACTTGTAATTGGGATGATGATTATTCTGATTATTTTAGTTTTTATTTCATCTATGATGAACTAATTTACTTATTAGGCTTATGACAGATCTTATGGTTGAACAATGATTATGTAGCTTTGAATTTCAGTTTAATAATCTATATTTCAGTTTATCTATAGTGATTTGTGCTTGAATCTATGAATTGCTTGATCATCAATTCTATATGGAATTATATGGACTCGAGAGAGGAAATATGAATATAGACTTAGTCATTATAGCATGTGTTCTTGAATTCTGTGAATGAATGGAATCTTGATGAATGTTAGGGTAGAGATATGCTTAACATTGCATGTAATCGGAGAGAGAACTTGAATTTAAACCTTCTTTAATTGTAATTCACATAGAGATATAGTGATTTAGTTAATTAAGGTGTTTAGCTTAATTATATCTAATTTATGGATTTAAGTTAGTACGGTATTAGTGCATCGAGAGGTGACTAGTTCCACTTAAGTGTTCTTGATTAATAAACTAGGATAGCAAATTGAACTGGAATAGGGTGTAGTAATTAGAGTGATACTTAAAGTGAAGTCGTAAGCCTAGTTCTCCATTATTTCCTTAAATTTGCAGTTTTTGAGTTTCTTGATTGCTTAGTATTTTTATGATTTTTAGTTGTTAATAATTATAATCATTGAATTGGATAGTTTAATAAAATTTGGATTAATATAAAGCTGGTAATTGTTAGGATTAATTTCTTATTAAGTCTCTATGGGAACGATACTTGATTCATCATTATATTACTTGTTGACCACGTACACTTACGTGTGAGCGTATATAGATTTTATCCAACAAGTTTTTGGCGTCGTTGTTGGAGATCTAGTATAGATTTTAATATTTTGCAATATTAGTTCAATTAGTCCAGTTTTACTTAAACAATTTTCTTTTGTTTTGTTCTTTCTTGTTTCAGGTTCTTGAAGTCAGTTTATGCAAACTCGGTCTAAAAATCCAGACTTACTTCCTTTTGAGGACGATATTGAGAAACCGTTTCAAAGGTTAAATAAGTGGATTACAGACACAAGGGAAGACTTTGAGAATTCTGTAAAAGAGGAAATAATAGATGCCAAAGACCAGAAAGCGTTGAGAGATTTTGCTACACCTAAGGTGACTGAGCTTCAATCGAGTATCACCAGGCCGACGATAGCTGCAAATACATTTGAGATTAAGCCTAGGACTATTCAGATGATTCAGAATTCAGTTCAGTTTGTGGGACTAGCCAATGACGATCTAAATGAACATTTGGTCAGTTTTTTGGAGATATGTGACACCTTCAGACACAATGGGTTGTCAGATGAAGTAGTCAGAATTTGCTTATTTTCGTTCACACTGCGGGACAAGGCGAAGAGTTGGTTACACTCTCTACCGTCGGGATCAATAACAACATGGGAAGACCTCGCTAAAAAATTTCTATCCAAAATTTTCCCACCAGCAAAGACTGCCAAAAATGAGAAACGAGATTACCATGTTTGAACAGCAGCATGGGGAATCATTATATGAGGCATGTGAAAGGTACAAGGAATTACTCAGAAAGTGCCCACACCACGGATTACCTAAATGGTTGCAGATGAACACATTCTATAACGGGTTGAATGGGAATCTAAGGACGAGTATAGATGTAGCTTCAGGTGAAGCATTTATGGCCAAGAGTTACGAGGAGGCATATGAGTTGGTAGAAACTATGGAAGCTAATAACTACCAGTGGCTTACATCGAGGATGACACAACCGAAGGTATCTGGAGTATTAAAGGTAGTAGCACAGATTTTTGCTTTATCAAATAAAATAGATACTCTGACGGGTGCACAACCACAGCAGGTGGCGTATATTTGCGAGTTATGTGCAGGAGAACATCCTACAGAATAGTGCGCCATCAACCTAGTGTCGGTTCAGTTTATGGGCAGCTACCATAGGATTTCGCAGAACACGTATCAAAATGCCTATAACCCGGGGAATAGGATCCATCCTAACTTTTCATGGAGCAATAATCAAAATTAGCAGGCTCCACAACCTTCTTATCCCCTAGGGTTCCAAAATCAGAATCAACAGGCAGCTCCACAGTATGAGAAAAAGTCAGATTTGGAAGAAATACTGTTGAAATATATAGCAGGCAATGAGGCGGCCATGAAAACGCAAGCGGCGATGATAAAGAATTTAGAGAATCAGATGGGACAACTTGCATTGGCTTTGAACAATAGGCCTCAAGGGACTTTACCGAGTGACATAGAGAAGAATCCAAGAGGAAATCACGAGCAGTGTAATGCTATTACACTTAAAAGTGGTAAAAAATTGGGTTCTAATGTGGATAAGAAAGCAGGTACAGATGATGATGAGAATGAAGGAAATGAATTAGCCAGAAAATCTAAGGATAACGGGGTGGAAAAGCCAAAGGAAGAAAAACATAATAAAGCTACACCACCTGTACCTTTTCCTCAAAGGCTATAAAGTCAAAAGATAAAGGACCAGTTTTCAAGATTTATGGATATCTTCAAACAATTACACATTAATATTCCATTTGCCGAAGCACTTGAATAGATGCCACGTTACGTCAAATTCATGAAAGCAATACTTTTGAAGAAGCACAAGCTCAAGGACTTCGAACAGTGGCGTTAACTAAAGAATGCAGTGCAATACTGCAGAAAAAACTTCCTCATAAATTGAAAGGTTCGGGAAGCTTTAAAATTCCGTGTGCAATTGGTAATCAAGATGTGGGGAGAGCTCTATGCGATCTAGGAGTAAGTATAAATCTTATGCCACTATCCGTTTACCGAAAGCTAGGGTTAAAAGAAGCAAAACCAACCAACATCAGTTTACATCTCGCAGATAGATCATTAACATATCCACTAGGAATAGTCGAAGACGTATTGGTGAAGGTTGACTCACTGATATTTCCAGCGAATTTTGTGGTGTTAGACTTTGAAGAAGATAAGAACATCCCTATTATCTTGGGACGCCCATTCCTTGCGACTGGAGGAACACTGATTGACGTGCCAAACGGAGAACTAATAATGTAAGTGTTCGATCAGGTAGTGAAAGTGAAAGTGTTCAAGGAAATCCCAATCTCGGCTGACAAAGAAGAATGTGAGTCACTTGAGGAAGCTACACGTGTCAAATTCGGGGATTGCAGAGAGGGTGGTGGCCTTAAGGCACTAATTGAGGATAGTAAGTCAACTTCATTCTCAAACATACAAGTGAACGGGCATGCAATACAGCGATGTTGGTTATGTGTTATGAACAAACAACATGCCACGGATAGCCTAACCGATCTAGGATAACACAGGGAGTAGTCAGGCTGAAAGACTTAAAATCAAGCACTACTTGGGAGGCAACCTAATTTTACTGTTATTTTCAATATTTTTAAGCATGATAAGTAATTCGTAGTTTAAAGTATAGGTTTGTTTTGATTTATTAGGTAGTTAGTGAGTCATAAAGTTAAGTGAATTAAACCTTCAATGTTCAATGTTTATGATATTATCTTAAAGTTATCATTTTATGGTGTTTCAGGTACTTAAAAAGCTTATGGATAAGTGTTGCAGGCAAAGAATTTTGAAGAATCAAGTGCAACTGTAGTGTACCCCCCGCCGGGGAGGACATTTTATAAAGGAACCCCCCGTCGGGGCGGGGGTATTGAAACAAAAATAGTTTACCCCCCCCCTATCGGGGCGGGCATCTACAGCACATTACCCCCCGTCGGGGAGGGGGTACACGAAGTTGAACAGACTTAAGTCGGTAGTTACACATGATAGCCCATCTTCTTCCAGTTCCACATCCTCTTACCACAACTGATACATAATTTATCCTACACTAAACCCATGATTACATTATTTATCACCCATTATCTCACTAAATCCCCACTTAACCACTACTTCAAACCACCACATTTGTCAACTATCTCTCCCCCTATAAATTAAACCCCTAAATACACCACATCTTCATCTCCGTTCATACAATCTCAATCACACACGAGTTAGGGTTCTTCGAGTGATAGTTTGGGCAGCAATAACTAATGGAAGAAGTACTCAAATGTCAATACAGTGAGGGTAAACATTTGTTCTTGCAAGCTTTCATTCTACATCACCACATTAGAAGCTCAACTACCATTGTGTCGGGGTATAGTGCGTTATACACACCAAGTGTTCGACGAATTGTTTAAGAGAAGTTTGGGGGTATTTTGCCTAGAGTTCAGCTATTCCAGTACCATGGCACCAAAACCTGCAGCGAAATGACAGTGAGGTGAGAGTTTCAGGTCCACACCACCGACTCGGGCATATGACAGGAGAAAGTTCATAAGTGCTGCCGCCGCCGATCGTTATGACTACCTAGTGACTAAAGCACTAACACTAGAGCGCGACTTGGCACCAGACAACATAGATGGCGAAATGATGCATTAAATTTATGAAAAAGGATGGAATAGGTTCGTTGAAGAGCCAGAGCCAGCATTCTTAAGCGTGGTAAAATAATTCTATGCAAATGCGGAGGATAAGGCCCCATTCATAGCATTTGTGAGGGGCAAACATGTTCCTTTTAGTGCTGACGCCATTAACGCGTACTACCAATTGTGAGTTCCTAGAGATTGCCAGTATGCCTACTTGCATGACCATGAGCTCGACTATGAGGCCATTTTAACTAAAATAACAAAGCTGGGCACCACATGGGTCAAGGGATGCAAAGGGGGCACCATCTTCCACAGCAAAGATCTCGGCCGGTATGGTAAAATATGGTACGCATTCATGTATGCTAAGCAAATCCCGTCCACACATATGACAAAGGTGACCAAGGAGAAAATACTTCTCTTATATGCCATCATTCAATAATTTCTCATCGACGTGGGTGCCATTATAAGTTTCTCTATCCGAAGATGCCTACGACGACCATTTTTTGGCGGCTTGCCACACCCATCTCTCATATGTGGGCTGTGCAGGCAGTCGGGAGTTAGATGGTCCGATGATGAGACCACACAGATGTCGCTTCAGACTTTGGGCACGAGGATGATTACACGGTATTCAGTTTAGCCCGGGGGCAAGTCGCATCAAAGAGGAGTCAAGTTCATATTTCCACCAGCTTCGAAGGATGAGGCTGATATTGAGGACACCTCTGATGACAACGAGTTCCAGGTGGATGAGACTACGGGAGAGCAGGCGACTGAAGAGATGTCGCAGTCTGGCAGTGATATGTTTAGCCCTCAATTTCAAAGCCTTCAGAGATAAGTGGATGGGTATAACAAAGATGTCAGTAGAACCACATGTATGAGGCCATGAATATGTCCTTCGCCTCCTTGAATGCGACGCTTCAAAGTTTTAACCCCACGACATAGTTTCCATACCAATAACCAGCCTCAATGCCAAGGATTCTACCATCTGATTTTGATAATGAAGAGCAACAACCACCACCACCTCCAGCTTAAACGATTACAGGGACGTCCTCTTACACTTATTATTTTATGTTTACAATGAGGACATTGTAATTGTTTAGTTTGGGGGAGTAGTTTAATTTTTATGTTTATGTTTGCATGTTTAATTTAGTAGTTAGTCTTGCGTATGTTAGTTCATGTTTAGTTTTAGGTTTATTATATGTTTACATTCATGTAGTTTAATAGTTGCATAGTAATGTAGATTTGGAAATAGTTTTAATTAGTTTTAATTTTGTTATGTTTATTTCAGTTTAAAAAAAAATTTAGTTAAGTATTGTGTTATCTTGCATGAGTCCAGTTGTTTGATATATTACAGTCTATTTTGGCCAATAATGAGACTGGAATTAAGTAGATAAGTACAATATCGATAATTAGAACTTTGACGTGATTTTCTGTTATAAATTGGATCTTTGCTTGTTCGAAGCTGGTATAATCAAGGTTAGCACACCAGAGACAACTATGTTGACTGATTAAGTTTAAATTGACACATAATGGACTTCTTAATGATAATACTAGTTTGAATGAATGAGAGACATGAATAGGCGGAGATGGTTAAATTTAGACAAAAACTTAAGTTTGGGGGGGAAATCTGGCATATATAAGCTATTAAAAAAGAAAAAAAAAAGAAATGAAATGAATAAATACCGTGGCTAGTCTTGTTTCGGGGCCTTTGTTACTTGAGCAAGTACGCCCGAGGGGATTGTCTTTACACCTAGTGCCCTAAGGTCTTTATGGTCTGAGAGTCGTTGGTTGAAAGATCGCTAAGGGGTAGCACTGTTAGCCTAATGGAATTAGACATTGCACAGTCATGGTTATAAAAAAAATAATAAAACGGGAAAAGAGCAAAAAGCCCCCGTAATGCAAAGTAAAGCATAAGTATCCCAGATTGGACTTTTGAACTTGGTGGATGTTTGACTTTAGTTGGATATAGCTTAATCATGAATTTTGTGAGTTTACAATGTACGATGCCTTTAAAGAAATCTATTATATGTTGTGTTTAGAATTTGTATCGGTTATCATGGATGTTTAGCACACACACACTATACCAGTAATAACAGTTTAAGATTTGATGATTGATAGGAATTAGTGATTGGTTTTGATATGAAGTATTGTCATGTTTACTTGATTTCTCTGAGGACGGTTGAACAAACTTGTTTCTATCACGACTGTTGGATTCGTAGGTATATAGACTAGTTGCATTACATTTCATTGCATTGCATTGCATATCATTTTTGTGTTGTTTTGTGCTCGAGGACTAGCACGTGTTTAAGTTTGGGGGAGTTTTATGAGTGGGTTTTATACCTACTAATCGGCCTCTAATTCGAGTTTAAACTGTGTTAACTCGTTATTACTTGTTTAGTGTTGTTTTGTGTTTAGGTGTGGCGGCATAGCATTTGAACTTAAAGGGGGATTCTTTGCGAAACTTGGCAAGAAAAGGAGCTTAAATTGGACAAAAGTAGAATGGACCCCCGCCGAGGCGGACATATTACACACAAAACCCCCGCCGGGGGGGGGGGTACTTAATCAATTAACAGAAGCATGCCCCGCCGGGGCAAACATTATAAGGTAAAAACCCCCACCGGGGCGGGGGTACGGGAAAGGCTGAGTCTCTTGGTTCAGTTGTAATACTGCAGTGGCATGAAGGGATGAGGTTGTCTTGGTTAGGAACTCAATTGGGCGTCGAATTATGATGAGAATACATTTCCTAGGCTGGTAATTAACAAGATACGTCAAGGGAGATAGAGATCGAACAATAAATTAACAATTTGAAGACAGAAGTTGAGCGGAGAGCATTAGAGGGAAGATTTGAAAGGAAATTCATGATAATTGCAGATTGGAGCAGAGAAAAAGGGTGGTTCTGGATTTATTCTTTTTCTTTAATTTAATACTTGTAATTGGGATGATGATTATTTTGATTATTTCAGTTTTTATTTCATCTATGATGAACTAATTTACTTATTAGGCTTATGACGGATTTTATGGTTGAATAATGATTATGTAGCTTTGAATTTCAGTTTAATAATCTATGTTTGAGTTCATCTATAGTGATTTGTGCTTGAATCTATGAATTGCTTGATCACCAATTCTATGTGGAATTATATGGACTCGAGATAGGAAATATGAATCTAGACTTAGTCATTATAGCATTTGTTCTTGAATTCTGTGAATGAATGGAATCTTGAGGAATGTTAGGATAGAGATATGCTTAACATTGCATGTAATTGGATAGAGAAGTTGAATTTAATTCTTCTTTGATTGTAATTCACATAGAGATATAGTTATTTAGTTAATTAAGGTGTTTAGCTTAATTTTATCTAATTTGTGGATTTAAGTTAATATGGTATTAGTGCATCGAGAGGTGGCTAGTTCTACTTAAGTGTTCTTGATTAATAAATTGGGATAATGAATTGAACTGGAATAGGGTGTAGTAATCAGAGTGATACTTAAAGTGAAGTCGTAAACCTAATTCTCCATTATTTGCTTGAAATTATATCTTTTGAGTTTGTTGATTGCTTAGTATTTTTATGTTTTTTAGTTGTTAATAATTATAATCATTGAATTGGATAGTTTAATAAAATTTAGAATAATATAAAGCTGGTAATTGTTAGGATTAATTTCTTATTAAGTCTCTGTGAGAACGATACTTGACTTTATCATTATATTACTTGTTGACCACGTACACTTGCGAGTGAGCGTATATAGATTTTACCCAACAATGACATCTCTTAAATGCTCAGAAATGTTCTCTTCCTCAAACCTTCTCTTAAACCACTGCTGGAAATTATCAGTAGTGAATGTTTCTAACTATGCTGCAGTTCAAGCCGGATTAGAAGTATACACTTCCTTGGAATGAACTGAAATTATAATAAAATGGATTAATATATAGTTGATTACGCTTATAAATTATATTAGATGTGACAAATAATAATCCTTACTTGATGTATGACGATACTTTGGGCATATTTAGAAACATGTATATCGACACAATCTTCAAATCTTTGTCGCTTAAGTAAGTAATCATCTCATGACCAAATGGTTTAGCCGAATATGTGAATACAACTAGCTCATCATCAACATGAGATTGAGGACCGACTACCTCATTTAAACTTAAACAATTGTGCTTCGTTGAGATAACATCGTCAAGATACAATGAGCAGAAGTTAACAAGCTATTCCTCCATATAACGTTCAACAATAGAACCTTCTACATGAGCTTTGTTTTTGACTTTCTTCTTTAATCGACGCATATACTTACAATACGTTGAAAACATACAAGTATTATTAAAGTTTGTATTTAATATGCTCAACAAAATACAATTTGTAGATTATATTACCTCTCTAAAGGATACATCAACCAATATTGCACCAGTCCTCCAAGTTTAAATTCATACGGTAGATGAATATGTAGATGTTCCATCGAGTTAAAGAACCCTGGTGGGAATAAAATTTCGAGCTTGCAAATGGTAAGCACAATATTGTTCTTCGCCTATTCCACATCACTATAACTTATTACAGTTGAGCATAGATCCAGAAAAAAATTTTAAAGTTCGGTCAATGCATCCACAAATTTTTTGGGTAACATCTCATGAAATGCAATTGGCATCAACTTCTGCATGAATACATGACAACCGTGACTCTTGAACCCATTAATCTTCAATTTCACAACCTTACTGCAATGAGATATGTTAGAAGCATATCCATCTGGGAGCTTCAACCCATTAACCCACTTGAACACGTCTTCAACTTGTTGCTTGTAATAAGTGCATAATATTCATTGATTTTAATTCCTTTACATTTAGTTTATTGCATAATTTGCTGTCTATATGTGCTTAATAGGGTGTTTTTATTGATTTTAGGTTGAAATGGTTCTTATGTGATGATACGGGATAATTTGGAGCTGAGTAGAAGGAAAAAGGGGAAAATTCATAGAGTTGGTCAATCCGCCCTAGCAGATTGGTTTAGCCCAGGGAATTCGCCCCAGCGAATTCATCTTTGTAAATATCCCCCCCAACGAATACTAAAGGCGCCCTAGCCCCTTCCTCTCTGTTTAATCCACCCCGGCGCACTCGCATGGCATAATGAGTCCTCCCCCAGCGGATAGCCTTTTGGACCTCAGGAAAGACCAATCCGGCCCGGAGGATTCAGCGGGAAAATTTGGAAATCAAGGATTTTTGGAAACTTTTCAGAGGTAGATTTTGGCAGGTTTCTGTATGTATTGGGATTGATATTTCTATTAGAATTAGAATTTATTTAAACTAAGATTTATTTTCAAATTGGTTTCTATTTCTTTATGAAAACTAGGGTTATGATTTGTAACTTCCATTAGGATTTGGATTTCTATTTCTCATAGGATTATAACTTTTTCTGGGATTATAACTTTTTCTGGCATTATAAATACATGACAATAGTCAGTAGTTAGAGAGAGCTTGGCTACACCATAGTAAATCTTAGTCTTGGGGGATTGAAGATTGAACCTTATTCATAATTAACAATTTGATTAAGTTTACTTTATTTATTTCTTCATGCATGAGTTTATTCTGATTATCTACTTGAACTTCTTGTATGTTATTAAGTTTACTAATGTGATTTTGCAGGATTAAACTAGTAAATTGTTATCATCTGTTATATTAAGATATATATTAAGCAAACGATGTATATCTAATCATTAGTAGAAATTAGTGATACTTGATTGTGGACAAGCTTTTGGGTATTATTAAGGTTTTTAAAAGATAAGTTAAATAATTTTTGATTATGTAATTATTTCTTGGAATAACCTAATTCTCATTATTCATGCTTTTTGTGACGCCCCCAAATTCGGGTACCTTCAACCCATAGATATGGTGCTACACGGTACTCATAACTATACATTCATTTCATAGAATCAACATCAAAATGATTGTATTTACTACATTCTTATTACAATAGTAATGAATCCTTTCTCAAGTTCTGAAACCGAATACATTCTTTGTTTATCATAGTATAATTCATACAAATATACTAGTCTAATCTACTTATCCATCTTAGCCTTGCCTTTATCTCTATTATAACCCTCAGTTCGCTCGGCCTTAGCTGCAATCATATAATTCAAGCGAGAAGTGAGCATAACTAGCTCAGCAAGTCTATCAATATATAATACAAGTACCACGTCAAGAATTATATGATTATTATCCAATAACTGAACAAATAGCTATGATGTACTATGAAATATCAAATAACACTTTTCATTTTCATAAAACCATTTCAAAGTACATACAGTAACTTAGGAATTCTGAGTAGGTCAAAAGACCATGAACATTCCCTTTTATTTTCATTCATGAAAAAGGACAACCCGACACTAAGTCCGTAAGTCCGATATATATTATGAGCACTTCTAGGTGATCAGCCTATAGTACTCTATATTGATCAACACTCATCCATTAAACGTATCTATATTTAAGTTTTGGCAACCTCACGTGCCCATCGAATAATCGATGTAAAATACTTTTGTTTATTCATACTCAGGCTTACCTTTAAATCCGTACCAAATAATTGGCATAGGATAACGTTATCAATTTTATATCGAAAGACTTGTAAACAAACCAATCAAACTCTTAAGATTGGTCTGGCCGAGTTAAAACTAGCATCGACTCTTTCATAAAACAATTCATGCATCTTATAACATGAATCACAGAAACTTGGCTAACTCGAAGGTTAGAAAAGCGTTAAGAAAACTTGCCTTCAAGCATTCAATTAAAATTCAACAGTTCTTGGTCTTTACAGTTTCTACATGATATATTCACATAGCACATTGAAATTAGCTACCAAACAATATAATCACATTGTTTTTAACAACTTCTTTCTCCTCAATAACTTTATCGAATTTATTTCATTAATAAGATTCATTTCGAGTTATTTTCATTCCTAACGGCTTATTAACGCTCTTACATCACTAAACCAATACTCAACAATCATTGGTTAAGTACCATAGTAGTTGAAACCCTAATTAATACGTTAACTCGGATGAATTCCTCTCGGATTACCAACATCGGACTTCATATATTACGTGCATAGGTTTTACGTTCTCCATTTAATTACTATTAAACAACGTCAGATTCCTAAAGTCATCACTATAAATGTGATTTAGAAATGGTCCTATCATGTATATTAAGTATATATATGCCCCGTAATTATCCTGTAACCAGCTGGGTTAAAAATAACCTAAGTCAGACATTTCTCCCTTACCGGCGCTAGCTTCAGGTATAACATTGATGCCGCAGTATCCAAACCCTTGTCTCAGTGCTATGACGTGAGACTCCTATATACAAGTGGCACTGCGACGCGAGTTAGTAGTAGCCACTCCACCGACCTGGCGCTGCGGCGCGAGTTTCATAGGCTTGGGGGGCGCTGTGGTGCCGACCCTGAGCCCTTGAATTTTTTTAAGTTTTCCAATTCAATTCTTTCTGGACTTGTAACTGACCATTATAAGTCGGAACTGGCTCATTAATAAGTCGTTATCTTACATATCTCGTATACTTTGATTTCATCCAGACAAAAGTATTTTTTAAATCCGTTAACAATGAATTCACTATTTAACTTTCTATTACGCATGCGTTTAACGTTCGTGAACTTTCATAACTTGTTACTTCGTTTTAAGTCAGAATTCAACCATTCTTGAGTCCGCGACTCTTAAATACGTTATTCTACGCTATGCCATCAAAAACTAAGGTTTTTGAGTTAAACGACTACTTTTGACTACTAATCTGGGAATTTTATGATTTCGACGATTATCATCTAATCTGGTAAATTTCGCCATAACTTCGTTTCTCGAGATTTTAACACCAAACCAAATGGAACCAATCTATTGATTTGTTATCTATAACCTAACCAAGCAATATGCATATAACATATACTTAATGGTTTTCAATTTGTCCATCAACAACCAAATCAACGTTTTAAAGGTTTTCTTCAATTAGAACTCACTTAAACGCTTATGATTCTTTCTTATACATGGCTTTTAATGTTTTGATCCACTAATATCCATCCTTATTACTCCGGAAGAGACATGCTCCACCAATTCATACTTCTCTATGAAAAAATAATTAGAAAAGGATCGAAGACTAGAGTTTACGTATTTTTACCTTAACGTACTTCGCGTTCTTGACTAAAGCTTGATTACTTTGCTTTTGAATCCACTTGATTACTTGTTAATACTCTTTTCTCTCTCACAATATATGGTTCAAGGTTTGTGAAAACACAAAAATGAACCAACATAGCTTCCTTTATATAGAAAACCAAATGGAGGGCAAAATGGTCAAGTTATCCACCTCCTTACTATTCATTACTTTCCCTCCAAGTAAATCCACTTTAATTGGCCACCAAGTTGCTGGCCCACATGCCCCTTTAGGTCCCACATGGGTTGCCCCATGGGTTTTATCCATCCGGTGATCCATCGGTTCAACCCACGGTTTGGTTTCTTGGTTTGGACTTTGAATAAATTTATATCGGGCCTATCTTGGGCTTGATTTAATATAACATTGGGATTGACATCAATCTCATCCAAATGGGAATTAACAAAGCCCAATTACTAAAGTTCATTAAGAACTAATCGTATTCTACTCGTACAATTCTCGTATTCTCTGCATATACAATTCGTACGATATTCGTATTATACGTCGTAATAATCTTCATGCTATACACGTATAATAACTGGTATCATACTTGTACTTCTTACGTATAATAACTACAATTGTTAAACATAGTCATTTAATTCTTAAAACTCACTTTTTCTAACCCTTAGGTTTTAAGCCCGCAGGCGAAAACTTCGTTTGTCATAGCTGAAATATTATTGGATATTACATCTCGTCTTAGAATTCTATCGTTACGCGTTTCTTAGAAATTCATAATTAATCCCTGAGCAGAAACAGATGAATAGTGTTTTTACGGAAATTTATCAGAAAACTTTTATTTTCATCTTGAAAATTCAAAATAATTAATCCTAGCACAAAACCAGAATCCTAACTACAACAACACATTATAGGTCATAGAACGACCTTTAAACAGCTTACTCACATAAATAAACAATTAAATTCATTTAATTCAAATAATCAAATAAAAATTTAATTCACATAAAATCTGATTTTTTTCTCGAGTGTTACATTCTTCCCCCTTATAAGGATTCTGTTCCCAGAATCTCGATACAATAACATAAACAAATGGGGAAAATTTTCTTTCATTTTACTCTCGAGTTCTCACGTTGTTTCTTCGGCATTGTGGTTCCTCCAAATTACCTTTACCGAAGGTATTATCTTATTCCTTAAGACTTATTCCTTCCAATCAACAATCTGAATTGGAAGTTCTTCATATGTTAAGTCTTTTTCTATTTGAATAGATTCATACTCTATTACGTGTTTGTAGTCTGATTTATTACTGACACATGAAATACATTGTGTATTCACTCCATCTTTAGAGGTAAAGCTACTTCATAAGCTACCTCTCATACCCTTCTTAAAATTTCAAAAGGTCCTATAAACCTTGGACTTAACTTCCCTTTCTTTCCAAAATGTATTTTCCCTTTCCAAGGCGATACCTTCAGAAAGACATATGAACAGACCTTAAACTCCCTCTTCTCATGGTGAGGATCTGCATACTTCTTTTGTCTATCTTAAGCCACTACCAATCAAGTACGTATTAACTTTACCATGTCTGTTGTTTGTTGTACCATTTTAGGTCCCAACATTCGGCGTTCACCTACTTCATCCCAGCACAGTGGAGTTCTGCACTTCCTCCCATATAACGCTTCGTAAGGCGGTATGCCTATACTAGCGTGAAAACAATTATTGTAAGCGAATTCCACCAAAGGCAGATGTTCGTCCCAACTCCCCTTGAAATCCATAACGTAAGATCTAAACATATCTTCTAACATTTGAATTGTCGATTCACTTTGTCCATCCGTCTGAGGATAATACACTGTACTCAACCTCAGCTACGTTCCTAGTTACTCTTGCAAACTTCTCCAAAAATTCAATGTGAATCGTGGATCACGATCTGACACAATCGAAACAGGTACTCCATGTCTTGAAATAATTTCTTTGACATAAAGTTTAGCCAATTGCTCTAGGTTATACCCACCTCCTTTTGGTAAAAAGTGAGCTGATTTTGTCAACCGGTCTACTATTACCCAAATAGCGTCGTATCCCTTATTTGTCATTAGAAGTCCCACCATAAAGTCCATCGTGATATGTTTCCATTTCCACTCTAAAATCTCTAGTGATTGCAATAATCCACTCAGTCGTTGGTGTTCTGCCTTAACTTTCTGACAAGTTAAGCACTTACTAACATATTCTGCTATCTCTCTCTTCATATTTAGCCAACAAAAGTTCTGTCGAAGGTCTTGATACATTTTAGTACTACCTAGATGTATCGAGTAACTTGAACTATGAGCCTCTCTCATTATCCTTCTTTTAATTTAGAATTATCTGGAACCCAAATTCTTCTTTCAAAACGAAGTAATCCTTCTTTGTCAAGATTATACTTAGTCTTCTCTTCATCCTCCATTATCTTCTTCATTCACTCGTACTCCTCGTTACCTAGTTGTAATTCCTTAACTCGTTCCACTATCGTTGGTTGAGTCTCCATTGTGAATAATATCTCTACCGCCTTACTCGGTAATTTAACTTATAGCTCCATTCTTGCCATCTCCGTTATTAACTCATTCTGAGTCGTTAACATTGATAGCTTTTCTCTACCCTTCACACTTAACGCGTCGGCCACTACGTTTGCTTTGCCCGGATGATATAAGATATCAAAGTCATAATCTTTTATCAATTCTAACCACATTCTCTGTCTCATATTCAACTCCTTCTATGTAAAGATATATTTCAGATTTTTTTGGTCCGTGTATATCTCACACTTCTCCCCGTATAGATAATGTCACCATATTTTTAATGCAAAAACTACTGCTGCCAATTCTAGATCATGAGTAGGATAAACCTTCCCATAATCCTTTAACTGGCATGACGCATACGCAATGACCTTGCCATGCTGCATGAGAACGCAATCCAGTTCTCTATGCGAAGCATCGCTATAAACTACAAAATTCCCCGTATCATCTGGTAAAGATAATACAGGTGCCTCATTTAACCTTCTTTTTAGTTCTTGAAAACTATTTTCACACTTCTCAGTCCACACATACTTTACTTACTTCTTTGTCAAATTTGTCAACAGAGTAGCTATTTTAGAAAAGTCATGGATGAACCTTCTATAGTATCCCGTTAACCCTAGAAAACTCTGAACCTCGGTTAGCATTTTCAGTTGTTCCCAATTATTAACTGCTTCCACCTTCGTTGGATCCACAAAAATGTCATCTTTATTAATAACATGTCCTAGGAACTACAGTCTTTCAAGCCAAAATTCACACTTAGTGAATTTCGCATACAACTTCTCCCTCCGTAGTGTTTCCAATACTATCCTCAAATGATCAGCTTGATCTTCTGGTGTCCTAGAATAGACTAGAATGTCATCAATGAACACTACGACAAACTTGTCCAAATATTGTTTGAACACTATGGTCATCATATCCATAAATGCGGCTGGCGCATTAGTCAACCCAAATGACATAATAAGAAACTCGTAATGACCATAATGAGTTCTGAACACCGTCTTAGGTACATCCTCCTTCCTTACTTTCAACTGATGATACCCCGTACACAAATCTATCTTAGAAAAATAGTTTGTCCCTTTCAACTGATCAAATAGATCATCGATCCTGGGCAATTGGTATTTATTCTTAATCTTTAACTTGTTCAACTCTCGATAGTCGATAAAAAGTCGTAACGATCCATCCTTCTTCTTTACAAACAATACTGGTGCTCCCCACGGAGACACACTTGGTTGAATGTACTTCCTATCTAATAGTTCTTGTAATTGAACCATTAACTCCTTCATCTCTACCGACGCCATCCAATATGGTGCCCTAGAAACTGGTGTCGTACCCGGTAACAAATCAATCACAAATTCGACCTCCCTATCTGGCGAAAGACCTGATAACTCATCTGAAAATACATCTGCAAACTCTTGTACTATAGGTATCTGTTCTAATGATGCTTCCACTCTCTGGGTATCCACAACATGGCACAAGTATCCTATACACCCCTTCCTCAACATCTTCCTAGCTTGTGTCATGGTTAGATAACAAGAGTGTCCCGGTGATTTACTACCGTAGAACACTACCTTGGGTTTCTTAGAAAGTTGAACGTTCACACTCTTCCTATAACAATCTATTATAGCTCTATGGTTAATCAACCAATCCAAACTGAGAATTATATGAAATTCTCTTAGCCTTAACAGTATAAGATCTACCGATAGTTTGTTACCTCTAATATCTACGAAACAATTTCTATGAATATGTTCAACGAGAATTATCTATTCGTTCGCTACCTTAACGTTTAAAGGTATTTCTAATCTTTCCGGGAATAAACCTAATCGCTTAGCAAATTCACATACTATAAAAGAACAAGTAGCACCCGAATCAAACAGCACCTAAGCATTTATTTCATTGACTGGAATGATACCTGCTACTACATCTGCTGATGTAACCGTATCTTGGACAGTCATATTAAAAGTATGGGTTGTGGGTCTACCCGATGGTGTTGGTCCAGTAAGGGCTAACTTACCACCACTAGCACCCTTGCTACCCTTCAACCCCTTCTTTAGGCAATTTCTTTCCATATGGTCCATCGACCCACAAATAAAACAGCCTTGGTTCTTCTTAGGGTTAGGACAATTGGGTGATATATGACCCTCCTGCCCACAGTTGTAACAACCTGACTTCCCCTTAAGGCAGACTCCTAGATGAGCCTTTCCGCATGTCTTGCATGCTTCGATCCTACACTTAGGATCCCTTTGTTTTAGTCCAGTATTCCCAGAGTTAAAACTCTTCCTCTTGGGCATAATCCCACTGCCACTAGCTCCCTCCATCACTAGCTCCCTCCGCCATGGATACTCCATCTCTGTTGCCCTTATTCTTTCTCTCTTTGTGGTATTAGCTCAAAGCCTCACTACCACACTCAGCAATAATTTCTTTCTCTAGAATGGTTCCATACGAAACACTCTGGAACACAGAAATCCTACTATAGAGCTAGAGTTTCAGTCCCTGCTCAAACCTATGAGCCTTCCTCTCCTCGGTGTCCACTTGATGTGGGGCAAATCTTGCCAATTCATTAAACTTGGCCACATATAGGGGAACCGTCATGTCTCATTGCTTAAGTTCTAAGAACTTAATCTCTATTCTACCCTGCATGCTTGTAGAAAAATAGTTCTCGAAGAAAACCTTCTTGAACTTTTCCCACGTTACAGCATCTGTCCTAGCCCCACCCTGGTGCGTCTCCCACTAGAAGTTGGCTTCACCTTTCATCATATAGGTCGCAAAAGAAGTCTTTTGCGCCTCCCCTATGTTTGCAATTACAAACGCCTTCTCAATTTCCTTTACCCATGTTTGGGCCTCTATTGGGTCTGTAGTTCCCTTGAACTCCAGCGGACCTATACTTTTAAATTCCTTAAAGGTAGTCGTTCTAGCTACCCTAGGAACTGCAGGTGCTCTACCCCCGATTTGATTAAATGCAGCTTGATGAGTGCGTTTTATACCCATTAATTGAGTGCATTTGAGCTTAATCTTTTGAAAGTTTTTAAGGGTTTGTGTCTATTCATGCATGTTATATGTTTTTTTGTAGGAATTGGGACAAAAGTTACTTGGATCGACGTTTGGGGTTGCTAGATTCGCATTTTTGGCTTGGCATTTACATAGCAGCCACTTCAGAGCCAATTTCAGCATTGCTCAAGCCCTTATTTCGAAAACCTTAAAGACTATAATTTGTAGATTTACGTCTCCTCTTTCCGAAACATCTTGAATCATCAAAATCGGAGTTCAGGCGAAGAAGTTATGGCCATTTTCCTAAAGGATGTCAGAGAAAAAAATTTAGAAAAAAGGACACCTGCCGGGGCGGACATTATACACACAAAACCCCCGCCGGGGCGAGGGTACTGAGGCAAAAATAGAAACAACCCCTGCCGGGGCGGGCCTAGTTAGTTAAAAAAAACCCCGCCGGGGTGGGGGTGTCAGGAAGAAAAAGGAGTTTTTCAGAATTTGAGTTCATGAAGGATTGGTTCGAGCTGATTAATCAAGAACTTCTAGGAGGATTAAAAGACATATGAAGAGGCATATAAAAGGAGGAGAATTGCAAGAATTAGGGATGGGATTCCATAATATTAGATTAGAGTAGAATATGATATAACCCTAGTTTTTATTAGTTTTGGAGATTGAAGCAACTTGGAGACCATTGAAGATCAAGAGCAGGAGCTTGAGGAAGATGGAGATTTGTTGACAACAGATTTATTCTTCACTCTACTCTTATTTTTGTCTTTTAATATTTATTCAATTGTGGATTCTTAGTTTTAATTCATTAATCATGAATTAAATCTTTTGTTTAAGATGACAATGGATCTTATTGCATAGTTTATTTTAGTATGCTTCTCTATTAATTATTGTGATTATTCTTGGATTGTCTATTATGATTTGTGTTTATTGCTTAATTTCATAGCTAACAATTACCGTGATAATCTATATAAACTCGAGAGATGAAGTATAAATTTAGATATGATCATAATAGCATGTAATTGTGTTTTTTGCATGGCTTTGGAATACATAATTTATGTCTAGGATAAAGATATACCTATACATCACATGTAATTAGATAAAGAACTTGCGCTTAAAATCCTCTTTAATTGTAATTCACACAGAGATATAGTGAATTAGTTAAGTAGGATGTTCTTCTTAATTCTATCATCTGTGAATTTAAGTTAATTTGAGTATGATGCATTGAGAGATGGTCATATTTACTTATGTGTTCTTGATTAATAATTCAGAACAATGAGCTTAATTAATAAGAAGTGTATTAAATTAAATGAAGCAATAAGTGAAGTTGTGATCTTAAATCTCCCTAATCTGATTTTTAACTAGTGGTATTTAGAATTAGTTTAATTAAATAATTTAATTCATAATCTTAAATTGATTGTTTAAATAAAATTAGTTTGATTAAGAGTTAGTATTTTGTAATTTGTATTAATAATTCCTCGTGGGAACGATACTCTACTTTCACTTTATTACTTGTTGACCACGTATACTTGCGTGTTGTGCATATATAGATTTTACCCAACAAGTTTTTGGCACCGTTGCCGGGGAATTAGTTTAATATTTTTTGCCAATATTAGCTTCAATCAAATTAGTCTTAATTTAAACATTTTTATTTTATTTTTTTTATTTTATTACCTTCCTATTTTTCTCTCTTTTCAGGTACCATGGTTGAATGCAATTTTCAAAGGCTATATTCGAGTATGACTCAACCAAGGGACACCGGGATTGATGGACTCAATAGATATTCTGCGTTATCAGCACAGCTAGAGATATTTTCGAGGAGGTTGGACGTTGTTACAGCCTAACGTATTCGAAGGATATTGGTAGTTTGTAATTTTTGTGTTGGGAATCATCTGAGTAATCAATGCACAGTCAGTTTTGGGCTAGGACAACATTGTGGTGACTACCTCAACGATTATGTATATGCATCACCCGAATTCTTTATGGAGCTACAATTATGAAGACCAATATTACGCTCCAAATCCAACATACACACCGGAATTCTCATGTCAACCTCCATTGCCACAAGAAGAAAAGTCAAATCTAGAGGAATTCTTGTCGAAGCTCATAGCAAACCAAGAGGAGAGGATGATGAGTCAAGAAATATCGAGCCATAATTTTTGAACTAGATGGAACAACTCATCATTACTTCAACCCATGGTCCTCAATACATGGATTCCAAAACTAAGATAAATAATTCAAGGTTGGAGGAATTGTTGTCCAAGTTTGTAGCATCAAATGAGGAGAGGAGGATTAATCAAGCGATATCAATTCAAAATCTGCAGAACCAGATGGATCAAATGTAAGATCCCAACTTTTTATAAATAAAATCAAATTTCCTCTAATTATTATTTTGAATAATAAGGTGTTAATTTGATATAATATTTTGGTTATGGGTGAAATGTGTAAATTGTGCAAAATAAGCAAGTGGTTATAAAATATTCATTGTTGTCGGGGAATATTCGTTTGGTCCTGGAATATTCTTGTTGTCAGGGAATATTCGTACGACGGCGCAACCTTTTGTGGGCCCCATAACGGAAAGCGATTAGGTGAAGAAAATGACAAATATGAGTTTTTATAAATAACGGCGTTGTTACCATTAACACTGTTGGAATACCCGGGGGTTAAAACACAGTAATACGCAGTGTTGCACAGTAGCACACGGTATTGCACCAATTATTGATTCTTACGTACGAAGTCACTACTCAATAATTGTTACAGTAATTACTGTTCAATATTTTATTTTATTGATTCAATAATTGCTGCGTTGATATTTTATATTATTGTTTCAATAATTGTCACTGCACAGTATTTCCCATTATCAGATCAATAATTCATATTATTTGAATAATATTATTAGATAGCATTATTGGTAATGTCTAAGGAAGTTCTGTCTAGGAGAGGTTATTTAATTGCACACCAGTAAGGAGAAATCTTTACCGGAAGGCCCCCTCTTTCCTGGGAACGACCTGGTTGTCATTATTGTGATTCTGTTATATTATTTGTGAATAATTAATTATTAATTTATATGATAAGGAAAATATTTATTTATGTGGATATAAATGGAGGAATTTTTAAAAAAATGACAATTGTTGAAAATTGATATTTTATCTTTTCTGATAAAATAATTCATTCAAATATATTATTATATTACGATGCGATAATATAATAATATAATAATGATGATATTTTTACAATGAATGTGTGATATATGAATAAATGTGGAGGAAGAGTATTTTTTGTTATAATAAATGCTAAAAACATGTTAAACATGTTGGTGGATCTCATTTTTGACTAAAATTTGATTATAGCCTGCAAAATCGTCCGTATGTGGATTTCGGTCAATTTCTGTTTAGAATTTAGAAAAACTTAAAGCTACTAAGTTGTAGAGAATTGAATTTCCTATGGAATGGACATAAGATTTGAATTTTTTTTTTTGATAAAATGACTATTTATTATGAATTATTGAAGTTTCAGAATATTGGGTCTGAATTGATTTTATTACAAAAAATATTTAAAATATATTTTGTGTGTTGGTGGGCCCCACTTATTGTTGCAAAATGATGAATTTAGATTTCTAAGGTAGGCGTAGGAAATTTTTTAATAAATATTATTATTTTATTAAATTTTCTGCTTTGGTGTTCTAAGCATTTTCCTATAAATAGGGTGCTTATGTTAGAATTGAAAATCACACCAGAATCTGAAGTTTTCTCTCTCTATATTATCGAGCGTATTTTTGTGAGTATTTTGATACTTTGAGTGTTGCTAGATGGTGCAAATTTCCTTCAACGTTATATCTGATATTCCAGCAAAAAGTACTATTCTTTTGAGGTAAGGGATATTATTTTTTTCGTAAATGATATTATTTCTTTCAATATCATTATACCTGAATATTGGTATAAATTTTATTATGAAATTTTTATATTTTCATGTCGGGATTACTATTCACGAGTTACTATTCACAAAGTATAATGATTTTTCTTGTGGAATTTCTACCTTTTAGTATCGGGATTACTATTCACGTATACATCACTACTCACGAATACGGCACTATTCACAGAAAAATTAAAATTTTTTTTCTGTGTCCAAGATTGTTTGTCATGGTTCCTATCTTTGATTGGATCTACGTTTTGATCTTTATTTTTGAATTCTGCTCCACAATTAATTATTATGGAGTATTTTTGAACTTAGATAAACCAAAGTACGAATCCCTAATCTTTGTGTTTTTATCTCTCTGGATTCGTTTTCATGAAAATATTTTTATCATCCTCAGTCTTTAATGGTGATACTTGATGAATATCTTTGGCCTGTTGTGTAAAGATGAATGATTACCTGATGAATATCTATGACCCGTAGTGCAAAGACGAACAGGTGTTGAGATGAACATGACCAATTGGTGATACAAATGAATATCTTTGGCCCGTAGTGCAAAGATGAATATTTGATGATTGATGTTATAGAGATAAAATATTAATGATGGACTTTTAAATTCACAGATGATAGTAGATTTCATTCTCTACTTAACTCTTCTAATAAATTGTTGTTTCCGCTGCAGTTGTTGATCAAAAACTTGTTGTCTATTGTATTCTATCAGATGTTTTCTTGTTGAGGACTAACGATAATTTGTTCTATATTATCTTAGTCATAATATTCTTTACTGGGCTAGTTTAGCAGGAACTAGCCGGGGTATGGAGTGATGGTTCAAGATAGTTGTTTTAGTAGTCCTCATTATTTTGTAAGATAATGTATCAATAATTGTTATAAGGACTCCATTTGAGTTTTAATACTGTCTAGATGACAATATTTGTGTTGTCGTATTTTGCATGACAATTGTAATAATAAAGTTGTAGTTATTTTCTGTACCATGTATTTGGCGACTCAAAACAGGTTGGGTGGAATAGACCTATTTTGGGGGCGTCACATCAAATGTTCAAAGCCTTGAACAACTATCCTCAAAATAATTGGTGTTATGACATGGATTCCGAGATTGATGAAGTGCCCGAGCCAAATCTACAACTGGGTGAGCCACAAGATGTTGAAAAAAAGGAGACAAAGGGGGATAATGAAAACAAGGTCGGCGAAGAACTAACTGTGGATATCAACGATGATGAGCCGATGCTATTTACGCCTCGAATGCCTTCTCCACCAAAGTTCAAGGATCCGGTTAGATTTGCAAAACCTTGTCCGATTGGTAGTCATGTCGTCGGCAAAGTTCTTAGTGACGTAAGAGCGAGTACAACTTCGAAGCCATGGTGTGAAGAGTGGGATGAGAAAGATAAAGAACTAATTGTGTTGGAAAAGCCTCAATGCCAGAATCTATTCGCAGATAGAATGGAGAATACACCTAGATGTTGGATGTTCTTAAATGTGATCTTATCTAAACAAAGCATGCTACGCGACTTTAATGCAATGGTTATCACTCTGGGGAACTTGTCCAAAGTTAAATTATTTCTGTTGGATGGAGGGTTCCTCAACTATCGAAGAGGAATTGGATAGCATTGACCAGACAAAGTCAGACTGAAAGACTGTAATTCAAGCACTAACTGGGAGGCAACCCAATTTTTTTTTATTTATATGCTTTACTAGTTTATTTAGTAGATAGGAATTAATTTGCTTATTAAGTTCTCTTATAAATCCGAAGTGCTATTCTAATCCATGTTGTCTCTCTTCATTGCAGGTATTGGTGGCTCAATAAATAATTAAAAAATTATGGAAAGGGAAGCCACCAACCTAAGCCCATGCCACAGTATCCTCCTTTAGATCCCGATGTGGAGGAGTTTCAGTCTTTGTTCCACAACCACCACCACCACAAGCATAACAAATCAGGGAAGTCCTTAACTCTTCAATTCTTTTTATTTAAACAATGACGACATTGTTCATTTGAGTTTGGGGGTGGATCATATTGTATTACATAATTGTTTAGTTCACAACATTGCATTGGTTAGTATGTTTATTTTTGCATATTGTAGGCATGTTTCATTTAAAAAATATATATTTTATATTGTATTGAGTGTTTGTGTTACGCCCCAAAACAGGTATACATCACCCATCTTGAGTCGCCAGATACACACTACATAACTCAACTACAAACTTCTTATATCCAACTGTCGTGTAAAATACGACAAAACATAGCTGAGAGTTTAAACAAGAATATTGTCATCTAGACAATATCCACACTCAATGATGTCCTCATTACAATTATTATCACATTATTCCGTAGAATAGTGAGGACTACTAAAGCCATTTACCTTGGACCATCACTCCATTCCCCGACTCGTCCCAGCTATATTCTCATTTCCTGACGAGAACAGTGAAAGAAAGGGTGAGCTTAACTAGCCCAGTAAGAAATATTATGACTAAGATAATGCAGAATAAATTATCCTTAGTCTTCAACAGTATAACAACTAATAGAATACAATAAACAACAAGTTTTAGATCAGCAACTGCAGCGAAAATAAGAAATCCATTAGAAGAGTCAAGTATAGCATAAAATCTACTATCTTCTATGAATTAAAAAGTTTTTCATCAACTTTATCACTGAGACTCAGCTTAATAAATAAAATTGAATCATCCCTGCACCACGGCCAAGGATATTCATGTAATCATCAATGGTCATGATTATACCAAATAATCTCTGGTCATAATCATACCAACTGTCCATCAATGAACTACATGCCAATGAGGACTTTTACCACATCATTCATCACATTACGGTCATGATTATACCGAATAATCCCTGGTCATAATCATACCAAGTTCATCTATGCACGTAAGCCAACGATGACTTTCATCTCAATATAAACATTAGGATGATGACAATGACATAATAATTCAATAAAACAAGTTCAAGGATAAATTTTAAAGATTTATAATTTAATTTATCCAGAAATCAATAACGTCCAAATTGTCAACATGATACTGCTTTATGGAGTAAAATTCAAGAATAATATTCATGTACCAAAAATAATTTGGACAGAAAAGAAATATATTTTTCGGGTAAATAGTACCCCGTGAATAGTACCCCATGAATAGTACCTCGGGAATAGTACCTCGTGAATAGTATCCCGACATGAAAAGTACCCCAAATACCTGAGTGAATATTATTCAGGTGAATAGTAATTTGGGTGAATAGTAACCCATGAATAGTAACTTATGAATAGTACTCTGACACGAAAAGTATCCCAAATACCCAAGTGAATAATATTAGAGTGAATAGTAACTGGGTGAATAGTAACCCGTGAATAGTAACTCGCAAAAAAAATACCAAAGAAAATGATATTCCATGACGAGTACAAAAGAAATGATATCTCATACGAGTATAATAGAATATACGAAACTACAAATAGATTTTTATCCGCCATGCGGTAATCCACGTAGACAGATCATTTCCACAATTTAATAAAAAATATACGAAGGATCATTCACCATGCATACGGTAATCCACATAGACAGGTTATTCCAATAGAATAATAAAGAATAGAATAACAGAAGAATTCACCAGGCATGCGATAGACCGCACATATAGGTTATTCCAACAGAATAATAAATAATGGAATCAGGTCATGCGTAACACGCACAGACATGATATTCTAACAGAATAATAAAGAATGGAACCAGGTCATGCGTAATCCGCACAGACAGGCTATTTCAACAAAATAATAAAGAATGGAACCAGGTCATGCGTAATCCGCACATATAGGATATTCCAACAAAATAATAAAGAATGGAATAACAGAAGAATTTCACCATGTATGCGGTACTTCACATAGACAGGTTATTCCAACATAATAATAAAGAATGGAATAAAAGAAGCTCTCTTCATGAATACGAAAGAAACAATACCCCTTACCACAATAATGATATCCCTTACCTTAGAAGAAAACTGGATAATGGAATAGTAAGGTAGCAACCTTCTCTTCTTCTTTCTCTCTATAATTTCTCTCTATAATAATTGCTCTATAGCTTTAGTGAAGTGGTGAGAATGAAGGAAGAATGAGCTTCTATTTATAGAAAAATATACTTTCAATAATTGCACATTTTAGGGCTCAGAATATTACAGTATAATACCTCTCACTTTTTCTTCATTTTTAATTTAGTCCTGCAAGTATTATCAAATTTGCACCACCTCCCCTAATAGTAAATCATGTGAATTAATAGTTCATTCATGTGACTCAATAGTTCTAAACATGTGAAAAAATTAATTACAGTATAGTACCTTCAACTATACCTGTATTTTTAATTTAGTCATGCAAGTATTATCAATCTTGCACCACCACCCCTAATAGTACAAGAATATGAATCAATAGTACACACATGTAAACACATAGTTATAAGCATGTGAATTAATAGCAATTAATTGCTCATTTATCCGATTAATTACCAGATTGATCAATATAACTTACAGACATAATTATCATCGAAATAAATGTCAATTTCTACTAACACTAATAATTCCCACATAATGGAACTATCAATTTCATCTTTAATCAACACGAACTTATTCATCATTAATATTATAATTCACAATATTTAACAACCAGGTCGTTCCCAGGAAAGAGGGGACTTTCCGATAAGAATTTCTCCTTATTGGCGCGCAATTAGGTGACCAAACCTCTCATTGACAAAACTTCTAGGCAGTGTCAATATTGTAAATAATAATATGAATAACTTTGCCGTCTCAATTATTGATTTAATAATATAACATATTATGCAGATGATACTGTTACAATAATTGAATCAATAATATGAGAGATATGATGCAACAATTACTGTAGCAATAATTGAGTATAACTGAGTAACTTATCACGTAAGCATCAATAATCAATACCGTGTACTACTATGCAATCACGCGTATTACTGTACTTTTACTACCGGGTATTTTATGACAAGTTACTTACTTTGAAAAAAATTTCAAATATCACCCTTAACTTTAACCTTTTATCAATTTAACCATTTACTAAATAGAATAATTATAAGAAAATTGAATACTTTCATTTCATAAAATTTAGGGTCTCACAGTTTGCATATAGAATGTTTGCATGAATCTAGGTAATGGATTGGTTTGATTTTAGTTCGGCCTATGATAAGATTGGTTTTGTTTGTTAACTTGAACAGTGTTGATAATTGATGATGAGTTCTAATTTTAATCATGATGATAATCTGAGCCTATTTGAAACTTATGTAAACGGTTAGCACTTAAAGTTTAACTGTTTTAATCCACTTGGTTCAAGGGTTTCATAATTTTGTTTCTGGGGGAAAATCTTGGTTAAAATTTAAGGAAATTAGTGAACTAGCAGTAAAGTTTAGAATGAAGTAAAAGCTTGAGTTTGGGGGAATCTGTGGGGTATATATATTACAAAAGAAAAAATAGAAAAAAATGATGAAAAAGAAAAAAAATAATAGAAAATCTAGAAAAAGAAAAAAAAATGAATAAACATCGTGGTATGCTTGGCTAGTTTTGTGGCATTTGGTACTTGAGTAAGTAAGCCCGAGGGGATTGTCTTTACACCTAGCGCCCTAAGGTCTTAATGGCTTGGGAGTCGTTGGTCGAAAGCCCGTTAAGGTATCAATGAAAAGCCAAAGAGAATAAGAAAAATAAAAAAAAAGGAATAAAACACGAGAAAGAGCAAAAATGTCCTCGTGATTGAATAAAAGTAGAAATAAATACTGTATTTACCCTTAGACTTGGTAATTGCTTAGTTTTAACCGGAGTTGTCATGTTCACAAAAGTAATTAAATTGGAACTAAAATTTTCCTTCTAAGAAGTTTATTATGTGATTATCTTGCACTGTGGTTGGTTAGAATGGTTAACAAGCACACACGCACAACATGGGTGATGCCAGGTTTGGATTGACTAACTGGTTAAAGTTATGGACTTTGACTTGATTGGATATATTTTTTGAGTATCATTGGTATCTTTGAGGCCTGTTGTTATATATTATACTTATTTATTACTGGGTTCGTAGGTATATTAGGAAGTCAATCGTGCATATGCATTCATGTAGTTGAGGTACGTTATTTATTTTTAGTTCTTTTGTGTTTTTGCTTGAGGACAAACAAAGGTTTAAGTTTGGGAGTATTTGATGAGTGAGTTTTATACCCATTAATTGAGTGCATTTGAGCTTAATCTTTTGAAAGTTTTTAAGGGTTTGTGTCTATTCATGCATGTTTTATATTTTTTTTGTAGGAATTGGGACAAAAGTTACTTGGATCGATGTTTGGGGTTGCTAGATTCACATTTTCGGCTTGCCGTTTACAAAGTAGCCACTTCAAAGCCAATTTCAGCATTGTTCCAGCCCTTATTTCGAAAAACTCAAAGAACGAAAGTTGTATATCTACGTCTCCTCTTTTTGGAACATCTTAAATCATCAAAATCGGAGTTCAGACAAAGAAGGTATGGCCATTTTCCCAAAGGACGTCATAGCAGAAAATTTCGAGAAGAAAAGGGATTTTTTCAGAATTTGAGTTCAAGAAGGATCGGTTCGAGCCGATTGATCAAGGACTTCTAGGAGGATTAAAAGGCATATAAATAGGCATATAAAATGAGGATAATTGCAAGGATTGGGGAGGGTATTCCATGATATTAGATTAGAGTAGATTAGGACATAACCCTAGTTTTTATTAGTTTTGGAGATTGAAGTAACTTGGAGATCATTGAAGATCAAGAGCAGGAGCTTGAGGAAGATGGAGATTTGCTGACAACATATTTATTCTTCACTCTACTCTTATTTTTGTCTTTTAATGTTTATTCAATTGTGGATTCTTAGTTTTAATTCATTAATCATGAACTAAATCTTTTGTTTAAGATGACAATTGATCTTATTGCATAGTTTATTTTAGTATGCTTCTTTATTAATTATTGTGATTATTCTTGGATTGTCTATTATTATTTGTGTTTATTTCTTAATTGTCTAGCTAACAATTACCGTGATAATCTATATGAACTCGATATATGAAGTATAGATTTAGATATAATCATAATAGCATGTGATTGTATTTTTTGCATGGCGTTGGAATACATAATTTATGTCTAGGATAGAGATATACCTATACATCGCATGTAATTAGATAAAGAACTTGTGCTTAAAATCCTCTTTAATTGTAATTCACATAGAGATATAGTGTATTAGTTAATTAGGATGTTCTTTTTAATTCTATCATATGTAGATTTAAGTTGATTTGAGTATGATGCATTGAGAGATGGTCATATTTACTTATGTGTTCTTGATTAACAATTCAGAATAGTGAGCTTAATTAATAAGAAGTGTATTAATTTAAATGAAGCAATAAGTGAAGTTGTGATCTTAAATCTCCATAATCTGATTTTTAACTAGTGGTATTTAGAATTAGTTTAATTAAATAATTTAATTCATAATCTTAAATTGATTGTTTAAATAAAATTAGTTTGATTAAGAGTTAGTATTTGGTAATTTGTATTAATAATTCATCGTGGGAACAATACTCTACTTTCACTTTATTACTTGTTGACCACGTATACTTGCGTGTTGTGTGTATATAGATTTTACCCAACACAACCGTTAATAAATTAACAAACTCTTACATAGGGTTGTTCTGACCCCCTTGGTTATCGTTATGGGATTCAGCTTTCTGATTACGTTGTCTTCTTCTTGGCGGCATTTTTCTGATTAAATAAATAAAGTTTCATTATTACTTATTTACTTACCTAGCTATTATTCGCCAAACAACAACTCATACTATAATAAAGGACATTTAATAGAAACCTCATTATATTAATATGCTTCTTCATAATTCCAACTATTTACAGTTTGATTTCATAGCCAAAGCTATTACATTTATATCCCGTGATTGAATTTCACAAAAAATTGGATTTATAAAAAGACTACCCTTTAATTATACATAAGAGGATTTTATGTCACTACACAACATATTTACCGCTCTAGACTTCCTCTATCTACTACTAATACTGCATCACAACATTCTCGTGCTTCTGATTTGCAAGAATTGACACAATATCCCGACTAATAGTATGACGAGTTTGCCCTGACTTAATGGAATAACAAGCAATTTTCAGCTTGAAATCCTTATGAGCACTCTCATGGATGTAAGACATCCGTGCTATCTTCTGGTTCCTCTCCCCAATTCTTTACGAAGCTCAACTGTCTCACTCTTAAAATCCATCGCCTTATCCTTCATGAGCACCTTCTCATCATGCTCTATCTCAAAATCTGCTTCTGTAGACTCCTTGGCTTCATGGAGGTCACTAACCTCCTCCCTCATGTTCTGCATAACAGTGCACAGTTGCACATTTTGGTCAAGCACCACTAGATACAATGCCCGCATTGCCTCTGGAGGTGTTGGCTCTAGTGCAGGTACCACCGTATCAAACGATGCTACCTCCATATCCTCATCCACATCGACCACCATATCGAAATATGATGTCGATCCCAAGTTTTCCATATCCCCCTCTGGATAGTCATCCTCTGGTTCTAACTCATCTAGGTTCACCATTGGTACCCATACCACTACCACTGGTACTGGCTCTATCATGTTTACTGACTCTTCACTCACCACGTGTATATCCTTATACTAGAAGCTATCGATGGACATCTACAATAGCATATAACATGTTGATTAGTACATAATACACAATAATATAATCACAAATCACATTTAGTTTATTTAGGGTTAATTTTCATCTTTTAAATCTTTTGGTACCGAGTTTCCTCAATACTTAATTAACACATTCTACTAGAGTTCATTTACATCTAACTTCTCATTTACTAACGAGGTTATTAGCCAAAGGTTCTTCCACCCTTAAGTTTTATAACCTAAAGCTTTGATACCAACCTGTGAAGCCCCCAAATCTGGACACCTGATAAGTAGGTTTTATACCTACTTATTGGTTGCCAACTCACTGGAATTCTGCTCAACTCAAGTATATTTAGTATGTTTTATTTGTTTTTTGGTGTTTATTTTGTTTTGTACGTAGCTAGAACTCCTAAAGCATCCTAAGGCATGGAAATGGAAAAGGCAATACAAGACGTGGTGGCTTGTGCAAGAATGAAGTTGGCAACTAGAGTCAAGCAGATAAAAAAAAGGGACAGCTAGAAGAACTTGGGTGTGACCAAGTGAAGAAAAAAAGAAATGAAGAAGAAGAAAGTAGCAGGAAGCAGTAGCAGCAGCAAACACAGCAAACAGGAAGCAGCAGCAGCGCGGCCGAGCTACCATAAAGCTTAGTATTCGCGCGCCCGCGCCAGAGGAAATACAAAGGCAGATATACCTATCGTGCGGCCGCGCCCCATTATCAAAGAGCCATTGCACGCCCCCACCAAGCACACTACACAGAATCCTATAGTGTGTCGGCGCTTGATCCACATTATATTCTCGCGTGGCCGCGCCGGTCATAGTAATTTTAAAAATGTTAACTTTTTATAATTTGAAAATAGAGCGTGTTTGTTATCTGAGACGATATGGTTGGTTACTAGGGACGTGATTATCAATTCATTTACTATTATTAGGTTTTTTCTTGGCTAAAGAGAGTATTAACATTTTACTTATTACTTTGAGCTTCTCTCTTTAGATGATCACTTATTAATATTAGTTTTCATTCTGGTGAAGATTCTGGATTTGAACAAGCCTGGAAACAGACTTTACAACAAGGACTATCAGATTTGATCTTTCATTTTTCTTCTATCTCTTGTTTATACTTCTTATTTCCATGTTTTGCTTCAATCCCATAATGGCTGTTGATTCAGAAATGAACTAACTTCCATTATGGGATTCTAATGGATTTTAATGTGTAGCTTATACGTGTATGCCTGATTGTGATGTTGTATGTTTAATATGGGATTGCCCTACATGGTTGTGCTAAATTATTGAATGATTGATCATCATTCACACTAACTACTTGTATGGAATTCAGAAATGAAATATAAGTAGATATTAGACCATGTTGGCATATGTTCATAAGACTTGTGCATATTAGGTTTTGTGATTCGTGACTCGAATAGGAATATACCAGTTCACCGTGTGTAGTCGTTAAGAGAGTTTGTGCTTAAATCATTATTGCTATAAATTCACATAGACATATAGTGAGTTTGGTAATTGTGATGCTTACATGAATTGTATCAATTGTGGATTTTGTGTAAATTAGACATAGTTTATTGAATGATGGATGTATCTCCCTTTTGTGCTCTCGACTAGCTTTCAGTATTAAATAAATAGGCATAACATGAGGCATGCATTTTGGATGAAACATTAAATGAAATTAGGATCCCATATTTCTCCAACTTGATTATCGTACTTTTAGTCATTAGTATTTTTGCGTTAAAATAGATACCAATTCACTTATTATTTGATCGTTTGAGCAAACAGTAATAGTGATAAGGTTGTTGCATGATAGTATAGTTTTACTCACCTTTCTCCGTGGGATCGATACTTTCTTACTATGTACTACTTGTTGACCCATGTATACTTGCATGAGTTATAGTCCATTTTGTTAAACCAAAAAGGAGGCAACAAGTTTTTGGCGCCGTTGCCGGGGAACGGTGTTTAATTTTATTAATGTCGTCATCAATTAAAGCTAGATTTGCTTGACTTAAACAATTTGTATCTTATCTTATCTTATTTTTATTTTATTTTTGTTTTCATTTCAGGTACTTGTGCATAGTATATGCACACTCGATCGTCAAGTCCTGAGTTGATTCCTGTATAGGAAAATATCAACGGTAGTGATTGGAGATCGAGAGCACGTAAGAATACACAAGTGGATACTAATACTTTAACATCCAACATAGTAGAAAAGCCTCGAGAAGAGCAGCATAGAGCCTTAAGGGATTATTCAATGCCCAAGATCAATGAGTTGCAGTTGAGCATAGTAAGGCCAGCTATAGCAGCCATCACTTTCGAAATTAAGTTGGGAACTATACAAATGGTCCAGAACATGGTTCAATTTGGAGGTGATGCTGCAGATGACCCGAATGAGCATCTATTGAGCTTCATAGATATTTGTGACACCTTTAAGTACAATGGGGTGTCAGAAGATACAATTAGGCTCAGGCTGTTTCCATTCTCTTTGTGGGATAAGGCTAGAAGTTGGCTCCACTCGTTACCACCGGGGTTAATCACTACATGGGAGGACTTAGCACATAATTTCCTAGACAAATTCTTTCCTATGGCTAAGACTGCAAAAATGAGGACTGTAATTTCCCAGTTTGAGCAATAATAGGGAGAGTCATTGTATAAAGCTTGGTAGCGCTATAAAGAGATGCTAAGGAAATGTCCCCATCATGGAATGCCGGATTAGATGGTCATAAAAACTTTTTATAATGGATTGGGTTGGCAGTCAAGGCCGATAGTAGATGCTGCAACAGGAGGAGCCTTATGGGCCAAAAGTTATGAAGAGGCTTATGATCTCATCGAGATAATGACAGCAAATGATTTTCAAAATCCTATGGCTAGGATGTCACAACCTAAAGTTGCGGGGGTGTTAGAGGTGGACGCCATCACAGCATTGTCAGCTCAGATGACAGCTATGGAAAAGAAGATTGATTCTTTGGCAGAAAGCAAGGTCAAACCAGTTGCATATATATGTGAGATATGTGCGGGGTCACATCAAACGGACCAGTGTGCTATCAGTGTAGTTCGTTAGCAACTACCAGAAACCTCAGAATCAGTTCCAAAATTCTTACCACCCCAACAACCGCAACCATCCAAGTTTCAGCTGGAGTAACAATCAGAACAATCAACAACATCAACAATCACAGTAGTTTCAATCTCAACCATAATATCAACAACAATCTCACCAACAATATGCTTCAAAACCACCTTACCCTACTGGATTCCAACAACAACAGCAACATCATCCACCACATGTACCTCAGACAGAAAAGAAGTCAGAAATAGAGGAGATGATGCTCAAGTACATGGCGAATACTGAGGTTATGATCAAGAGCCAGGAAGTGGCTATATAGAATTTAGAGAATCAGATGGGTCAGATGGCAAATAAATTGAACAATAGACCACAAGGGTCTTTACCAAGTAATACAGAAACAAATCCAAGAAGGGAGGGTAAAGAACAGTGTCAGGCCATTACACTCAGATCAGGAAAGCAGACTGCAGGTTCACAGGATGGTGCACCCACACCACTGGTACAAAGGGAAATCGCGTGGTCGCGCCTGGAGAAAGTTGGTTCTGATGAGATTTTGTTTAAAGAAGGTTTTGAATAGGGGGAAGGGGAGAAGAATAGTGTAGAGTTACCAAAGAAACCAATGACCAAACAACCAACTGTATACCCTCCTTTTTCGTATCCATAAAGACTGCAGAAACAAAGGGAAGATAAGCAATTCAACAAGTTTTAGGAGGTATTCAAGAAGCTACAAATTAATATACCCTTCGTTAAGGAATTAGAACAGATGCCAAGTTATGCGAAGTTCATGAAGGGGATCTTGTCAAGGAAGAAAAGACTAGAGGACTTTGAGACTGTAGCCTTGACTGAAGAGTGTAGTGTGGTACTTCAGCGCAAGTTACCTTCAAAGCTGAAGGACCCAGGCAATTTCACAATACCCTGTACCGTTGGAAAGATGTCTTTCAGTAGATGTCTGTGTGACTTAGGGGCGAGCATCAACTTGATGCCTCTGTCAGTTTTTAATCAGTTGGGATTATTGGCTCCAAGGCTGATAAATATTTCACTACAGCTTGCTAACAGATCCATTACCTATCCACGGGGTATTATGGAAGATGTACTAGTCAAGGTGGATAAATTTATCTTCCCAGTTAACTTTATCATCCTGGACTACGAAGAAGATAGAAATATACCAATCATTTTGGGGAGACCTTTCTTAGCCACGGGACGGACTTTGATAGATGTTTAGAAAGGTGAGTTGATAATGAGGGTTCATGATCAAGAAGTCACCTTCAACGTGTTCAAGGCTATGAAGTTTCCTACCGACAAGGAAGAATATTTTCGGGTTAATTTGGTAGACAGAATGTTAAATCAAGAAGTTAAATAGCTGGTAGATAATGAGCCTTTGAGGAGTGCTTTATTGGGGGAGTCAGAGATGGAAGATGATGAGATTGCTGAATTTATACAAATTCTTAACACAGTGCCATGGTTTCCAAAATTTAAGATTCCTGTTGAGCCACTAAAAAATGCTGGAGAGACATTAACAAGACTCAAGCCATCACTTGAGATGCCTCCAAATCTTGAACTAAAACCACTTCCTGATCACTTGAGGTATGCATTTTTAAATGATTGTTCAAAGTTGCCTATTATTATCTCTTCGGTACTAACATCTTGTCAGGAAGATAAGCTGCTCCGAGTCCTAAGAGAGTTCAAATCAGCGATAGGATGGACCATAGCAGATATTTAAGGGATCAACCCATCATTCTATATGCACAAGATCCTGCTGAAAGATGATAGTAAGCCTTCAATGGAACAACAGCGCAGATTAAACCCAATTATGAAGGAAGTGGTCTAGAAGGAGGTATTGAAGTGGTTAGACGCACGAATAATATATCCGATATCAGACAGCTCGTGGGTGAGTCCGGTACAGTGTGTGCCGAAGAAAGGGGGAATGACTGTAGTCTCCAATGAGAACAACGAGCTGATATCGACCAGGACAGTGACGGGGTGGAGAGTCTACATGGATTACCACAGACTGAATAAGGCTACAAGGAAAGACCACTTTCCACTTCCGTTTATTGATCAGATGTTGGACAGGCTAGCAGGTTACGGGTATTATTGCCTTTTAGATGGGTACTCAGGTTATAATTAGATTGTGATAGCTCCAGAAGACCAGGAAAAGATAACTTTCACATGTCCATACGAAACATTTGCGTTCAGAAGGATGTCTTTTGGGTTGTGCAATGCCCCGGCCACATTTCAGAGGTGTATAATGGCAATTTTTTTGGATATGGTGGAGCAAAATGTAGAAGTCTTCATGGATGACTTCTTAGTTTTTGGAGATTCGTTTGACATGTGTTTAGAAAATTTAGTGATGGTGTTGAAGAGATGTGTCGGGATAAATTTGGTTCTGAATTAGGAAAAGTGCTATTTTATAGTACAAGAAGGGATAATATTGGGACACAAGGTTTCAAAGAAAGGATTAGAGGTGGACAGGGCTAAGTTAGAGACTATTGAGAACTTGCCTCCACCTACTTCTGTTAAAGGTGTTCGCAATTTTTTAGGGCATGCAGGCTTCTATCGTAGATTTATTAAGGATTTCTCCATGATCACGAATCCACTTTGCAGTTTAGTAGAAAAGGATGTGCAGTTTAAATTTAATGAAGAATGCTTGTCTGCGTTTGAACATTTGAAGAAAAAGTTAACTACAACACCAATGATCACAGAACCAGATTGGGACCTTCCTTTCGAATTGATGTGTGAGGCAAGTGATTATGTTGTGGGGGCTGTTTTTGGCCAGCAAAGGGACAAGATCTTCCATGTGATTTATTATGCGAGCAAGACCCTCACTGATGCTCAGTTAAACTACACCACCACAGAGAATGAACTTTTACCAGTTGTGTATGCTTTCGATAAGTTTCGTGCATATTTGATTGGGACTAGGGTGATAGTGTACACAGATCATGCAGCAATTCGGTATTTGGTGGCAAAGAAAGATGCAAAACCTCGTTTGATAAGGTGGATACTTCTTTTGCAAGAGTTTGATTTAGAAATTAAGGACAGGAAAGGGACTGAGAATCAAGTGGCGGACCACTTATCGACAGAGTTTTGATTAACGAGTCCTTCCTAGATGAGAAATTGTTCGTGGTGCAAGATGAAGTACCATGGTTCGCAGACTTTGCTAACTTCCTAGTAAGCAACATAATCCCTTCTGACTTGACTGGGTATCACAAGAAGAAGTTTTTACATGATGTGAAATGGTACATTTGGGATGAGCCATATTTATTCAAGTAGTGTTTGGATCAGATGATAAGAAGGTGCATTCATTATAGCAAGATATAATGTATTTTGCAGGATTGTCATGCATCCGTATATGGAGGCCACTATGGTGGTGACCTAACAGCGGCTAAAGTTTTACAAGCAGGATTTTACTGGCCAATAATTTTTAAAGATGTTTATAGCTTTGTTCAGAAGTGTGACAGATGTCAGAGAGTCGGGAACATATCTAAGAGGAACGAAATGCCCTTTAATACAATCCTAGAGGTGGAGATCTTTGATGTTTGGGGGATAGACTTCATGGGGCCGTTCGTCTCATCATATGGGAATTTGTACATTTTATTGGCAGTCGACTACGTATCCAAGTGGGTGGAAGTGGCAACTCTTCCAACTAATGATGCTAAGGTTGTCCTAAGATTTTTACAAAGGAGCATTTTCACAAGGTTTGGGACTCCGAGGGCCATTATTAGTGATGAGGGCAGCCATTTTTGTAATTGTCAGTTCACAACTATGTTGGCTAAGTATGGGGTGAATCATCGGATTGCTACAGCTTACCATGCTCAGACCAATGGCTAAGCAGAGGTATCGAATCGTGAAGTGAAGAGAATTCTTGAAAATATCGTGAATCCCACAAGGAAAGACTGGTCACTCAAGCTAGATGATGTTGTATGGGCTTACAGGACTGCTTATAAGACACCGTTGGGAATGTCACCATTTCAGCTTCTATATGGAAAGGCTTGTCACCTTCCCATGGAGCACGAACACAAGGCATATTGGGCAATAAAGAAGCTGAATTTTGACTTGAAGACTACGGGAGAAAAACGTCTACTCCAACTTAATGAGTTGGACGAATTCAGATTGCAAGCCTACGAGAACTCCAAACTGTACAAGGAAAAGGTGAAGAGATGGCATGACCGTAAGATTTTGGAAAGGATGTTTGAACCAGAGCAGAGAGTATTATTATTTAATTCCAGACTTAAACTCTTTCTTGGGAAGCTCAAGTCAACGAGGTCAGGGCCGTTTACTGTGAAGACAGTTTATCCACATGGTACGATCGAGATTTTTGATAAGTTCCCCGACAAGCCTTTCAAAGTCAATGGACAGCGGCTTAAGCACTATTTTGGTGGTGAGGTTGACAGGTAGAAGGCCATCTCAATTCTTTCTACTACATGAATCAAGCAGATATAGTCAAGCTAACTGACTATAAATTAGCGCTCAATGGGAGGCACCCCATTATTTCTCTTCTCTACACTTGTTTAATTCTTTATGAATCTTGTCTATTTCTCATCTTTATGATTAATTCTTGATAGCATAAAATTTTAGACACAAGTTTTGTTGGAGCTGAATGCATATATTAGTTTGGTTAGGAATAACATTCAGAGCATTTTTCGATATCCATTCATGCATACATGTTACTTAGTACATATTTTGATTTGGAGATTTGGTATATCTTATAATTGTAAATGCTTTATGTGCAGGTTTAGTGAAGAGTGTCATTAGCTACTGATTTCTACTTCAAGTGCAGCTGAGTCCTCTTCAGGGTACAGGGTAGCACGGCCGCACGGCCGCACGGCTTGGTAGTTCAAATATGGCGCGCCCGCGTTGAGCTTCTTTGCAGTCTGATTCATAGCGTGCCCGTGCTCTTAACGCACTTACCATCAGCGCGCTTGCACCATTCATAGGCTTAATCTCTAAGCAGTCGTGCCCGAGTATAGATGCGAGAAAATTTAAACATTTTAAATATGTGCCCCAATCCACTTCTTATATCAGTTACCTTTCAAATGTGTGCCTCTCCACTTCTCTCCCCAAAAACTGGCGCATCTATCTCTTCTCATCTTCTAAACCATTTCCATTCAAAATACTAACTTCTTACCCTACAAATTCTACGCATTCAGTTTCTCTTTCCCACATTCAACCATATCATCCATTCAGTTTCAGAGAAAGAACTAAGGTTTGTGAGAGTTTGTTAAAACAACAATTTTGGGGGTGGTAGTATACAAAGCATATTTTCTTCAGTCAATTTCTTCTCTTCAGTTAGGGTTCTCTTCATCAGTTGCCATGGCACCAAAGAGAGCAAATTCTCGCACTCCAGAATCCTCATCTTCAAGCAGTCAGAGTGAGGATATAGTCGACCTTACCAAGTTCGTCAGCCTTGATGCTCAGATAGAATATTATCGGATTATGGCTAAAACTTTTGTGAAGGAGCGAGGATTCAAGCCCGGGAAAGAGGATGGAGAGTTGTGGGTAAAGATTAAGGAACGGTGCTGGATTGGATTGGTGTCTACACCCATGCCTGCACCTATGGGCATTGTACGTGAATATTATGCCAACGCGAAGGAAACTATGAGTGGACTATCATATGTTCGTGGTGTTCAAGTGGACTATCGCCCACGGGCGATTCGAGGCGTGTTCAACTTACCTAATCCACCAACTGGGCGTGCAAACTGGGTAGAGGCTGAACGGTTTGAGACCGACCTAGACATGGTTATCACTGACTTGTGCGTATCGGGTACATAGTGGAATTACAAGCCTCGCACAAATCAGCCTACAAATTTCCCAAGCTCAACCCTTAACCGCTACGCCAAAGCTTGGAATTTATTTATCTGTGCAAAACTGATGCCTTCATCCCATCAACATGACATCACAGCCGAGCGAGCAATTATTTTGTGGGGAATAGTAACAGGAAAATATATTAATGTGGGTCATCTCCTTAATCAGAATATGCCACGCTGCATGAGGAGGAGCACCACAGGAAGTATTCCATATACATCAGTTGTCGCTCATTTATGTGCACGGCGGGAATCACGTGGGCCAATGCACAAATGCAGTTTCCAAGTCAAGATATCACTCATGCCACAATTGCCAAGTTTGAAGATTGGGCAGGAGGCACACCGCACCCGAGGGAAAAGGGCTTTATTCTTCCAGCCTCATCACTAGCCGAGGCTTTTGCACAGCAAGGAACAATGCTCGAATGGCCTCAGTTTGGGACAGCAGTGTCGTTTCCATAGCCAGACTCACCACCCGAGGAGGGTGGTCATGCTGATAATTAGGGGACTTCTCGTAGCCCTTTACCTTCTTCATTGGGGACAATGCATATTATAAGTTTGGGGGTATTGGGTGTTTTGTAGTGTAGAGCATGTAATTAATTGCTTGTAGTTATTTTGCATCATTTTTGCATGTTTAGTATAATTTTTGCATGTTTATGTGTGTAGTTTAATTATGCAATTTTTTTTTTGCATTTTAGGGATTTTTATATGTTTTAGTTGTATGTTTAATTGCATATCCCAAGTATCTAGTTAGTGGAATTCTAGTTTAGCCAATGATGAATGTGAAATTTGATGGAATCTTGAATTTGGTGGATAAGATGAGCTTAGTTATAATGTTATACATGATTTGATTCATACTTGTTGTTTAGATGCTATCGGTTAGCACAAAAGTGTTCAAGTCTGCTTGTTGGTAAAAGAATAACTTGTTTGCTTGCTGAGTAGAAAAGGTTGTTTTTAAAGAAAAAATTATGTAGGAAGTTGACATAGACTATGAAGACACTGATAATCAAACTTTGGGAACACATGGGTATGCTTGCTATAATAAAAAGAAGAGAAAAATAGAAAGAAAAAAAAAATTTACCATGACTAGTTTTGTTTCGGGGCCTTTGTTACTTGAGCAAGTACGCCCGATGGGATTATCTTTACACGTAGCGCTCTAAGGTCTTTTATGGTCTGGGAGTCGTTGGTTGAAATCTAGCTAAGGGGTAGCACTGTTAGGCTAATGGAATAAGGCATTGTACAGTCATGGGAAAAAGAAAATAAATCAATAAACACTACGGAAAAGTGCAAAAATTGCCCTTGTGAGTAATAATAAAGCAGAATAAACCCATTGCTGAACCTAAGTTTGTATTGATGTGTTGGAATAGTTGTCGTTTCATTAGTATACGCAATTCTTGATTTAAACTTCAGTTTTCTTTCTTAAGCAGTATAACTTGTGTAATCTTTGCCTCTGTCAAGCTTATTTGTGAACACATCACACACACACCATCTTTATAGCGTGTTTAGATTAATTGATTGTATCGTGTTATGCTTGTAGCTTGGTTTGATACTTTGTTCCGGAATCTGGATAATTTTCTGAGGCATACTTGATTGGAATTCTATTATGGCTAGAAATCTTGGACTCAATTGCATCATAGTGTAGTTTACATAGCATGTAGTTGCATTGTTTATTTTATTTTTGTGTGCATTACTTGAGGGCAAGCAATAGTTCAAGTTTGGGGGTATTTGATAAGTAGGTTTTATACCTACTTATTGGTTGCTAACTCACTGGAATTCTACTCAACTCAAGTATATTTAGTATGTTTTATTTGCTTTTTGGTGTTTATTTTGCAGTGTGCGTAGCTGGAACTCCTAAAACATCCTAAGGCATGGAATGGCATGGAAATGGAAAAGGCAATACAAGGCGTGGTGGCTTGTGCAGGATTGAAGTTGGCAACAAGAGTCGAACAGATAAAAAAAGGGACAACTAGAAGAACTTGGGTGTGACCAAGTGAAGAAGAAAAGAAATGAAGAAGAAGAAAGTAGCAGAAAGCAGTAGCAGCAGCAAACACAGCAGATAGGAAGCAGCAGCAGCGCGGCCGCGCTGCCAAAAAGCTTAGTTATCGCTCGCCCGTGCCAGTGAAAATACATCGGCAAATATACCTACCCCGTGGTCGCACCCCATTATCAAAGTGCCATGGCACGCCCGCGCCAAGCACATGACACAGAATCCTACAGTGCGCCCTCGTTCGATCAACATTATATCCTCGCGCGGCTACGCCGGTCACAGTAATTTTAAAAATGTTGACTTTTTTGTAATTTAAAAATAGAGCGTGTTTGTTATCTGAGACAATATGGTTGGTTACCAAGGACGTGATTATCAATTCATTTACTATTATTAGGTGTTTGCTTGGCTAGAGAGAGTTTTAGCATTTTACTTATTACTTTGAGCTTCTCTTTTTAGATGATCGCTTATTAATATTAGTTTTCATTTTGGTGAAGATTGTGGATTTGAACAAGCCTAGAAACAGACTTTACAGCAAGGATTATCATATTTGATCTTTCATTTTTCTTCTATCTCTTATTTGTACTTCTTATTTCCATGTTTTGCTTCAATCCCATAATGGATGTTGATTCATAAATGAACTAACTTCCATTATGGGATTCTAAGGGATTTTAATGCGTAGTCTATACGTGTATGCCTGATTGTGATGTTGTATGTTTAATATGGGATTGCCCAGCATGGTTGTGCTAAATTATTGAATGATTAATCACCATTCACACTAACTACTTGTATGGAATTGAAAAATGAAATATAAGTAGAGATTAGACCATGTTGGAATATGTTCATTAGACTTATACTAATTAGGTTTTATGATTCGTGACTCGAATAGGAATATACCGGTTCACCATGTGTATTGGTTAAGAGAGTTTGTGCTTAAATCATTATTGTTCTAAATTCACATAGACATGTAGTGAGTTTGGTAATTGTGATGCTTACATGAATTCTATCCATTATGGATTTTGTGTAAATTGGACATAGTTCATTGAAAGATGGTTGTATCTCCCTTTTGTATTCTCGACTAGCTTTCAGTATTAAATAAATAGGCATAACCTGAGGCATGCATTTTGGATGAAACATTAAATGAAATTAGGATCCCATATTTCTCCAACTTGATTATCGTACTTTTAGTCATTAGTATTTTTGCGTTAAAATAGATACCAATTCACTTATTATTTGATCGTTTGAGCAAACAGTAATAGTGATAAGGTTGTTGCATGATAGTATAGTTTTACTCACCTTTCTCCGTGGGATCGATACTTTCTTACTCTGTACAACTTGTTGACCTATGTAAACTTGCATGAGTTAGAGTCCATTTTGTTAAACCAAAAAGGCGGCAACAGTACCTTTAACCCACAGATATGGTGCTATATGGTACTCATAACTATACATTCATTTCATCGAAACAACATCAAAATGATTGTATTTACTACATTATTATTACAATAGTAATGAATCATTTCCCAGGTTCTGAAACCGAATACATTCTTTGTTTATCATAGTATAACTCATACAAATATACTAGTCTATTATAGGACAATCTACTTATCCATCTTAGCCTTGTCTTTATCTCTACTAGAACCCTCGGTTCGCTCGGCCTTTGTGAGGGCCCCGAATCCAGGTCCCAAATCACCTCGGATCCGGTTCGATCATTCTATACAACTATTACTATTCGCGAAAGATATAAACATAAATTGTTTATACAATACATATACTCACTATTCCCCAATGTCTAGTAACCTTAACTTAATACACATTTCATAACGTTTCTAACATATAACATTATTAACATACAACACTATTACAAAACCTATCGCATACTTATACTAAAGCTTGAACTGTCTTTGACCTTTTCCTTGTATCCGACGCATTCGCCTTAATCTGCAATGTTTTATCATGATATAGCAAGGGTGAGCATAAGGATTGCCTAGCAAGTTTAAATACAACAATATAACGATATATCATGATTGAAGAGTTTGAATAATAAGCTGGCTATAATTCAACAATATAATTGTGAACTAGCAGGAACAAGTTTATGACTGAACAAATATTATACATGAACAAATATATCTAAACTAACTGGTAATGAAGGTGATCAGCCTTTCATACCTGACTTATACGTGCAATGTGTACAGAGTACAATTATACATGGCAATCAGCAATGATTAACCATAAGCTTATCCGAACAAAACACTCTTAGTAGAGTTGAGTAAAAACAAACTTGCCTGAACCGTTGATTACCGCTACATAATTTATACGCTTTATCCGAAGACCTAATATTAGTAATATAGATTTTAATATTAGAATAATATCATCACAATAATAATACTATTATATATATAGACATACAATAACCTAAACACATAACAGATAACCCTATCAATCTATAACACACATAAGACTCGGTATCAAGTCAAACTATTGAAGTCTGAGTTGAACCCGACACAAATCTGACATCCCGACGGTCTAGTCGGACTTTTATCGAGTCTAAGTTCAATTAAACTCTGGCTTAACACTTAACATTTAACTCAGATAATTTTATTAACAGTCGAAATAATTTTCTAACTCTCATAACATTTTTCACATAATTATTATCATTTATCGTGAATTTTCAATCATTAAAACGTATTTAAATGAATTAAATACCACATAATTTCTTTATCATTAATATTTATTTATTATCAAATATTAATGAAATACATGTCATAATATTATAATATATTTATAATATATCAAAGTATTTTTAATACTTTAAAATCACCTTTATATGATTTTTAAACCGTTAAATTCATTATTCGATAATTACTATTAATATTAAAATATTAATATTTTCATGATAAAATATCAAAAGTTATATTTTATAACTTAAAATATTTTTATAACACTTAAATCATTTTTATATGATTTTTAAATCATTTATTCTATTTTTTTCATAATTTATTTAATATATTCATTAAATAAATTAACTATTATTAATATTAATTAATTAATGAATTTCATCACAAAATATTAAAAGTCACTAAAAATAACTTAAAATATTTTCTTATAACATAATATTATTTTTCATGATTTTTCATGTATAAAAACTATTTTTAAATAATTTATTTAATATTATAATTAAATAAATTAAATATCATTTATATTTCAAAAATATTAAATATTTATGAAATATACTCAAAATAATTAAAAACTATTTTTTAGAATTTAAAATAATTTTTCGAAATTTATTTTGTATTTTTAGTAATTAAAAACCATTTATTACAATTAATTTAATAATTTCCAGAAATTAGAAATTAAAACTGTCACTAAAGGACCCTATAGCGACAGAACCGTCGCTATAGGTGTTCTTCGTGTTCTTGAGCAAGAACCCAGAACTTCATGGCAGTTTTCGAGGTTACTACTTTGACCCGAATTTGATCTATGATCCAAATGTTTTCTGGACTTACTGAAGTGTTACAATTGTAGAATAAGTGCAACACTACAACTATGCACCAAGTTCCTGGCCATACTACCACATATCAAAGAGATCCAAGCCCTCAAACTTTCTGACAACGCTGTTCTTCATTTCTGGGTTTTCCAGAAAATGAAGAACAGACGATGGTGCTAGATCTAGATCCTTATAACCTGATTTCTGTATTTGTTTTGTGAAACCTAATGCTTGAATCTTGTAGAACACATGTCAAAGTACAGTTTTATAACATTGAAGCATCATAACAACAACAAATATGAGCGATCTAGACTGGTCAAAGTTCTAGTCAGAAAACATTTCTTGAAGATTCTGGGTTACCCAGAACTTCATACTGCCAGATGGTCAACGGTGGTTTGACCACGTATAATTTTGATTCTGTGCAAGATATGAGTGATCTAATAATTTGAGTATGTAGATTACATGATAGACAACAACATTCAACCAACAACATGACATAAAACATAAAATACAAGCAAGATCAAAGGCCTTGAAAGTGCTTGTCAGACTTTTCTGGGTAATCTGGGTTACCTAGATTCATTCAGTCATGGTCGGTCAACGACCTTTGACAGCTTATATCCTGAAATATAGACATGATCTGACTATGATTCAAGTTGCAGAATAAAGACCACATGTCATACAACATATCTATAACGTAAAACAACACTAACACTTAACACATAAAGATCTATGGCCTCTGACATATGGCTGTCAGGCCAAAAATTTCTAGTTTTTCAGATTTTTCAAAACATCATTTTCGTGCACTTTAATGTTATAGATCCTTGATCTATCAACCCAGATCACTAAAAGACACATTATTACATAACTTTAAACAATCAATTACAATATATAACATCAGATCGTATGATTTCTAAAAATTAGGGTTCTATACCATTTTGAGCTTTGATCTTGAATTCTGACCCTTGGATCTGTTATTGGATTGCTAGAACTTGATCATGGCTTGGTTTTTCACACTCTCTCTGTAACGCCCCCAAAATAGGTCCATTCCATCCAACCTATTCTGAGTCGCCAAATACATGGTACAGAAAGCAACTACAACTTTATTACAACAATTATCGTGCAAAATACAACAACACATATGCTGTGAGTTTGGATACAAATATATACCAAATGTGACTCATGTTCCAATCGTGGACATTACCTCACAATGACATCTTACATAAAGGTATAGTCAAAAACTGTTTTAGAAATTAGCATCTTTGGGAAGTGCTCAAGGAAACCCTCGTACATGGGAGACCATGCTTCTAGGTTATGATAGATATCATATGGCCACAGAATTATCCTTGGTTGACCCAATAAACCCCAAAGAAAAATGAGAAGATTACTATCATATTCTTCCAAATGGCGAGTCTTCTCTTGACATATCATTATCTCTACTGTCTCTAATTGAGAATTATACTTCAAACAAATACCAAGATTATATAGGTAATGCTTGTAAATATACTCAGCAAGTAGATGAGCACATCCCTGTCTTATGATGACACGAGATTGTATATCATTAGACATCTTATATGATAGTGGCAAAACACCATTCTAAAGTTGGGTTCGCCTCACCCTAGATGATTCACCAAATATAACTACTAAATGATGACCACCGTTCTATTCCCTTGTTATCCCTCGCTAGACCCAGCTACACTTTTATTACCTGAAAGGAATTGTGAAGCAAAAGGGTGAGCACAACTAGCTCAGTAAAGAATATCTTGACTAAAGATAATTAAATTATCAATAGCCTCCATCAATAATAAATCAGAGATTTAGAACATATGGTAAATGATAAAAATTTCAACCATAGTTGCAGCGGAACGAGCAATCCATTAGAAGAGTCAAATAGACCATAAATTCTATTATCTTCTCCATGTTAAAAGTCCACCAACAATATTTTATCCCTGTAACATCAATCAACAGTTCCTTTCCACAATCATATAAATAACTCATAATCATAATTGTAGTTCTAAATTTCTCTTCGCATTCAGGACGAAGATAATTTTCATCACCTATCTTTACCTGAAACATCAAAGATCATGATTATACCAAATCACAGTTCCTGTTCATAATCATACTAATAAATTCATCTTTGCACTACAGGCCAAAGATATTCATCAACAGTTCATCTTTGCACTACGGGCCAAAGATATTCATCAACAACTCATCTTTGCACTACAGGCCAAAGATATTCCTCAATAGTTCATATTTGCACTACAGGCCAAATATATTATTATCTCAAAGAAATATATAATCATTTCAGAATTTATATAACCAATAATTATAACCATGTTGATCATTTCACCTTTGCACTTAAGCTAAAGATATTCAATTATAAATTCAATGGTCATGATCATACCAGTCACAATTCAACTTTTCACTACTGGACAAAGAGAACCCTAGTCATGATCATACCAATAATCTACCTATCTTTACACTCAAGTCAAAGAGAAATATCATCATTAGGGTTATAAAAATGTTATATATGATAAAAAAATAATATGATCAACATATAGTTTTAATCTCAAGAGTAATATTCATAAATCAACTATAATTTGGTTAGAAAAAGAAACCAATTTTATCATGAATAGTAACTCATGAATAGTAACCCATGAATAGTAACTCGTGAATAGTAACTCATGAATAGTAACTAGTGAATAGTAACTCATGAATAATAACTCGTGAATAGTAACTCATGAATAGTAACTCATGAATAGTAACTCGTGAATAGTAACTCGTGAATAGTAACTCATGAATAGTAACTAGTGAATAGTAACTCATGAATAATAACTCGTGAATAGTAACTCATGAATAGTAACTCGTGAATAGTAACTCGTGAATAGTAACTCATGAATAGTAACTCATGAATAGTAACCCCGACATGAAAAGTTCCAAATTTGATAAAAAGTTCAGATCAATACTTCGGCATAATGATATTGAAGAAAATAATATCATTTAAGAAGAAATAACATCCCTTACTATCCCTTACAATCCATTACAATCCCTTACAATCCCTTACTATCCCTTACTATTTCTTACGATAATATCCCTTACCTCAAAAGAGCAGTACTCATAATTGGAATAACGCTGAACGAACTTGCACCGTATAGCAACACTCAAGATATCAAAATACTCACAAGAATACACTCGATAATATAGAGAGAGAAATAGAGAGAAAACTTTAGTTTCTGGTGTGATTTTCAATTCTAACCTAAGCACCCTATTTATAGAAAAATGCTTAGAACACCAAAGTAGAAAATTTAATAAATTAATAATATAATTTTCTTAATTTCCTTAGCACACCACATCAGCTGAATTCCACCATTAACATGTGCCACTCAAATGTCAAAAACGTTTTTCTTAATAAAAATAATTAAAACTTCCAAAAATTAATTATTTCGGAACTTCGGAACTTCAATAATTCATAATAAATAGCCCTTTTATCAGAAAATTCAAATCTCGCGAGTTTTTATAGGAAATTCAATTCTCTACAACTTTGCAGAAGAAAGTTTTTCCAAATTCTAAACAGAAATTGACCGAAATCCATAAACGTTCGATTTTACAGTCTATAATAAATTTTCGGTCAAGAATTGTGTCCACCAACACACAAAACATGTGTTAAACATTTAATCCAACAAAAATATTTTTCCTCCTCATTTATTCATATATCCCACATTCATTGTAAAAATATCACCATTAATATATTATTAAAATAATATATTTAAATGAATTATTTTATCAGAAAAAGATAAAATATTCATTTTCAACAATTGTCACATTAAAAATTTTCTCCATCTATATCCACATAAAATCAATATTTTCCTCATCATATAAATCAATAATTAATTATACACAAATAATATTACAGAACCACAGTACTGGCAACCAGGCCGTTCCCAGGAAAGAGGGGGCTTTCCAATAAGGATCTCTCCTTACTAGCGTGCAATTAGATGACCAAACCTCTCCTTAGACAGAACTTTCTAGACATTGCCAATAATATTATCTAATAATATTATTTAGATAATATGAATTATTGCTCCGATAATAGAAATACTGTGTAGTGACAATTATTAAAACAACAGTAATATAAAATATCAACGCAGCAATTATTGAATCAATAAAATACAATATTGAACAGTAATTACTGTAAAAATTATTGAGTAATGCCTTCTTACGTAAAAATCAATAATTGGTGCAATACCGTGTGCTACTGTGCAACAACGCGTATTACTTTGTTTTAACCACCGGGTATTCTAACAGTGTTAATGGTAACAACTATGCCGTTATTTATAAATAACTTATTTTTGTCGTTTTCTTCATCCAATCGCTTTCCGTTATGGGGTCCACAAAAGACTGCGTCGTCGTATGAATATTCCCCGACAGTAAGAATATTCCACGATCAAACGAATATTCACCGATAACAATGAATATTTTATAACCACTTGTGCATTTCTAAAAAAAATTCATATATCACCCTTAACTTTAATATTTATCAATTTAACCATTTACTGAATAGTAATTATAAGAAAAATTGAATACTTTTATTTCATTAAATTCGGGGTCTTACAATCTCCCCTCCTTATGAAATTTCGTCCTCGAAATTTACGTACCTGGTATTTCAAAGAGTTGAGAATACCTTGCTTTCATTTCGGATTCCATCTTTCTTGTCATCATGATTTCTCCATTGCTCATCTCCTGTATTTCAGATATCATTCTAGAATACAGCTTCAAAAACAAAGGTTAATTTAACAAATTAACATATCACATAATATCCCGATATTATGACTGACCAACAAATAAGCTTAGGTAGGACACACTAGCGAAGGATTTACTCGTCTCTCCCCTCCTAGTCCTATTCCCCGATCTCCGCCAGAGATCATATCCCTAAGCTCTGATACCAACTGTAACGCCCCCAAAATAGGTCCATTCCATCCAACCTATTCTGAGTCGCCAAATACATGGTACAAAAAGCAACTACAACTTTATTACAACAATTATCGTGCAAAATATAACAACACATATGCTGTGAGTTTGGATACAAATATATACCAAATGTGACTCATGTTCCAATCGTGGACATTACCTCACAATGACATCTTACATAAAGGTATAGTCAAAAACTGTTTTAGAAATTAGCATCTTTGGGAAGTGCTCAAGGAAACCCTCGTACATGGGAGACCATGCTTCTAGGTTATGATAGATATCATATGGCCACAGAATTATCCTTGGTTGACCCAATAAACCCCAAAGAAAAATGAGAAGATTACTATCATATTCTTCCAAATGGCGAGTCTTCTCTTGACATATCATTATCTCTACTGTCTCTAATTGAGAATTATACTTCAAACAAATACCAAGATTATATAGGTAATGCTTGTAAATATACTCAGCAAGTAGATGAGCACATCCCTGTCTTATGATGACACCAGATTGTATATCATTAGACATCTTATATGATAGTGGCAAAACACCATTCCAACGTTGGGTTCGCCTCACCCTAGATGATTCACCAAATATAACTACTAAATGATGACCACCGTTCTATTCCCTTGTTATCCCTCGCTCGACCCAGCTACACTTTTATTACCTGAAACGAATTGTGAAGCAAAAGGGTGAGCACAACTAGCTCAATAAAGAATATCTTGACTAAAGATAATTAAATTATCAATAGCCTCCATCAATAATAAATCAGAGATTTAGAACATATGGTAAATGATAAAAATTTCAACCATAGTTGCAGTGGAACGAGCAATCCATTAGAAGAGTCAAATAGACCATAAAGTCTATTATCTTCTCCATGTTAAAAGTCCACCAACAATATTTTATCCCTGTAACATCAATCAACAGTTCCTTTGCACAATCATATAAATAACTCATAATCATAACTGTAGTTCTAAATTTCTCTTCGCATTCAGGACGAAGATAATTTTCATCACCTGTCTTTACCTGAAACATCAAAGATCATGATTATACCAAATCACAGTTCCTGTTCATAATCATACTAATAAATTCATCCTTGCACTACAGGCCAAAGATATTCATCAACAGTTCATCTTTGCACTACGGGCCAAAGATATTCATCAACAACTCATCTTTGCACTACAGGCCAAAGATATTCCTCAATAGTTCATATTTGCACTACAGGCCAAATATATTATTATCTCAAAGAAATATATAATCATTTCAGAATTTATATAACCAATAATTATAACCATGTTGATCATTTCACCTTTGCACTTAAGCTAAAGATATTCAATTATAAATTCAATGGTCATGATCATACCAGTCACAATTTAATTTTTCACTACTGGACAAAGAGAACCCTAGTTATGATCATACCAATAATCTACCCATCTTTACACTCAAGTCAAAAAGAAATATCATCATTAGGGTTATAAAAATGTTATATATGATAAAAAAATAATATGATCAACATATAGTTTTAATCTCAAGAGTAATATTCATAAATCAACTATAATTTGGTTAGAAAAAGAAACCAATTTTGTCATGAATAGTAACTCGTGAATAGTAACCCATGAATAGTAACTCATGAATAGTAACTCATGAATAGTAACTCGTGAATAGTAACTCATGAATAGTAACTCGTGAATAGTACTCATGAATAATAACTCGTGAATAGTAACTCATGAATAGTAACTCATGAATAGTAACTCATAAATAGTAACTCGTGAATAGTAACTCGTGAATAGTAACTCATAAATAGTAACTCATGAATAGTAACCCCGACATGAAAAGTTTTAAATTTGATAAAAAGTTCGGATCAATACTTCGGCATAATGATATTGAAGAAAATAATATCATTTAAGAAGAAATAACATCCCTTACAATCCCTTACTATCCTTTACTATTTCTTACGATAATATCTCTTACCTCAAAAGAGCAGTACTCATAATTGGAATAACGCTGAACGAACTTGCACCGTATAGCAACACTCAAGATATCAAAATACTCACAAGAATACACTCGATAATATAGAGAGAGAAATAGAGAGAAAACTTTAGTTTCTGGTGTGATTTTCAATTCTAACCTAAGCACCCTATTTATAGAAAAATGCTTAGAACACCAAAGCAGAAAATTTAATAAATTAATAATATAATTTTCTTAATTTCCTTAGCACACCACATCAGCTGAATTCCACCATTAACATGTGCCACTCAAATGTCAAAAACGTTTTTCTTAATAAAAATAATTAAAACTTCCAAAAATCAATTATTTCGGAACTTCGGAACTTCAATAATTCATAATAAATAGCCCTTTTATCAGAAAATTCAAATCTCGCGAGTTTTTATAGAAAATTTAATTCTCTACAACTTTGCAGAAGAAAGTTTTTCCAAATTCTAAACAGAAATTGACCGAAATCCACAAACGGGCGATTTTACAGTCTATAATAAATTTTCGGTCAAGAATTGTGTCCACCAACACACAAAATATGTGTTAAACATTTAATCCAACAAAAATACTTTTCCTCCTCATTTATTCATATATCCCACATTCATTGTAAAAATATCACCATTAATATATTATTAAAATAATATATTTAAATGAATTATTTTATCAGAAAAAGATAAAATATTCATTTTCAACAATTGTCACATTAAAAATTTTCTCCATCTATATCCACATAAAATCAATATTTTCCTCATCATATAAATCAATAATTAATTATACACAAATAATATTACAGAACCACAGTACTGGCAACCAGGTCGTTCCCAGGAAAGAGGGGGCTTTCCAATAAGGATCTCTCCTTACTAGCGCGCAATTAGATGACCAAACCTCTCCTTAGACAGAACTTTCTAGACATTGCCAATAATATTATCTAATAATATTATTCAGATAATATGAATTATTGCTCCGATAATAGAAATACTGTGTAGTGACAATTATTAAAACAACAGTAATATAAAATATCAACGCAGCAATTATTGAATCAATAAAATACAATATTGAACAGTAATTACTGTAAAAATTATTGAGTAATGCCTTCTTATGTAAAAATCAATAATCAGTGCAATACCGTGTGCTACTGTGCAACAACGCGTATTACTTTGTTTTAACCACCGGGTATTCTAACAGTGTTAATGGTAACAACTATGTCGTTATTTATAAATAACTTATTTTTGTCGTTTTCTTCATCCAATCGCTTTTCGTTATGGGGCCCACAAAAGACTGCGTCGTCGTATGAATATTCCCCGACAGTAAGAATATTCCACGATCAAACGAATATTCACCGATAACAATGAATATTTTATAACCACTTGTGCATTTCTAAAAAAAATTCATAGATCACCCTTAACTTTAATATTTATCAATTTAACCATTTACTGAATAGTAATTATAAGAAAAATTGAATACTTTTATTTCATAAAATTCGGGGTCTTACACTCTCACTCTATGATCCGAAAATATAGAGAGAGAAGGAACTTGAACAAAATAAAATGGAAAGTGAGACTTTTTTCTTAATTTTAATCTGTATAAATGATAATGCAATGCACATGGCTGTCAATGTGGCTGAATTGCTATGATTTAAGGCACATGGAGTAGGTGTAGTTGCTCACCAACCAAATATATGGCAAGATTTACAAGTTTCCTATAATAATGCATTAAGGGTAATTTAGTCTTTTCTATTTTTATTTTTAAATGACAATTTGGATATTGTCCCAAACCCTTAGGGTTTAGGGTTTGGTTAGAGTTTAGGGTTTGAGCTAATTTAGGGTTTGTAATTTAATTTCCTAAAATTTCCAATTTAGGTTTCCAAAAATAGAAAATTAATATTTCTAAATTATAATTAGGATTTACTAATTATATAAAAAATTTCGTAATCACAAATTAAATCTTGCTAATTAGGATTAACATTTTCTAATTAAAATCGCTAATTTAGCCATTAGGATCGTAATTGGTCATTAGGGTTTATAAACCACTAATTAGGGTTTCTAATAGAAAAATAATTTTCCTAAATTAGAAATTAGATTTCGTAATTAGATTAGGGCTTTCTAATTACCTACAACTATAAAATTAGGATTATAATTTCCTAATTAACATTAAATCACTAAATTAACACCTAGGTTTTTCCCTAATTATAAAATTAGGGTTTCTAACCCAGAAATTAGGGTTTTCAAAAATGTGAAATTATGGTTTGCTAATAATTAAGCTTTTCCTAATTAATATTATAACAAACAACACTTATGCAATATAATAATCATTTAAATCCCCAGATTAGGGTTTCATATTAAGCACTAGGGTTTTCTAACCGAACGTTGACGTTCTTAATATATACTTAGGGTTTGTTACAGATATCGTTTATCATGTCAACCCTTGACCCTTAACCACATACTGTACACCTATACACAGAACATAATCACGTTTTTCTTAATCCTGAATAATTCACTTAAACCCTTCACAGAATTTTGAAATCCTTAAAATTTCATCTTAAAAATATCAAACGCATACATTTATTTTCTATCTAGGTTGTAATTTTGAACCTTAAATCAATTAATAAAAATTTAAAAAAAATTCTAAAATTCTCGGGTTGTCACAGCCTTAGCTGCAATAATATAATTCAAGCAATAAGTGAGCATAACTAGCTCAACAAGTCTAGCAATATATAATACAAGTATCACGTCAAGAATTATATAATTATTATCCAATAACTGAACAAATAGCTATGAAGTACTATGAAACGTCAAATAGCACTTTTCATTTTCATAAAAGTATTCCAAAGTACATACAGTAACCTAGGAATTCTGAGTAGGTCAAAAGACCATTAACATTCTCTTTTATTTTCATTCATGAAAAAGGACAACCTGACACTAAGTCCGTAAGTCCGATATATCTTACGAGCACTTCTAGGTGATCAGCCTATAGTACTCTATGTTGATCAACACTCATCCATTAAACGTATCTACGTTTAAGTTTTGGCAACCTCATGTGCCCATCGAATAATCAATGTAAAATACTTTTGTTTATTCATACCCGGGCTTACCTTTGAATCCGTACCAAACAATTGGCATAGGATAGCATTATCAATTCTATATTGAAAGACATGTAAACAAATCAATCACACTCTTAAGATTGGCCTGACTGAGTTAAAACTAGTATCGACTCTTTCATAAAACAATTCATGCATCTTATAACATGAATCGCATAAACTTGGCTAACTCGAAGGATAGACAAGCGTTAAGAAAACTTGCCTTCAAGCATCTTCAATTAAAATTCAACAGTTCTTGGTCTTTACAGCTTCTACATGATATATTCACATAGCACACTGAAATTAGCTACCAAACAATCTAATCACATTGTTTTTACCAACTTCTTAATTTCTCCTCTATAACTTTATCGAATTTATTTCATTAATAAGATTCGTTTCGAGTTACTATCCTTCCTTATGGCTTATTAACGCTCTTACGTCACTAAACCAATACTCAACAACAATTGGTTAAGTACCATAGTAGTTGAAACCCTAATTAATATGTTAACTCAGATGAATTTCTCTCGGATTACCGACATCAGACTTTATATATTACATGCATAGGTTTTACGTTCTCCGCTTAATTACTATTAAACAACGTCAGATTCCTAAAGTCATCACTATAAATGTGATTTAGGAATGGTCCTATCATGTATATTAAGTATATACATGCCCCATAATTATCCTGTAACTAGCTGGGTTAAAAATAACCTAGGTCAGACATTTCTCCCTTACTGGCGTTGTGGTGCCAACTTCAGGTATAACATTGGCGCTGCGACACCAATTAGTAGTATCCAAACCCTCGTCCCGGCGCTGCGGTGCGAGACTCCAATATACAAGCGGCGCTGCGATGCGAGTTAGCAGTATCCACTCCTTCGACCCAGCGCTGCTGCGCGAGTTTCATAAGCTTGGGGGGCACTGCGGTGCCGACCTTGAGCCCTTGAAATTTTTTTAAGTTTTCCAGTTCAATTCTTTCTGGACTCGTAACTTGACTATTATAAGTCGGAATTGGCTCATTCAAAAGTCGTTATCTTACATATCTCATATACTTCGATTTCATCTAGACAAAAGTAGTTTTTAAATCCGTTAACAATGAATTCACTATTTAACTTTCTATTACGCGTTCGTTTGTGAACGTTCATAACTCGTTACTTCGTTTTAAGTCGAAATTCAACCATTCTTGAGTCCATGACTCTTAAATACGTTATTCTATGCTACACCATCAAAAACTAAGGTTTCTGAGTTAAACGACGACTTTTGACTACTAATCCGAGAATTCTATGATGTCGACGATTATCATCTAATCTCGTAAATTTTACCATAACTTCGTTTCTCGATATTTTAACACCAAACCAAATGGAACCAATCCATTGATTTGTTATCTATAACCTAACCAAGCAATATGCACATAACCTATACTTAATGGTTTTTAATTTGTCCATCAACAACCAAATAAACGTTTTAATGGTTTTTTTCTATTAGAACTCACTTAAACGCTTATGATTCTTTCTTATACATGGCTTTTAATGTTTTAATCCACTAATAGACATCCTTATTACTCCAGAAGAGACATGCTCCATCAATTCATACTTCTATATGAAAAATAATTAGAAAAGGATCGAAGACTAAAGTTTACGTATTATTACCTTAACGTTCTTCGCGTTCTTGACTAAAGCTTGAATACTTTTCTTTTGATTCCATTTAATTACTTGTTAATACTCTTTTCTCTCTCTCTCAATACATGGTTCAAGGTTGGTGAAAACACAAAAATGAACCAACATAACTTCCTTTATATAGAAAACCAAAAGGAGGGTATATGGTCAAGTTATCCACCTCTTTACTATTCATTACTTTCCTTCCAAGCAAATTCACTTTACTTGGCCACCAAGTTGCCGACCCACATGCCCTTTTGGGTCCCACATGGGTTGGCCCATGAGTTTTACCCATCCGGTGATCCATCGATTTGACCCACGGTTTGGTTTCTTGGTTTGGGCTTAGAATAAATTCATATCGGGCTTATCTTGGGCTTGATTTAATATAGCATTGGGCTTGACATCAATCTCATGCAAATGGGAATTGACAAAGCCCAATTACTAAAATTCATTAAGAACTAATCGTATTCTACTCGTACAATTCTCGTATTCTCTTCATATACAATTCGTACGCTATTCGTATTATACGTCATAATAATCTTCATGCTATACTCGTATAATAACTGGTATCATACTCGTACTTCTTACGTATAATAACTACAATTGTTAAATATAGTCATTTAATTCTTGAAACTCACTTTTTCTAACCCTTAGGTTTTAAGTCCGCAAGCGAAAACTTCATTTGTCATAGCTGAAATATTATTGGATATTCCATCTTGTCTTAGAATTCTATCATTATGCATTTCTCAGAAATTCATAATTAATCACTGAGCAGAAACGGATGAATAATGTTTTTACAGAAATTTATCAAAAAACTTTTATTTTCATCTTGAAAATTGAAAACAATTAATCCTAGCACATAACCAGAATCCTAACCACATCCGCACATTATAGGTCATAGAACGACCTTTAAATAACTTATTCATATAAATAAACAATTAAATTCATTTAATTCAAAATAATCAAATAAAAATTTAATTCATATAAAATCTGATTTTTTCTCGGGAGTTACACTTTTATTGTATTAAATCTAGACTGATAGTTCTAGGTTATATGATAGTTAGGATCTCTTGTTAGCGATCATCGTATTAGATTTACACATAAGGAGAATTTCAGATAATTAGCAATCGTGGTTATCTAGGGTTATGAATCTCATTGAAGGGTAAATACTGTAAAACTTGATTACCCCATAATTGTGAACATATGATACTGAACTGAAGAACTGAAACTTTTTAATCATTGATATTTCTTTTCAGTTTACTTTTGATAATTTAGTTAAACAACTCAAAACCCCTTTTTCATTGGAAACAATTAGATAAATACAAAACAATACACTCTCTATGGGATCGATCATTGCTTATTGCTATACTCATTCTTATGTTATTTGTTTTTGTTTGTTCTTTTTTTCGTTTATTTATTATTTTCTTTTTCTTTTTATTTTATAACTTAATCCTCTCACTCCATTGACTTAAATTTTGATCAAGAGATAGAGAAAACTATAGATATAGAAGAAGCTTTTGTTCCATCACTTGAACAGGAAGAGATGGTGCCAAATAATAACAAAACTTTGAAAGAACTTGCTACTCCTGATCTGAGTCAGCCATCCTTTTATATTAAATATCCTATTTTAGATGTTGCTTTTGAACTTAACTTTGGACTAATTCATCTTTTGTCTATTTTTTGTGGTCAGCATCTAAAGGAGTTCCATGTGGCATGTTCCACAATGAAATTACAAGGAGTGATAGAGGAGCATATAAAGCTTAGAATTTTCCTATTCTCATTAGCAGAGTTGGCTAAAGACTACTTATACGATCTTCCTTTAGGATCAATACAATCATGGACTGATATACAAAGGCTGTTCTTGGAGAAGTACGCTTCAAGAGTTGCCAATATAAGGCATGAGATATATGGAATTAGGCAGTTCAATGGAGAGACTCTCTATGAGTATTGGGAAAGGTTTAAGAAGTTTTGTTCCAGCTGTCCACCTTACGAAATTGATGACCATTACTTGATCCATTACTTCTATGAGGGGTTGCTATTAATGGATAGAAGCAGCAAGTGGAGAAGCACTGGTAGATAAAACTCCAGAAGCTGCGAAGAACTTAATTGTAACCACGATAGCCAACTCACAACAAAATGAAACTAGAATAGATCATACACCTCAAAGGGTAAATGGGGTAAGCACTAATAATTTTGGGCTATAAATTTCTAAATTAACTGCTTTGGTTTGACAAATAGCTACAGGGAATATACAAGTTGCAAAGGAGTGTGGAATTTGCTCAATTCCAAGTCATACCAGTGATGCTTGTCCAATATTGCAAGAGGATGAAACTGTGCAACAAGTCAATTGTGACACCCCCAAATTCGGGTTACCTGACCCCCGAGTTTGGTTTTCACGATCCACAATATATATAACATTTAACTACCCATTTAATTATAAATAGTAATACATATCACATTAACATATGTTGTTAATACATTAGTCCCAGGTCTGCTAACCTTAACATTACAAACAGACCCCTTAGATATATAAAAAGGGTTTACAAGCAACATAATAAATATGCTTATTATAACTACTCCAGCATTTTGCCTTTATCCTTCACAGCATCTTCTGCAACTTCGTCCCTAGCTGAAAAGTTTTATTTAGAAAGGGTGAGCAACAAATTTGTCCCGCAAGTTAAGATATACAATAAATATATAAGTATCAGAATAATATATTATCTATTTTGATAGAATTACACCAAAGTTCAGAGAACTTTGAAATAGCTGAATAAATCGTTAATCAGTAAAAAGTTTTCTCGTATTCTAGGAAACACAATAATATGATAATGAAATAGTACAACGCTTTCAAAGTTTCTACAATATTCTATTGAATAATCAAAAATCAATTCTACGCAATAACAAAGTGGAAAAATTTATAGATTTATGCTCAGTGATCACACTAGATCTTAGAACTTCTACTTTCTCGGGTATCTATCAAAGATTTATTTTGATACATACGTAGGCGTATCAGATAACCATAAAGATTAAATCATACCCCTCTGCAAGTATAACAAGTGATCAGCTTTATTATACCCTATATTATGCATAATACTTAACAGTGCGCAATGGCTGAATTTACGACCTAAAATGTTTTCTTTATATAAAAGGTTGTTCTTCTCAGTCTCAGAATCAAGATTTTGATTTAAAAACGAAATGCAAGGATTTCAATATCTAATCACTTCTCTTCTTTTCTCAAACCTATCAAGTTTTCGATCTAGCCGATACAACTGGCATTGATCTATCAATAATAATTAAATTCTATTCTCTTCTCTTCTCGAACCTATCAAGTTCTAACAAATGTTCGTCTAGCCAGAATAATTAGCTAAGACATTTCTCAATATAATTTGACAATAAACAGGAATTATCTGTATTGTCAATATTAGTTTCTACAGATATAAATATCCAACAACAGTAATTCTACGAATATATATTTTTCGAATCAATAATTCAATTTGAATTATTAATCATGCACTAACTGCGAATAATCAACAATAACTTCCCTGGACATGGTATAATTAGCAATAATTAACCATAATAATTGAATGAATATAACTCAAGGTTGAGTTAGGAAACTTGCCTTTCGCGTTGATTACAACTACACAATATAATTAACTGCGTTCGTAAGACCTATAATCAACAATGTCGGTCTCACAATTAGCACAACCAATTATAACATGTAACACTGTATTCTACAGTCAAACTTCTCCTAGACACATTACCACATAACTACATCAGTGTTTATAACCTATATAAACACTTATCAAGTAAACCTATTTCGGTCTGGTTGGACTTCGGTCCATTTTCGGTATTCTGGTCACCCTATCAGATAATTAACACATTGATTGCCAATTAAACTTGGTCTCTAAGCTTCAATATTATTTTAGATAAGTCAAATATCGTTTATAATATTTTTCGAAAGCTTTTAATAATTTATAAATAATTATTATAATTTATAATAATTTTTCAAACACTTAAATAATTTTTAAATGATTTAATTATCAAATAATCTTATCATTATTAATATTTAATAATATAAAAATATTAATAACATACTTGTCAAAATATTAAAGTTATTATTAATAACTTAAAATACTTTTAAATCATCAATATTCTACTTAATTAAAATCATTTTTAAATCATCACCATTAATATTTAAATATTAATGTAATTATTATCAAAATATTAAAAGTCATTAATTACAACTTAAAATACTTTTAAAATATTTTTCTCATTTTTAAATGATTTTTGAATCAATAAAATCATTTTTTTTATTTCATTTATTTAATTTAATAAATAAATAATCTAATATCATTAATTTTAATTTATTAGTGAGAATTCTCCAAAAATATTAAAAATTATATTTTATAATTCAAAATATTTTCTAACACTTTACTCTTATTTAAAATAATTTTTAAATCATTAAAATTATTTTTATCTTATTTATATAATTTAATAATTAAATAAATCTAATATCATTATTATTAAATTATTAATGAAAATTCTCCAAAAATATTAAAAGTTACATTTTATAACTCAAAATATTTTTAAATACATTATTCTTATTTAAAACGATTTTTCATAATATTAAATCATTTTTCTCTAATTTATTTAATACACTAATTAAATAAATTAAATACCTCTAATATTTAAATAATTATAAATATTAAAGAAAAATATTCCAATTGGTCAAAAATTATTTTTCATAATTTAAAATAATTTTTAAAACCATTTTTAATAATTTTTATAATTTATTTTCTATTTTTCATTAATTACCGGAATATTCAGAAAATAAAATAATTTAAAACCGTCGCTATAGGCCTTTAGCGACACAAAGTGTCGCTGTTGGTGTTCTTGAGCTCAAGAACACTGACAGTCAGTGCTCGAGGGTCTTAGTTTGACCACTTGTAATTCTCGGCTTAATCATGTTCTAGGCAATGTTAAACACACTGATCATGTAGTGGTTTTGTAACACTACATGAATCAATCATCATCTTAGTCATACAACAAATCATCAAGGTGATCTGGACATGCAAACCTACTGTCAGACGCCACCTGGGTTTTCTGGGTAACCCAGAAACCCAGCCAGCTTCGAGGGTCTACATTTGAGCTCCATTAATTCTATGTCCCGGTCTTGATTCATGTTATTTAATGGTTTAAACTTAGAGTCCATGTGTCAATGAACATAAATACAACAACATTACAGTTCAACAACCACATACACGCCAGATCCAATCCGGTCAAACGCTATCAGAAAGCGTGTTCTTTGTGTATCTGGAAAATTCCCAGAAACGCAAATCAGTGTAAGTGGCCTACTTTGACCAGTTGCTACGGTTGATCTGTTGATTGTTTAAGCGTTCTAAGGCCATGGATCTAGAGTCCATCTTATAGGCTACAACATGGTTACAAACACATCAACAATACGCATACAACCTGTCAGATACAAGCGTTATAAATAGCTGTCAGACGCTGAAAACATACTTCTGGGTTACCCAGAATGTACACGGTCATGGTCGGTCAACCGACTTTGACCGGCTATATCTTGTAATCTAGAAATCAAATAGCTTGGATTCCACTTCCAGATCATAGACCTCATGACAGAGTATAGATCCAAAACATAAAACAACACAAAACACTAACAGACAAGGATTTACAGCCCCTGACATTACGTTGTCAGGCGACCTTTAAAGCTCAAGAACAGTTTTGAAAAACTTCGATTTTTACTAACTTTGATGCTATGGATCTATGATAGATCATCATAGATCATCTAAAAACATCTTATAATACTTATATAAACACAACAAACACAATTTTTACCGAAGCATACAAGATCAAAATAGGTTTTCGGGTTTATACCTCTTTGTTCTAAATCTTGATCTTTGATCTCCAATCTGATCTTGGGTTAGTAATGAGCTGTTTATGTGACTGAAACACTTTAAGAATTCGGAGGTTTGGAGAGAAGGTGAGTTGGTGAGAGCTTGAACACAAAATAAGCTAAATACTAAACTTTCTCTCTCTCAAATCTCTTATATACCACTTAGATACATTGAATGATCTCATGTAGCTGTCAAATAAAGGCTGAATTGCTGGAGAGTTTATCCCAAAGTCGAAGTAGTTGGTGAACAACTAAAGTTTTTGCCAATTTTGCAAGTTAACTTACTAAAATAAACAAAAGGGCATTTTGGTCTTTCTCTAAATATTTTTAATGGCAAATTGGACAACAACCAAACCCTTAGGGTTTAGGGTTTGGGTTAGGATTTGAACCCTTTAGGGTTTAGGATTTGAACCCTAGGTTTTCAATTTAATTCCCAAGATTTTCGAATTTCAGTTTTCAAAATAGAAAATTAATATTTCTAAATTATAATTAGAATTTTCTAATTATATTAAAATTTCTTAATCGTAACTTAAATATTGCTAATTAGGATTAATAATTCCTAATTAAAATTGCTAATTAAGTAATTAGGGTCAAAATTGTCATTAGGGTTTATAACCCACGAATTAGGGTTTTAATTAGAAAAAAAATATTTTTTCTAGATTACAATTAGGGTTTGTAAAATAGAAATTAAGATAACTAAAATATAATTAGGGTTTTCAACTGTACAATCGATTTTCTAATTCTGAGATTAGGGTTTTTAATCCTTATTAGGGTTTATTAATATTAAACCTTATCCTATCAATCATTGATCAATAAATCTATACAGTATAAACATGTACTCATTAATATAATTATTTTAATTATATTTTCTTTCGAATCCCTATCTGGACTTAGGGTTAGGGTTTCTAATCTTGTTAAGAACAACTCTACTCTAATTTCTTAGTCAATACACAAGTTAACTCATTCTCTAAACTCGTATCACAGATACTTGTCACTAAATTAATAATCAATATTAATATTACTTAAAAAAAATTTATTCGCAAATTTTGGATTATTCGAAATACTGAGTTATCACATCAATACTATGGGGACATTCTTAGGAAATCATCAGTAAAAATATGATCCTTGGGCAAAAATTCACAATCCTGAATGGAGAGATCATTTCGACTTGAGCTATGAAGTACCTGTCAATATTGGAACATTTATGGAGGATATATTCAAAGCATTCATGAGTCAGACGCAACAGTTCCAACAAGAGACAAGGACTTCCATCCACAGGTTGGAGAATCAGATAAGTCAACTGGCTACCACAGTTAGTATTTTGGAATCTCAAGGCTTAGGGAAGTTACCTCCTCAAACTATTGGGAACGTAAGTGCAATTACCTTGTGATGTGACGAGGAGGAGCAAAAAGAATTAGTGCTTACTTCAGAGACATGTACTAATGCTATGTGTGAAAATGTAGTGTCCAAAGTTAACATAAAATTTGATGAGGAGGGGGAACAAGAGGAAGAGGAGAATAATTTGATAAGTTCTGCATATATTTACAAAGAGGATATAGATGATACATCTGTAAAAACAGTAAGAACAGTGAATAATAAACACTATGGGACCTTAACCATGGAATTAGATGATGCACATGTCCAGTTCGTCTTATTTGAAGTAAAAAGGTATCTTGGTAATGTTATTTCTGTTTTTGCTATTAATGTTGTTGGCTCTATAGTGCAGGAATCTCTTAAGCAAATATACAACGAGGATTTGAGGGCTGGAATTGAGTAGAATCAGGATCTGAAGGATGCTCCTAATTTAGAGCTGAAACTGTTACTAGTGCACTTGAAATTCATAAGTCTGATTACATAGAATGAGGAGATTGATGTTAAGCCAATGACAATTGTAAGACCCCGAATTTTATGAAATAAAAGTATTCAATTTTTCTTATAATTACTATTTAGTAAATGGTTAAATTGATAAATGTTAAAGTTAAGGGTGATATATGATTTTTTTTCGAAATACACAAGTGGTTATAAAATATTCATTATTGTCGGGGAATATTCGCTTGGTCGTGGAATATTCTTACTGTCGGAGAATATTCGTACGACGGCGCAGCCTTTTGTGAGCCCCATAACGGAAAGCGATTGGATGAAGAAAACGACAAGAGTAAGTTATTTATAAATAACGACGTAGTTATTACCGTTAACACTGTTGGAATACCCGGTGGTTAAAACACAGTAATACGCGTTGTTGCACAGTAGCACACGGTATTGCGCCAATTATTAATTTTTATGTAAGAAGACATTACTCAATAATTGTTATAGTAATTACTGTTCAGTATTTTATTTTATTGATTCAATAATTGCTGCGTTGATATTTTATATTACTGTTGTTTTTGTCACTACGCAGTATTTTCTATTATCGAAGCAATAATTCATATTATCTGAATAATATTATTAGATAACATTATTGACAATGTCTAGAAAGTTCTGTCTAAGGAGAGGTTTGGTCATCTAATTACGCGCCAGTAAGGAGAAATCCTTATTGGAAAGCTCCCTCTTTCCTAGGAACGGCCTGGTTGCCAGTACTGTGATTCTGTAATATTATTTGTGAATAATTAATTATTGATTTATATGATGAGGAAAAATATTGATTTTATGTGGATATAGATGGAGAAAAATTTTTAATGTGACAATTGTTGTAAATTAATATTTTATCTTTTTCTGATAAAATAATTCAATTAAATATATTATTTTAATAATATATTAATGGTGATATTTTATAATGAATGTGGGATATATGAATAAATGAGGAGGAAGAGTATTTTTGTTGGATTAAATGTTTAACACATGTTTTGTGTGTTGGTGGACACAATTCTTGACTGAAATTTGATTATAGCCTGTAAAATCGTCCGTTTGTGGATTTCGGTCAATTTTTGTTTGGAATTTGGAAAAACTTTCTTCTGCAAAGTTGTAGATAATGGAATTTCCTATAGAAAGTAGCGAGTTTTGAATTTTTCTGATAAAAGGACTATTTATTGTGAATTATTGAAGTTTCAGTATATCGGGTCTGAATTGATTTTTGGAGTTTTAAGTACTTTTTGTTAGAAAAACGTTTTTGTTGCTTTTGGCACATATGTGGCTGATTTCTTTGGTCAAAATGGTGGGCTAAGGAAAATTATATAAATATATTATTATTATATTCAATTTTCTGCTTTGGTGTTCTAAGTATTTTCCTATAAATAGGGTGCTTAGGTTAGAATTGAAAATCACAGCAGAAACTGAAGTTTTCTCTCTATTTCTCTCTCTATATTATCGAGTGTATTCTTGTGAGTTTTTTTGATATCTTGAGTGTTGATATACGGTGCAAGTTCGTTCAGCGTTATTCCAGTCAGAAGTACTGCTCTTTTGAGGTAAGGGATAGTAAGGGATATTATCGTAAGGGATAGTAAGGGATGTTATTTTATTCGAAAATGATATTATTTTTTTAATATCATTATGCCGAAATATTGGTTGGTAATTTTTATCAAATCTAGAACTTTTTCATGTCGGGGTTACTATTCATGAGTTACTATTCACGAGTTACTATTTACGAGTTACTATTCACGAGCTACTATTCACGAGTTATTATTCATGAGTTATTATTCACGAGTTACTATTCATGAGTTACTATTCATGAGTTACTATTCACGAGTTACTATTCATGAGTTACTATTCATGAGTTACTATTCACGAGTTACTATTCATGACAAAATTGGTTTCTTTTTCTAACCAAATTATAGTTGATTTATGAATATTATTCTTGAGATTAAAACTATATGTTGATCATATTATTTTTTTATTATCATATATAACATTTTTATAACCCTAATGATGATATTTCTCTTTGACTTGAGTGTAAAGATGGGTAGATTTTTGGTACGATCATGACTATGGGTTCTCTTTGGCCAGTAGTGCAAAGTTGAATTGTTGACTGGTATGATCATGACCATTGAATTTATAATTGAATATCTTTAGCTTAAGTGCAAAGGTGAAATGTTCAACGTGGTTATAATTATTGGTTATATAAATTCTGAAATGATTATATATTTCTTTGAGATAATAATATATTTGGCTTGTAGTGCAAATATGAGCTGTTGAGGAATATCTTTGGCCTGTAGTGCAAAGATGAGTTGTTGATGAATATCTTTGGTCTGTAGTGCAAAGATGAAATTATTAGTATGATTATGAACAGGAACTGTGATTTGGTATAACCATGATCTTTGATGTTTCAGGTAAAGACAAGTGATGAAAATTATCTTTGTTCTGGATGAGAAGAGGAATTTAGAACTACAATTATGATTATGAGTTATACATGTGATTGTGGACAGGAATTGTTGATTGATGTTACAGGGATAAAATATTGTTGGTGGACTTTTAACATAGAGAAGATAATAGACTTTATAGTCTATTTGACTCTTCTAATGGATTGCTCGTTCCACTGCAACTATGGTTGAAAAATTTTACCATCTACCATATGTTCTAAATCTCTGATTTACTTCTGTTGAAGGCTATTGATAATTTAATTATCTTTAGTCATGATATTCTTTACTGAGCTAGTTGTGCTCACCCTTCTGTTTCACAATTCCTTTCAGGTAATAAGAGTGTAGCTGGGTCGAGCGGGGGTAACAGGAGAATAGAACGGTGGTCATCATTTAGTAGTTGTATTTGGTGAATCATCTAGGGTGAGGCGAACCCAACGTTGGAAGGGTGTTTTGCCACTATCATACAAGATGTCTAATGATATACAATCTCGTGTCATCATAAGACATGGTTGTGCACACCCACTTGTCGAGTTTATCTACGAGCACTACCTATATAATCTTGGTGTTTGTTTGAAGTATAATTCTCAATTAGAGACAGTGGAGATAATGATAAGTCAAGAGAAGACTCACTATTGGGAAGAATACGATAGTAACCTTCTTGTTTTTCTTTGGGGTCTATTGGGTCAACCAAGGATAATTCTGTGGCCATATGATATCTATCATAACCTAGAAGCATGGCCTCCCATGTATGAAGGTTTCCTTGAGCACTTCCCAAAGATTCTAATTTCTAAAACAGTTTTTGACTATACTTTTATGTAAGGTGTCATTGTAAGGTGTTGTCCACGGTTGGGACATGAGTCACATTTGGTATATATTTGTATCCAAACTCACAGCATATGTGTTGTTGTATTTTGCACGACAATTGTTGTAATAAAGTTGTAGTTATTTTCTGTACCATGTATTTGGCGACTCAAAATGGGTTGGATAGAATGGACCAGTTTTGGGGGCGTTACAACAATAAACAAGGGCAGCTTCTTGGGAGGCAACCCAAGATTTAGATTTGGTTTTTGTATCATTTACTTTTTAGTTTTTTTACAGTTGCATGTTAGTTAGTAGTTCTTTCTTCTTTGTATGATTTTCTCACATTGGGGACAATATAAGGTTTGAGTGTGGGTGGGAGGGAGATTTAGGTTTTATTTAGGGATATTGCTATTGATCTAATTTTAAAGGGGAGTTAAAAATGATGCTTTTGAATATTTTTGAAAATTCTTGTTTTCATGATTTTATTTGGCTAAGTGTTTAAAAGGATAAAGTCAAAGATTGAAGATCAATACTAAATTTTAGAATCTGCTTAATGCTTAATTTGTTAATGAATGATGAAAACTAAGTTATGATCTATAGAAACTAATTTGAATTGAATTTGTGATACATGAGTACTTGAATATGAGAAACATGCTTATTTGGCTAAGTTATATGTGGAGTTGTCTATGTGCACATGTTTCATGATTTAGAATTGTTTAAACTTCTTATGTTGTTACTGAACCATGCGGGAAAAAAAATAATAAATGAAAGAAAAAACGTTAAAAATCTGCTTCAATGTTCATTGTACGAATTAACTGAGTATACAAGCCTCAGGAAGCATTGGTATTCACGCTAAAAAGTGTGATGGATAAAAGTAGCTTGACTAGTCAATTTTTGTGGCCTTTGTTACTTGAATAAGTAAGCCCTAGGGGTGTCCTTAAGACTGTCTAGTTTGGGAGTCGTTGCTAGAAAGTTGCTACATGGGTAACATAGAAAAACTTAAGAAAAGATGACATTGCACATGTCAAAAAGAAAGAAGATGAGAAAAGCATGAAAATACATTCATTTGTGCTAAAAAGAAGGTTCTATGAAAAATGTGAAAAGCAAGGAAAATCTGTTCTTGGTTGCGAGTCAGTGTGTACGATTTTTGTTCCATGATAACTAAGTTGAGTGAGTATATCGATTGTAGTATAGTTGTTTATGTGGCTACAGTTTGATTTGATTAAATTCATTGGTGAAATGGTAAGGTTGTTAATTGTGAGTTAATTAATGAGGCATTGATTAGTGTTAATAATCATGATTTGTACTTGAAATTTTTTGGTACTGTGGTTGAATAGAATTTTTTGGTAGTGTGTAATATTCATTGATTTTAATTCCTTTACGTTTATTTTATAGCATGATTTCTTGTGTACATGTGCTTAATAGGGTGATTAATTTATTTTAGGTTGAAATAGAGCTTAAGTGATGATACGGGAAGATTTGGAGCTGAGTAGATGGAAAAAGGAGAAAATTTAGAAAACTAGCCAGTTCGCCCTGGCAGATTGGTTTGGCCCAGGGAATCCGCCTTGGCGAATTCATATCCATAAATATCTGCCACAACGAATACTGAAGCTTCCCTAACCCCTTCCTCTCTGTCCAGTCTGCCCCGATGCACTCACATGGCGTAATGAGTCTGCCCCGATGGATAGCCTTTTGGACCTAAGGGAAGACCAATCCGCCCCGGCGGATTTAGCGGGAAAATTTAGAAATCAAGGATTTTTGGAAACTTTTCAGAGGCAAATTTTGGTGGGTTTCTACATGGATTAAGATTGATATTTCTATTAGACTTAGGATTTCTTTAGACTGAGATTTATTTCCAAATTGGTTTCTATTTCTTTATGAAAACTAGGGTTATGATTTGTAACTTCCATTATGATTTAGACTTCTATTTCTCATAAGATTAGGACTTTGTCTGCCAATATAAATACATGGAAATAGTCAGTAGTTAGAGAGAGCTTGGCTACACCATTGTAAATCTTAGTCTTAGGAGATTGAAGATTGAAGACATGCGCTAAGTTCTTTATATTCAGTTCTGAAGGGATGTTGAACCTTATTCATATTTAATGGTTTGATTTAGTTTACTTTATTTATTCCTTCGTGCATGAGATTTATTCTGATTATCTACTTGAACTTCTTATATGCTATTCAGTTTACCAATGTGATTCTGCAGGCTTAAATTAGTAAATTGATATAATCTGCTAGATTAAGATATTTATTAAGTAAACATTGTATATCTGATCATAAGTAGCAATTAGTGATACTTTATTGTGGACAAGCTTTTGGGTATTGTTAAGGTTTTCAGATGATAAGTTAAATAATTCTTAATTGTATAATTGTTGCTTAGAATAACCTAATTCTCACTCTTCATGCTTCTATTGTATTAAATCTAGACTGATAGTTCTAGGTTATATGATAGTTAGGATCTCTTGTTGGCGATCGTTGCATTAGATTTACATATAAGGAGAATTTCAGATAATTAGTGATCGCGGTTATCTAGGGTTATTAATCTCATTGAAGGTGAAATACTATAAAACTTGACTACTCCATAATTATGAACAGGTGATACTGAACTGAAGAATTGAACCTTTTTAATCATTGATATTTCTTCTCAGTTTACTTTTGATAATTTAGTTAAACAACTCAAAACCCCTTTTTCATTGGAAACAATTAGATAAATACAAAATAATACACTCTCTATGGGATCGATCATTGCTTATTGTTATACTCATTCTTGTGTTAGTAGAGTAGAAGTAATGTATTAATTTGGGAGTGCTAATGACAGCTCCCAACTTGGTAAGACAAAATAGAGCTTTAGGTTGAGAATTGTTAGGGCAAAGCTACAATTCTGGCTTGATGTTCAGTGCCTCCAAATCATTTTGTGCATTTTCACTGTCTTTTGTTTTACCACTTGCATCTAACACGGTATAAAATAAGTTCTCAAAAACATTCTTTTCTGTATACGGACTGAAATTGTGACCCAGTACGATAACTCAAACCATATGGGCGGGTGTGTCTAATTATGAGTCTTCCCATACCCAAATGCTTTCATTTTACTGTGCTCCTTCCCATACAGTGGAAATGTTAGATCGTTCAACCACCCCAAGACCTCGCCGCCCGATAGTTGACCAACAACACCCTTCTTCTTTGTCTTTTTGTTGAACTATGCAGTTATCTTCCTATAAATGTGATTAACAGGAAAAACTCTATGAGTTGTTTTAAAGAAACTACATTTCCGCCCATGTTGAAACTTAGTGCCTTCCACATCCCCCATACACACTGGACATGACAACTTCTCATGAGTCGACCAACCACTAATCATCCTAAGTGCAGGAAAGTCAATGATAGTCCACAAAAAGGCTACCTTCATAAAAAAAATCAATCGATTTGTCATACGTTTGGACCCCCGTCTCCAATAACATCTTTAGTTCATCGACTAACGACCTGAGGCAGACGTTTATGTCTTTTGTAGGACTTTTATCCCCTGGTATAAGTAAAGTTAGGAACAAATATGAATCCCTCATGCACATTGACGGTGGAAGATTATAAGCTGCCATTATGACTGACCAAACAAAGTAAGGCTGGCTAAAATTATTAAATGAGCAAAAGCCATCTATAGCCATGTCGAGCCTCACTTTCTTAACTTCTTCTACAAACTATGAAAATTTTTTATTAAACTTTTTCCCTTCATAACCATCGGCAGGGTGAGTCAGCTGACCAGGCACGACGTCCCTTATTCTATGCCAAGTCATATGGTGAGCCATGTGGGACGACATGAATAGTCGTTGAAGCCTCAATGCAAGAGGAAAGTATCGTAAGATCTTCTTTGGCATATGTTTCTCTTTCCCCCCATTTTTTGTCACCTTATACCGAGGCAAGCTGCATATATCACACTGTTCCTTATCTTTGTCTGCCCCGCAGTACAACATGCAATCCTGCTCAAGAACATCGATCTTCTGATACCCCAATTCAACCCCTTAACCATCTTCTTCACTTCGTAATAATTCATTGGAAAAGTGTGATCCTTGGGTAACAACTCGCTGATAAGAGCAAGCAAATCATTAAAACCTCTCTCACTGCAGTCATGCTCATTCTTGAAGTGTAAAAGCTTAGTCACTACAGATAGCCTGTTGTGCTTATCATTTCCAGGATATAATGTGACCCTCGATTCATATAACATCATGTAAAAAGCAGCCAGTGCATCATTTGGGTCTTACTGAGCACTGCCTGACGCATGCTCGTTTTTAGTCCAATTTATATTGCCATGACCATAAGCATTGACCAAAATAGCCATGACATCATAGTTATCGGTGTATGGATCCCCGTAAAAAGGTTGCTTAGTACTGCCTGTCAGTTTCCTTTGTTAGTTCCCGGAGGCACAATAGTTATCTAGAAGAGGGGGTTGAATATATATTTAAAATTCTTTTCATTTTACTTTGTTAGTTTTGATAATGATTCAAACACAGCGGAATTAAGATTAGTTTGTTTTTCCCTTTTAGATATAGTGAGTTAATGAGAGTGAGGCAGTTATAACAGTTAAAGTAGATATAGCAGTTATAGCAAGAATGTAAGAGACACAACAGTTTTAAGTGGTTCAGAGCACTTAAAGCTCCTAGTCCACTCTTCTACTCCTCGAGTAGAAAATCCACTAAGGATATCTTTACACTTTCTGAATCTCACAGATTCCTTCTAGATCAGCAATCTAGGTACTTCTTAGTTCACTCTTGAACTCTTCAAGTCCAGCAGATTTGGTTCTTCTCAGTTCACTTAGAACTCTTCAAGTCCTTTTGACTTGGAACTCTTACTTCAGCTGATTGGTAGTTGTTGAGTTCTTGGTTGGTGCTACTCAGTTGCCGTTAAGCACTTATTCGAAAGAACTGAGTAGCTGAGCAAGCTTTCTCTTTTTCTCAGATCGTAGAGTTGAGCGTTGAGTGTTCTTCAGCATTTTGTTCAACGCTTGCTTACTTTTCTTTTCATCTGTTAGTGTTTTGCATATATGTGATCCTTGAAATCTATCTGTTGGATCCATCCGTTGAATCATTAAATGCATTTGACATTTCTGAACTTTGATGGAGACTTTTCTGCACATCTTCTGAATTGCATTTTGGCCCACTGACACAACAGACTGCTTTCTCACCTAACACCTGAAAAGGTTTTTTCCTCTGACCCATGGTCCTTTCCTTAGCTTCTTCAATACGCTTCTTTGTTACATATTAAGGATATCTTTTATGTCATTGGGACTGGTAAGTACTTCAACGTTTATAACCCATTCCGCATTTGTTGGAATTTATCTTTAAACAAATAGGTAAGGCTCGATGCTTCTGACGCAGGCAGATGATACTCTACGATTCAGATCGTGGTGTCTTGACACCTTGGTGCTTGACTGCCAGATGAGAACACTACGATTTCTCTTAAGGGCTGGCACACTACGATCTTTGCTTGCTTGTCTTACAGACTCTACGATTCTGAGAGCATACTACGATCTCTAAGTTGGCTCGGCAAACGTTGGGACCACTCTACGATTTCCGAAGAAGGCCTTCAAGGCAGGGAAACTACGATCCTCGATGCTCTACGATTCTGCCTTGGCTTCTGCAATCTTGATCAGCTCAATACACTACGATCTCTTGGAAGCCTATCTATTACTTCTCAAGATCAACCTAACATCTTTGATCTCTTTATCTATACATCCATTTATAGAATGATACATATTAAAGGCTTAGATCAACCTAACAAATTTGATCTATCACTAAGTTCTTGTACATATATTCCTTGATGGACTTTACATATAATCATGAGCATTTAGTTTAAACATTAAATCAAAATATGCACTCTCCCAACAATCTCCCCCTATTTGATGTTGACATAACCGAGGAGATTTGTTGTCATGATTATTAGTTTCTAAATGCATTTGCAGGAAAGTAAATATGACTTAATATTTCAGTGAGTAGTTGAAGTTGCTAGAGAATAAGCATGAATTTATTGATATTTGAGGAATAGGTATTACAATTAAGCTTTACATCAATAAGAATTTAAATTTTAACTTATCTCTATTTCTTTGATCTTTTTCATGGTGGATTGGCATACTCCTCAGCTCTTCTTTTCCTGCTTGCTTCTTCTCTCCTGGCTAGATCTTCCAGCTCACTTGGGCTTAGCCTTGGATTGTGATCATGCCTATTCATGAATGCAGGATCTCCAACTGGCATTCTTAGGCCTGTGGTGGTCACATTTTGTGAGCTGGTAGTTGGCCCAAAACTCCTTAATGGTTGAGCCATTATAATTTCCTGCTGATCAGATCGTTAAGTCTGATGGCCATATCGTGGAGTCTGTTGGTGGTACTGCCTTGGAGGAGGACTCCTTGATGATTGAGCTAAGAATGTGCCTTCCTTCTTGAGTGGCTGTCTCTTGGTCTTCCTTCTTGAGTACTTCTTCATTGACAATGATGTATTTTTTAACCAATTTTTGTCTTGGTTTTCTAGGCTAAGCCATAGCCTCAGGACTTTCTTCAGCTTCAGCTCTGTCCTATTGATCAGCCAGAATATCTGGTGCAGCAACTTCCTTGCTGGAGGTGTTCAGTCTGGTCTCTACGATCGGTAGAGACTCTACGATCGAAGAGACAGATGGCCTCTTGGACTTGTGACTATTTTTGTTCTTCTTCAGTAGCTGTGAAATGGTAGCTCTGTCTTCATCTGCCTCAACATGCTGTTCTTTTCTTCTTAGGATCCTCAGAGCTTCAATTTTAGAAGACTATACAGGTATATTAGTGGTTGATCCTTGGGGTTCTTCTGCCATTCTAGCCTTTAGCTTTATCTTGCCCTTGCTTTTTCTGATCAGGGCAGTGGGTTCTTCCTTATTGGTTTCTTCTTCATCTTCTTCAGTCTCCTTGACCATAGACATGTTTTCAGGAATCGCTGACTCCCTTGCATCAGCAGTCCTACCACTGGACTTAGACAACATACATACATTTTCTACTGGATTCCTTTTCTAGTTCTCGAATAGTTGCTGGGCCATTCGCCTGTTCGAATTGATTGATTCTCCTTCATCATCCCCTATCTTATCACCCAAAGCAGACTGTAGGATGATACTGATGAATCGCCCGTAGAGCATCTTTCCAGAGCTCTTTTACTTCTTCGAGCAGAGAATCCACTTTCCAATCCATTCAAGTAGCAGGGCTCCATAGTTAAGTTATATCCCACAACTGATGGCTGTTATGAGCTTAAGCTGTACCTCGTTTACAGAATCATGGCCTGAGCTCTTGCAGCATATGCACTTTTCCACAATGTCTGCCAGAAATTCGTACCCCTGAGGAAATTCCTTCTTCTTATATCCTTTGATAGTGGAGAATTTCTTGTGATGCATCCTTTTAAGCCCTTCATGGAAATCGATGCCATCCATAAATGAAAACCCTTCAGATTTGAAACCTAGGGCTAAGTTGATGTTGTGACAACCCGAAAATTCGGTTTGTCTAGAATTTAAGTTTAAAGAATTAGTATTAATAAAATAAATTTTTATTAATACTATTATGTGCTATGTGTTTATTAATCGTTCTATAACCTAGGATGATTATAAGTCGGGAGTATTCTGGCTACGAGCTAGATTGAACGAGTAAGAATTTTCAAGACGAAAATAAAAATTTTCCAGGAACAAAAATATTTCTGGGGAAAAAGACGAAATAGACACTATTCATCAATTTCTGCTCAGGATTTTATTTTGAAATTCCGAGAAGTTATTGATTACGTAAAATGTTGAGACGTGAGGGAATATTCAATAATATTTCAGTTATGGCAAAAACGAAGTCTTCACCTGCGAATGTAAAACCTAAGGGTTAGGAAAAGTGAGTTCCGAGAATTTTAATGAGTACGTATAATAATTAGGGTTATTATGCGTGAGAGATATGAGTATAATACTAGTTATTATACGAGTATAGTACGAAGAGTAGTACGACGAATAATACAAAAATCGTACGAACGATATACGAAGAGAATACAAGAATACGAGAATGGAATACGTAGAATACGATTAGTCTAAATGGACTTTGAGTTCATGGACTTTGTAGAATCCAAGTGGACTTGGATTATTTCAAGCCCAATAGAATGTGTAATCAAGCCTAGAGAAGGCCCAGTAAGAATTAATGTAAGGCCCAATGTTACATTTAATTAAGCCCGATCCAAGAAAATAAACCGCGGATCGAACCGATGGGTAAACGGATGGGTAATAACCATGGGGCAACCCATGAATAAGCCAAAGTGGTGGCTAAGTAAAGTACTTGGTGGCTAAGTTAATGTGGTGGCCAAGTTAACTTAGGACTTAAGCCATGAATAGTAAAGAGGTTAAGGGGGGCGAAATAACTAAAATGCCCTTAGCCTTGAAAATCTATAAATAGGAAGCTTGACCTCATTGTTTTGGATTTTGAAAATCCTACATCTTAGAGAGAGAGAGAGAGCTCGGAGGATGAGGGAGAAGGAAGAGCATGGGCATGAATGATCGGATCGAAAGTGATCGTGAAATAGAAAAGCTTGCAAATCGTCGGCTTTGTCTAGCAGAAGAAAAATAAAAAAGAACGGTAATCCGAACCCTAGTTTCTTCTAATATATTTTCTTTAAGTTTCTATGTTCAAAACCATAACTTAATGAGAAGAAGGAGTAAAAGAAGTTAGAAATGATTTCATATGGTTGAAATCATGAGAAAATGAAGAAATAAGAATTAGGAATTTAGTTTATAGATTTCTTAAGGAAGTATAAGATTCGTGAGGATTTTGAGCTATCCGAACGAATATTATGAACGAGTAGATGAAATAAGTAAGGAATGGTATTTTCTAACATCAAATTCCAAGAAAAAGTAGAATCGTAATCTAAAATATCGATTAAAACGAAGAATGTTGTTGATGGACAAGTTTAAAACCATCGTAGGATAATTGTTGTTGATGGACAAGCTTAAAACCATCGCGTATAAGTTAGTTATTTATTGCTTGGTTAGGAACGTTAGAAACTTTCATGAAGAACTTATTAAAATTTAGCTATAACGAAGTTATGGCGAAATTTTCGTAAAAGAAGAACGACAATTAGAAAGTTAGTAAATGAATTCGAACGTGTAGGGTTTCATAACAATTTAAGAGAACGTAGAAAATATGAGTCGTAGACTCAAGAACGAACGAGTTCGGAGTTTGAATGACCGAATTACTGACGAACTAATGAAGAACGTTAATAACGTAAACACGAATGAATATGAAGATTAAGCCAATTGAATGCCATGTTAATGGATTCAGAACAAAGTTCTGTTCACGGGTAATCGAAGTACGTAAGATAAGGAAGAAAATGGCTTTGGAACGACCTCATTCTGAGTTATAACGAATGTGATATCAGATTTCGAAGTCAGCGTCTGAAGCTTGTAAAAGACTTAGAAAATTTTTTCTAGGGTTTATGCTTGGCGCCGCAGCGCGAGTCGTGCCTTAGAGGCCGGTGCCACAGTGCGAGTCGTGCCTTAGAGGCCAGTGCCGCAGCGCGAGCTCGGAGCCTCAGGTACTATTAGTTGGCACCGCAGCGCGAGAGATAACGAAGGGTTTGGCGCCGCAGCTCCAGACCGAGGGAAGAGAGAGACGTGGGTCACGCCGCAACGTGAGAGAAAGGAAGGGGCACGGCGCCGCAGCGCCAGTACAGGGCAAGGCCAAAAAATGAGACTTTATGTGCTCAATTACTGGGGGATGTGCAAGAAAGAAATATGAACATGTAGTTCACGTAACGTAACACTTAATCAAGTGACTTAAACCTTTAGTAAAGGTTGAATAAGAGATTTAGAGACGAGCAACGTAAACGTGGAGTACGTAAACGATCCTCATGAATCGTATTCAAGTTGGACGAACATTCTGAGTATACCCTGGTTGGATAACTTAGACGTTGACAAAGGTAGTAAGTAAGATATGAATTATCAAGAAAGCCATAGAGAACTGTGAGAAGATTTATGAAAGCCGAATGTGAGTCTGATGAGAATGTTAGAATGAAATGTAAGCGTTGAACACTTGAACCGACGTAAAGGTTAAGTGTACGCGAATATACGGTTAAAACCTATACCCCGTGTATGGTTTGACCTTTAGGTAATGAAGATCATTGATTAAACCTGTGAGCGGTGAAGAAGCTGAATCAAAGATAAGTACATATAACGTAAATAAGCCGAGTTAATGTTTATAACTTGGAAGACGTTCTGTGTCGAATAAACCGGTAATTGTAAGTTAAGAATAGGGTAATGTAAAATAGTTAGCGCTAGTAATGCGTAGAATGAATATAGAATGATCGTTCTGAGTATACAAAAGACTATATGACTTAGACGATGATGAATAAATCCTGAGGTATGGCATTTAGTTACCAGAAAGCCGTAAGGAATAAGAAGTTGACTTAACGAACATTATAGTTTAATGGTTCGGAAAAGTTAAGAGAAATTAGGTGGTGGTACAATCGTAACCTTTGATGGTTGACATATGGGAGCTGGGCTAAACAATTCATTCAGAGAGCGAAGGTATATACAAAACTGGCAACCGATCTAACTCACTGTGTGGGCAGTGTAGATGGGACGGGAACTTGTTTGTTGGTTGTTTATGGGAAACCACTCAGAGTACCATATGCATTACTAGCTGAGACACGATATGTGCTGAGTCCTAGGAGAGTTATAAGAAGAAGATAAGAATGTAAATCATCAAAGATAATGAACATATTGAGTAAGACATCTCCGTATGTCATGAAGCCGTAAACCGGTAGTAAAGGAAGTTGGTCGCGTAAACTTAGTTTATAAGAACGCGAACCTTAAGAAGTGAAGTTAAGTAAACCAATACGTAAGTCAAGTATATGACTAATTGGTATACATATTATTTCTTTATGTGTTGCATAGGAATTGGAATGAGCAGTTCAGCGTAAACTATAAGCTGTAGCTGTGCGTAAGGCAAGTTTCCTAACTTTATTCATATTTTAAATGAATGCTAGTTTCTAAAACTTCTCAGATGTTGAACTTGAGAAGTTCTGTCCATGTGCGAATGTGAGATATTTGTACAAGGTGATAGAATGTATGAGGCCTTGTGCCACAATGTAAACACTTTGGTATTTCTTTGAGATGAATTATTCTGTGATTGAACTATTCAATACAAGTATGTTCTGTTTATATATGAACCGTTATTGTTAAGTCTGTGCTAATGATTCTAGCCAGACAGGATATGTATGGAAAAAGGCAGAAGAATGAATGTAGTGTAAAGAGTATGTGATGAATTTTGTAAAATGATAGGAATCGAGACTATTCCTATTATTCAAGCTGCTTCATAACTATTTGTTCGGTTATCGAAGTTCTGAAGAATGTTTAAACTCTTGAAGTTGTTTGTTCAACTGTTATGACTTGCTGGGCAATTGAATGCTCACACTTACTTTAAATGAAAAATATTTTCAGCGAACGACGTTAGAAAGAACTTATGAATCCTGTAAAGATCAAGCTGATCGGTATCCAGACGAAATGCCATTCAGTTTGTGAATGTGTGTGAAGAACAAGTGAAGACTTACAATATAGAATGATAGAATTAAACTATAGACTAGTTTAATGAACAGTTATGTATCCTTGGTGACAGATAAAAGTCACTCGTGTAAGATGAAATGAATAATGTATTTATCATTATTTGCAATGAAAGAGGTTTTAAGGTTTTAGAACCTGGGATTTGAGGATGTATGTTGTTATATTTAGCTATATAATGATGTATGGTTGGAAGAAGATGGGATCATGACGTACGGAATCCGGATGTGAAAATAGACCGAAATTCGGGGCGTTACAGGTTGGTATCAGAGCTGATAGGTTATAAACCTTAGGTATGAGTACCTAAGACTATAATCGTAGAGAGAAGGATATGAAGATCACCACGTGATCATAGTAAATCGTAGTAACAGATGAGTTGTTAAACGATGAATGATTTATAGCCAATGCTATGAATGAATGGTACTACGAAGTAGTACGGGAAGAATAACTCAGATGGAGTTGTGAAGGATACCATACGAATTGAAGAAAATTCGTATTAAGTAAAGAGAAATTTAGAAGTTATTAGATTTCAATTGAGGACTCATGTGATGGATGAGTTGTATGAACCTTTGTATGGGCAGAGGTTTGTGCTTGGTGTAACAACTACTCAGTTTATTACCGTGATAATCATTGGAATTGGTTGCGCTATTAAGATGTATATGACGAGAAGGTGAATCTTTTCTCATGTATATACTTGATAGGTAGAGAACGATAAGGTAGGTGCGAGTTCTTGAAACTCGTACTTATGGTAAGTTCGTGACTCATAATAATATGGTATGTTTTCGAACGTCTCAGCGAATGGATGCCTAAGGTCTGTCTGGATGTTCTTAAACTCATACTATTGTGGAAAGTTCCTGAACTCATAATATGTGGTAAGTTGATGGACTGTACTAAAGTATAGAGATGTTTAGACTGAAAACGAAGTATTTTCAATAGACTTAGCATTGAAGGTGATAGAGAAGTTTAATTATTATCGTAGTAAGACAATGAAGGAAGATAGAGAATAGGATATTCCAAATCCTCTAGCTATGTTAGATTTCAAAGTTTATTGAAATCGTGCTGATATGTACATTTTGAAAAAGGAAAGGAATGGTTCAACTTTTTGGAACCAATGGATTTTAAAAGAGCTATTCTTTGTATGTCTATGCTAATCATTTCGGCTAGACAGAAATTGATTTGAAATATCAAAATAAATTTTATATCATCCATGCATTTGATGCAAGGGTGGTAAAAGGATGGAGTTGTTAATGCAATTGAACCTGGTGTTGGATTTGATCTTAGGATCAACAACCTGCTATGGTATGATGCATAATGATGAAGTCATAAACTGACGAAGTCCTGAACGTACTGTGAAGAGTGCGGTATCGTGACGTCATGAAACGTTTTGATGTATTGCGAAAAGAATTTAAAGAAGTAGTCGATGTCAAGTGAGTTGACTAGAAGAATGTTTCAAGTTGATGTCCAATTTATTGGTATGGTCTAAGCTACTTGATTTGGCTAAGACGAATGACATTTCATGATTAAAAGAAAATCGAGCTTTCTTTGAATAGCTATGCCGAACCAAATTATTTTGGTGCGGAATCTAATGATTAAGTCTGAAGTGAACATACCCTGAAATGGGGTTATACGTTAGGTTGATCACCTACGTATGGAAGAGGTAGTTTATCTTCTTTGTGATTGTAAACTTACCATGTAAGAAGGTTTACGGCGAAAGACTGTTTAACCTAGTAAGAGTTCTTGGTCAATTTGACCCCTTAGCAAAAGTATGAAATATTTTAAAGGATATTTTATATTCCTCGTTATTCTTTCTACTTCATGATTCTTGATAGGTTATGGAGGTTAAGAACGATGGAAAGATAAGAACTTCTTTGAAGAGAAGTTGAGAAGAAGTGTAAGCTAAAATTTCAAGGACGAAATTCTGTGAAAAAGGGGAGAATGTGAGAACCCGGGTAAGGGTTTGGTTTTAAGAAATTCCGTGGACGGAATTTTTATAAAGAGGGAAGAATCTGACAACCCGGAAATTCGGTTTGTCCAGAATTTAAGTTTAAAGAATTAGTTATTAATAAAATAATTTTTTATTAATATTATTCTGTGCTATGTGTTTATTAATCGTTCTATAACCTAGGATTATTATATGTCGGGAGTATTCTGGCTACGAGCTAGATTGAACGAGTAAGAATTTTCAAGACGAAAATAAAAAAATTTCGGGAACAAAAATATTTCCGGGGAAAAAGATGAATAGGCACTATTCATCAGTTTCTGCTCGGGATTTTATTTTGAAATTTCGAGAAGTTATTGATTACGTAAAATGTTGACACGTGAGGGAATATTCAATAATATTTCAGTTATGGCAAAAACGAAATCTTCGCCTGCGGACGTAAAACCTAAGGGTTAGGAAAAGTGAGTTCCGAGAATTTTAATGAGTACGTATAATAATTAGGGTTATTATGCGTGAGAGATACGAGTATAATACTAGTTATTATACGAGTATAGTACGAAGATTAGTACGACGTATAATACGAATATCGTACGAACAATATACGAGAATACGAGAATGGAATGCGTAGAATACGATTAGTCTAAATGGACTTTGAGTTCATGGACTTTGTAGAATCCAAGTGGACTTGGATTATATCAAGCCCAATGGAATGTGTAATCAAACCCAAAGAAGGCCCAATAAGAATTAATGTAAGGCCCAGTGTCAGATTTAATTAAGCCCGATCCAAGAAAATAGACATCGGATCGAACCGATTGGTAAACGGATGGGTAATAACCATGGGGAAACCCATGAATGACCCAAAGTGGTGGCCAAATAAAGTACTTGGTGGCTAAGTTAATGCGGTGGCCAAGCTAACTTAGGACTTAAGCCATGAATAGTAAGGAGGTTAAGGGGGGTGAAATGACTAAAATGCCCTTAGCCTGAAAATCTATAAATAGGAAGCTTGAGCTCATTGTTTTGGATTTTGAAAATCCTACATCTTAGAGAGAGAGAGAGAGTGCTCGGAGGATGAGGGAGAAGGAAGCGCATTAGCATGAATGATCGGATCGAAAGTGATCGTGAAATACAAAAGCTTGCAAATCGCCGGCTTTGTCTAGCGAAAGAAAAATAAAGAAGAACTGTAATCTGAACCCTAGTTTCTTCTAATATATTTTTTTTAAGTTTCTATGTTCAAAAACATAACTTAATGAGAATAAGGAGTAAAAGAAGTTAGAAATGATTTCAAATGGTTGAAATCATGAGAAAATGAAGAAATAAGAATTAGGAATTTAGTTTATAGATTTCTTAAGGAAGTATAAGATTCGTGAGGATTTTGAGCTATACGAAAGAATATTATGAACGAGTAGATGAAATAAGTAATGAATAGTGTTATATAACATCAAATTCCAAGAAAAAGTAGAATCGTAATCCAAAATATCGATTAAAATGAAGAACGTTGTTGATGGACAAGTTTAAAACCATCGTAGGATAATTGTTGTTAATGGACAAGCTTAAAACCATCGCGTATAAGTTAGTTGTTTATTGCTTGGTTAGGAACGTTAGAAACTTTCATGAAGAACTGATTAAAATTTAGCTATAACGAAGTTATGGCGAAATTTTCGTAAAAGAAGAACGACAATTAGAAAGTTAGTAAATGAATCCGAACGTGTAGGGTTCCATAAGAATGTAAGAGAACGTAGAAAATATGAGTCGTAGACTCAAGAACGAATGAGTTCGGAGTTTACATGACCGAATTACGGACGAACGAATGAAGAACGTTAATAACGTATACACGAATGAATAGCGAAGATTAAGCCAATTGAATGGCATGTTAATGGATTCAGAACAAAGTTTTGTTCATGGATAATCGAAGTACGTAAGATAAGGAAGAAAATGGCTTTGGAACGACCTCATTCTGAGTTATAACGAATGAGATATGAGATTTCGAATCAGCGTCTCAAGCTTGTAAAAGACTTAGAAAAATTTTTCTAGGGTTTATGCTTGGCACCGCAGCGCGAGTCATGCCTTAGAGGTCGGCGCCACAGCGTGAGTCGTGCCTTAGAGGCCGGTGCCGCAGCGCGAGCTCAGAGCCTCAGGTACTGTTAGTTGACGCCGCAGCGCGAGAGATAACGAAGGGTTTAGCGTCGCAGCACCAGACCAAGGTAAGAGAGAGACATGGGTCGCATCGCAGCGTGAGAGAAAGGAAGGGGCACGGCGCCGCAGCGTCGGTGCAGGGCAAGGCCCAGAAATGAGACTTTATGTGCTCAATTACTGGGGGATGTGCAAGAAAGAAATATGAACATGTAGTTCACGTAACGTAACACTTAATCAAGTGACTTAAACCTTTAGTAAAGGTTTAATAAGAGATTTAGAGACGAGCAATGTGAACGTGAAGTACGTAAACGATCCTCGTGAATCATATTCGAGTTGGACGAACGTTTTAAGTATACCCTGGTTGTATAACTTAGACGTTGACAAAGGTAGTAAGTAAGATATGAATTATCAAGAAAGCCGTAGAGAACGGTGAGAAGATTAATGAAAGCTGAATGTGAGTCTGATGAGAATGTTAGAATGAAATGTAAGCGTTGAACACTTGAACCGATGTAAAGGTTAAGTGTACGCGAATATTAAACGGGTAAAACCTACACCCCGTGTATGGTTTGACCTTAAGGTAATGAAAATCATTGATTAAACCTATGAGCGGTGAAGAAGCTGAATCAAAGATAAGTACGTATAACGTAAATAAGCCGAGTTAATGTTTATAACTTGGAAGACATTCCGTGTCAAATAAACCGAACGTTGTAAGTTAAGAATAAGGTAATGTAAAATAGTTAGCTCTAGTAATACTTAGAATGAATATAGAATGATCGTTCTGAGTATACAAAAGACTGTATGACTTAGACGATGATGAATAAATCCTGAGGTATGGCATTTAGTTGCCAGAAAGCCGTAAGGAATAAGAAGTTGACCTAACGAACATTATAGTTTAATGATTCGGATAAGTTAAGAGAAATTAGGTGGTGGTACAATTGTAACCTTTGATGGTTGACATATGGGAGCTGGGCTAAACAATTCCTCCAGAGAGCGAAGGTATATACAAAACTGGCAACCGATCTAACTCACTGTGCGGGCACTGTAGATGAGACGGGAACTTGATTGTTGGTTGTTTGTGGGAAACCACTCAGAGTACCATATAGACTATTAGCATAGACACGATGTGTGCTGAGTCCTAGGAGAGTTATAAGAAGAAGATAAGAATTTAAATCATCAAAGATGATGAACATATTGAGTAAGACATCTCCGTATGTCATGAAGCCGTAAATCGGTAGTAAAGGAATTTGGTCGCGTAAACTTAGCTTATAAGAACGCGAACCTTAAGAAGTGAAGTTAAGTAAACCAATGCGTAAGTCAAGTATATGACTAATTGGTATACATATTATTTCTTTATGTGCTGCATAAGAATTGGAATGAGTAGTTCAGCGTAATCTATAAGTTGTAGCTGTGCGTAAGGCAAGTTTCCTAACTTCATTCATATTTTAAATGAATGCTAGTTTCTAAAACTTCTCAGATGTTGAACTTGAGAGTTCTGTCTACGTACGAATGTGCTATATTTGTACAAGGTGGTAGAATGTATGAGGCCTTGTGCCACAATGTGAACACTTCGGTGTTTCTTTAAGATGAACTATTCTGTGATTGAACTGTTCAATACAAGTATGTTCTGTTTATACATGAATCGTTATTGTTAAGTCTGTGCTAATGATTCTAGCCATACAGGATATGTATGGAAAAAGGTAGAAGAATGAATGTAGTGTAAAGAGTATGTGATGAATATTGTAAAATGATAGGAATCGAGACTATTCCTATTATTCAAGCTGCTTTATAACTATTTGTTCGGTTATCGAAGTTCTGAAGAATGTTTAAACTCTTGAAGTTGTTTGTTCAACTGTTATGACTTGCTGGGCAATTGAATGCTCACACTTGCTTTAAATGAAAAATATTTTCAGCGAACGACGTTAGAAAGAACTTAAGAATCCCGTAAAGATCAAGCTGATCGGTATCCAGACGAAATGTCATTCAGTATGTGAATGTGCGTTAAGAACAAGTGAAGTCTTGTAATATAGAATGATAGAATTAAACTATAGACTAGTTTAATGAATAGTTATATATCCATGGTAGCGGATAAAAGTCACTCGTATAAGATGAAATGAATAATGTATTTATTATTATTTGTAATGAAAGAGATTTTAAGGTTTTAGAACCTGGGATTTGAGGATGTATGTTGTTATATTTAGCTATATAATGATGTATGGTTGGAAGAAGATGGGATCGTGACGTACGAAATCCGGATGTAAAAATAGACCGAAATTCGGGGCATTACAGGTGTCCTCAGCCTTGAGCTTGATTTCCACATCCTTGACCCTCGTGGTGATGACGTCATTTTTGAACGCCCCATTTCTGTAGAATTCCTTTATCAGCTTGGGCTAGATCCATTCTTCAAGACCGGCTTTCTTTATCATCGACGGAGTTTTGAGAAATTTGGGGTCAGCTGTCTTGAACTCATCGAAGCAGAGTCTGTAACCAGAGATGACGTTTGAGGCTGCCATTGATTTCTTTGCACTGTGTATGATTGTTTGAGCTTTTTTGAAAGTTAGGGTTTCTGTTTGTAGAGAGAGAGAGATAAGCTTTTAGAACTTCTGATTTCAAAAAGGCATTTTCAAACTATACTTGTAACTTCCCTCTCTCCATTTGCTTAGTGGGGCATGTGTCAAATTCTTCTTGGCTCTACAAATTTGACTGATGAGGAATGTACTGATTTGCCCTTAGCTCTTTCTGAGCTAGTGTATCTTTTGGGAAGACTATGATCGTTGTGGTAGTCTTGATGATCGTCGAGTTTGCTTTGTAATCGTCGAGTCTACTCTGCAATCGTCGGGTCTGAACTGCGATCGTCGTGTCTGCTCTGCAATCGTCGAGTCTACCCGGGTCCTTGTGATGAACTTTTGACTTAGCATTCTTCTCGGTTTAAGGTAGCTCAGGAAGGGCTAACCTCATAGAGTGAATCAAGGGTTAGGTTTGTTCCTGAGGTGCTTAACAGAGAGAGATTGCTTAGATTTGTTGAACTTTGTCATCACATGATGCTCCTTTATCCTGTTTATGGAGCTCAATTATCGTTGAGTTAGCAATACGATCATTGAATCTGCACTACGATCGTTGTCTTTTATGTCACTGCAGCTCTACGGTCGTGGACTTCCTTTGGTCATGTCTATGATTTCAAACTTAGCCTTTATATCTACATGGTTAGCACAAACTAGAGCATAGATTTCATGGTTGTAAATTTAGCATGCCTAGATCACTTATTAATTTGTTAAACCTAGATTCATCTAGAGGCTTTGTAAAGACATCAGTAAGTTGATTTTCAGTAGGGATGTATTGTAAGGATATAGTTCCATTTTGCACATGATCCCTAATGAAATGATATCTTATTTCTATATGCTTGGTCCTAGAATGCATGACAGGATTATGGGTTATTGCTATGGCACTTGTGTTGTCACAGTGAATAGGTATTGATTTGAATTCAAACCCATAGTCTGTTAGCTGGTTTTTCATCCATAGGATCTGAGCACAGCAGCTGCCAGCAGCAATGTATTTAGCTTCTGCAGTTGAAGTAGATACTGAGTTTTGCTTCTTGCTAAACCAGGACACAAGTTTGTTTCCTAGCAATAGACAGGTGCCACTGGTACTTTTTCTATCTATTTTGCAACCTGTAAAGTCAGTATCTGTATAACCTGTTAGTTCAAATGAGGACTCCTTGGGATACCAAAGTTTCAAGTGAGGTGTACCCTTGAGATACCTGAATATCCTCTTTACAGCAGTTAAATGTGATTCCTTAGGATTATCCTGAAATCTAGCACATATGCATGTTGCAAACATTATATCTGGTCTACTGGCAGTAAGATATAAAAGAGAGCCTATCATACCTCTATATTGAGTTATATCAATACTTTTACCTTTTTCATCTTTGTCAAGCTTGGTTGCAGGAGCAATTGGGGTTTTCATGGGAGAGGCTGATTCCATGCCATACTTCTTAAGTAAATCTTTAATGTACTTGGCTTGATTTATGAAGATTCCTTCATCAGTCTGCTTCACTTACTGTCCAAGGAAGAAGTTCAACTCACCCATCATGCTCATTTTAAATTTACTCTGCATAAGCTTAGAGAATCTCTTACATAACTTTTAATCAGTAGAACCAAAAATAATATCATCAACATAAATTTGAACAAATAAAACTTTGTCTTTATGCTTTCTAAGAAATAGTGTGGTGTCTACTCTACCTCTAGTGAACCCATTTTCAATAAGAAAGTTAGTTAGTGTTTTATACCATGCTCTAGGTGCTTATTTAAGACCATATATGGCTTTGTCTAATCTATAGACATAATTGGAAAGAGATGGATTGATGAAACCTGGAGATTGCTCTACATATACTTCTTCTTGAAGTTCACCATTTAGGAATGCACTTTTGACATCCATTTGGAAGACTTTGAACTTTATATGAGCAGCAAAGGCAAGGAATATTCTGATGGCTTTTAATCTAGCAACAGACACAAATGTCTCATCATAGTCAATGCCTTCTTCCTGAGAGTAAGCCTTGGCCACTAGTCTTGCCTTATTCCTGGTTATTACTCCATCTTCATCCATCTTATTTCTGAAGACCCACTTGGTTCCAATGACAGAAAAACTTTTTGGTCTTGGAACCAATCTCCATACTTTGCTTCTTTCAAACTGATTAAGTTCTTCCTGCATGGCTTCTATCCAGCTGGAGTCTTCCATAGCATCCTCGATCTTCTTAGGTTCCATTTGTGACAGGAAGCTTAGATAGAAACATTTATTTTGGGTGGCAGCTCTAATCTTGACTTTTGCACTAGGATCTCCAATGATTAAGTCTTGAGTATGATCTCTTGCCCATCTGTTTCCTATTGGAACATCTATCCTGATGCCTTCTTGTCTAAGATCTTCAAGATCAATTTCTACTTCTTAATGTGAGGGTTCGTTGTCTTGTGCAGACCTCTCTACGATCTCACTTCCTTGCTCAACGATTTCATTATCTGGCACTACGATCGTGGTGTTGGGCTTGATGACTTCATTCGTTGAGTCTGGACTGTCGTTTATAGTGTCTTGAGACACTATTTTTTCCAGGTCTGTTTCATCAAAGATGATGTGGATCGAGACTTCCACACTCAGTGTTTTCTTGTTGAACACTCTATAGGCCTTACTATTTATGGTATAACCAGGAAAGATTCCTTCGTCTGACTTGGGTTGGAACTTTATCTGATAATGCTTCCCATTGTTAAGAATGTAGCATGAACAACTGAATACATGGAAGTAGCTGACATTTGGCTTTCTTCCTTTCCACAGTTCGTAGGGTGTCTTCTTAATCGTAGAGTGTATCAGTGACCTGTTCTGAGTGTAGCATGTAGTGTTGATGGCTTCTTCCCAGAAGTATTCAGGAAGGTGTACTGCTGCTAGTAGAGTTCTTCCAGCCTCTATCAATGTTCTGTTCTTTCTCTCAGCTACTCCATTTTGTTGAGGAGTTTGTGGAGCTGAGAAGTTATGACTAATGTCATTGTCTGTCCAGAACTGGTCCATTTTAGTGAAGTCATATTCTTTGCCATGATCACTCCTTATAGCCTTGATGTTCTCCCCTTTCTCGTTCATCACCAGTCTGAACATCTTGATCAGTTGGGAGCTTATTTCATCTTTCGAGGTTAGAAAGAAACCCCATGTAAATCTGGTGTAGTAAGTATCTCTTCCCTCCAAGGCTCGTTGTTAGAATTGGCCCAAACAGATCCATGTGAAGCAGTTGCAGGGGCTTGTCAATTGAGTTGGAAGTTTTGCTCTTGAATGAGCTTCTAGTCTGCTTTCCAAGTTGACAAGCATTGCAAGGCCTTTCTTTGACAAAGCTGAACTTGGGTAAGCCTACTACTAGATCTTTTGAGGCTAGTTTGGACACGCTCTTGAAGTTGAGATGAGACAGTCGTCTATGCCAAATCCAGCTCATTTCTTCAGATGCTTTAGCCAGAAAGCATATTGTCTTGTCTGAGCTCAGTTGTCCAAGATTTGCAATGTAGACATTTCCTTCTCTTGTCTCGGTTAGCTTTACAGCAGATGTCTTCAAATCTCTGACTTGACACTGATTGTTGAGGAATGTTACTTAATGACCCTTGTCGCAGAGTTGGCTTATTCTTAGAAGATTGTGTTGTAGTCCTTCCACATATGCCACTTTACTGAAGGACACTGCTCCATTCCCAGCTGAGCCATATCCTCTTATCTTGCCAGAGCCATTGTCTCCAAAGATGACTAAAGGACCCTCCTTCTCTATGTAGTTAGACAGAAGGGCCTTGTTCCCAGTCATGTGCCTTGAGCATCCACTGTCTAGATACCAGGTTGTGATCGTGGAGCTCTTTCCCTGTGGTAGCATAAAACTTTCATTTTGGTACCCATACTTGCATGGGTCCTACTTTGTTAGTAGACTTAGGAACCCAAATCTGCTTGATTTTGGGTCTCACATGCATGGAATTATAATAGCATTTTATAGCCTTGTGACCAACTTTATTGCACACAAAACATCTTATATGATGCATGCCTCTCTGTGTGTGAGAATTCTTCCACCATTTGGGCTTTTGTAGATTTTTAGTCATCCTTCTGTTAAACTGATTTTCCTTCTTCCATGTGTCCTTGTGTTTCATGATTAGTGAGGAGTGTACCTTACCTCTACTGTACCTTCGCAGTTGATTCGTAGAGTTTGTGATGCCCCCAAAACAGGTATACATCACCCATCTTGAGTCGCCAGATACACACTACATAACTCAACTACAAACTTCTTTTATGCATCTGTCGTGTAAAATACGACAAAACATAGCTGAGAGTTTAAACAAGAATATTGTCATCTAGACAATATCCACACTCAATGGTGTCCTCATTACAATTATTATCACATTATTTCGTAGAATAGTGAGGACTACTAAAGTCATTTATCCTGGACCATCACTCCATTCCCCGACTCGTCCCAGCTATATTTTCATTTCCTGAAGAAAACAATGAAAGAAAGGGTGAGCTCAACTAGCCCAGTAAGAAATATTATGACTAAGATAATGCAGAATAAATTATCCTTAGCCTTCAACAGTATAACAATTGATAGAATACAATAAACAACAAGTTTTAGATCAACAACTGCAGCGAAAATAAGCAACCCATTAGAAGAGTTAAGTAGAGCATAAAATCTACTATCTTCTATGATTTAAAAAGTTTTTCATCAACTTTATCGCTGAGACTCGACTTAATGAATAAAATCGAATCATCCCTGCACCACGGCCAAGGATATTCATGTAATCTTCAATGGTCATGATTTTACCGAATAATCCCTGGTCATAATCATACCAACAACTATCCATCAATGAACTACAGGCCAATGATGTGACGCCCCCAAATCCGAGTTCTCAACCCCAGGTTTGGTGCTCACTATCCATCATCAACATAAGCATTCTATATACTATTGCAGAATAATAAACATACGTTGTTCATTATAATAAAGTCTTATACAATACCCCAAGGTCTATTACCTTAACATAAACATACCGTACTTAAGTTACATAAAGTAACACAAAAGGTTTACATAAACATTAAACATAGTATTTCATGATACTTAAACATTTATAATAACTATTCTTGGATATTTCCCTTGCCCTTGTCCTTCTTACTTGAATTCTCTGGCTTAGCTGAAATAAATGTCATGATATAGCAAGGGTAAGCAACTAATTTGCTTAGCAAGTTTAAGTACAAAGAAGATATATCATGATTAGCAAGAAATTTATTGTTCAATGTTCAACAATAGAAATTAATTGCGAAAGAACATGAATTAAGTCTTGATAACTGAATATTCGAATAACAAATACTGAGTGGTCATAATGACCATGAACATATGCTAAGGTTGTCAGTATTTAAACTGGTCCTTTTAATAAGTTTTGGTAATCAAGGGGATCAGCCTTTCATACCCGGTGTATTATGCATAAACACTTACTATACAAGCAATAATTGGTTTTCAATAATGCTTTAATCAAATTGTTCTTTTTCTCAGTATTGAGTCCTTACTATCTGGTAAAGATAACACAGGTGCTTCACTTAATCTTTTCTTTAATTCTTGAAAACTCTGTTCACATTTCTCTGTCCATACATACTTAACAGTCTTCCTCGTCAAATTAGTTAATGGTGTCGCTATCTTTGAGAAATCATGAATAAACCTTCGGTAATATCCTGCCAATCCCAAGAAACTTCTGATCTCTGTCGGTGTCTTCGGTTGTCCCCAATTTTTCACCGCTTCTACTTTCACTGGATCAACAGAAATTCCCTCGTTATCAATGACATGCCCCAGAAATTGAACTCTCTTCAACCAGAACTCACACTTTGAAAATTTAGCATATAACTTCTCTTTCCTTAAGGTTTCCAACACAATTCGTAGATGTTCGGCATGCTCCTCTTCAGTCTTCGAATAAACCAAAATGTCATCAATGAACACCACCACAAATTTATCCAAATACGGTTTAAATATTCTATTCATCAAGTCCATAAAAGCAGCTGGTGCGTTTGTTAGTCCAAACGACATCACTAGGAACTCATAATGACCGTAACGAGTTCTAAATGTTGTCTTTGGTACATCTTCTGTTCTCACCTTCAACTGATGATAACCAGTTCTTAGGTCAATCTTCGAAAAACATCTCGCTCCCTTAAGTTGATCAAACAGATCGTCTATTCTTGGTAACAGATATTTGTTCTTGATTGTCACCTTATTCAATTCTCTATAATCCATACACAACCTCATCGAACCATCCTTCTTCTTTACAAACAACACCGGTGCTCCCCACAGAGATACACTAGGTTGAATGTACTTCTTATTCAACAACTCTTGTAGCTGGATCATCAACTCTTTCATTTCTACTGGAGCCATTCGATACGGTGCTTTCGATATCGGCGTTGTCCCCGATACTAAATCAATCACAAACTCTATTTCTCTGTCTGGAAGAAGTCCCGAAAGTTCTTCTGGAAAGACATCCCCAAACTCATTAACTATAGGTATCTGCCCCATGTCCGAATTCATAACCCGTGTATCCACTACATGAGCCAAATAACCTTCACAGCCTTTTCGTAACATTCTTCTGGTCTGCATCATCGTCAGACAACGTGTTTGCCTTGGCGACTTGCTACCATAAAATACAACCTTAGACTTACTTGGTGTCTTAAGGCGTTTACTCTTCTTCTGACAGTCTATAACTGCCTCATGGTGAAACAACCAATCCATCCCTAAGATAACATCAAATTCTCCTAAGCGTATCGGGATTAAATTCACGCTTAATTTATGTCCCCTTATATCCACACCATAGTTGTTATGGATAAACTCTACAGGGATCACTTCTTTATTTGCAACTTCTATATTCATTGGGTTCTTTAACTTTTTAAATGGTAAGTTTAATCTTCTAGCAAATTCATCAGACACAAATGAACAGGTAGCTCCCGAATCAAATAATACATAGGCATTTATATTATTGATCGGAATAATACCTGACACCACCTCCTTTGATGCAACTGCATCTTGCACAGTCATGTTGAACGTTCGGGCTGTCAGTTTGCTCTGCTGTGTTGGCCCTCCAATAGTTAACTTTGTTGAACTGCTCTTGTTTCCACTTCCTCCATCTCTATTCTTCTTCAATGGACAATCCTTGAATCGGTGCCCCGTTTCTCCACAAGAAAAACAACCACCTTTCTTCGGCTTAGGACAATTTGGTGAAATATGTCCTTCTTGGCCACAATTATAACAGACGTTTTTCCCTTTCATACACTCTCCAGAGTGATTCTTTCCACACTTCGAACACGTTGTCTTCTTCTGCTGAGTATTCCCTGGTTGTGTTCCTGATTTATTGCCACTGTTGTTCCACTTACGCTTCTTGTTGTTGCTGCCACCACTACTCGCACCCTGATGACCACCTTCAATTTTCTTCTTATTCTTCTCTCGGTTGAATCTAGAAACTGCCTCACTACTACCTTTTGCAATGATGGCTTTTTCTAACAATGTTGAGAATGTAGCAATTTGCAACACTGCAACTTTGCTGTGAATCCATGGCTTCAGCCCATTTTCAAACCTACACGCCTTTCGTAATTCTGTATCCACCTGATGAGGTGCGAATCTGGCTAACTCATTAAATTTTGCTGCATATTCGGCAACTGACATGTTTTCTTGCTTTAATTCAAGAAACTGCACTTCCATTCTGGCTTGCATGGCCTCTAAGAAATAACTTTCTAAGAATAACTCCTTAAACCTGGTCCATGTCACTACCTCTGTTCCGGATCTAGCTTGGTTCGTCTCCCACCAGTAATTAGCCTCACCTTTCATCAAGTAGGTAGCAAAAGCCGTCTTTTGCTCTTCGGCTACCCTTGCAATGATAAAGGCCTTTTCCATCTCTTTCACCCATGTTTGAGCCGCTATAGGGTCCGTAGTTCCGCTAAATTCTGGTGGTCCTACAGCTTTAAAATCTTTAATATTTGCCAATCTATTATTCGCTTGCCCCCTTGCTGCAGGTGTATGAGTTCGCATAGCTTGAGCTATCATATCAGCGAAGTTTTGCATTGGGTCATCTTGATTTCTTTCATTGTTCACAGAACGTTCCTCCCTCTGGTTACGATTTTGACGTCTTGGCGGCATTATCTGATTAAACAAAACCTTAATTTATTACATCGAGTTTAATTATATGATATATCTTCTAAGTGTTTAAAATATAACATGTAATTTAGACTCTAACAATCATATTATCATAATGTTGTATTATCGAATTCAACCTGCAAAATTGACTAATTCAGCTTGCTGAATTAACAAATTCATCTTACTAAATTCACATATTTAGCTTACTGAATTACACATTCAGCTTGCTGAATTAACATATCCAGCTTGCTGAATAACACATTCAGCTTGCTGAATTAACATATTCGATTTACTGATTTTTTTCAAACAGACAACTTCTCATTTTAATTCTTAATACTTTTCTATTTGATCCAACATGTAATTATAATAATGCATTTATATTCATATACCAAATTTTAGAGTCATACATTCACATACTTGGCATATTTTTATAAACGTTAACTATCCCATTTTTAAACATCAAAAGGTGGGATCTACCAAAAGACATACTCCCCTATTCACATAAGATGGGGATACATCATATTTACATACTACCTCGCACCTACTGAGGTTTACATCAAACACACAACCCTAATAATCAAAAGGGGTACTACTGCATCTATAAACAATAGAAAGCTATTAAACTATCACTGCGCGTCTGGAGAGGGTGCGCCTGAATGCTCCTGCTCCGGTGGAAAGAGTCCATCCATAAGTCGACGTCTAACAGCTCGACTCGACTCGCCTATCTCAAAGGATCTCCTCACTCCCACTTGGGGACCAGTATATGATACATCTAAAGCCCGTCCCAAGGACTCCATCCTAACTCGCCCAGCCTCTGCTTCAACCTCTAACTGATCCATTCTTCTCACTGCTCGGACCCAAGCATCCTCAACTCGGACCCTGTCAGCGATCTCTAAGTCAAACCTCAGGTGTAACGCCTGTTGCTTAATACTCAATATCGCAAACTTATTATGCTCTTGTGCTAATATCTCTCTCAGCTCAGTATTCTTGGCAACCATATGATTAGCCAAGGTCGTCTGCTCCTGCAACTGTATCTTCATCTCAACAAGCTCATTCTGAGCTTGATATGCCAGTTCCTTGTATTGAGTTTCAGTAAACTGATGAGTGGCATTCTCCTGCTCTAACTCTGTCACTCTATTCTCCAGCGCCGTGTTATTTTCAAACAAAACCTCCATCACATCCTCATCACGCTTGTCACTAACAGCATGATCCTCTACCGGATCTAACGGCTCTTGCTCGACTATATGGCTACCTTGTCCTTCCTCAGGCATCCTATAACCAAACAAACACAACATCAGTATCACAATAAAATATATTCATTGATAAAATGAAACAATATTTTATTATGCACACTGCATACTAGATGAATCTCCATAATCCACCTCTTAGCACACTCTATACAAGTTTTCTTCTAAGGTTATAACCTAAGTTTCGCATCCTAGAGTTTATAACCTACGGCTTTGATACCAATCTGTGACGCCCCTAAATCCGAGTTCTCAACCCCAGGTTTGGTGCTCACTATCCATCATCAACATAAGCATTCTATATACTATTGCGGAATAATAAACATACGTTGTTCATTATAATAAAGTCTTATACAATACCCCAAGGTCTATTACCTTAACATAAACATACCGTACTTAAGTTACATAAAGTAACAAAAAAGGTTTACATAAACATTAAACATAGTATTTCATGATACTTAAACATTTATAATAACTATTCTTGGACCTTTTCCTTGCCCTTGTCCTTCTTACTTGAACACTTTGGCTTAGCTGAAATAAATGTCATGATATAGCAAGGGTAAGCAACTAATTTGCTTAACAAGTTTCAGTACAAAGAAGATATATCATGATTAGCAAGAAATTTATCGTTCAATGTTCAACAATAGAAATTAATTGCGAAAGAACATGAATTAAGTCTTGATAACTGAATATTCGAATAACAGATACTGAGTGGTCATAACGACCATGAACATATGCTAAGGTTGTCAGTATTTAAACTGATCCTTTTAATAAGTTTTGGTAATCAAGGGGATCAGCCTTTCATACCCGGTGTATTATGCATAAACACTTACTGTACGAGCAATAATTGGTTTTCAATAATGCTTTAATCAAATTGTTCTTTTTCTCAGTATTGAGTCTTTACCACGTCAATTGGTGAAGAACAGCTTTTAACAACATATTTGATTTAACAAATTTAAACATATTTGATCTAGCCGATACAATGAACATAGATCCATATCTTAAACAGTTCATGAATAAAAGAACTTTAACTAATTCACAGTTCAATAATAATAATGAATTTAATTGCACTGAGTGCGAGCATCAATAATCAATAAGGATGTGAATAGTAAACATTAATTATTCACTAACATGCTTTGAAAAGAATAACTAATTTTTGAGTTAGAGAACTTGCCTTGACTGCGATCTACTGCTACACAATTTAATTTAATCTCTTTATTGTAAAGACATATCATTGTTAAGATTGATCTTACAATCAGCATATCATACTTTATATCAAAATACAATTACTCTATCAGCAATTTAGTTAACACTTAACCACATAATCAATTATCTAAAAACATCCTCATTAATATCATTCTTTGATAGCATTTTAATTACTTTTTCATATAACTTATGATTTAACACTTAATCTTTCCTTTTATTAGCTCTTCATTATAATTTAGTAAGATGAATACTAACATCATAGTCTAGATTATACAAACATGCAATCCAGCCACCTGGATTGGCTATTCCAGCAAACTGGATTCAACAAACTTCCAATCCAGCAAGACTGGATTCTAAATCCTTCAATCCAGCAAACTGGATTCTAAATCTTTCAATCCAGCAAACTGGATTCAACATTTTTTCCAATCCAGCAAGCTGGATTCCATATCTCCTTTACGAAAATACCAAATCAACTTATTATTTTTCTCTCCTTTGGCCATACTTATATACATGTATTTCATACACAAAAAGTATTTTTTTGTAATTTTTCAATTTCTTTTACTATTTTTCAAAAATCATTTTTAGTGTGTGGCTTAAGAAATTAGCCCCATCATGCTCAACTCCAGAAATTCCCATCTCTTGGCATAATCTCATACATGTTAACGTGACCCTCCAGTTTAAATTTCGTGGCCATCAGAGTTATAGAACTCCGGTTATAGCGATTTTCGTCCGAAAAACCTAAATATTGAAATGATCATAACTTGGTCATTTTAAGTCGGAATGAGCTCATTTTTGGACAGGAGCTACTTTATGACATATATTTTCATGTCCCAAAAGGCCGAAATTTATTTCATATTTTAAGTGGCCGAAATTGCCCTTTCAAAATTTTGGGCAGACTTCGTTTTGTGATTTTTAGCTTTTACCTAGTTTGCTAAAATCAGTCCATACAGAAATCTACAACTCCTTTTTAGGTGATTCCACTTGGGTTTGAAAGATAACTCATCATATTACTCTTCCAAAGTTTTCAAGAATTTTTAAATGCCAGAAAAATGACAAAAATACCCCTTGCATTTACTGTCCAAAAATAGTTTTTTTTCCAAAAGACCAAACTGTTTTTGCTAAAACAGTTGCTACCACTTGTGTATTCAACATTTTTGAATGCTACCACTTGGGTTTAGTAGTTAACTTACATATCTAGCACCCCTCTTTGACGGATCACAAAAAGAATGTGTAGATCAAAAACGGTAGTTGATCAAAGGAAGTGAAAAAAACTAGAGTTTTCTTACAAAACAAAACTAGTTTCTTTTTTATCCTTTTCATTCAGTTTCTAACACTCAAATATGTTAGATCAATACATGAAACCATATAAAACATGTAGATAGAGGGTTTTTGACCTCTATATAATAAATCCTTAGATAACCAAAATCAAACAAAATAAAAAGAATAAGTTAGATTAGTTTTCACCTTGATTTTTGGGCACACCTTCTTTCCCTTCCAAAGTATAGGATGAACTTAGGGTGCATCAATGGTGGATTTCCTTCCTCTTTCTCTCCACTTCCCCCACCGAACTTCTCTCTCTCTCTCTCTCTCTCTCTCTCTCTCTCTCTCTCTTTTTCTCTTATGTTTTTGCTTTACTAGCTTAATGGAAAGTAAGATAAATGAAGTAAAGTAAAAGAAGAAATAAAAAGAGATTAGCTTTTTGTTGTATAATCTTGTATAGATATAAGATATGTATGTAGCTATTTTTACCCAACCTCATCTTATCTCTTTCTCTCACTTTAATCATTACTTAGATATATGGAAGATTATCCATGTAGGTGGCTCCTTAATAACTTTGACACATGGCTAAGCTTTTTGAAATATCTTTGAAAATTGTGGATATGTAATCATAAGGTGCACTCCCCTTTTGATCTTCCTCATGTGGCCGGCCATGTGGCCATTCTTTGCACCAAATTTGTTTTCTTTTAATTCTTTATTTAGTACATTAAAAGTCCAACATGTCCCTCCTTAATTAGGCTACAAGTTGGGCCATTACATTAGATGTTTTGGGCTTGAAATTAACTAGTTTGGCTTACTAATTAACATGAACATGGGCCTCCACAATTAAATAATTGTGCTACTAGCATACTTGCCCATTAAATTTAATAGTGGGCTATCTTAACAATCAAATTATCTTCAAGTCCAATGCTTAAATAATTATTGGGCTTGTTTAAACCACTAGTCATCCTTAGTAATATTAACTCTATTATCTCATGAACTATTACTCATTATTTTTTATATTTATACATTCACATCAATCAGTAATGTTAATTAACTTACATAACCCAATTAGACTTGTCTTATTCAAGTTTATTGAGTACCTACTTAGGGTTTAACATCCTAAATCTATTTCCTAGATTATTAAAATACTTAAGTTAGTTCACTAACTTATATAACTTATTAGTGAGACTTTCTTTAAATATTATATCATACTAACCACATAATCATGTCATCATCCATAAAATATTATCGATTATGTAATACTTATTTACAATGTATCACAGAAATTCTTGGTTATTGCAAATGAGGACTTTTACCACATCATTCGTCACATTACGATTATGATTATACTGAATAATCCCTGGTCATAATCATACCAAGTCCATCTATGCACGTAAGCCAAAGATTACTTTCATCACAATATAAACATGAGGATGATGACAATGACATAATAATTCAATAAAACAAGTTCAAGGATAAATTTTAAAGAAATGTAATTTAATTTATCCATAAATCAATAACCTCCAAATTATCAACATGATACTGCTTTATGGAGTAAAATTCAAGAATAATATTCATGTACCAAAAATAATTTGGACTGAAAAGAAATATATTTTTCGGGTAAATAGTACCCCATGAATAGTACTTTGGGAATAGTAACTCGTGAATAGTACTCCGACATGAAAAGTACCCCAAATACCCGTGTGAATAATATTCGGGTGAATAGTAATTTGGCTGATACTGCTTTATGGAGTAAAATTCAAGAATAATATTCATGTACCAAAAATAATTTGGACAGAAAAGAAATATATTTTTCGGGTAAATAGTACCCCATGAATAGTACTTTGGAAATAGTAACTCGTGAATAGTACTCCGACATGAAAAGTACCTCAAATACCCGTGTGAATAATATTCAGGTGAATAGTAATTTGGCTGAATAGTAACCCATGAATAGTAACTCGTGAACAGTACTCTGACACGAAAAATACCCCGAATACCCGAGTGAATAATATTAGAGTGAATAGTAACTGGGTGAATAGTAACCCGTGAATAATAACTCGTAAAAAATACCAAAGAAAATGATATTCCATGACGAGTACAAAAGAAATGATATCTCATACGACTATAATAGAATATACAAAACTGTAAATAGATTTTTATCGGCCATGCGGTAATCCACGTAGACAGATCATTTTCACAATTTAATAAAGAATGAATACGAAGAATCATTCACCATGCATGCAGTAATCCACATAGACAGGTTATTCCAACAGAATAATAAAGAATGGAATAACATAAGAATTCACCAGGCATGCAAAAGACCGCACAGACAGGTTATTCCTAACAGAATAATAAAGAATGGAACCAGGTCATACGTAATCCGCACAGACAGGATATTCCAACAGAATAATAAAGAATGGAATAACAGAAGAATTTCACTAGGTATACGGTAGTTCGCATATACAGGTTATTCTAACAGAATAATAAGGAATAGAATAACAATATCTCTCTTCATAAATACGAAAGAAATAATACCCCTTACTATAATAATAATATCCCTTACGAATATTGAACAAAAATAATATTCCTTACGAATATTAAACGAAAATAATATTCCTTACGAATATTAAACGAAAATAATATTCCTTACGAATATTAAACAAAAACAATGGATATTGAACGATAATAATATTCATATGAATATGAAAAATAATTTCTCTTCAGAATATGAAAAACATAATAACCCTTACCTCAGAAGAAGACTGGATACTGGAGTAGTGAAGTAGCAGACTTCTCTTCTTCTTTCTCGCTATAGCTTCTCTCTCCATAATTGCTCTTGTGAGTCTTAGTGAATTAGTGAGAAATGAAGAAAGAATGAGCTTCTATTTATAGAAAAATATAGTTTCAATAATTGCACATTTTGGGGCTCGAAATATTACAGTATAATATCTCCCTCTTTTTCTTCATTTTTAATTTAGTCCTGCAAGTATTATCAAACTTTCACCACATCCCCTAATAGTAAATCATGTGAATTAATAGTTCATTAATGTGACTCAATAGTTCTAAACATGTGAAAAAATTAATTACAGTATAATACCTTCAACTATACCTCCATTTTTAATTTAGTCATGCAAGTATTATCAATCTTGCACCACCACCCCTAATAGTATAAGAATGTGAATCAATAGTACACACATGTGAACACATAGTTATAAGCATGTGAATTAATAGCAATTAATTGCTCATTTAACCGATTAATTACCCGATTGATCAATATAACTTCCAGACATCAATTATCATCGAAATAAATGTCAATTTCCACTAACACTAATAATTTCCACACAATGGAACTATAACTTTCAGACATCAATTATCATCAATATAACTTCCAGACATCAATTATCATCGAAATAAATGTCAATTTCCACTAACACTAATAATTTCCACACAATAGAACTATCAATTTCATCTTTAATCAACATGAACTTATTCATCATTAATATTATAATGCACAATATTTAACAACCAGGTCGTTCCTAAGAAAGAGGGGGCTTTCCGATAAGGATTTCTCCTTATTGGCGCGCAATTAGGTGACCAAACCGCTCCTTGACAGAACATCTAGACATTGTCAATATTGTAAATAATAATATGAATAACTTTTCCGTCTCAATTATTGATTTAATAATATAACATATTATACAGATGATACTGTGATAATAATTGAATCAATAATATGAGAGATATGATACAGCAATTACAGTAGCAATAATTGAGTATAACTGAGTAAGCATCAATAATCAATACCGTGTGCTACTATACAACTACGCGTATTACTGTACTTTTACTACCGGGTAGTTCAACAGTTTTAACGGTAACACTTTCGCCGTTATTTTTATAAAAAGGCAATTCTGTCATTTTCTTACTACGACAATACTTCCATTGTGGGGTCCACCAATGATTGTGTCGTCGTACGGATATTTCCCGACCAAACGAATATTTTATAATAACTTGTATACTTTGCAAAATTTTCACATATCACCCTTAACTTTAACCCTTTCTCAATTTAACCATTTACTAAATAATAATTATAAGAAAATTGAATACTTTCATTTCATAATTTCGAGATCTCACAATCTCCCCTCCTTATGAAATTTGGACCTCAAAATTTTTGTACGTACCTGGTATTCGAAGAAATGAGAATATCTTGCTTTCTTTTCGGATTGTACCTTCCCAGTTATATCCTCTGTATCATGATTTTTTTATTGCTCGTCTCCTGTATTTCAGATATCATTCTAGAATATGTCTTCAAAACAAATGTCAATTAACATATCACAAATTGTCAACTTATCAAGTAAAAATTTCGGCTTAGGTAAGTCACACACTAGCAAAGTACATTATTCGTCTCTCTCCTCCTAGTTCTAGACTCATATCTCCGCCAGCGACCATATCCCTAAGCTTTGATACCAATTGTGACGCCCTCAAAATAGGTATACATCACCTATCTTGTGTCACCAAATACACACTACATAACTCAACTACAAACTTATTTTATGCAACTGTCGTGTAAAATACGATAAAACATAGCTGAGAGTTTAAACAAGAATATTGTCATCTAGACAATATCCACACTCAATGGTGTCCTCATTATAATTATTATCACATTATTCTGTAGAATAGTGAGGACTACTAAAGTCATTTATCCTGGACCATCACTCCATTCCCCGACTCGTCCCAACTATATTCTCATTTCCTGAAGAGAACAATGAAAGAAAGGGTGAGCTCAACTAGCCTAGTAAGAAATATTATGACTAAGATAATACAGAATAAATTATCTTTAGCCTTCAACAGTATATAACAACTAATAGAATACAATAAACAGCAAGTTTTAGATCAACAACTGCAGCGAAAATAAGCAATCCATTAGAAGAGTCAAGTAAAGCATAAAATCTACTATCTTCTATGATTTAAAAAGTTTTTCATCAACTTTATCGCTGAGACTCAGCTGAATAAATAAAATTAAATCATCCCTGCACCACGACCAAGGATATTCATGTAATCATCAATAGTCATGATTATACCGAATAATCCCTAGTTATAATCATACCAACAACTGTCCATCAATGAACTACAGGCCAATGAGGACTTTTACCACATCATTCGTCACATTACGGTCGTGATTAAACCGAATAATCCCTGGTCATAATCATACCAAGTCCATCTATGCACGTAAGCCAAAGATTACTTTCATCACAATATAAACATGATGATGATGACAATGACATAATAATTCAATAAAACAAGTTCATGGATAAATTTTAAAGATTTATAATTTAATTTATCCAGAAATCAATAACGTCCAAATTGTCAACATAATACTGCTTTATGTAGTAAAATTCAAGAATAATATTCATGTACCAAAAACAATTTGGACAGAAAAGAAATATATTTTTCGGATAAATAGTACCCTGTGAATAGTACCCCATGAATAGTACTTCAAGAATAGTACCTCGTCAATAGTACCCCGACATGAAAAGTGCCCCAAATACCCGTGTGAATAATATTTGGGTGAATAGTAATCCATGAATAGTAACTCGTGAATAGTACTCCGACATGAAAAGTGTCTCGAATACCCGAGTGAATAATATTAGAGTGAATAGTAATCGGGTGAATAGTAAATACTAAAGAAAATGATATTCCATGACGAGTACAAAAGAAATGATATCTCATACGAGTATAACAGAATATACGAAACTGCAAATGGATTTTTATCCGCCATGCGGTAATCCACGTAGACAGATCATTTCTATAATTTAATAAAGAATGAATACAAAGGATCATTCACCATGCATGCGGTAATCCACATAGACAAGTTATTCCAACAAAATAATAAAGAATGGAATAACAGAAGAATTCACCAGGTATGCAAAAGACCGCACAGACAGGTTATTCCCAATAGAATAATAAAGAATGGAACCAGGTCATGCGTAATCCGCATAGACAAGATATTCCAACAGAATAATAAAGAATAGAATAACAGAAGAATTTCATCAGGTATACGGTAGTCCGCGTATACAGGTTATTCTAACAGAATAATAAGGAATGGAATAACAATAGCTCTCTTCATAAATACGAAAGAAAAAATACCCCTTACTATAATAATAATACCCCTTACGAATATTGAACAAAAATAATATTCCTTACGAATATTAAACGAAAATAATATTCCATACGAATATTAAACGAAAATAATGAATATTGAACGATAATAATATTCATATGAATATGAAAAATAATTTCTCTTCAGAATATGAAAAACATAATAACCCTTACCTCAGAAGAAGACTGGATATTGGAGTAGTGAAGTAGCAGACTTCTCTTCTTCTTTTTCTCTATAGCTTCTCTCTCTATAATTGCTCTTGTGAGTCTTAGTGAATTGGTGAGAAATGAAGAAAGAATGAACTTCTATTTATAGGAAAATATAGTTTCAATAATTTCACATTTTGGGACTCGAAATATTACAGTATAATACCTCCCTCTTTTTCTTTATTTTTTATTTAGTCCTGCAAGTATTATCAAACTTACACCACCTCCCCTAATAGTAAATCATGTGAATTAATAGTTCATTCATGTGACTCAATAGTTCTAAACATGTGAAAAAATTAATTACAGTATAATACCTTCAACTATACCTCCATTTTTAATTTAGTCATGCAAGTATTATCAATCTAGCACCACCACCCCTAATAGTACAAGAATGTGAATCAATAGTACACACATGTGAACACATAGTTATAAGTATATGAATTAATAGCAGTTAATTGCTCATTTATCCGATTAATTATCCGATTGATCAATACAACTTCCAGACATCAATTATCATCGAAATAAATGTTAATTTCCACTAACACTAATAATTGCCACACAATGGAACTATCAATTTCATCTTTAATTAACACGAACTTATTCATCATTAATATTATAACGCACAATAATTAACAACTAGGTCGTTCTCAGGAAAGAGGGGCTTTCCAATAAGGATTTCTCCTTATTGGCGCGCAATTAGGTGACCAAACCTCTCCTTGACAGAACTTCTATACATTGCCAATATTGTAAATAATAATATGAATAACTTTGTCGTCTCAATTATTGATTTAATAATATAACATATTATACAGATGATACTGTGATAATAATTGAATCAATAATATGAGAGATATGATACAGCAATTACTGTAGTAATAATTGAGTATAACTGAGTAAGCATCAATAATCAATACCGTGTGCTACTATACAACTACGCGTATTACTGTACTTTTACTACCGGGTAGTTCAACAGTTTTAACGGTAATACTTTCGCTGTTATTTTTATAAAAAGATAATTCTATCGTTTCTTACTACGACAATACTTCCATTGCGGGGTCCACCAATTATTGTGTCGTCGTACGGATATTCCCCGACCAAACGAATATTTTATAATAACTTGCATATTTTGCAAAATTTTCACATATCACCCTTAACTTTAACCCTTTCTCAATTTAACCATTTACTAAATAATAATTACAAGAAAATTGAATACTTTCATTTCATAATTTCGAGATCTCACAGAGTTGGTCTTTCTTGACTCTACGATTCCTTCGAGGTTGGTGAGTAGTGGCTGGGTTACTCTTCTCTTTTCTGAAATCTAGGCTAGCATGAGATCCCTTATTCCTTGGAATATGGATTCAATCATTAGAGCAGGGTTTGACTGGCTCATCCTTCTGTGAGGATTTCACAAATATAATGCCTCTACTAAAACTTGAAGCATTACTAGTGCTAGTTTCCTTTACCTTTTCCACACATGGCTCTGAGGTCCCCAAAGCCTAAACCTATTCGGTCAGAGACACTTCCCTGGCTAGAGATTAGGGAGTCTATGGATGAAGAGGATTTATTCCATGTAGAGATTATCTTTTCTAGTTCCTCAATTTTAGAGGTTAGACTTTACTGTAACAATCCGGAATTTTAAATTGTAATATTAAATATTTATTGAATCCAGAATTTCAAATTGTAATATTAAATATTTATTGAATTATATAAATATTTATTTGATGTGTTTACTATTGAAATTGATGAAATAAATATTTTATTGATCTGGTTATTGTTAATAAATATTAATGAATCTAAATTATTAGATAATATACTAAATTAAATTAGTTTATAATTTAGAGAGTGTATTATAACATGAGAGGCTATATTGTTGTGGTGATTTTAATAAGTTAGATGGTATATTAGATTACTAAATAAAGTTATAATGAAAATTATAATTTTGTGATATTTATTTACTTAAAATATAGTATGTGATTAATTTAATGAGTTAATGTTGGATATGAAAATCCAAATAAATAATATGTAATTATAAATTATAAACTAAAGTGTTTATTAAAATAAATTAAAAAGGGTTTAATTTAGTTTTTGTCAAACAAGACTTAATATATTAATTCTTTAAAAATTAAAGGGTTTTGCCGAACAATACCTTATGGCTTTTAAATTTTAAATTTTTAAATTTAAATAATATAAATAAAATAAATAATATAAATATATATTTATAACTGATGATTTAATAAGGATTAATTAATAGACGTCGGTTTTTAGACGTTTGAAAGTGTGCGTTGGCTGGAGTTATATGTTGTTATGCGTATTCTTGTTGTTTGATAAGTCTGAGAAATACAGAGAGGCTGTGAGAGAATTGAGAGAGAAAACTTAAGCAATTTTCAACAATTCTAGTGAGTTTAGCAAAGATTGTTCGACCATTTGAAGGTATGTTCACGACCTTAGTATTATATATATATATATATATATATATATATATATATATATATATATATATATATATATATATATATATATATATATATATATGGGTTTTACGGTAAAATTGCATGTTCTGTAAATTTCATCTCTTCGAATTATTGCTATATAGTTGGTAATTGTGATTATACATGTTTATAATGCTAGAGTTTATACTTAAACAAGAAATTTGTATGCTAAATTCGTTGACAATAGGAAGAAAATAATGTCAATATATGTATTTTCATATGGTTCATAAAAAGTATCAATTATAGTGGCCAATTAGTATGTGAAATTGTAAATTGAAGCTTGATTATGTTAGTTCATTAAGAACCGAGCATAGCGTAATTTGAATAGAGTGATTTGGCCAAGTATTGAATTCACATTGATGATTTTTGGGATGAATATCAAAAATTGAGTTTTATATGAAAAACCTAGAATTTGAGAAATTAACCTAGCTTAAATTGTTGTTAAATTGTTTTAATTGGTGGAATATGTTCACAAACATGTTTATGGTAGTTCTATACCATTTTTACATGTTATTATCACTGTTTAGTGGATGAAATTCGTGTTAGTTGGGCTAAAAATGGCTACTGTTCATGCCGTGTCTGCCTCTGTCTGTGCACCAGCGCAGCTGCGCTGGTGCCAAGGCAAAAAATTGCGCAACTGGGCAATACACTGGTCTGAGGCAGAGACTGCTACTACTGCTGCAGTTCAGGGGTAGCGACATACGTTGGACTAATGATATGTTAACATGTCAAACACGTAACAACAACGTTAAAACATAGTTATAGTATGTGGTTAGTAAATTCAAAGTTTTAGATGATTAGTAAATTAATAAATGTCATGTTGGGACATGTTAAGCATAATGAATAGTAAGCAGGTGTTGTGAGGGTTAACATACTTGAAATTTCTGATATTTGTATAGTAGCATAAGACTTGTGCTAAAATGATAAGTTTAGTTAAAAATGTACAAGTTATGATATGATAGCATATTTAATAGGTATTGTGGTTCTAAACATATGTGTAGGTGAACGTGAGTTTGATATTATAGCTTACGCTCGAGGCAAGTTTTCTAACTCTACACTTTTGTTGAGCTAGTTCTATTATTACATTGTGTAACTTTATTCTTTTGATTAAACAAGTTTCTTACTTTAACCATTCATTAAGCGAACTTTTGTATTCTTAATCATTATTTGAGCAAGCTAACTATGACTTTAACTTTATTCGAACAAGTTTGAGTTCCAATATTTATTGACGCATTCTAACTTGTTTATTGTTAGACAAGTTTCTTTATTGTCATTCGGATATTATGAATGTAGTTTTCTTGAATTCTAATTTCTAATGTTGAATTATCTTATCTCATTTACTTGGCACAAACTATTCTCATAATGAGCAAGCTTTATTTTCAGCTTGCTATTATTTAAAGTATAATCAGTAATTCATAGTTCTAGCTTAATATTATTCAAGCAAGATTTGTTGTCATTCAATACTTGTGCCTTGTAATTGTTTCTAAGCATGAGTTCAAAATATAGTTAGTTCGCTTACACTTATTCATTGTTCCATATTATGTTACTATTGATCAATTGTTGTGTTATCAAACACTATTGATTTAACTAGTCCTCTAGTTGATGATCGTTAAACTTCAAATTACCCTTGAAAGCTTATCCAAACTAAACTTTCTTTGGTGCGGACTTGTACTCTAAATACTAAGATGAATAACCCTATTAATAGGGGATAATTTACGCTTAGCGTTGAAATATTTGTGCACAATACATTGGACGAAGGACTGATCCCCCTAAGTACGAGGTGTCCTTATAGTCTTATGACTGTTAAAGTTGAAGTACTTATAACTGTAGACATAGTTCATGGTCTTATGACCCTCAAATATATATTCCATATTTTGATTCCAGTCTTTGATTATTATTGATAGAGTACTATTCAGTTCTGATGAGCCTATTCATTGGTAGTTATCATTATCTTGTTGATTCATTGTTATATCTAGTGAGTATTTGTTTTGCTCACTCTTGCATAAATATAATTATTGCAGCTAAAGTTGAGAAGGTCGATGAGCCTTCAAATAGCAAAGGAAAGGAAAAAATGTACAAGTGATGAAGACTTGTAATTTTATTTAATATTATGATGATAGACTTTTAAATTAATGATGTGGTGTAATAATTTTATTTCCGCACTTATATGAATGTTTAAGGTTAGACAACCTGGGAAGATTTTTAATCAATGATGTAACCCTATTTAAAGGGAGGATTTATGATTTAATTTTAATATGTTTGGGTAGATAAATATGAATGATTGGAAAGTGAACACCAAGTCTTGTGGGAATGAAGTACCTAGACTTGGGGGTGTCACAAGTTGGTACCCTTGCCTAAGGTTTCTAACCCGAATTTTCATAAGTTATTAAAATAAGAATTTAATAATTAAAATTTTTATTATGAGGTGTATATATTTTGAATTATGTGATTTGGTGTGAAGAGAATTATATATTCATATGTTGGAGAATGTGAGATTTAATAGTTAATTAAACTATTAAAGAAATTAAATAATATTAGTTAATTTAATTAAGTTGAAATTATGTTATGAGATAATATAATTTTAATTGTTATGCCTTGTGGGCAATGGAAATTATTATGAGTTAAGTTTTATAAATAGTGTGCTTAATTCACTTAATTAAGATTGTGAATTAATACAAGTATAATTGATTGAATAAAGTGAGAATGTAATATATTGCATGAAAATGTAAATGTTAGTATAATACGAGTAAAATATTTATTAAGTACATTAAATATTTTAGTTGGAAACTTTATGGAATAAAATAAATATTTATGGTATTAAATAAATATTTGATGAAAATTGTTACGGGATAGTTTATTTAACTGTGATAAAATAGATGTGATTTATACGTATTTTATTACGCGAGTATAATGGTGATATTCGAATTTAATTAAATAATTAAATTAGAGTAGTGAGAATTTGTTAGATAATGTTATGATTATAATGGTTGAATAGAAATTATAATTTTACTGATAAGGTTAATTTTATTTCTTAAGGAATTAAAAGTACATAATCTAGTTTATATTTTTAGTTTATGGTTAATGAATTTGTGGGTTATGATGTTATATATGTTATTAGATTTTAAAATTTTATAATGGTCATCTAAAAACGATTTTTCAGAAATCAAATTCATGTATTTATGCTAAAGAAGAGGAATTTGGGTTTTGATGGTAATGTGTGTTTTAGTGTACTTTGAGACTAAAATTGATGGATGATTGTTGTTCTGCTCTATAAAACGAAAACAACGCAACTTGAACGGATTGAATCGGTTAAGAAACGAATTTGTGATGAATGAATACACTTAGCACGTTAAAAATATAAAAAATTAGTATAAACCAATTAGAATTAGTATAAACCAAGTCCCACATCGACTAAATTGAGAACTTTACCCCTTTGCTAAACCTATAACTAGAAGGGCTTGACTCTTTGTTTCATTCACCAACAATAAGGCCTCCAAATTTGAGAAAGACTTTGTTGTGGGAGGACTTTTTATAAAGACCTCCTTAGTTAAATTTTGGCGTGGAAGTGCGTAGTCAGTTTATGAAACTCGTATTTTCGGGTATGTTTCTTATTTAATTTTTGGTAATGTTATTATTTTAAATATTGTATTTAGTTTGTTAGTTAAAGTTTGAATTTTGGAAGTTTAGTTAGTTTTGTTAGTAAACTAGTTAGTTTAATATATTTATTTTGGATTGGAATTTATTATGTAAATGAGTTCTAATGATTATAATTAGAGATAGGGAGCCGAGACCTTTGACGAGACTAAATATGTTAAATAAGACTTATTTGTAAAGAAAGTTGGGTTGGAACGAGTCGAAGCGAGTTTTGAATGTCAAAACGAGAAGTCTGAAAAACTAGTGGACTGCTGATCCAAAAATAAAAATTCAGGGTTAGCTAGATTATTTAGAAAATTCTAGACTTTTAGTATGTTATAGTACGCTGAATAAGCTTTCCATAGACTCCAGAACAGACTAATTCTGACTTCGGAGAAAAAAGTTATGACCATTCAAAGTAGTCGTATCAAAACTGTCTAACCAACTCAGGGCAGTCACCTTGAACTAATTTTCTAGAATTCTATGTTTAGAGTTTGGAAATTGTCAAAGAATAAAAGTTGTAGTTCCGGAAGTTAGCTTCGCGTGGGCTCAAGAATCGCTTAAAAATGTTTTGAAACGGAAAAGTTATGACTGTTTTAGCGAGAGAGGGTAAAGTTATGAAAGAAAGAAAAATAGTTTTGAACGCCCCTTTTTGAACACTGTTTTGGACTGTCTATCTTATCCAAAATGGGTGTCCAATAACTTTTAAAAATAGGTTAATATGATGTTTAAAGCATATCCAAAGTTGGATGTCATCGGACTTATGAGATATAGAGTAAAGTTTACATTACAACTACTATGCGCTGCTCTGTGACTAATAATGGATGTGTATCATTATATAATTGTGTAGGACACGTGAAGTGCAGATAACTGTAAGCTGTTAAACTGTTATTGGTAAACAACGATCAAGGCAAGTCTTTCAGTTCCTATTTGCTATGTGATTTTGATGATGAACTGTTTGAAATCTTTATACTTGTTATATGAACTATAACATGTATGTTATGTTAGTCCAATGTTTATGAGATATATATATCGAGCATGTTATTATGTGATATGTGATGCATGAAAACTGTTAGATTTTGCTGGGCTGTCGAGCTCAACCTTGCAAATAACCACTTTTGCAGGTTAAAGATTTAAGGTAAAGTTATGTGCTACTTGAAATATATGAATCAGATGTGATACTTGAAGATTTATATACTTTGGCTGAGTTATTATTATTTGAATCATGTTTAAGGTTCCGAATAATGTATTAATGTTGAATTGTAATATCGTTTTGTGATGTAAACTCTTGTAGTATTAAAATGATTCTGAAATATTTAGATGTAAAGGTTGAAAGTTTTGGGAACGAGAATAGTATGTAATAGAAAATTTTAATTATTCCGCAAATTTCAATGGTTGTATTATCGTTTAATAATGTAAAATTAGAGTTTGAATGTATTGTTAACGACCAAAGTCGAGAATTAAATTGTATGGATTTTGGGGTCGTTACAGTTGGTATCAAAGCTAATAGGTTAGAAACCTTAGGTAAGAGTACCTTAGGCTATAACATTAGAGAAGAGAGGTGAAGATAATGAACGAATAAGCTCAAATAGAGTTTGAACAATAAGAAGTAATTTAAGAAATTTATATAGAAGTGATTAAAACATGCGTAAGAGGATTCAAAGAAGAATCTCGTAGAGTTGTAAGGAATATGAATGTGGGGTTACCCAACTCCAATAATAAGGATGTAAGGTGATAATAAATAGACAATGTCTATAAAAAGAGAATGGTAAAGAAGTTAAGAATAGAAAGTTATATCTAAGTATGGTACAATCGTACTCTTTAATAGTTTATGTATGGTACCTGGGCTAAACGATTCTTTCATAGAGCAGTGGTATATACGAACTAGTAACTCGGAACCTAGTTTGTTGGTTGTTTGTGGGAAACCACTCAGCGTACCATATTGAAACTATTAGAGACTCGATGTGTACCAAGTATAGAAAATGGATACGTATGATGAAAATGTGGAACTTGAATGAAATGTTGAGCAATGTAAATGAAGTTAAAAATTCTTAAAGGAAGAATTATTATATAAACAAGAAAATTCAAAGAAGAATCTTGAAGAGACATAAAGATAAGAAATGGGAGTTTCCTAACTCCAATAGGCAAGATAACGAATAATGATGAGTAGACAAAGTATGTAAGATTAAAATAAGAAATGAAATCATAAATGATGAAAAAGGAAAGAAAGAGGATCGTAAAACAAAACGATCACGAGTTAAGAAAAGAATTTTAAGGGAGATGATTATAGAATAAGATCATGACGTGATCTGTTTAAGTTGTAAAATGATAGATGACCTGTAATGAATGAATAGTTATAGCTTGATGCTATAAGAGAATGTACTATGATATAGTACGAGATAAACTCACAAGGAGTTATAGATGATGAGGAACGAAAAATTTGTATCAAGCAAACAGCAAGTTATAAGCAAGATAGAGTTAGGAGGGATTTCAATTGAGGACTTATGTGATTGCTGAGTTGTACAAACCTTTGTATGGACGAGGGTTTTGTGCTTGTACTCAATTTATCACATTGATAATCATTAAAGGGAGATGATTTTAGAATAAGATCACGACGTGATCTGTTTAAGTTGTAAAATGATAGATGACCTGTAATGAATGAATAGTTATAGCTTGATGCTATAAGAGAATGTACTATAATATAGTACGAGATAAACTCAAGAGGAGTTATAGATAACGAGGTACGAAAAATTCGTATCGAGCAAAGAGCAAGTTATAAGCAAGATAGAGTTAGGAGGGATTTTAATTGAGGACTCATGTGATGGCTGAGTTGTACAAATCTTTGTATGGGCGAGGGTTTTGTGCTTGCACTCAGTTTATCACATTGATAATCATTGGAATGCTGGTGTCGCTCTATCAATGTATATGTGGCAAAGAGGTGATTATTTTTTTATGTGTATATTTGATAATTAGAAACTATTAAGATTAGTTAGATATTATTAGGGTTAGGTGCCAGTTCTTAAAACTAATGCATATGGTAAGTTCGTGACTCATAATAATATAGTATATTTTGAACCCCTCAGCGAATGGACGCCTATGGTCTGACTAGGATAAGTTCTTAAACTCATATTACTGTGGCAAGTTCCTGAACTTCCAATGTGTAGTAAGTTTGATGAATTATATTGGGGGTATCAGAAGATTGTAAGGTGAAATACAAGAATATTTAGTATAAAAGTATTGGTGGTGCTAGAAATAAAAAGAATTGATTAAGTAATGAAGTAATGGAGTAAAGATTGAAGTTGATGGATACCTAAATATTCTAAATCTACTAGCTATGCTACACTTTCGAAATTTATTGACTTCGTGCTGATGTTTGCACTTCTATTTTCTTGAAAAATATTGGATCAAATGATGAAACCAATGAGTTTTAAATACAATACCGTTATTCGTATGTCTATGCTAATTGCTTTGGCTAGAAAAAAATGATTTGAAATATATCAAAATGTATTTTTTATATCATCAATGCATCATGGAACCTAGTGCAGAGATGATAAAAATGATGGAGTCATCAATGCAGTATTACTTAGTGTTGGATGTGATCTAAGGATCGTCAGCCCACTATGGTATGATGTAGTATGATAAAATTACCAAATGACGAAATTCTCAAACATGTTGTAAATACAGTGCGGTATCATGACGTCATAAAAAGATTTTTGAGATTTCTTTAAGATATTAGAATATATATATATATATATATATATATATATATATATATATATATATATGTGTGTGTGTGTGTGTGTGTGTGTGTGTGTGTGTGTGTGTATGTGTGTATATTTTGATTGATGTCCAAATTGTTGTAGAAGTCTATGTTATTTGATTCAGCTAGACGAATATTGAAAAATGTTCATGAAATTCAAGCGTTTCTTGAGAAGTTATGCCAAACCAAATTATTTTGGTGCGGATTCAGATGTTGAAAAGCTGAGGTGAACAACCCTATTATAGGGGAGTTATTTTACGCAATGCATTTAGATGTTTATGCACAGTACATTATACGAAGGGCTGATCCCCCTAAGTACGAGGAGTCCCTATAGTCTTATGATTGTTAAAGTTTAAGATGAAAGAATACTTATAACTATGGACATATCCGCATATCATTTAGATGTTTGTGCACAATACATCGTACGAAAGGGCTTAACACCCTAAGTACGGGATTCCCTATTATCTAATTGCTGTTAGGTTTAAGTTGAAAGAGTACTTATAACCGCGGGCGTAGTTCAAGGTCTTATGACCCCTCAGCATGATTTGAAATCTTTTAAATTCCTGAGTTATTCATATTGCTTCCTAATTATTGAGCAATTATGGAAGATTCTTGTTATTCTAAAAGGCGAATGTGGTAAGGATGATATTCCTTAGAAAGAAGTAAGTCGTAGAATGCGACACTGAATGATGAATATATTGAATAAGTGAGAAAAGAAATTTTGAAATGAGAAGGAGATGAGTTATCAAAGAATAATGTAAAATTTTTAATAGAAAAGTTAATAATTGTGGAAAGATCTTTGTGGAAAGAAAGTAGTTATAGAACCCAATGAATGAATAAAGTATTAACGTAAAATCTATTTTGATAGATTGAATGAATAAAGATTAATAGATAAAATTTCGAGGAGGAAATTCTTAGAAGAAATGTTGAATGTAATATCCCGAGTGTTTATGATAATAATCCTTAGAAAAGAAACTGAATGGGTCAAAGAATATATAATACTCAAAATATAATTGAGTTCAAGTGAAAGTTATGAAATAAAACCTAAAATTTGTTTAAAAAATGAATGTAGTAGGAAATATAAAACCTATATTAAGGTAAAGTGTTGAAAATATTCAATGATAAATTTTGAAAAGAGATTTAGTGAAAATCGAGTAACGGAGGTTTCTTTGTTTCCGAGGACGGAATCCTTATAAGGAGGGAAGGATGTGACAACCCGAATTTTTATAAGTTATTAAAATAAGAATTTAATAATTAAAATATTTATTATGAGGTGTATATATTTTGAATTATGTGATTTGGTATGAATAGAATTATATATTCATATGTTGGAGAATGTGAGATTTAATAGTTAATTAAACTATTAAAGAAATTAAATAATATTAGTTAATTTAATTAAGTTGAAATTATGTTATGAGATAATATAATTTTAATTGTTATACCTTGTGGGCAATGGAAATTATTATGAGTTAAGTTTCATAAATAGTGTGAATAATTCACTCAATTAAGATAGTGAATTAATACAAGTATAATTGATTTAATAAAGTAAGAATGTAATATATTGCATAAAAATATAAATGTGAGTATAATGGGAGTAAAATATTTATTAAGTACATTAAATATTTTAGTTGGAAACTTTATGGAATAAAATGTATATTTATGGTATTAAATAAATATTTGATGAAAATTGTTATGGGATAATTTATTTAAGTGTGATAAAATAGATATCATTTATACGTATTTTATTATACGAGTATAATGGTGATATTCTAATTTAATTAAATAATTAAATTAGAGGAGTGATAATTTGTTAGATAATGTTATGATTATACTGGTTGAATAGCAATTATAATTTTACTAATAAGGTTAATTTTATTTCTTAAGGAATTAAAGGTACATAATCTAGTTTATATTTATAGTTTATGTGTTCTTGAGTTTCTTTTAAAATTGGAGCTTTGGTTAATGAATTTGTGGGTTATGATGTTATATATGTTATTAGATTTTATAATTTTATAATGGTCATCTAAACACGATTTTTCAGAAATCAAATTCATGTATTTATGCTAAAGAAGAGGAATTCATATTTTGATGGTAATGTATGTTTTTGTGTACTTTGAGACTAAAATTGATGGATGATTGTTGTAATACTCTATAAAACAAAAACAACGCAACTTGAACGGATCGAATCGATTAAGAAACGAATTCGTGATGAATGAATACACTTAGCACGTTTAAAATATGAAAAATTAGTATAAACCAATTAGAATTAGTATAAACCAAGTCCCACATCGACTAAATTGAGAACTTTACCCCTTTGCTAAACCTATAACTAGAAGGGCTTGACCCTTTGTTTCATTCACCAACAATAAGGCCTCCAATTTTGAGAAAGGCTTTGTTGTGGGAGGACTTTTGATAAAGACCTCCTTAGTTAAATTTTGGCGTGGAAGTGCGTAGTCAGTTTGTGGAACTCATATTTTCGGGTATGTTTCTTATTTAATTTTTGGTAATGTTATTATTTTAAATATTCTATTTAGTTTGTTAGTTAAAGTTTGAATTTTGGAAGTTTAGTTAGTTTTGTTAGTAAACTAGTTAGTTTAATATGTTTATTTTGGATTGGAATTGATTATGTAAATGAGTTCTAATGATTATAATTAGAGATAGGGAGCCGAGACCTTAGACGAGATTGAATATATTAAATAAGACTTATTTGTAAAGAAAGTTGGGTTGGAACGAGTCGAAGCGAGTTTTGAATGTCAAAACGAGAAGTCCGATAAACTAGTGGACTGTTGATCCAAAAATGAAAATTCGGGATTAGCTAGATTATTTAGAAAATTCTGGACTTTTGGTATGTTATAGTACACTAAATAAGCTTTCCATAGACTCTAGAACGGACTAATTCCGATTTCGAAGCAAAAAGTTATGATCATTCAAAGTAGTCGAGTCAAAACTATCTAACCAACTCGGGGCAGTCACCTTGAACTAATTTTCTAGAATTCTGTGTTTAGAGTTTGGAAACTATCAAAGAATAAAAGTTGTAGTCCCGGAAGTTAGCTTCGCGTGGACTCAAGAATCGCTCAAAAATGTTTTGAAACAGAAAAGTTATGACTATTTTAGCAAGAGAGGGTAAAGCTAGGAAAGAATGAAAAACAGTTTTGAACGCCCCTTTTTGAACACTGTTTTGGACTGTCTATCTTATCCGAAATGGGTGTCCAAAAACTTTTAAAAATAGGTTAATATGATGTTTAAAGCATATCCAAAGTTAGATGTCATCGGACTTATAAGATATAGAGTAAAGTTTGCATTACAACTACTATGCGTTGCTATGTGACTAATAGTTGATGTGTATCATTATATAATTGTGTAGGGCACGTGAAATGCAGATAACTGTAAGCTGTTAAACTGTTATTGGTAAACAACGATCAAGGCAAGTCTTTCAGTTTCTATTTACTTTGTGAATTTGATTATGAACTGTTTGAAATCTTTATACTTGTTATATGAACTATAGCATGTATGTTATGTTAGTCCAATATTTATGAGATATATATATCGAGCATGTTATTATTTGCTATGTGATGCATGAAAACTGTTAGATTTTGTTGGGCTGTCGAGCTCAACCTTGCAAATAACCACTTTCAGGTTAAAAATTTAAGGTAAAGTTATGTGCTACTTGAAAGATATGAATCAGATGTGATATTTGAAGATTTATATACTTTGGCTGAGTTATTATTATTTGAACCATGTTTAAGGTTCTGAATAATGTATTAACGTTGAATTGTAATATCGTTTTGTGATATAAACTCTTATAGTATTAAAATGATTCTGAGATATTTAGATGTAAAGGTTGAAATTTTTGGGAACGTGAATAGTTTGTAATAGAAAATTTTAATTATTTCGCAAATTTTAATGGTTGTATTATCGTTTAATGATGTAAAATTAGAGGTTGAATGTATTGTTAACGACCAAAGTCGAGAATTAAATTGTATGAATTTTGGGGTCGTTAGAGTTGGTATCAAAGCTGATAGGTTAGAAACCTTAGGTAACAGTATCTTAGGCTATAACCTTAGAGAAGAAATTCAACATTAGAAATCAATAACAACAATGATGAGGCTAATCCAGTTCAGCAATTCTTGACGTTACTAACAGGAGCGTTGCAGAATCAGCCACGAAATTAAGGTACAACGTTTAAGGATTTCAAGGCGGTTGGACCACCTAAATTTCGTGGGTCCATGAATCCCGTGGAGGCACAGTCATGGATCATGGAAATAGAGAAGGTATTCGATGTTGCGAGAGTAGGGGATGATCAGAAGACTGCTATTACAATATTCATATTGAAAGTAGAGGCGAGTTATTGGTGGCAAGCCAATAGAACCCGAGGAGGTCAAGGGGCGATGTCTTGGGAAAGGTTTAAGAAGATATTCTTCGAGACCTATTTCCTAGAAAGTTTGAAGAGTCAGTTAGAAGTACAGTTTTTAGAACTGAAGCAGGGAACGATGTCGGTGCCTGAGTATGCCGCTAAATTTAACGAGTTGGCGAGGTTTGCACCATATCAATTTAGCACAGACAAATGCAAGGCGAAGAGGTTTGAACAGGGACTGAAGCCCTGGTTGTACAGTAGGGTCTCCCTGTTCCAGTTGAAGACGTTTGCAGCGGTAATGGAGAAAGTAATTCTCGTTGAGAGTGGAGGCGAGGCTATAACAAAGCACAACTAAGAGTAGAGGAAGAAGAAGAATGAATGTGAAGCAAGAATGGCGATGGTAACAGTGGAAATGGTAGCAACAATTTGAAGAGGAAGTGGAATGCGAATGTGGGAGCTGGAAATCATCAAGGAAGCCAGCAAAAGAAGAAGTTCGAAGCATATGCTACATGCGGAAAGTTTCACAAGGGTGTGTGCTTGATGGGGAAACGAGTATGCTTCAACTATGGCAAGGAGGGTCACATCACCCCAAATTGCACTCAACCCAAGAAGAATGATTGCTACACCTGCGGGTCAAAGGATCACTTTGGTCGCGAGTGTCCAAAGAAGAAGTCTGGTGAGACAGCTGGAAGCAAGGGAAATGCTAGTGGAGGTACACTGACTATTTTGGGACCAACGTCAACAAATAAGCCCACAGCCAGAACCTTCAATATGATGGTGCAGGACACGGTGTAATTAAAAGATGTCGTGTCAGGTATTATCCTAATCAATGATATAAATGCATATGTATTATTTGATTCGCGTGCTACTTGCTCGTTTATATCGGATGAATTTGCTATGAGGTTAGAAATATTTAGTGAAGAGCTGAATTTCCCTTTGAACATAGAAATTACGAATAGGGAAGTGATTCCTATTAGGTTTGTATACAAGAACTGTAGGGTGAATATTAAGGGGAATATCATGATGGTAGATTTAATCCCGATAAAACTCGGAGAGTTCGATGTTATTTTGGGAATGGATTGGTTGTTCAATTATAGAGCGATAATTGGTTGCCAAAAGAAGTGTGTAAACCTTATGACCCCGTCAAAGGTAGTTTTTCATGGTAGCAAGTCGCCTAGACAAATGAGATGTCTGACGATGATGCAGGCCAAAAAGTTGTTGAGTCAAGGCTATGTAGCATATTTAGCCTACATCGTTGATACTCAGAAGGAGAAGGGTGTAAAACTGGAAGAGATACCAGTGGTTAGGGAATTCGTGGATGTGTTTTCGAAAGATTTTCTAGGACTTTCGCCTGACCGAGAGATTAAATTCGTGATCGACTTAGCGCCAGGAACCGCTCCAATATCGAAGGCCCCGTACAGAATGGCTCCGGTAGAGATGAAGGAATTGATGGTACAACTGCAAGAACTGTTAGATAAGAAATATATTCAGCCTAGTGTATCACCGTGGGGAGCGCCGGTGTTATTCGTGAAGAAGAAGGATGGGCCAATACGTCTTTGCATTGATTATAGGGAATTGAACAAAGTCACTATTAAAAACAAATATCCATTGCCAAGAATAGATGACTTGTTTGACCAATTGAAGGGTGCTAGATATTTCTCGAAAATAGATTTGAGAAGTGGGTATCACCAACTGAAAGTAAGGAAGGAGGATGTACCGAAAACGGCATTCTGAACTCGCTATGGACATTACGAATTTTTGGTGATGTCTTTTGGTTTGACAAACGCCCCTGCAGCATTCATGTATTTGATGAACAAGGTGTTTAAACCATTTTTAAACAAGTTTGTGGTGGTGTTCATCGATGATATCCTGGTGTACTCTAAAACTCAAGAGGAATGCGTGGAACACTTACGTCTGACACTGGAGACTTTAAGGAAAGAAAAGTTGTACATGAAATTCTCTAAATGTGAGTTTTGGCTGGAACGTGTACAATTTCTTGGGCATGTAATTGATAAGGATGGGATTTCCGTAGATCCATCAAAAGTAAAAGCGGTGATAAATTGGAAACAACCAAGAACTCCATCAGAAGTAAGAAGTTTCTTGGGATTGGCAGGATATTACAGATGATTTATTCAAGATTTTTCCAAGATTGCTACTCCGTTGACAAATTTGACGAGAAAATCTGTAAAATTTGTTTGGACGAAAAAGTGTGAGGAAAGTTTTCAAGAACTGAAAAAGAAGTTAAGTGTGGCACATGTGTTGTCATTACCAGATAATACAGGAAACTTTGTGGTGTATAGTGATGCTTCACACAAAGGATTAGGTTGTGTCCTTATGCAAAACAGCAAAGTCATTGCGTATGCATCAAGGCAACTGAAAGACTACGAGAAAGGGTATCCGACTCATGATTTAGAGTTGGCGGCGGTTGTGTTTGCATTGAAGATATGGAGACATTATCTCTATGGAGAAAAATGTGAGATCTACACAGACCATAAAAGTCTGAAGTATATCTTCACACAGAAGGACCTGAACATGCGGCAAAGGAGATGGATGGAATTGATAAAGGATTACGATTGTGAGATCTTTTATCATCCGGGCAAAGCTAATGTGGTTGCGGATGCCTTGAGTAGGAAAGGCCGAGAGAAGTTGATGTTGTTAACTGATAAGGAGGAGCTCATTTCAACAATGGCAAGGCTAGAGTTGGAAATAAAATTTCCCAAAGAGACCAATGAAAAATTGTACCAGATAGAAGCTAGTCAAACTTTGGTGGACAAGGTGAAGAACGCACAATTACAGGATGAAGAATGCAGAAAAATAAAGGAAAACGTGGTCGAGGGTAAAGAAGTAAAGTACCAAGTCGATACTGCTGGAATGCTAAGATTCGAGGGACGAATTTGGGTTCCAACAGTTCAGGAAATTAAAGAAGAAATTTTGACAGAAGCGCATAACTCAAGATATTCGATTCATCTAGGAAGTACAAAAATGTATCAAGATTTGTGGAGTCATTTTTGGTGGCCGAACATGAAAAGAGATGTTGCAAAATGCGTTGCAAAATGCTTGACATGTCAGAAAGTGAAGGTCGAGCATCAACGACCAAGCGGATTACTTCAACCGTTGGAAATACCGGTATGGAAGTGGGGGCACATCACAATGGATTTTGTGGTAAGTCTTCCAACGACCCAGAAATGATACGATGCGATATGGGTGATAGTGGACAGATTGACAAAATCTGCACACTTTTTGCCAATAAAGATTAGATTTAATCTTGATCAGCTGGCGAAGCTATACGTTAAAGAGATCATCTGAAGATATGGAGTTCGAATGTCAATTGTATCAGACAGAGATCCAAGGTTCACATCAAATTTCTGGAAGAGACTACAAGAATGCATAGGAACGCAACTAAAGATGAGCACAGCATATCATCCACAAACTGATGGGCAAAGCGAACGAATAATCCAGACGCTAGAAGATATGCTTAGAGCGTGCATCATGGATTTCAAAGAAAACTGGGATGATCATCTGTCGTTGGTGAAATTTGCATACAACAACAGTTACCATGCAAGCATTGGCATGCCGCCGTACGAGGCGTTATACGGCAGAAAGTGCAGAACTCCACTATGTTGGGATGAAGTTGGTGAACGTCAACTGTTAGGCCCAGAACTGGTATAGTAAACCGCTGAAGTTATCAATCTCATCATAGCAAGATTGGTAGCTGCTCAAGATCGACAGAAAAAGTATGTTGATCAACACAGGCAGAATCGTGAATTTGAAGCAGGAAATTTCGTGTTCCTGAAAGCTTCTCCTTGGAAGGAAAAAATTCATTTTGGCAAGAAAGGAAAGCTCAGCCCAAGATTTATTAGACCGTTCGAGATACTACGAAGAGTGGGGGAAGTGGCTTATGAGGTAGCTTTACCTCCAGAATTAGAACACGTTCACAACATTTTTCATGTGTCGACATTGCGACCATATAAATCCGATTACAAGCATGTGATCGAGTATGAACCGTTGCAGTTTAGTAAAGATTTATTTTACGAAGAGATTCCTATCCAGATAGTCGACAAGAGAGAACAAGTACTCAAGAATAAAGTGATACCTTCTATGAAGGTGATATGGAGGAACCACAACGTCGAAGAAGCTACGTGGGAACTCGAAGCTGATATGATGAAGAATTATCCTGAGTTATTTGTTTAGTCTGTGTCTTCGATTCTGGGGACAGAATCTTTGTAAGAAGGGAAGAATGTGACGATTTAATTGTTTGAGTTGTGATTCTGGGGACAGAATCCTTGTAAGGAGGGAAGGATGTAACAATCCAAAATTTTAAATTGTAATATTAAATATTTATTGAATCCAGAATTTTAAATTGTAATATTAAATATATATTAAATTATATAAATATTTATTTGATGTGTTTATTGTTGAAATTGATGAAATAAATATTTTATTAATCTGGTTATTGTTAATAAATATTAATGAATCTAAATTATTAGATAATATTCTAAATTAAATTAGTTTATAATTTAGAGAGTGTAATATAACATGAGAGGTTATATTGTTGTGGTGATTTTAATAAGTTAGATGGTATACTAGATTATTAAATAAAGTTATAATGAAAATTATAATTTTGTGATATTTATTTAATTAAAATATAGTGTGTGATTAATTTAATGAGTTTATGTTGGATATGAAAATTCAAATAAATAATATGTGATTATAAATTATAAATTAAAGTGTTTATTAAAATAAATTAAAAAGGGTTTAATTTAGTTTTTGTCAAACAAGGCTTAATATATTAATTCTTTAAAAATTAAAGGGTTTTGCCAAATAAAGCCTTATGGCTTTTAAATTTTAAATTTTTAAATTTAAATAAAATAAATAATATAAATATATATTTATAACTGATGATTTAATAAGGGTTAATTAATAGACGTCGGTTTTTAGACGTTTGAAAGTGTGTGTTGGCTGGAGTTATATGTTGTTATGCGTATTCCAGTTGTTTGATAAGTCTGAGAAATATAGAGAGGCTATGAGAGAATTGAGAGAGAAAACTTAAGCAATTTTCAACAATTCTAGTGAGTTTAGCAAAGATTGTTCGGCCATTTGAAGGTATGTTCACAACCTTAGTATTATATAAATAAATATATATAAATATATATATATATATATATATATATATATATATATATATATATATATATATATATATACATGTATATGGGTTTTACGGCAAAATTGCATGTTCTGTAAATTTCATCTCTTCGAATTATTGATATATAGTTGGTAATTGTGATTATACTTGTTTAGAATGCTAGAGTTTATGCTTAAACAAGAAATTTGTATGCTAAATTCGTTGACAGTAGGAAGAAACTAATGTCAGTATATGTATTTTCATATGGTTCATGAAAAGTATCAATTGTAGTGGCCAATTAGAATGTCAAATTATAAATTGAAGCTTGATTATGTTAGTTCATTAAGAAACGAGCATAGCGTAATTTGAATGGAGTGATTTGGCCAAGTATTGAATTCACATTGATGATTTTTGGGATGAATATCAAAAATTGAGTTTTATATGAAAAACCTAGAATTTGAGAAATTAACCTAGCTTAAATTGTTGTTAAATTGTTTTAATTGGTGGAATATGTTCACAAACATGTTTATGGTAGTTCTATACCATTTTTACATGTTATTATCACTGTTTGGTGGGTGAAATTCATGTTAGTTGGGCTAAAAACGGCTATTGTTCATGTCGTGTCTGCCTCTGTCTGTGCACTAGCGCAGCTACGCTGGTGCCAAGGCAAAAAACTGTGCAGCTGCGCTGTGTGTGGCGCAGCTGCGCCATACACTGGTCTGAGGCAGAGACTGCTGCTGCTGCTGCAGTTCAGGGGTAGCGACATACGTTGGACTAATGATATGTTAACATGTCAAACACGTAACAACAAGGTTAAAACATAGTTGTAGTATGTGGTTAGTAAATTCAAAGTTGTAGATGATTAGTAAACTAAGACATGTCATGTTGGGACATGTTAAGCGTAATGAATAGTAAACAGGTGTTGTGAGGGTTAACACACTTAAAATTTTTGATATTTGAATAGTAGCATAAGACTTGTGCTAAAATGATAAGTATAGTTAGAAATGTACATGTTATGATATGATAGCATATTTAATAGGTATTTTGGTTCTAAACCTATGTGTAGGTGAACGTGAGTTTGATATTATAGCTTATGCTCGAGGCAAGTTTTCTAACTCTACACTTTCGTTGAGCTAGTTCTATTATTACATTGTGTAACTTTATTCTTTTGATTAAACAAGTTTCTTACTTTAACCATTCATTAAGCGAACTTTTGTATTCCTAATCATTATTTGAGCAAGCTAGCTATGACTTTAACTTTATTCGAACAAATTTGAGTTCCAATATTTATTGACACATTCTAACTTGTTTATTGTTAGACAAGTTTCTTTATTGTCATTCGGATATTATGAATGCAGTTTTCTTGAATTCTAATTTCTAATGTTGAATTATCTTATCTCATTTACTTGGCACAAACTATTCTCATAATGAGCAAACTTTATTTTCAGCTTGCTATTATTTAAAGTATAATCAGTAATTCATAGTTCTAGCTTAATATTATTCAAGCAAGATTTGTTGTCATTCAATACTTATGCCTTGTAGTTGTTTCTAAGCATGAGTTCAAAATATAGTTAGTTCGCTTACACTTATTCATTGTTCTATATTATGTTGCTATTGATCAACTGTTGTGTTATCAAACACTATTGATTTAACTAGTCCTCTAGTTGATGATCGTTAAACTTCAAATTACCCTTGAAAGCTTATCCAAACCAAACTTTCTTTGGTGCGGACTTGTACTCTAAATATTGAGATGAACAACCCTATTAATAGGGGATAATTTACCCTTAGCGTTGAAATGTTTGTGCACAATACATTGTACGAAAGACTGATCCCCCTAAGTACGAGGAGTCCTTATAGTCTTATGATTGTTAAAGTTAAAGTTGAAAGATTACTTATAACTGTGGACATAGTTCATGGTCTTATGACCCTCAAATATATATTCCATATTTTGATTCTAGTCTTTGATTATTATTGGTAGAGTACTATTCTATTTTGATGAGCCTATTCATTGGCAATTATCATTATCTTGTTGATTCATTGTTATATCTAGTGAGCATTTGTTTTGCTCACTCTTGCATAAATATAATTATTGCAGCTAAAGTTGAGAAGGTCGATGAGCCTTCAAATAGCAAAGGAAAGGGAAAAATATACAAGTGATGAAGACTTGTAATTTCATTTAATGTTATGATGATAAACTTTTAAATTAATGATGTGATGTAATAATTTTATTTCCGCACTTATATGAATGTTTAAGGTTAGACAACCTGGGAAGATTTTTAATCAATGATGTAACCCTATTTAAAGGGAGGATTTATAATTTAATTTTAATATGTTTGGGTAGATAAATATGAATGATTGGAAAGTGAATACCAAGTCTTGTGGGAATGAAGTACATAGATTTGGGGGAGACACATTGACTCTCTTTGATCATTGAGCTCATTGGTATGTTTTAAGATCTTATTCTCAGCTTCAACCTTGGAGAGAGAGTCGGTACTTATATAGAAGGGTTGTTTCCAGTTCTTCTTGAACTTTTTCTTTCTTCTTTTGAAGAAGTGAATAGTCCTTAGACAGAACTCTAAACCATTTCATGTATTGATGCAGATCTGATGTTATGTCATGTAGTGCAGTTCTTAAATCATCAATGTTTATATCAGGAGAGTTGAAGTCAAATACCTCATCTATACGTACTTCATTTATGTCGGAGTTCTGTTTGTCCTTTGTATTCTTGGCCATCAGGCAAAGATTTGCCATTTGAGGATCTTCATCATCTTCCGATTCAAGAATTGAGTCATTGTCTGAGTCACTCCACGATCCTCCAGCTACAAGGCCTTTGTCTCTCTTCTGAGGCCTTTTGTTGCCTTTGTATTCCTTCTTTGGATGTGATTTCTTCTTTAGTTCTTCTCTGAGAGGTTTGTTGCAGTTAGCAATGAAGTGGCCTAGTCTCTTACAATTGTAGCATAGATCATTCATTTGCTCCGGGCTGCTGTAGTTGCTGACTTTCTTTGGCTTGCTGGTTTTGCCTTGACGCATGAACCTTCTAAGTCTCTTCACCACATGGCAAAGTCCTCATCATCATCTTCATCATAGTCAGAGTCAATTTCAATGTTGACCGTGGAGATGTTTTCAGTTGCTTTGAGTGCAACACCTTTATCCTTCTTTCTTCCTTCAGATAGAGTTTCTGCTCGTTGAGTCAGCTCCGGTTCGTATGTAAGAAGGTTGCCATATAACTGTTGAACAGTCATCTCATGGAGATTCTTTGACTCTCTAATAGTAGTGGTTTTGGCATCCCATTTGCTTGGTAAGGCTCTCATGAACTTTATGATTAGATCTTTTTTTGGATAGATCTTTCCATAGGCTCGTAGAGAGTTGAGCAGAACGTTGAATCTCTCGTAAGTGGCAGTGACATTTTCTCCTTGAACGTGTGCAAACATTTCATATTGCTGTGTCAAGAGAGATTATTTGTTTTCTCTGACTTCTTTTGTTCCTTCATGCATGATGAGCAGTGCTTCCCAAACCTCCTTTGCTGTTTTGCTGTTGACCTTATTTTCGAATAGATCATCTTCTAAGGATTGAAATAAAATGTTCTTGGCCTTTTTGTCGAGTTGAACAGCTCTTTTCTCGTTGTCTGTCCATTCTCCTTTGACCTTGATCTGTATTTTGTTTGGTTCGTCTGTAGTTGGTGCAAGCTTTGTAGGAACATAGGGCCCATTCTGAACAGTTTCAAATAGATCTTCATCTATTGAATCCATGTATGCTTGCATCCGAACTTTCCAGTTGGCGAATTTATCTTTGTTGCACATAGGTGACTTGCTGCCTCCTCCAGTCTTTGATTCGCTTGGTAAGTGTGCCATTGGATCTACTTAAGCTTTGTAGGCTATATGGTAGAACCTGCTCTGATACCAACTGTTAGTTCCCGGAGGCACAATAGTTATCTAGAAGGGGGGTTGAATAGATATTTAAAATTCTTTTCGTTTTACTTTGTTAGTTTTGATAATGATTCAAACACAGCGAAATTAAGATTAGTTTATTTTTCCCTTTTAGATATAGTGAGTTAATGAGAGTGAGGCAGTTATAACAGTTATAGCAGATATAGCAGTTATAGCAAGAATGTAAGAGACACAGCTGTTTTAAGTGGTTCAGAGCACTTAAAGCTCCTAGTCCACTCTTCTACTCCTCGAGTAAGAAATCCACTAAGGATATCTTTACACTTTCTGAATCTCACAGATTCCTTCTAGATCAGGAATCTAGGTACTTCTTAGTTCACTCTTGAACTTTTCAAGTCCAGCAGACTTAGTTCTTCTCAGTTCACTTAGAACTCTTTAAGTCCTTCTGACTTGGAACTCTTACTTCAGTTGATTGGTAGTTATTGAGTTCTTGGTTGGTGCTACTCAGTTGCCGTTAAGCACTTTTTCGAAAGAACTGAGTAGCTGAGCAAGCTTTCTCTTTTTCTCAGATCGTAGAGTTGAGCGTTGAGTGTTCTTCAGCGTTTTGTTCAATGCTTGCTTACTTTTCTTTTCATCTGTTAGTGTTTCGCATATATGTGATCCTTGAAATCTATCAGTTGGATCCATCCGTTGAAGCATTAAATGCATTTGATATTTCTGAACTTTGATGGAGACTTTTCTACACATCTTCTGAATTGCATTCTGGCCCACTGACACAGCAGACTTCTTTCTCACCTAACACCTGAAAAGGTGTTTTCCTCTGACTCATGGTCCTTTCCTTAGCTTCTTCAATACGCTTCTTTGTTGCATACAAAGGATATCTTTTATGTCATTGGGACTGGTGAGTACTTCTACGTTTATAACCCATTCCACATTTGTTGGAATTTATCTTTAAACAAATGGGTAAGGCTCGATGCTTCTGACGTAGGCAGATGATACTCTACGATTCAGATCGTGGTATCTTGCCACCTTGGTGCTTGAGTGCCAGATGAGAACACTACGATTTCTCTTAAGGGTTGGCACACTACGATCTTTGCTTGCTTGTCTTGCAGACTCTACGATTCTGAGAGCATACTACGATCTCTAAGTTGGCTCGACAAACGTTAGGACCACTCTACTATTTTCGAAGAGGCCCTTCAAGGCAGGCACACTACGATCCTCGATGCTCTATGATTCTGTCTTGGCTTCTGCAATCTTGATCAGCTCGATACACTATAATCTCTTGGAAGCTTATCTATTACATCTCAAGATCAACCTAACATCTTTGATCTCTTTATCTATACATCTATTTATAGAATGATACATATTAAGAGCTTAGATCAACCTAACAAATTTGATCTATCACTAAGTCCTTGTACATATATTCCTTGATGGACTTTACATATAATCATGAGCATTTACTTTAAACATCAAATCAAAATATGTACTCTCCCAACATCCTCAACTCAGCTGATTCCCCGTGATGAATCCATTCGGAGTACCCATCCACAATCCCAAGGGAAAATAAGTCGAATTTAATCTCATCGGCTTTCTTCCATATCAGGTTTTTAAACTTGACACACGAGCATCACATCTTTTTGTTTGGATCATCAACATGTTCTATTACTTTGTTCAAAAAGTTACACACCTCATCACGATAAGCTGACACTAATTCCCTCCCATCAATGGGTATCCTATGGTACATCAACTCCAATCAAATGAAATCTTTAACTGAATAAAAGAAACATTCACAACAGGGATATTCATGTACGTGGTCCATGTATGAATTATATTTTTCTAGTATCTCCACTCTACAGTGGTTAGGCTTCTATCCCGTTCCTGGATTCGTCTTCTCACTAGTGCTAACACATTGAGCACGTTTCTTCTGCTTAAAGAAAATTTCGGTAGCACCTCCCCATTGAAATTAGTATGCACATAAGCCAATCATGTTTTTTGATAAAACAATACTTTGTAACAATCTTATTCATTTATTAATAAAAGAATTATTTAATTAAAGGCTTTTAATTTATCTTCAAGGTGTTGTTTTATAATATGTGATAAACTCGTAGTTTTAAGCAATATTTTTATAATCATGATGATGATTAATGAGATCTAAATTCTTAGATAGCTCAGAAACTAAAATTGTTCCCAATTGTTAGATTACTAAAAAAGTGATTAGTGAATCCGGATAAATTGGTACATATGTTACTTGTTCATTAGATAAGAATGATTGATCTTATGATCATTTGTGTGCAGACACTAAAGCAAGTATGTAGGTACTTATTGGAGAATAAGTTCACTGAACGTGGCTCGCTAAGGAATACCTAATGGAGTTTTACTTGCGTGTCAATAAGAATTCATGTAGTGATAGTAGTAGAAGTGATCCTTAGATTTGAGATCATCATAGTATTCTGTGTATGATGAGTTATACTTTGACATGTCCCTTAAGGCCTTGAGGGATTATTTGGTGTAATAAGTTGTACATGGAGATAATGAATGATTAACAAAGAATCTAACGCTTCTAGTAAAAGAAGAGAATGTCTTATGTGATTCGATAAATGACAAACAAGTAGTCCTTGGCCAAGACATGATGAAATTAGAAAAGAGTTTCTAATTTGCATTATTTGGAGTTGTGCATTTGAGAATCGAAATACATAAAAATTAAATAAAATAAGACTTGACAATAATTTCATATCTTATATTTAATTGGAACATTATATGGTGGAATGATTGAATTGTACGGTAACTATTTAATCAAAGGTTCTTTTATGATTAATGTTAAAATCTATATTATCTGGAAAGACGTTGATCGCTAAGGAGGTTTATCCTTATTGTAGATGTTATTTATTTAAATAAATTAATAGATTAATTTATTTATTTATATAAGATTAGAATTGTTCTAATTGATTTATTCAAAACTAATTTAATATGGAGAACCTAAAGGGTCACACCATAAAAGAAAAAATATTTATTTAAGAAGCAAATGACATAATCGTAATAATAAGTTAATTGTATTTAATTTAATCTGTGATGATAAAATAAATTAAATAGCTTAATATTTATTATTTAATATTTTGAAAATATTAAATATAAATTAATAAGAGGAGTCTTATTATTATTATTACTATTATTATTATTTAATTCCTAAAAGAGTTTGAAAATTAATTAATAAAAGGTACTCTCATATATTTCTAATAAGATAAGGAGGCTAATTAATTAAAAGAGTTTAATTAATTTTTTTCTAATAAGATTAGGAAGTCTAATTAATTAAAAGAGTTTAATTATTTAAAATAAAACTATTTTCCTAAATAGTTTAGGAGGGTCCCTACATCTATAAATAAGGTGAGTCTTATTATGGGTAAGGGTTACACAAGTGAATGATACTTTCAAGAGTTGGGAGAGTACTTACATATTCTATAGAGATAGAATTAGATTTTGTCAAATACCCATTCTCTTGAATACTTGTTCTTCCTTGGTGGATCACTTCTAGATGCCAACATTTGGGTGGCTAACGTTGATCAAAGGAAGGAATCCAACCCGGTGAATTCTAGGAGAACGTGAAAGAATTGGAGGTGAACTCGTACCTGAGGAAGCTAGTTTTTACAAAGGTATGAATCTAATCTCCATCTTTTTTTTCTATTGATTGATAATTGCGCAAAAAGGATGATCTGAGGATATGGTTCATAAAATTTTAAAACTCTAATTTTTTCACACTTCCGCTCTATGTATGTAATTTGTTATATGTTCATGGATATTACAAACCTAACAGTGGTATCAGAGCCAAACTTTATGCAAATTATTAATTGTTTTGATTCGATATGTATGTTGATATATGTTTAAAACAATTTTATTGGGCATAATTGGTTGTAAAGAATCATGTTTTTGGAAAACGGATTCTAAAGACTGGTACCACAGAGCCTGATTGCTGTTCAATCACAGCGACGCGACGCCAACTCTTATTTTTGGAAGTGTTGACATGGTGCCGCAGCGCTAATTCTGGTTTTTTTTTTAAATATGACCCTGCGCCGCAACGCCAGAATCTAGTACCACTACTACAAAATATTAAATAGACAACACTTAAACCACAACGTTTTTTATAAAAACGTTGTGTTTTTTTTTCTTACAACTTTTTTTAAAAAAATGTAGTAGATATATATACAAAAACGTTATCTATTTAAAAGGGTATTTTTTTGACTTTAACTAGATAACATTTTTTTTTAAAAACGTTGTCTATCAAGTAAAACACGGAGCTAAAAAAAAGCGGTTAAATGAAAAGTTAAAACTCTCACTCGCATTCGTCTCTCATCTCTCTAAGCTTCTCTAAGGTTAGATCTGATTTCCAAGGACCAGCACGTGAACTGATTTCCAAGCTTCTCTAAGCTTAGATCTGAACCAGAACTTCTCTCTAATCTTAGATCTGAACCGAAACTTCTTAATCGCATATTTCAATCGCATTCGTCTCTCATCTCTCTAAGCTTCTCACAGCATGCGATTGATATGTCACAGCACTACCCGATGCAGCAGGGGAAACCCTCGTCGTCTTTTTCAAGGAAGAAAATCGACGTCGCCGGTGCGTGGAGAAGTAAAGACGAAGAGGCAAAATGAAAGGGTTTCTTTAGCACTACTTACTGAGTAAGGTATTGTTTTTCTATGTATTTGTTAGTTTTGTTGCTGGGGAAGCAAGGGGGTTTGGGACCTTTGGGTTTAAATTGTCTCAGACTAGAAGGGTTTATCACAAAGGCATGCTGTTGGTTGTTTTTTGGAAACAAATTTGATTTGACATTTTTTTATTTTAGATAGCTATTGTTTTCATATAGATTTCCTAGCTAAAAATTGTTACTTTATTTGGGTTTCTACTATGTAATGTATGGGAAGAATTATGCGGCATGTTATATTATTCAAGCCCTCACTGTTGGAGTTGAGTACGCACAGATACCGGCTGAGATATCTGTCATGCTATCTGATTAATCTCTCTTTTACTTGATGGTTATATTTGGTTGCACTCCAGAATGTTGTACGCTTTGTACTTTCTGTTAGTTTACTTCGCAATAAACAATCTGGCAATTGCCAGAAAATAGCATGTTCTTAAAGGAAGATTACTTTTTGATTGAATAGTTGTGTTATGCAGAGCTTGATGGTACAACACATTATTTTTTTATTCATGATTCTTGATTTGTTGTTTGCTTGTAGTTTATAGTTCAGCTACCAGCCTACCATTATGTGTCCTGTTATTTGATTTGTATGTCTTATGTGTTGACAGACTCTTGTATTTGACTGAAGTTTTTTGCAAGTAGAGATTACTTGTGCTGTTCAACAGATATGGTTCAAGACAGTGTTGATCTACATCAGTCCTAAGTTCTAATTATGCCAAAGTGCTGACTGCTGGTTTGCCTTTTGCATCTTCAGGCCAGAGAGTTTGTCATTCCTGCTAATGTTGAGCAAAATGATAGAGTTGACAATTACAGTTTCCCAGAGCAACGGCTACAGTAAGTCCCAGAAACTGAAAATATCTTAGTAGACAGTGTTTTTTCTTTTGTTATATAATCTTTTCATTCCTGATCACTGATTCTATGTTTTCATTCATGCGTCTGCTTTCGAAATTGAAGAGGAATTTAAGAAATTTGGTAAACTCAAGCCTGATGGGGTGTTCTTTTTGATGTTCTTTCAGATTGCTCTTTTGGATAAGGTTGAGTTTCAATAAATCAATAGCCAACACTGGTACAGATTTGCAAGGATATACTCAATAATATAGAAAAAATATTTAACATTATTATCTCATGAGAACCAATACCATTATCAAAAATCACCAATATGCAATTTTTACACTGCAACTTGGTTCTGGAAAATGTTAGAGAGATGTGGTTCTTTTTAAACTTTTGTACACAAGATCAGATGTAATTTGTATCATTCTTTGTCTTTATTGTTTTCTCCCTCCATATTTCTTTAGTCGAAGTAAATAAAAGGTTTGACTGCTGCATGGGACATTATGAAAGTTTGCTTCACTATAGTCTTCTATGTGTAATCTAATCTGTCCATTATTTTCAGTGAACAAGGGAACTTGCTAGACCGACCACCACATTGTCTGAAATAGTTCATAGCACTATGGAGAAGGCCAAAAGTAAGGAAAAACAATCATCAAATGAAGAAAACAAGGAAAAGAGGATGATCTTGACTGAAGAAGGGAAGAGATGATTGAAAAGGAATATAGATTAGTCCAAAAGAATTGGGGAACCTCAAGAAAGCCAAGAATGTAAGTTGTTTAATTTCCTGTTCATCCTATATTTGAATACATGTGTTATGGCAATTGCAAATTTTAGCTTGGTATGTGATTTTGAAGATTGCAATTATATCTATGGCGAAAAAAGCGGCATCCCTTGCAAGAGAACTGAAGTCGATAAAATCAGGATTCTATTTTCTGCAAATTAGAACAAAGCACAAAAGGAACCATAACTATACTCTCTATGATTAATAAATACTACACATGTTATCTTGTGTTTTAATTTGCCAAAATATGTGGGGTGATGTTTTATTATGCATAAGGACTGATACCATTAAGTTCACATTTTGAAGTTGTGGAATTTATTTAATTTGGGCAGATGATGAGGCTACAAATGGAGGCACTTCTTGCTGCAAAATTGCTAGCTTGCTTAACAAGGGAAAATCAATGTCTTAACCAGCTTGTGGTGTACAGGTTTACAGTTCATTGATATGGATCTTTTTCTGTTATTTTTTGTTATAGGTTTTTTATGGATAGTTTAATTAGGTATTAGTTTAATTTTATGGATAGTTTGGTATATTTTGTGGATGTAGTCAAATTCATAATTCAATATAGTAGTAATTATATTGAAAAGTGAATTTGAGATGTATGGATAGTTTGGCATTATTGAGATGTAAACGTATTGTATGGTATTAATATTCTTTGTAATTGGCAGTACAAAGAATTATTGGGATGTAAACGTATTGTATGGTATTAATATTCTTTGTAATTTTAGCTATATATTATGGCATTAGCATATTGCAGGTGCATTGGTAATATAGGTGAACAATAATTTTTTTTTCTTTTTTTTTTAAATCTACAACATTTTAAAAACGTTGTGTGAAAGTGCCTAAACGTTGTTTGAAATATTAAACTACAACGTTTTATCCAGAAAACGTTGTGGAATCATATATTCTACAACGTTTTTAAGCATCTGCTAATTTATGAAAAACAAATCTACAACGTTTTTTTCTTAAAAAACATTGTGGAATGTGCTTAACCACGACGTTTTAAAAACGTTGTGTATGGGTGTCAAATAGATGACACCTTTAACCACGACGTTTTTCTGACCGAAACCACAACGTTTTTTCTGCGTTGTCTATTTACTATTTTGTAGTAGTGTACATTCACAACGCCGCAACACCACTAATCAGAAAATAAATAAATTATTTATTTATTAATTTGATTTCTAATTTAAATAAAAGATTTATTTTATATTAAAATTGGATTGTGTGACGCCCCCAAATCTAGGTTCTCTAACCTCAGATTCAGTGCTCACGATCCATCATCATCATAAGCATTCTATAAACTATTGCAGAATAATAAACATACATTGTTCATTATAATATAATTTTATAACATAATCTCAAGGTCTTCTTTACCTTAACTTAAACACACCTTTAATATTACAAAAGGTTTACATAATTACACCATCGTTATCCCAGGTTAACTAACCTTAACCTTTCATGTCTATTAATACAAAAGACTTAAACAAAATTATAATATAATAATCATTGAACAACTGGATACTACTCAGTCGCCTTCGCTTTGCCTTTGTCCTTACTAGAACCTTCTACTATCTCGACTTTAGCTGAAATATTTTATTTAAGCAAGGGTGAGCAATGAGTTTGCTCCGCAAGTTAAAGCGTACAATAAAAGATATAGAAGAATTTAACTTTCTATAATTTCAACGATATTCGAACGATTTCGAAATAGCTGAATAATAAATCATTTGCAATAACAAGGATTTTCTTTAGTTTCATAATAAATAACATTCCAAGGATGAAAGAGTATAATTCTATCGAAGGTTCAATAATATTCAATTGATTAAGAAGAATTATCAATACTACAACAATGTTCAACAAAGTGGGATATTCCCAAATTTCCTGCTGAGTGATCACAAATGGATCAAGAAATACTCGAGGAATCATCAGTTATTAAAGCTGAATTACCTCAAAAATATAAGTTAGTTATAAAAACCAATTATACTCTTCTGCAAGTATATGAAGTGATCAGCTCCATTGTTTCCTATATTATGCATAATACTCAACATAGCGCGCAAGGGTTATTTTACGACAATAAAGTTCCCCCATTTATAAGGGTTATTCTTCTCAGTCTTGCATCATGAGTCCGTACCACAACAATATGGTTTGGATTGCTTTCAAAGAAATAATATGATTTCAACATATAATTAGTTCATAATAAATAGAACGTTTCATGCTTTAATAAATATTAGTCTAGGTAAAACAAATAGCTGAGACATGGCTCGTAAATAGTTCAAATAGAATAAGAATCAATTGCACTATGTGCAAATAACAATAATCATTACAGATGTGAATAACCAACAATAATTATTCACTAATATGTTAAAAAATAATAACTCGAGTTTGAGTTAGAGAACGTGTAATAAATGCAAATATTCAATAAATATCATAGATGTGGAATAATCAACAATAATTATCCACTAACATGCTTGAAAAATAATAACTCGAGTTTGAGTTAGGAAACTTGCATATTAATAACAACTTGCACAATATGTGAATATCAATAAATATCATAGATGTAGAATAATCAACAATAATTATCCACTAACATGCTTAAAACATAATAACTCTAGTTTGAGTTAGGAAACTTGCCTGTTTAACGAGCTACGATTAACTAGCTTTAATTAAAACTCTTGGAATGACCTAACATTGACAATTTTGGTCTAGTATTTAGTACTACGTATAATCGTACGTCTATGCGCTTACTTATGATATTATCTAGCAAATAATTCAATCACAATGTACACATAATATAATGTACCATCATAAATCCTATAAGATATTTAATAAATCTTAGGTTAATGATTTAATAAATTTATCAAGTTTTTCTTAAATAATAAACACTTATTAGACCCTTAAACAATTTATCATAATGGTTTAATTAATGAGTCATTTAAATTATCTCCATTTATTAACTCTATCTTCCTTTAATTACCATTTAATATTAGTTAAATAGTAATTAATTATTTACTTTTAGTTATTATTAAATAAATAATAACTAGTTACACCTACTTATTATTTAATGTTAATTAAATATTGAATAATTAATATTATTTGTCTTTAATTATTATTTAATATTAATTAAGTAATAATTAATTAATCATTTATCCTTGAATAATAAATAATTGATTTATCAGTCCTTAATTATTCATTACTATTAATAAATGAACAATTAATTAACCTTTGTCCTTATTTAATATTAATTAATTTATTATTTATCCTTGAATAATAAATAATTAATTTACTTCATAAATCTTTAATTATTCTTTCTTATTAAATTAAGAATAATTAATTAACATTTGTTCTTATTTATTATTTAATTAATTAATTATTTATCCTTGAATAATAAATAATTAATTTACTTCATAAGTCTTTAATTATTCTTTCTTATTAACTTAAGAATAATTAATTATCATTTATTCTTATTAATTAATTAATTAATTATCCTTGAATAATAAATAATTAATTTACTTCATAATTCTTTAATTATTCTTTCTTATTAACTTAAGAATAATTAATTATCATTTAATCTTATTTATTATTTAATATTAACTAAATAATAAATAATTACTTTATAAATTTTATGTCAATGTAAGTAAGTAATTACATTATTACATAATCTTACTTAAGCATTCTTTAATCATTATTTAATATTAATCAATGGTTTAACCCTATTTATTATTTAATTTTAGTTAAATAATCAATAGTTACTTTATTATTACTAACTCTACTTAATTATCACCTAATACTACTTAGATAATAATTAAATAGTTAATTACATTCAAATTTCATGTAATTAGTTTAATAATCCATTAATTGCATTAAAAATTATAAATTAGTAAGTTTTAAAGTGATTTAAATGGGTTTAAACCACTAATTACTTAATATATAATTAGCTAACTGCCCAAAAAAATTTTGGATTAAATATATTAATATTCTTCAGAATTTTAGAAAAATTTGGGTCCAAGAACCACCGTCGGAACCGGCCGGAAAGTGGACGAACCGGTCTCCGGAAAGTTCCGACCGGTTCGGTTCCCGCTGAACCCGAACCGGCAGTAGCTTTTTAGGATTTTTGATTTTTTTCCCACATTTGGGGTCCTTCACTAAAACTTGAATAAAATGAAATCTACAACTCCGATTTGGGTCCAATCAGACTCGTTGGATTCGTATCTTCCCGAACTATAGTTTTCATTCAGCAAACATCAAATTTGGATCTATTTTTGTTTCGGAAATTGGTCCAGAAGTGACTGCTCTTGCACATGAGTTTTTTAGTTGAGGTGTTTTAGTAATAAATCCATATCTCACTCATTTTTTAACATTTTTACATACTTTTAAGGGGGTTTTCTCTTAACTCATAGTTCTATCATTCCAATAAACAAAATTACAAAAACTATTTGTAGATTTCAAAATGAAAAGCATTGATCACCCCTTTAAATTAGGGTTTTTCCCAAAACTACCTTAGCTTCCTTTTTTCCATAATTTTCCAACATAAACTATATAGATGGACATGTTAAACATATTATACTCAAGATATATCATTCATATAAGAGTTTAACCTATTAGAACTTACACTTCCATGAATCTTTTACAAGATCACATAGAACATACACAATATAAAAACTAGGGTTTGATTTCCTTTCCTTGTCTTGTGGGATGCTCTTATTTTCTTTCCAAAGTAAACTAGGAACTTGGGATGCATGGACAATATTCTCCTCCCTCTTACTTAGAATTCGAACCTCTCCTCTCTCTCTTGCTCTCTTTGTGTTCTTGCTAATTGAGAGAAAAATAGAAGAAGTAGAAGAATGGTGGAGGAGGAAAATGAAATGAAGATAAATATAATGTTGGTGAATTGGAGTGGAATGCTAATATCCCCCATGTTTCTTTTGCCCCTTGGACAAAAGGGTAAGCCTTATCCCTTCCTAATCATGCCTAATCATACCATTAAGGTTGCTAATTAGGCTTTCCACCAATGGGAGCATGACACACTTACCCTTGTGTGTAAGAGTTTCTACTTATGAAACTTGATTAGCTTAATTTCTTTGCCTTAAAAGGCCTAATATGGCTGGTCCCATATACCCAATAACCCATCCATTTTGCCTTTATTTTAATGCAAAAATTAGATTAATCAAAAGTCTAAAATACCCTTAATCTAGTAGGCTAAGTGTGGACTTGCATTTTATTTCTTTTGGGCTTTTCCTTTAATTGTTTTGGGCTATGTAATAAACATAATTTAACAATTTTAATATATATTATCCTAATTGTTTATTTAGGGTTTCTATTCCCAATCTTATAGAATTTAATTAATATACATGTAACTTTAACTCATAACCTAATTAGGTTTAAAATAATTATTCAATTGGATATAATAAAATTAATCTCTTAAGTTAGTATAATTATTCAATACTAATAATTCTTCAATACTATAACCCTTAGGTTATTTAATTATCTCACCTAATGTATAATTAGGTTATGAAGCTTTCCTTTTTAATGAAATCTATATATATATATATATATATATATATATATATATATATATATATATATATATATATATATATATATATATATACGGTCCGTCTCTAAAGCAAACCTTAAAGAGCGAACCAAAGACGAACCGTCGTCTTTGGTTTCTATGGCGACAGTTCGACCCGTCGCCAAAGACTACATGGCTATGGCGACGAATCGAACTGTCGCCATAGACACCAAAGACGACGGTTCGTCTTTGGTTCGCTTTTTAAGGTTCGCTTTAGAGACTCTCCATATATATATATATATATATATATATATATATATATATATATATATATATATATATATATATATATATATATATATATATTTAGCAATACACATTTCCATACAGTCCTCACATATTTATTCACTATATAATAGTCATACTAATTAATCATTTAAAGATTATAAATATTTCTATTTAACATTCAAGGCAAACACTCAAACTATGTTAATGTTTGAACATATATAACTTATCTTACTCTTCCTTAATCAACTTGATTAAGTATTGATCTTAGTTAATTTGAAATAACTAAATTAACTATCTTGTTTAATTTATATCTCATAACACATATTCACTTATAAACTAAAAAAAACTTATTCGTAAAAAAATTTAAGGATATAATCATATAAAGTTCTCGGTCCTTACAGATTCCATGTTTTTTCAATAATTCTAATTTAAAATAAATTTGTTTATTTTTGAATTGGAATAGGATTCCATGTTGATTGAATAAAGGAGTTTATTCACATATGGAATATGATTCCATGTTTTCTAAAATTAAATATGTTTAATTTTGATAAGTAATAAGATTCAACATATTTTATTTTTCTAGCAATTTTAAGTTAAAATAAAGGAGTTTATTTTGTACTTGAAAGTGAATTCCTTGTTAATTAAAATAAAAGAATTTATTTTGATTCAAAATTTGATTAAAAATAAAGGAGTTTATTTTTATTCAAAATTGGATAAAATAAAATAAAGGAGTTTATTTTGATTTTGGCTTTTGATTAAAATAAAAGAGATTATTTTAATTCAAAATTAGATTTTATGCTAACTATAATTGCCCATTAAATTGATATCAATGTATATACTGAATGTTTATTATTCATGAGATGAATATAATTTATTGATGCATATGTTGATATATATGATAATAAATGTGATTGAATATGGACTATTGATTAATGTGATTAGATTTTATTTTAGTTGGATGCGTGAATGTATGAGTTTTATTATATGTGGTATGCGTACATCGTCTTCTCTAGTTTTTTCTTGATGTAAATTCTATCTCCCACCTATGTACTTCCCCTTGACTGCTGATCAAGGTTTTTGTAAGACCCCGAATTTTATGAAATAAAAATATTTAATTTTTTTATAGTTACTATTCACGAGTTACTATTCAAAAGTTACTATTCATGAGTTACTATTCACGAGTTACTATTCACGAAGCATGATAATTTTTTTTAAGAAAGCACTACTCAATAATTGTTACAGTAATTACTATTTAATATTTTATTTTATTGATTCAATAATTGCTGCGTTGATATTTTATATTATTGTTGTATCAATAATTGTCACTGTACAGTATTTTCTATTATCGGAGCAATAATTCATATTATCTGAATAATATTATTAGATAACATTATTGGCAAAGTCTAGAAAGCTCTGTCTAAGGTGAGGTTTGGTCATCTAATTGCGCGCCAGTAAGGAGAAATCCTTATTGGAAAGCCCCCTCTTTCCTGGGAACTGTCTGGTTGTCAGTAATGTGATTCTGTAATATTATTTATGAATAATTAATTATTAATTTTTATGATAAGAAAAATATTTATTTTATGTGGATATAGACGGAAAAAAATTTTAATGTGACAATTGTTGAAAATTGTTATTTTATCTTTTCTGATAAGATAATTCATTTAGTATATTATTATATTTTAATAATATAATAATAGTGATATTTTTACAATGAATGTGTGATATATGAATAAATAAAGAGGAAGAGTATTTTTGTTGTATTAAATGTTTAACACATGTTAAACATGTTGGTGGACACAATTTTTGACTGAAATTTGATTATAGCTTGTAAAATCGCCCGTTTGTGGATTTCGATCAATTTCTGTTTGGAATTTGAAAAAACTTTCTTCTGCAAAGTTGCAGAAAATTAAATTTCCTAAAAAATGAACATAAGATTTAAAATTTTCTAATAAAAGGGCTATTTATTATGAATTATTGAAGTTCCGGAATAATTGATTTTTGAAGTTTTAAATATTTTTTAAAAGAAATACATGTTTGGTGTGTTTGTGAGACCCACTTGCATGTGTTTGTGGCTGAATTCAGATGGAAAGGTATGCGTAAGAAAATAATATAAATATATTAATATTTTATAAAATTTTCTGCTTTGGTGTTCTAAGTAATTTCCTATAAATAAGGTGCTTAGGTTATAATTGAAAATCACACCAGAAACTGAAATTTTCTCTCTCTATATTATCGAGCATATTTTGTGAATATTTAGATATCTTGAGTATTGCTATACGGTGCAAGTTCGTTCAGCGTTATATCCGACATTCCAGTACTGTTCTTTTGAGGTAAGGGATTGTAAGGGTTATTATGTTTTTCAGTTTCGTAATTTTTCTGACCTTCAAAAATTCTGAAAATATTTGAAATGATAATTTGATGAGTTTTGTTGATTGTGTTCAAAAATGGCGATTTTTTGATATATAGATTAAGAGTTATGGATTTTATGAGAAAAGACTATTTTAAAAGTAAACGCTTATAACTCCTTGTGGTTAACTCCAAAATTGATGAAATTTTAATTGGGAGTACATGTATATAACAGAAGTATACCGCGTAAATTTTAGAAGTTTTGGACAAAAGTACAATTTATGATAAATGTCTAAATATTCGACAGTTTTGGCCATATGAAAAATAGTAAATGAATTTTAAAAATCCTGAAAAAATATATATTCGATATGGGACTATATTATGCTAAATCCCAGAAAAGAAATATTTTTGGAACTGATTTGGTATTTTTCATAAAAAATGGTCTAGTTATGAGTAAATGAATTAAATATGTTACGTGAAGTAAGAAATTTAAAAAATAGGATTTTATGGCTTAAGAATCCTATATAAGGTATATGCAGATTTTTGATAAAGGTTTTGATTATCGGTGATGAAATCTTATGAGTTTGGCATTTTAGAATGATTAAATACATTAATTAGTAAAGTATAAATAATTAAAATAAATTATTTATAAGTTTAAGAAATGATTAAGATATTGTGGTAATATTAATAATATTAGATTATGAGATTATTAAGTGATTTAGAACATTTGGATTAAAGTGTTATGAAATCATTGATTTATGAATCTTATTCTTGAAATTAAATGCAATTGATGATCATATTGTTTTTATTATCATATATAACATTTTTATAATTCCGATGATGATATTTCTCTTTGACTTAAGTGTAAAGATGAGTAGATTATTGGTATGATCGTAACTATGAATTCTCTTTGGCCAGTAGTGCAAAGATGAATTTATTAGTATGATTATGAACATGAACTGTGATTTAGTATAACCATGATCTTTGATGTTTCAGGTAAAGACAGGTGATGAAAATTATCTTCGTTCTAGATGAGAAAAGGAATTTGGAACCACAAACATGATTATGAGTTATTCATATGATTATTGACAGGAACTGTTGATTGATGTTACATGGATAAAACATTGTTGGTGGACTTTTAACATAGAGAAATTAATAGACATTATGGTCTATTTGACTCTTCTAATGGATTGCTAGTACCGCTGCAACTGTGGTTGAAAAATTTATCATCTACCATATGTTCTAAATCTTTGATTTATTTCTGGCGAAGGCTATTGATAATTTAATTATCTTTAGTCATGATATTCTTTACTGGGCTAGCGTGCTCACCCTTTTGTTTTACAATTCTTTTTAGGTAATAAGAGTGTTGCCGGGTCGAGCGGGGGTAACAGGGGAATAGAACGGTGGTCTCTAGCTGTGAAGGTTCTCCCTAAACAGTATGGAAATAATTTTATTGAGAACTTTGAAATAGTGTGTTGTATTTTATACATCATTTAGTAGTTATATTTGGTGAATCAAATAGGGTGAGGCGAACCCAACGTTGGAAGGGTGTTTTGCCACTATCATACAAGATGTCTAATGACATGCGACTTCGTGTTATCATAAGACAAGGTTGTGCACATCCACTTGCTGAGTATATCTACAAACACTACTTATATGATCTTGGAGTTTGGTTGAAGTATAATTCTCAATTAGAGACGGTGGAGATAATGATATGTCAAGAGAAGAATCACCATTGGAAAGAATATGATAGTAATCTTCTCATTTTTCTTTGGGATTTATTGGGTCAACCAAGGATAATTCTGTGGGCATATGATATCTATCATAACCTAGATGCATGGCCTCCCATGTACGAAGGTTTTCTTGAGCACTTCCCAAAGATTTTAATTTTTAAAACAGTTATTGACTGTACCTTTATGTAAGGTGACATTGTGACGTGCTATCCACGGTTGGGACATGAGTCACAGTTGGTATATATTTGTATCAAAACTCACAACATATGTGTTGTTGTATTTTTCACGACAATTGTAGTAATAAAGTTGTAGTTATTCTCTATACCATGTATTTGGTGACTCAGAATAAGTTGGATGGATTGGACCTATTTTGGGGGTATCACAGTTGGTATCAGAGCTTAGGGATATGATCTATGGTGGAGATCGGGAAATAGAACTAGGAGGGGAGAGACGAGTAAATCCTTCGCTAATGTGTCCTACCTAAGCTGAATTTTCTTACTTAAGTTGACAAATTGTGATATGTCAATTAACCTTTGTTTTGAAGTTATATTCTAGAATGATATCTGAAATACAGGAGATGAGAAATGGAGAAATCATGATGACCGGGGAGATAGAATCTGAAATGAAAGCAAGGTATTCTCAACTTTTCGAAATACCAGGTACGTAAATTTCGGGGATGAAATTTCATAAGGAGGGGAGATTGTAAGACCCCGAATTTTATGAAATAAAAATATTAAATTTTTTTATAGTTATTATTCACGAGTTACTATTCACGAGTTACTATTAATGAGTTACTATTCACGAGTTAATATTCACGAGTTACTATTCACGAAGCATGATGATTTTTTTAAGAAGGCACTACTCAATAATTATTACAGTAATTACTGTTCAATATTTTATTTTATTAATTCAATAATTGCTGCGTTGATATTTTATATTATTGTTGTATCAATAATTGTCACTGCACAGTATTTTCTATTATCGGAGCAATAATTCATATTATCTGAATAATATTATTAGATAAAATTATTGGCAATGTCTAGAAAGTTCTGTCTAAGGAGAGGTTTGGTCATCTAATTGCGCGCCAGTAAGGAGAAATCCTTATTGGAAAGCTCCCTCTTTCTTGGGAACTGCATGGTTGTCAGTAATGTGATTCTGTAATATTATTTGTGAATAATTAATTATTAATTTTTATGATGAGAAAAATATTTATTTTATGTAGATATAGATGGAGAAAATTTTTAATGTGACAATTGTTGAAAATTGTTATTTTATCTTTTCTGATAAGATAATTCATTTAGTATATTATTATATTTTAATAATATAATAATGGTGATATTTTTACAATGAATGTGTGATATATAAATAAATGAGGAGGAAGAGTATTTTTATTGCATTAAATATTTAACACATGTTAAACATGTTGGTGGACACAATTTTTGACTGAAATTTGATTATAGCCTGTAAAATCGCATGTTTGTGGATTTCGGTCAATTTCTGTTTGGAATTTGGAAAATCTTTCTTCTGCAAAGTTGTAGATAATTAAATTTCCTATGAGATTGACATAAGATTTAAATTTTTTTGATAAAAGAGCTATTTATTATGAATTATTGAAGTTCTAGAATAATTGATTTTTAAAGTTTTAAATATTTTGTAAAAGAAAAACATGTTTGGTGTGTTTGTGAGACCCACTTGCATGTGTTTGTGGCTGAATTCAGATGGCAAGGTGTGCGTAAGAAAATAATAAAAATATATTAATATTTTATTAAATTTTCTACTTTGGTGTTCTAAGCAATTTCCTATAAATAGGGTGCTTAGGTTAGAATTGAAAACCACACAAGAAACTGAAGTTTTCTCTCTCTATATTATCGAGCATATTTTGTGAGTATTTAGATATCTTGAGTATTGCTATACGGTGCAAGTTCGTTCAGCGTTATATCCGACATTCCAGTACTGCTCTTTTAAGATAAGGGATTGTAAGGGTTATTATGTTTTTCAGTTTCGTAATTTTTCTGACCTTCAAAAATTCTAAAAAAATTTAAAATGATAATTTGATGAGTTTTGTTGATCGTGTCCAAAAATGGCGATTTTTGAATATATAGATTAAGAGTTATGAATTTTATGAGAAAAGACTATTTTAAAAGTAAACGCTTATAACTCCTTGTGGTTAACTCCAAAATTAGTAAAATTTTTATTGGGAGTACATGTATATAACAAAAGTATATCGTGTAAATTTCAGAAGTTTTGGACAAAAGTGCAATTTATGAAAAATGTCTAAATATTCGACAGTTTTGGCCATATAAAATATAGTAAATGAATTTTAAACATTCTGAGAAAAATATATGTTCAATATGTGACTATATTATGTTAAATCTCAGAAAAGAAATATTTTTAGAACTGATTTGGTATTTTAATTGAAAATGGTCTAGTTATGAGTAAATGAATTAAATATGTTATGTGAAGTAGGAAATTTGAAAAATTAGATTTTATAGTTTAAGAATACTATATAAGATATATGCAGATTTTTTATGAGGGTTTTGATTATTGGTGATGAAATCTTATGAATTTGGTATTTTAGAATGATTAAATACATTAATTAGTAAAGTATAAACAATTAAAATAAATTGTTTATAAGTTTAAGAAATAATTAAGATATTGTGGTAATATTAATAATATTAGATTATGAGATTATTAAGTGATTTATAACATTTGGATTAAGGTGTTATGAAATCATTGATTTATGAATCTTATTCTTGAAATTAAATGCAGTTGTTGATCATATTATTTTTATTATCATATATAATATTTTTATAATTCCGGTGATGATATTTCTCTTTGACTTAAGTGTAAAGATGGGTAGATTATTGGTATGATCGTGATTATGGGTTCTCTTTGGCCAGTAGTGCAAAGATGAATTTATTAGTATGATTATGAACATGAACTGGGATTTGGTATAACCACGATCTTTGATGTTTCAAGTAAAGACAGGTGATGAAAATTATCTTCGTTCTAAATGAGAAAAGGAATTTGGAACCATAAATATGATTATGAGTTATTCATATGATTGTGGACAGGAACTGTTGATTGATGTTACAGGGATAAAATATTTTTGGTGAACTTTTAACATAGAGAAGATAATAGACATTATGGTCTATTTAACTCTTCTAATGGATTGCTCGTTCCGCTGCAACTATGGTTGAAAAATTTTATCATCTACCATATGTTCTAAATATCTGATAATTTAATTATCTTTAGTCATGATATTCTTTATTGGGCTAGCGTGCTCACCCTTTTACTTCACAATTTCTTTCAGGTAATAAGAGTGTTTCCGGGTCGAGCGGGGGTAACAGGGGAATAGAACGGTGGTCTCTAGCTGTGAAGGTTCTCCCTAAACAGTATGGAAATAATTTTATTGAGAACTTTGAAATAGTGTGTTATATTTTATACATCATTTAGTAGTTATATTTGGTGAATCAAATAGGGTGAGGCGAACCCAACGTTGGAAGGGTGTTTTGCCACTATCATACAAGATGTCTAATGACATGCGACTTCGTGTTATCATAAGACAAGGTTGTGCACATCCACTTGCTGAGTATATCTACAAACACTACTTATATGATCTTGGAGTTTGGTTAAAGTATAATTCTCAATTAGAGACGGTGGAGATAATGATATGTCAAGAGAAGAATCACCATTGGAAAGAATATGATAGTAATCTTCTCATTTTTCTTTGGGATTTATTGGGTCAACCAAGGATAATTCTGTGGGCATATGATATCTATCATAACCTACATGCATGGCCTCCCATGTACGAAGGTTTTCTTGAGCACTTCCCAAAGATTTTAATTTCTAAAACAGTTATTGACTGTACCTTTATGTAAGGTGACATTGTGACGTGCTATCCACGGTTGGGACATGAGTCACAGTTGGTATATATTTATATCAAAACTCACAACATATGTGTTGTATTTTTCACGATAATTATAGTAATAAAGTTGTAGTTATTTTCTGTACCATGTATTTGGCGCCTCAGGATAGGTTGGATGGATTGGACCTATTTTAGGGGCGTCACAGTTGGTATCAGAGCTTAGGGATATGATCCCTGGCGGAGATCGGGGAATAGAACTAGGAGGGGAGAGACGAGTAAATCCTTCGCTAGTGTCTCCTACCTAAGCTGAATTTTCTTACTTAAGTTGACAAATTGTGATATGTCAATTAACCTTTGTTTTGAAGCTGTATTCTAGAATGATATCTGAAATACAAGAGATGAGCAATGGAGAAATCATGATGACCGGGGAGATAGAATCTAAATTGAAAGCAAGGTATTCTCAACTCTTCGAAATACTAGGTACGTAAATTTTGGGGACGAAATTTCATAAGAAGGGGAGATTGTAAGACCCCGAATTTTATGAAATAAAAATATTCAATTTTCTTATAGTTACTATTCACGAGTTACTATTCATGAGTTACTATTCACGAGTTACTATTCACGAAGCATGATAATTTTTTTTAAGAAGGCACTACTCAATAATTGTTACAATAATTACTGTTCAATATTTTATTTTATTAATTCAATAATTGCTGCGTTGATATTTTATATTATTGTTGTATCAATAATTGTCACTGCACAGTATTTTCTATTATCGGAGCAATAATTCATATTATCTGAATAATATTATTAGATAACATTATTGGCAATGTCTAGAAAGTTCTGTCTAAGGAGAGGTTTTGTCATCTAATTACGCGCCAGTAAGTAGAAATCCTTATTGGAAAGCCCCCTTTTTCCTGAGAACTGCCTAGTTGTCAGTAATGTGATTCTATAATATTATTTGTGAATAATTAATTATTAATTTTTATGATAAGAAAAATATTTATTTTATGTGGATATAGATGGAAATTTTTTTTTAATGTGACAATTGTTGAAAATTGTTATTTTATCTTTTTTGATAAGATAATTCATTTAGTATATTATTATATTTTAATAATATAATAATGGTGATATTTTTACAATGATTGTGTGATATATGAATAAATGAGGAGGAAAGGTATTTTTGTTGCATTAAATGTTTAACACATGTTAAACATGTTGGTGGACACAATTTTTGACTGAAATTTGATTATAGCTTGTAAAATCGCCCGTTTGTGGATTTCGGTCAATTTCTGTTTGAAATTTGAAAAAACTTTCTTCTGCAAAGTTGTAGAAAATTAAATTTCCTATGTAATGTGCATAAGATTTAAAATTTTCTAATAAAAGAGTTATTTATTATGAATTATTGAAGTTCCGGAATAATTAATTTTTGAAGTTTTAAATATTTTTTAAAAGAAAAACATGTTTGGTGTGTTTGTGAGACCCACTTGCATGTGTTTGTGGCTGAATTCAGATGGCAAGGTGTGCGTAAGAAAATAATATAAATATATTAATATTTTATTAAATTTTCTGCTTTGGTGTTCGAAGCAATTTCCTATAAATAGGGTGCTTAGGTTAGAATTGAAAATCACACCAGAAACTGAAGTTTTCTCTCTCTATATTATCGAGCATATTTTGTGAGTATTTAGATATCTTGAGTATTGCTATACGGTGCAAGTTCGTTCAGCGTTATATCCGACATTCCAGTACTGTTCTTTTGAGGTAAAGGATTGTAAGGGTTATTATATTTTTCAGTTTCGTAATTTTTCTGACCTTCAAAAATTTTGAAAAAATTTAAAATGATAATTTGATGAGTTTTGTTGATTGTGTCCTAAAATGGCGATTTTTGGATATATAGATTAAGAGTTATGGATTTTATGAGAAAAGACTATTTTAAAAGTAAACGCTTATAATTCCTTGTGGTTAACTCTAAAATTGATGAAATTTTTATTAGAAGTACATGTATAAAATAGAAGTATACCGTGTAAAGTTCAGAAGTTTTGGACAAAAGTACAATTTATGATAAATGTCTAAATATTCGGCAGTTTTGGCCATGTGAAAAATAGTAAATGAATTTTAAAAATTTTGAAAAAAATATATGTTCAATATGGGACTATATTATGCTAAATTCCAGAAAAGAAATATTTTTGGAACTGATTTGGTATTTTTTATGAAAATGGTTTAGTTATGAGTAAATGAATTAAATATGTTATGTGAAGTAAGAAATTTGTAAAATACGATTTTATGGCTTAAGAATCCTATATAAGGTATATGCAGATTTTTGATGAGGGTTTTGATTATCGGTGATGAAATCTTATGAGTTTGGCATTTTAGAATGATTAAATACATTAATTAGTAAAGTATAAATAATTAAAATAAATTGTTTATAAGTTTAAGAAATGATTAAGATATTGTGGTAATATTAATAATATTAGATTATGAGATTATTAAGTGATTTAGAACATTTGGATTAAAGTGTTATGAAATCATTGATTTATGAATCTTATTCTTGAAATTAAATGCAATTGATGATCATATTGTTTTTATTATCATATATAACATTTTTATAATTCCGATGATGATATTTCTCTTTGACTTAAGTGTAAAGATGAGTAGATTATTGGTATGATCGTAACTATGAATTCTCTTTGGCCAGTAGTGCAAAGATGAATTTATTAGTATGATTATGAACATGAACTGTAATTTAGTATAACCATGATCTTTGATGTTTCAGGTAAAGACAGGTGATGAAAATTATCTTCGTTCTAGATGAGAAAAAGAATTTGGAACCACAAACATGATTATGAGTTATTCATATGATTATTGACAGGAACTGTTGATTGATGTTACATGGATAAAACATTGTTGGTGGACTTTTAACATAGAGAAATTAATAGACATTATGGTCTATTTGACTCTTCTAATGGATTGCTCGTTCCGCTGCAACTGTGGTTGAAAAATTTATCATCTACCATATGTTCTAAATCTTTGATTTATTTCTGGCGAAGGCTATTGATAATTTAATTATCTTTAGTCATGATATTTTTTACTGGGCTAGCGTGCTCACCCTTTTATTTCACAATTCCTTTCAGGTAATAAGAGTGTTGCCGGGTCGAGCGGGGGTAACAGGAGAATAGAACGGTGGTCTCTAGCTGTGAAGGTTCTCCCTAAACAGTATAGAAATAATTTTATTGAGAACTTTGAAATAGTGTGTTATATTTTATACATCATTTAGTAGTTATATTTGGTGAATCAAATAGGGTGAGGCGAACCCAACGTTGGAAGGGTGTTTTGCCACTATCATACAAGATGTCTAATGACATGCGACTTCGTGTTATCATAAGACAAGGTTGTGCACATCCACTTGCTGAGTATATCTACAAACACTACTTATATGATCTTGGAGTTTGGTTAAAGTATAATTCTCAATTAGAGACGGTGGAGATAATGATATGTCAAGAGAAGAATCACCATTGGAAAGAATATGATAGTAATCTTCTCATTTTTCTTTGGGATTTATTGGGTCAACCAAGGATAATTCTGTGGGCATATGATATCTATCATAACCTAGATGCATGGCCTCCCATGTACGAAGGTTTCCTTGAGCACTTCTCAAAGATTCTAATTTCTAAAACAGTTATTGACTTTACCTTTATGTAAGGTGCCACTGTGAGATGCTGTCCACGGTTGGGACATGTGTCACATTTGGTATATATTTGTATCCAAACTCACAGCAGATGTGTTGTTGTATTTTATACGATAATTGTTGTAATAAAGTTGTAGTTGTTTTCTGTACCATGTATTTGGCGACTCAGAATGGGTTGGATAGAATGGACCTATTTTGGGGTCGTTACATCAGCCTCGGATAAACCAAATGCAAAGGGAAGTTTCTTCATGCTTTCCCATTTCAAAATTACTCGTAAAGTCAATTGCTTGTAATTTCATTCCATATTAATCTCCATGTAATGGGAAATATGAAGAAATATGTGTACATACATATTTTACAAATATTAACATGGTATCCTGTATTACAACAGCTAACATCCGTTTTGCAGGATAATACTCCTAAAACGGATACATCATATAGCATGTCAACATTTATACATTCCCTAAAACTAAACTACGTCAGTTTTTCATAACGAAACAATCGGGCCTATTACCCGGTCAAAGTACAAAAAGGCCACGAGCCTACAGCCAATTATGTCTTCATCTGACCAGACTAATCTTAATCCTATCTCCCGTGAAGAATTCGACGGATTAAGTAAACAAATCACAGATTTGGTTGTTCTGCTTAAAAAACTACACCAATCTACTCAGGGTACAAGGATACCCATACATACTAAATCCTCTACACATGGAGGAACACAAGGTGCAGACAAGGAAGCTCCCGTACCTGATGCTCAGTTGGATACAACCAACAAAATTCATGATACTACCCATCCCAAAGAAGATCTAGACACCGGTGATATCAAGAAGAAAGTCTTTCAAATGGAAAAGACCATATGTTCTATCAAAGGGATTGGAGCACATGGGAGTGTTTCATATGTCGACCTTTGTATATTCCCTGGTGTGCATTATCTAGAGAAGTTCAAGACTCCTGACTTTGAAAAATATGACGGGTTAGGAGACCCTTACACACATTTGAAGGTATTCATTGGAGAACTCGGATCTTATGCTGAGGATGAGAAGCTCAGGATGCAGCTATTCCAAAAGAGTTTGACTGGAGAAGCCCGATCGTGGTATACCAGACTAGACAACTCCAAGATACATAGCTGGGAAGAGTTAGCTCATGCCTTCCTTACTCATTACAGCTTCCAGTCACAGATGGCCCCTGAACGGTACCAAATTACTAAAGTCAGGAAGCAAACCAATGAATCTTTCAGAGAGTATGCTCAAAGGTGGAGGCGCCTTGCAGCTCAAGTTGTTCCTTCTGTGAATGAGTCTGAGATGGTGATGACCTTCATAGACATACAAGAAGCTCCTTTCTATGAGAGAATCTTAGCTGGTATTGGCAAACCATGAAAGTAGTATGCACACAAGCCAATCATGTTTGATGATAAAGCATATACATTGTAACAATCTTATTCACTTATTAATAAAAAGTATAAATTTATTAAAGGCTTTTAATTATCTACATGATGTTTTATAATATGTGATAAACCCATAGTTTTAAGCAATACTTTTAGAATAATGATGATGATCATTCTAATGAGATCTAAATTCTTAGAAAGCTTAACACTAAAATAGTTTTCAATCGTCGGATTACTAAATTGGGGATTAATGAATCCGGATAGATTGGTACATACGTTGCTTGCTCATTGGATGAGGATGATTGATCTCATGATCATTTGTGTGGAGACACTAAAGCAAGTATGTGGATGCTTATTAGAGAATAAGTTCACTGAACGTGGCTCGCTAAGGAATACCTAATGGAGTTTTACTTGCCTGTCAATAGGAATTCCTGTAGTGATAGTAGTACAAGTGATCCTTGGACTTTAGATCATCATAGTATCTTGTGTATGATGAATTATACTTTGACTTATTCCTTAAGACCCTTAGGGTATATCAAATGATATGCTTGGGTATAATAAGTCGTACATGGAGATAATGTATGATCACTAAAGAATCTATCACTTCTAGTAAAAGAAGAAAAATATCCTATGTGATTCGATAAATGACAACCCAGTAGTCCTTGGCCAAGGCAGAATGAAATTAGAAAGGAGTTTCTAATTTGTATTATTTGGTGTTGTGCATTTAAGAGTCGAAATACATATAATTAAATAAAATAAGACTTGACAGTAATTCCATGTCTTATATTTAATTGGGACACTGTATGGTGGAAGGATTGAATTGTACGGTAACTATTTACTCAAAGGTTCTTTTATAATTAATGTTGAAATCTATATTATCTGGAAAGTTGTTGATCGCTAGGGAGGCTTATCCCTATTGTAGAATAAATATTATTTATTTAAATAAATTAATATTTTAATTTATTTATTTAAATAAGATTAGAATTGTTTTAATTGATTTATTCACAACCGGTTTAATATGGAGAACCTAAAGGGTCACACCATAAAAGAAAGAATAATTATTTAAGAAGTTAATTGCATAATCGTAATAATAAGTTAAGTATATTTAATTTAATCTATGGTGATAGAATAAATTAAATAGCTTAATATTTATTATTTAATATTTTGAAAATATTAAATATAAATTAATAAGAGGAGTCTTATTATTATTATTACTATTATTATTATTTAATTCCTAAAGGAGTTTAGAAATTAATTAATAAAAGTACTCTCATATATCCTAATAAGATTAGGAGACTAATTAATTAAAAGAGTTTAATTAATTATTCCTAATAAGATTGGGAGCCTAATTAATTAAAGGAGTTTAATTAATTAAAATAAAACCCAATTCCTTAATTGTTAAGGAGGGTTGCTCACATCTATAAATAAAAAAAGTATTATTATGGGTGTTTGTGTGGTTGTTGACTTTTTCACAACATACGTAATTCCAATTATTGGAAAGTACGCTCCTTTTCTATGAGAGATAGAAAACTAGAGTTTTGTCAAACACTCATCTTCTTGAATCTTTCTTCTTCTTTGGTGGATCACCTCTAGAGGCCAAACACTTGGGTGGCTAACGTTGATCAAAGGAAGGAACCAAATCCGGTGGATTCAAGTTGAACGCGAAAAAGATTGGAGGTGAACTTGTACCTGAGGAAGCTCGAATATTCAAGGGTATGATTCTTGTTCTTCATATCTTTTCGTTTAATTAATAATTGTGCATAAAGGATGATCCGGATATATAGTTTTTAAAATTTTAAACTCTGATTTTCCAAGTTTTCGCTTATTTTGTGCAATTTGATTTCGTCCAAGAATATTTCAAACCTAACAAACCATTCTCTAAAATGATTAAACATGGGGAGATGGCTAAGATGAGATTGAAGTCAGGAATGATTCAAGACCTAGCTGTCGTTGAGCACATCCAGTCCAAAAATTATGGAAACAACCCCCGGAGGGTCCATAAAAAGAAAGAGGAGAATGTTTCCTTGATACTACAAGGTCAGAAAGGCGGTCAGAATACGCCTATCCAAAGGAGAAATTACTCCCCATTCCAAGCATAGTCTTCAAACCCTCCATTACCTAAAGGTGGAGAAGTCAGACGCACTCGAGTGTTCACACCCCTAAGGGACTCACTTGAGAACATTCTCAATCTTCTGACCACTCAGAAGAAAATTACTCATCTTCTTCCACCAGCAAACCCAAACGGGAAGGGTTTCAATGCTACTCGAAAGTGTGCTTATCATGCCGGGGCTCTGAGACATGATACTCAGGATTGTTGGGCCTTGAAACACAAGATCCAAGATTTAGTAGACAGCGGTGAGATCGTGGTCACCAAGCACGATCAACCACATGTGCAAGACAACCCCCTTCCTCAACACAAAGAAGAAGAGGTCAACATGATTAATTGGAGCAGTGGACAGAGTTCCAATTTTAATGGTGGATCTTCCCAGACCAGCAAGGATAATGCTGACAAGTGGGACTATGCAAAGTTCCAGTTTATGATGGAACGAAAAATGAATGCTCTACGTAAGCAACTCAACCAATTGGCAGAACTGGTGGTCCATCAGCACCAAGTCACATGCCAATTATTTGATATGGAGCATGCCAGTCTCCTTCCTCTTGTTACAAACACTCCACCGCGTACTCCAGAAAATGAAACACTGGAAAAAAAATTGCCAAAAGAGCAAATGCCAAAACCCGTCGGGATTTTGCCAACAAAAGGGAATTTACATACCTAGGCCAACCGATGGAAGAAATACTGCAGATGCTGATAAATGAAGGAAGAATCACAGCTCTGCTACCTCCAATCAGTTCGCGTTTAAGACGGTTTGATTTCAATGGGGTGTGCCAGTATCACTCCCAATCTCACGGTCACAGCACAGAAGAATATTGGGCACTCCGCCACCTTATGTAGAATTTAATTGACAGCGGTGTCCTGCAAATGGTAGATGATGATGCTGTAGTACTAGAGAGTGGGGATGCATTTCCTATAAAGTGGAAGGTGTGATAACCCAGGATTTCGAATAATCCAAAATTTGTGAATAAATTTTTTTTTATTAATATTGATTAATAATTTTGTGACAAGTTTCTGTGATACGAGTCTTGAGAAGGTCAATTTGTGTATTGACTAATAAAATTATAGTAGAGTTGTGCGTAACAAGTTTTAGAAACCCTAACTCTAATTTTGGGATAGAGATTCGGTAAAAAATATAATTAAAATAATTATATTAATGAGTACGTGTTTGTACTATTTAAAATTTTGATCAATGATTGACCGGATAAGGTTTAAAATTAATAAACCCTAATAAGTGATTAAAAACCCTAATCTCATATTTAGAAAACCAACTGTACGGTTAAAAAACCTAATTGTACGTCGGGAAACCTTAATTTTGAATCCGAGAATCCTAAAACCCTAATTAGGAAACCCTAATCCTAATTGGGAAGCCTAATGTGTGTATTAAACTTTAATATGATTAGAAAACCCTAATTATATTTCAGTTATTTTAATTTCTATTTTACAAACCTAATGGTAATTTGGAAATTTTATTTTTCTATTAGAAACCCTAATTCGTGGGTTGTAAACCCTAATGACCAATTACGACCCTAATTGCTTAATTAGCAATTCTAATTAGGAATTATTAATTCTAATTAGCAATATTTAAGTTATGATTAAGAAATTTTAATATAATTAGAAAATTCTAATTATAATATAATTAGAAAATTCTAATTATAATTTAGAAATATTAATTTTCGATTTTTAGAGCCTAAATTGGAAATTTTAGAAAATTAAATTGCTTAACCCTAAGGGTTCCAAACCCAAACCCTAAACCCTAAACCCTAAGGGTTTGTGCATTGGACAAGAATGCCATTAAAAATAAAATATAAATGACCAAAATACCCTTTTGCATTTTCTTTAATTGATAACTTGTATAATTGCTAGCACCTTTAGTTGTTGAACAACTTAGTTGACTTTAGTGACACAAAATCTCAGCCACCAGCTAAAAATCACATATCCAAAGCAACAACAAGCAATATATAAGAGATGTTGGAGAGAGAAAGTCCATAAACATTAGCCATTTTGCTATTTTGCTCTCATCAACTCTCCCTCTCTCCTAAACCAAAGAAATTGCTAAGTATATCAGTTCTAAATACAACCCTAGGTCAATCAATAACAGATTGGAGAGCCAAGATCTAAAATTATTCAAGAAAAGGTATAAACCTAATTTATATTTTTGATCTTGTATGCTTTGAAAAAATTTTGTGTTTTTCTGTTTAGATTCTTGCTAGAGGATGTTTTATGTTGATCTATGATGATCAAACATATATCCATAGCATCAAAGTGCCTTAAAATGAAGTTTTCAAAAACTGTTCTTGAGAATTTTTTTGTGGTCTGACAAGTAATGTCAGTGCCTTCGGATCATTGCTCGATTAATATTTTTGTTGTTTTAAGTTTTGGATTTGTAGCCTGATATGTTGGCTTTAATCTTCAAGTGGTATCACAGTTAGTTGATGTCTAGATTTGAAGTCATTCATGGTCAAAACCCGTTGACCGGGCATGACCATGAACTTTCTGGGTAACCCAGAAAGTGTTAAAGAGCGTCTGACAAGCTTTTGTAGTGTCCGAATTTGTTAGTGTTTATGAATTTTGTTGTTGTTGTTGTAATACATGTGTAGCCTGGTATCTTGAATACAGATTTATAACTTTATATCATATAGTTGATCAACATGATGAGTGTAATATTTGGTCAAAGTAGGCCAATCGGCCATGACTTCACTTTCTGGGAATTTCCAAAAAATTTATGAACTTAGTTTCTGACAACGTTTGACCGGATTACATCTGGTTGTTGTGTTGTTTTTTTATATGATTTGTTGCTTCGTGCTTGTTCCTTGACACAAGTAGTATGTAATGGAACCATTGTATTACATGAATCATGAACGGAGCTTATAGAAAAATTAATTGGAAAGTGGTCACTCAGACTGCTGGGTTTCTGGGTAATCCCAAAAACTGTCTGACAATGAATTCGAAGGCATAGATCATCTTGCTGTGTTATTGTTTGATCAAAGTGTGAGTTGGATATTGTAGAGTTACATTTTCACTACACAATTGAAGATTTAACCTAGTTAGAACAAGATTAAATTTGATTTTATGATTGGTCAAACAGGGTAGCCTGATAACGAAGCTGTCAGTGTTCTTGAGCTCAAGAGCACCAACAACGACGTTTTGGGTCGCTAAAGCCCTACAGCGACGGTTTATTTATTTTTTAATTTCTGAATATTCCAGAAAATGATTAAAAATAGAAAATAAATTATAAAAATTACTAAAAATGGTTTTAAAAATCATTTTAAATTCTGAAAAATAACTTTTGATTATTTGGAACATTTTTCTTTTATAATTATAATTATTTGAATAAAAAATGATATTTAATTTATTTAATTAGTATATTAAATAAATTAGAGAAAAATAATTTAATATTATGAAAAATTATTTTAAATAAGAATAATGTATTTAAAAATATTTTGATTTATAAAATGTGACTTTTAATATTTTTGGAGAATTTTCATTAATAAATTAATATTAATGATATTAGATTTAATTAATTATTATATTAAATAAATGAATTAAAAATGGTTTTATTGGTTTAAAAATCACTTAAAAATGAGAAAAAAAATGTTTTAACAATATTTTAACTTATAATTAATGACTTTTAATATTTTGATAATAATTTCATTAATATTTAAATATTAATGGTGATGATTTAAAAATAATTTTAATTATTTTAAAAATCATTTAACTAGAATATTAATGATTTAAAAATATTTTAAGTTATTAATAATAACTTTAATATTTTGACAAGTATAACATTAATATTTTTATATTATTAAATATTAATGATAATAAGATTATTTGATAATTAAATCATTTAAAAATGATTTAAGTGTTTGAAAAATTATTATAAATTATAATAATTGTTTCTAAATTATTAAAAGCTTCCGAAAAATATTATAAACGATATTTGACTTATCTAAAATAGTATTGAAGCTTAGAGACCAAGTTTAATTGACAATCAATGTGTTAATTGTCGAATAGGGTGACCAGAACACCGAGAATGGATCGAAGTCCAACCAGACCGAAATAGTTAGACTTGATAAGTGTTTATATAGGTTATAAACACTAATGTGGCTATGTGATAATGTGTCTAGGAGAAGTTTGACTGTAAAATACAGTGTTACGTGTTATAAATGATTGTGCTAATTGTGAGACCGACATTGTTGAATATATGTCTTACGAACGCAGTTAATTATATTGTGTAGCTGTAATCAACACGGAAGGCAAGTTTCCTTACTCAACCTTGAGTTATATTCATTCAATTATTATAATGGTTAATTATTGCTAATTATACCATGTCCAGGGAATTTATTGTTGATTACTCGCAGTTAATGCATGTTTAATAATTCAAATTGAATTACTGATTCAGAGAATATACTATTGTAGGATAACTGTTGTTGGATATTCATATTCGTAGAAGATAGAATTGACAGTACAGATAATTCCTATTTATAGTCAAATTATGTTGAGAAATATCTTAGCTAATTATTCTGGCTAGACGAACATTTGTTATAACTTGATAAATTCGAGAAGAGAATTCAATTGTTATTGATAGATCGATGCCAATTATTTCGGCTAGATCGATAAGTAAATAGAATTTAAAATCATAGTATTTCATTGTTAAATCAAAATCTTGATTCTGAGACTGAGAATAACAACCTTTTATATAAAGGGAACAAAATTTTTAAGTCGTAATTCGACCATTGCGCGCGACCTAAGTATTATGCATAATATAGGGTACAAGGAGTTGGCCGACTCTAAGTACTTGCAGAGGGGTATGATTTAATCTTTATGGTTATCTGATACACATGCGTATGTATCAAAGTAAATCTTTGATAGATACCCGAGAAAGTAAGTTCTAGATCTAGTGTGATCGTTCAGCATAAATTTGAAAAATATTCCACTTTGTTATTGCGTAGAATTATTCTTGATTATTCAATAAAATATCGTAGAAACTTTGAAAGCGTTGTACTCTTTTATTATCAAATTATTGCGTTGCCTAGAATACGAGAAGACTTGTTATTGATTAATAATTTGTTCAGCTATTTCAAAGTTCACCGAACTTTGGTTTCATTCTATCAAAATAGATAGTATGTTCTTATTAATTCGTATACATTTATTGTATGTCTTAACTTGCGGGGCAAACTTGATGCTCACCCTTGCTATAAATAAAACATTTCAGCTAGGAACGAAGAGGCCAGCGGGTCAAAGAAGAACAAAGGCAAAGGCAAGATGCCAAAGTAGTATAATAAACAGTATTATTATGTTGTATTGTAAACCCTTTTTGTTTATCTAAGGGGTATGTTTGTAATTTTAAGGTTAGCAAACCTGGGACTTATGTATTAATAACATATGTTAATGACTTATGTATTCCTATTTATATATGAATGGGTAGTTAAATGGTATTATATTATGGATCGTGAACACCAAACTCGGGGGTCAGGTAACCCGGATTTGGGGGTGTCACAGAAGGAAATCGTAGCAGTCATATCTTTTGAGACAGATGCAGCTACTCCCTCACATATAATCCAACCAATTCAACTCAAGGGTGTTGACAATCCTTTACAAGTGGCTGCACCAAAGTCAATTATCTTACTATGCAGACCGCAATATCCTGTTGTCAGCCTACAAAAAGTTCCATGGAATTATAGAGGGGCTGAAGGATCCATATCTCATATAACTGTTGCAGTGTCGAAAGATAATCCACTTTATCTTCCCCAATGGGTGATGAAGCCTACCATCAAGTCAAAGGGGAAGATTCCTATGGAAAAAGTGGAAGAAATTCTCCGTACTATGGGCCATAATAAAGCCAAGGTGGTTTTAAGTTTAAGAGAAGCTCCACATCAAGTTTCCATACTGGACTTAGTTTTCTCTTTCGAAGATCACAGAAAGGTATTGCTCAGGGTTTTGGAAGAAGCCCAACTACCTAAGTCAATAGATGTGGAGAAATTCTAGCATCTGGTGGATCACATTTTTAACAACAATGTGATATCTTTCACTAACGACGATATACCTCCCGAAGGAACCGGTCATTGCAAACCATTACACATAGCAGTTTTATCTTCCAGATATATGGTGGGAGGAGTCTTGATAGACGGAGGATCATCTCTGAATATCTGTCCTTATGCCACTTTGGTGAAGATGAATATTAATCTCAACAAAATTCGAAGAAGCCATACAATCATTAAAGCTTTCGACGGATCTCGACGTAATGCTGTCAGAGAGATTGAACTGCCAGTAGAGATTGGTTCACATACATTCTGCGTGTCTTTTCAAGTTCTCAAAATAGACACAGGACACAACCTGCTTTTGGGAAGACCATGGATTCATATGGCCGGACCCGTCCCCTCCACTCTTCACTAACAACTTAAATACATTATTAACAATAGCCTAGTCACTGTCGATGTTGAGCTGGAATGTCCTGAATAAGGTGACATGCCACTTATCAGCTTCAATTCAGAAGTTGAACCGGTCGGTTTTCATGCCATGGAGGTGAGCAACGCTCACTACCATCCTATTGGGGCGCCACCTCTCATACCCAAGATTTCTGTCGAAGTAATGTCGGCCACTCAAGAAATGATGACATTGGGTTATCAACCTGGACAAGGGTTGGCCAAAGATCATCAGGGCATCAATCACCCCATTCAAGTTCCTAGTCAAACAGGGACAGCCAGACTAGGCTATACTGCTAGTTCCAGTCGCAGGAATCCTCATAAGCACAAACAGATTCCTTCAGCTTTAGCCACACGGCGATTATCTCTACCTATAGTTCCTGAGCATGTACGTTCTCCGGTAAAGGTGTCTGCCCATGTAATGGCTATGTTATTTTCTAAACCGATACCGATAAAGGGGAAAGAAGTCTTAGTTCCAAATCTCAAAGAGGAAGAAGAGGAATGGAGACGTAAACAAGACATCGTCAGGATGATGTCAAACATACGCATCATTGTCCATGATGAGTACACAAATAGATACACCCAGACGATGATTGTACAGACGTAATGGTCATCATTCGGGAAAAGGAGGACGATGACAGCCCCTCCATCATCGCACAACACTCCTTTCATTGGTCGATAAGGGTAAAATGCCCTGTAGATAATAATAACTGCTTACTTTTCTGTACAGTATTAGCAGCTGTTTTGTCAGTACATGCTAACACTTTGTATGATTGAACAGTTTCATATGTTAAGTGAAAGCATATTTTGTTTCAGGTCTCTGAATTTAGATGTGCCTTGTTTTTCTCGCAATCTACAAGAACATTCCACATCCCATAACTTTATTGTGCTCTTACTCCATGATACGAATCACCGTCCTATGATCCATTGTGTACCAAAGACAACCTTCAACCTGCACAGGACAATGGAAGACTAAATTCTAAGTTCCATCATTCGCTTGGCCTTCTTCAATTTGTCTTCAACACGATCTATGCGTTTAGAAGCCTTCACCCACGCGTCTTCAGCTCTCGCCCGCACTGCTGACTCCTTTCCCAAGTCATTCCTACACAATCTCATTCCCAGCTTGTGAGACCCCAAATTTTATGAAATGAAAGTATTCAATTTTCTTATAATTATTCTATTTAGTAAATGGTTAAATTGATAAAAGGTTAAAAGTTAAGGGTGATATGTGAAAATTTTTTAAAGTAGACAAGTTGTCATAAAATACTCGGTTACTATTCACTCTAGTATTGTTCACTCGAGTATTTGGGGCACTTTTTGTGTCGAAGTACTATTCACGAGTTACTATTCACCCAAATTATTATTCACTCGAGTATTTAGGGTACTTTTTGTGTCGGAGTACTATTCACGAGTTACTATTTACAAAGTACTATTCACGGGATACTATTCACCCGAAAAATTACTATTCATTCTAGTATTATTCACTCGGGTATTTGGGATACTTTTTGTGTCGGGGTACTATTCACAGGGTACTATTCCCGAAATACTATTCACGAGGTACTATTCACCCGAAAAATATATTTCTTTTCGGTCCAAATTATTTTGGGTACAATATTATTCCATAAAGAGATGTGCTAATTTTTCAGACCGTTGATTGAAATAATAATAGTAAATCAGTATGGACCGTTGCTTTAAGTTTTAATAGTAAAATCTTTTTATATAAAACAGAATACTTTTATAAAGTTATTCTATAAATAGAATATATTATATTCTATTTTACATAGTAAAATCTTTTTATATAAAACAGAATACTTTTATAAAGTTATTCTATAAATAGAATATATTATATTTTATTATGCATAGTATTGCATAATGCTTGCATAGTGTTTTGCATAGTAAAATCTTTTTATATAAAACAGAATACTTTTATAAAGTTATTCGTTTTACTAGATTATAAATAGAATATATTATATTTTATTTAAAATATTTTGTTTTAAATATGGACCGTCCGATTAAATGTAAATTAATCTGGACTGTTCATGAATTAGTTACTATGCAGTCCGTTCTTCTATAAATAGAAGCTCATTCCTTCATTATTTTTTACGAATTCACTGAAACTCTAGAGAGAGAAATTATAGAGGGAAAGAAGAAAAGTATTATGCTACTGCACTACTCATATATCCAGTACTCTTCTTCTTAAGGTAAGGGACATTATTTGTTGTACTCGTAACGGGTATTATTTCTTTCTTATTCATGAAGAGAACTTCTGTTATTCCATTCTTTATTATTCTGTTGGAATAACCTATATACGCGGACTACCCTATACATGGTGAAATTCTTCTGTTATTCCATTCTTTATTATTATGTTGGAATAACCTGTTTATGCGAAGTACCGTATACATGGTAAAATTCTTCTATTATTCCATTCTTTATTATTATATTGGAATAACCTGTTTATGCGAAGTACCGCATACATGGTGAAATTCTTCTATTATTCCATTTTTTATTATTATGTTGGAATAACCTGTCTATGCGAAGTACTGCATACATGGTGAATTTTTTTTTTAATTCCATTCTTTATTATTATGTTGGAATAACCTGTCTATGCGAAGTACTGCATACATGGTGAAATTCTTTTAATATTTCATTTTTTATTATTATGTTGGAATAACCCGTATACGCGGATTACCGTATACCTGGTGAAGTCTGTTGTTATTCCATTCTTTATTATTCTGTTAGAATAACCTGTATACGTGGATTACCGTATACCTGGTGAAGTCTGTTGTTATTCTATTATTTATTATTTCATTCTTTACTATTCTATCGAAATATCATGTCTGTGCGTTTTACGCCAGACCTGGTTCCATCTTTATTATTCTGTTGGAATATCATGTCTGTGCGTTTACGCCAGACCTGGTTCCATTGTTTATTATTCTATCGAAATATCATGTCTGTGCGTTTACACCGGACCTGGTTCCATTATTTATTATCTTGTTGGAATATCTTGTCGGTGCGTATTTGTGACACCCCCAAATCCGGGTTACCTGACCCCCGAGTTTGGTGTTCACGATACATAATATAATACCAATTAACTACCCATTCATATATAAATAGGATTACATAAGTCATTAGCATATATTGTTAATACATAAGTCCCAAGTCCACTAACCTTAACATTACAGAAATATCCCTTTAGATATACAAAAAGGGTTTACAATACAATACAACATAATAATATTGTTCATCATAACTAATTTATAACTATGCATTTTCCCTTGTTCTTCTTAGCAGCACCATCTACAACTTCATCCCTAGATGAAAAGTTTTATTTATAGCAAGGGTGAGCAACAAGTTTGCCGCGCAAGTTAAGACATACAATAAAGGTATATGAATCAACAAGAACAGACTATCTATTTTGATAGAATGAAACCAAAGTTTGGGAAACTTTGAAATAGCTGAACAAATCGTTAATCAATAACAAGTCTTCTCGTATTCTAGGCAACGCAATAATTTGATAATGAAAGAGTACAACGCTTTCAAAGTTTCTACGATATTCTATTGAATAATCAAGAATCAATTCTAAGCAATAACAAAGTGGAATAATTTCTAGATTTATGTTGAGTGATCCCACCAGATCTTAGAACTTATTTTCTCGGGTATCTATCAAAGATTTACTTTCATACATACGCAGGCGTATCAGATAACCATAAAGATTAAATCATACCCCTCTGCAAGTACTTAGAGCCGACCAACTCCTTGTACCCTATATTATGCATAATACTTAACAGCGCGCAATGGTCGAATATACGAACCAAAATGTTCCCTTTATATAAAAGGTTGTTCTTCTTAGTCTCAAAATCAAGATTTTTGATTTAACAATGAAATACTGTGATTTCAAATTCTATCTACTTATTGATCTAGCCGAAACAATTGGCATCGATCAATCAATAACAACTGATTTCTCTTCTCGTATTTATCAAATTCTAACAAATGTTCGTCTAGTCAGAATAATTTGCTAAGACATTTCTCAATATAATTTGACAATAAACAGGAATTATCTGTATTGTCAATATTAGTTTCTACAGATATAAATATCGGACAACAGTAATTCTACAAATATATATTTTCCAAATCAGTAATTCAATTTGAATTTTAATCATGCACTAACTGCTAATAATCAACAATAAATTCCTTGGACATGGTATAATTATCAATAATTAACCATTAAAATAATTGAATGAATATAACTCAAGGTTGAGTTAGGAAACTTTTCTTTCGCGTTGATTACAGTTACACAATAAACTTATCTGCTTTCGTAAGACCTATAACCAATAATATCGCTCTCACAATTAGCACAGTCATTTATAACATGTAACACTGCATTCTACAGTAAAACTTCTCCAAGGCACATTACCACATAGCCACATTAGTGTTTATAACCTATATAAACACTTATCCAGTCTAACTATTTCGGTCTGGTTGGATTTCGATCCATTCTCGGTGTTCTGGTCACCCTATCCGACAATTAACACATTGATTGTCAATTAAACTTGGTCTCTAAGCTTCAATATTATTTTAGATAAGTCAAATATCGTTCATAATATTTTTCGGAAGCTTTTAATAATTTATAAACAATTATTATAATTTATAATAATTTTTCAAACACTTAAATCATTTTTAAATGATTTAATTATCAAATAATCTTATCATTATTAATATTTAATAATATAAAAATATTAATAACATACTTGTCAAAATATTAAAGTGATTATTAATAACTTAAAATATTTTTAAATCATCAATATTCTACTTAAATGATTTTTAAAGTAATTAAAATCATTTTTAAATCATCACCATTAATATTTAAATATTAATTTAATTATTATTCAAATATTGAAAATCATTAATTATAACTTAAAATATTCTTAAAATATTTTTCTCACTTATAAATGATTTTTAAATCAATAAAATCATTTTTAATTTATTTATTTAATTTAATAAATAAATAATATAATATCATTAATATTAATTTATTAATGAGAATTCTCCAAAAATATTGAAAATAATATTTTATAATTCCAAATATTTTCTAACACTTTATTCTTATTTAAAATGATTTTTAAATCCATAAAATCATTTTTATCTTATTTATTTAATTTAATAATTAAATAAATCTAATATCATTAATATTAAATTATTAATGAAAATGCTCCAAAAATATTAAAAGTCACATTTTATAACTCAAAATATTTTTAAATACATTATTCTTATTTAAAATAATTTTTTATAATATTAAATCATTTTTCTCTAATTTATTTAATATACTAATTAAATAAATTAAATACTTTTAATATTTAAATAATTATAAATATTAAAGAAAAATATTCCAATTGGTCAGAAATTATTTTTCATAATTTAAAATAAATTTTAAAACTATTTTTGGTAATTTTTAGAATTTATTTCCTATTTTTAATCATTTTTCGAAAATATTCAGAAATTAGAAAATAATAAACCGTCGCTAAAGCTCTTTAGCGACACAAAGCTCGCTGTTGGTGTTCTTGAGCTCAAGAACACTGACAGCTTCGTGTTTAACATGTCATGTTTGACCACGATTCATTATCTGTGTATTACGTTTCTGAGCTATCTTGAACCGTGATTGTGTAGTGTTTTTGTAACACTACAACATACAATCAAACGCTTGGTCATACGACATCACAATAAAGATATGGGCTTCCAAAGAAGTTGTCAGACCCAATCTGGGTTTCTCCAGAAACCCAGAAAATCGAGCAGCTACTTTCAAGCTCATTTTAATCTATGTTCTGCTTATGATTTATGTGATATAATGGTTCCAATATATAGTAAACATGACAAATAACGTTACAATAGCCACAAATCAGTTTAACATCAACAGATCCACAAGATAGGACCCGGTCAAACCCTGTCAGAGGGCTGTTCATCCGGTTTTCTGGAAATTCCAGAGAACTGCTAACATGGCCGAGTATGCCACTTTGACTACTTGTTACAATCGATATGTGGAGTGTTTAAGAGTTATAAGGCCATGGATCTAGAGTCGACATAACAAGATATAACATGAATACAACATATCATCAAAACATTAATAAAACGGACAGATCTGATCCTTGGAAAGTATTGTCAGACGCTGGTAAACCGTTTCTGGGTTGCCCAGATTTCATCCGGTCAACGTCGGTCAACGGTCTTTGACCGTTAATAACAAGAAATCTGGACATGTAATGGTTGTGATTTCACTTCCAGATTACAGTCCTTATGTCAGACAACAGATCCAAAACATCAAACAACAAAAACCATTAACACACACGAATATGTGGCGCCTGACATTAGCTTGTCAGACCACAAATTGTGTTCTTGACAGTTTTGAAAAACTTCGATTTTTACCAACTTTGATGCTATGGATCCATCATGGATCATCATAGATCAACTAAAAACATTATATATCACTTATAAAAACACAAAAACAAAATTTTTTCCCAAGCATACAAGATCAAAAGTAAACTAGGGTTTATACCTCTTCTTTCTAGATCTTTGATCTTAATCCTCCTTAGTTGTTCTTGGTGATCTAGGGACTGATTCTAGGACTGATCTACTAGTAATTTTCGGAGCTTTTAGTGAGAGAGGGAGTTGGTGAGAGTAAATTGTCCAAATGAGCAATTTTATGAACTTTCTCTCTCTTAGATCCTATATATATTATGATATGAAGTTGTTAGATGTAATGTGATGTCACTAAGAGGCTGAATTGGCTGAGATTTTAAGTCACAAATGTCAAAATAGTTGGTGACCAACTAAAGTTAAGCCAAAATTGCAAGTTAACTTTCTAAAATAAACAAAAGGGCATTTTTGTCATTTCTAAAATACAATTAATGGCATTCTTGTCATTTGTTCAAACCCTTAGGGTTTAGGATTTGGGTTAGGGTTTGGACCCTTTAGGGTATAGGGCTTGAACCCTAGGTTTTCAATTTACTTTCCAAAATTTTCGAATTTTGGTTTTCAAAATAGAAAATTAATTTCCAAAATTATAATTTGGATTCAATAAATATATTAATATTTCCTAATCATAAAATTCAATCTTGCTAATTAGGATTAATATTCCTAATTAAAATTGCTTAATTTAGCAATTAGGGTCAAAATGATCATTAAGGTTTATAACCCACGAATTAGGGTTTTAATTAAAAAAATAATTTTTCTAAATTACAATTAGCGTTTGTAAAATAGAAATTAAGATAACTAAAATATAATTAGAGTTTTCTAATCATATTTAAGTTTAATACACACATTAGGCTTGCCAATTAGGATTAGGGTTTTCTAATTTAGGGTTTAGGATTCCCGAATTTAAAATTAGGGTTTCTCGACTTTCGATTAGGGTTTTCAACGGTACGTTAGAGTTTCTGATCCTGAGATTAGAGTTTCTAATCTCTTATTAGATTTTATTAATTTCAAACCTTATCCGATCAATCATTGATTAATAAATTTCTTCGGTACAAACACGAACTCATTAATATAATTATTTTAATTATATTTTCTATCGAATCCCTATCCAGAAATTAGGGTTAGGATTTCTAAAAGCTTGTTAAGCACAACTCTACTCTAAATTTATTAGTCAATACACATATTGACTTTCTCGATACACGTATCACCGATACTTGTCACATAAATGATAATTAATATTAATATTAATTAAAAAAAAAATTATTCGCAAATTTTGGATTATTCGAAATCCTGGGTTATCACATTCACCCCTCCTTAAAAGGATTTCGTCCTCGGAATCACCGCTTTCTTATTCTCTACAATCTTTTAAAGTTGTATTATCAATTCATTTTTATCAACCTAATATTCATTTGTGTCTCAAATTCTAACCTGTGACTTGAATCATTAAAAGAAAACTGTTCACATAAATATCTAACTCATATTACTCGCGTAATTAAATTCTAAACGAAATCATTACCTACTGCCGCCTCCTGAGTAGCCACAGTGTCTTGCGCCGTCATGTTGAATGTACAGGCAGTTGGTCTTCCTAGCTGTGCAGGTCCTCGAGTTGTCAGGTTTCCGCCATTGGGTCCCTTGTTGCCACTTTCTTTCTCCGCATTCTTCTTCGGACAGTTCCGAACCAAATGATCAGTCGATCCGCATGCAAAGTAACCTTGTATCTTCTTCGGACTGGGACAATTGGGCGACATGTTCCCCTCTTGTCCGCAGTTATAGCAGACTCCCTTCTTCTTCAGGCAAACTCCAGCATGATTCTTCCCATAATTTGCACATGGCTCCCTTCCTTTCCTATTATCTTCTGTCTTATTACCCGACTGGGTATTCTCATTCCATTTCCTCTTGTTAGGGTTACTTCCACCACTGCTTCCACCATCATTTGTCTTCTTCTTCTTCTTCTCTTGATGAAATCGAAACGCAGCTTCGCTCCCTCCTTCAGCAATTGACGCTTTCTCCATCAATGCAGCGAAAGTGTTGATCTGCAATACTGCTACCTTGTTGAATATCCCCGGCTTCAGTCCGTTCTCAAATCTTCGCGCCTTTCTTGCTTCTGTGTCCACCTGATGAGGTGCAAATCTTGCTAATTCGTTGAATTTAGCAGCGTATTCAGATACCGACATGTTCTCCTGCTTAAGTTCTAGAAATTTAACTTCCATCCTGGATTGCATACTTGGGGAGAAGTAGTTCTCGAAGAACAACTCCTTGAATCTTGTCCACAACACCACTTCTGTACCAGCTCTCGCTTGGTTCGTCTCCCACCAATAATTAGCTTCTCCCTTCATCAGATAAGTTGCAAAAGCTATCTTTTGCTCTTCCGCCACTCGCGCAATGACGAATGCTTTCTCCATCTCCTTCACCCAAGTTTGGGCTTCAATAGGATCTGTGGTCCCTTTGAACTCAGGCGGTCCTACCGCTTTAAAGTCTTTAAAATTTGCAAATCTTTCAGCTGGCTGATTCCTCGCTCTCCCTCTTGCTGGAGCCCTATTTTCCATAGCTTCGGCTATCATATCTGCAAAATTCTGCATTGGGTCAGCTTGACCTCCTTCATTATTCACCGTCTGTTCTTCTCGTTGGTTTCGATTCTGTCGTCTAGGCGGCATGATCTGATTTAAATAAAAATCTTATATTAATTCTCTTTCTTTACATAAATTCTTAACACAATAAGAATTCAACACATAATTCTCATATAACTGCATATTTATTCAAATAGCATATAGTACTTACCACATATTACTATCCCTTTTTAAATCATATCAGGATTAACAACACAACTTTACACAAAAGTTGTTATTCTCCATTCACACACAGTTATTACCAGTTCGTCAAACTTACCACACTTATGAGTTCAGGAACTTGCCACAATTATATGAGTGTATGAACTTATCCTAGTCAGACCTTTGGCGTCCATTCGCTGAGGGGTTCAAAATATTTCATATAATTATGAGTCATTAACTTACCATAAGTATGAGTTTTAAGAACAAACAAATTAATCTTAATCTTATATTCATATAGAAAATAAGGATTTCATTCATACAAACATATATATATTTACATATGCTTACACATCATTATCGATATTACAACACTTAATATCATAAACTTCTACCCAAAAGATACTATTACATATATCTAAGTTATCTACCGACCACTCCCTTTACCAGTCTTCTTCTTGATGGGACACTTGTTGAATCCGTGACCCGTCTGCCTACATGAGAAACACTTCCTCAAATTCGGCTTAGGACAATGCAAAGAAATATGTCCTTCCTGCTTACAGTTGAAACAGACATTCTTCCACATCATGCATTCTCCCGCGTGAGTCTTCCCACACTTGCTACATGCTTGCTTCTTCTTCGGGCTTGATTTTTCAGAATTAAGACTATCTTTTTCCCTCTTTCTCTTCTTTTTGTCCTTCTTGCTAGTTCCTTCAGGTGATCCACCACCTTCCGCCTTCATTCTGTCCACCTGCGCCTTGAGCTCGTTCCGTTCTTCAATCATTTCGCGTAATGCTCGCTCCGTCTTCCACAATTCCTCCAAGAGAAACACTTTGCTCCGAAGTTCTTGAACCTTTGCAGATTCGTGATCTTGTTCTCCAACTTTGATCTTATTCTTTAAATCCACCTTAGCTGGCTCAGACTCTGCCTCCTCATCTCTACTCAGATACATCTCAGCATAATCGTCATGATCGCTCCCCAGATTAACCATGGGTTCATCATCTCCCACCTTCTCCACTGATTCGCTTTGCGCTGGCACCTCGGCTTCTGATACCGGTGCCACAGCCGCTAGCAACTCCACACTCTTTTCACCTTTTTCGGACATCCTACAATCAGTTTAAATAACTTGATTAGTACAAACTTCTCACACTATGTGTCCACTTATCTCTCTATTGATATACTTCAACAATCTCTCACTTAGAACTCTAAATGAGTTTCTCTATCTCGCGTATGGTTATAATCCTAGGGTTTTCCCCCACCCCACTTAAAGTTTATAACCTATAGCTCTTCTACTAACTAGTGACACCTTGGTCACTACAGCTTTGATACCAACCTGTGACACCCCCAAATCCGAGTTACCTGACCCCCGAGTTTGGTGTTCACGATACATAATATAATACCAATTAACTACCCATTCATATATAAATAGGATTACATAAGTCATTAACATATATTGTTAATACATAAGTCCCAGGTCTACTAACCTTAACATTACAGAAATACCCCTTTAGATATACAAAAAGGGTTTACAATACAATACAACATAATATTATTGTTCCTCATAACTAATTTTTAACTATGCCTTTTCCCTTGTTCTTCTTAGCAGCACCTTCTGCAGCTTCGTCCCTAGCTGAAAAGTTTTATTTATAGCATGGGTGAGCAACAAGTTTGCCCCGCAAGTTAAGACATACAATAAAGGTATATGAATCAACAAGAACAGACTATCTATTTTGATAGAATGAAACCAAAGTTCGAGAAACTTTAAAATAGCTGAACAAATCGTTAATCAATAACAAGTCTTCTCGTATTCTAGGCAACGCAATAATTTGATAATGAAAGAGTACAACGCTTTTAAAGTTTCTACGATATTCTATTGAATAATCAAGAATCAATTCTAATCAATAACAAAGTAGAATAATTTCCAGATTTATGCTGAGTGATCCCACCAGATCTTAGAACTTATTTTCTCGGGTATCTATCAAAGATTTACTTTCATACATACGCAGGCGTATCAGATAACCATAAAGATTAAATCATATCCCTCTGCAAGTACTTAGAGCCGGCCAACTCCTTGTACCCTATATTATGCATAATACTTAACAGCGCGCAATGGTCGAATATACGAACCAAAATGTTCGCTTTATATAAAAGGTTGTTCTTCTTAGTCTCAAAATCAAGATTTTTGATTTAACAACGAAATACTGTGATTTCAAATTCTATCTACTTATTGATCTAGCCGAAACAATTGGCATCGATCTATCAATAACAATTTATTTCTCTTCTCGTATTTATCAAATTCTAACAAATATTCGTCTAGCCAGAATAATTAGCTAAGACATTTCTCAATATAATTTGACAATAAACAGGAATTATCTGTACTGTCAATATTAGTTTCTGCAGATATAATATCCGACAACAGTAATTCTATGAATATATATTTTCTAAATCAGTAATTCAATTTAAATTTTAATCATGCACTAACTGCGAATAATCAACAATAAATTTCCTGGACATGGTATAATTATCAATAATTAACCATTAAAATAATTGAATGAATATAACTCAAGGTTGAGTTAGGAAACTTGCCTTTCGTGTTGATTACAGCTACACAATAAACTTATCTGCTTTCGTAAGACCTATAACCAATAATATTGGTCTCACAATTAGCACAATCATTTATAACACGTAACACTTCATTCTACAGTCAAACTTCTCCTAGGCACATTACCACATAGCCACATTAGTGTTTATAACCTATATAAACACTTATCCAGTCTAACAATTTCGGTCTGGTTGGATTTCGATCCATTCTCGGTGTTCTGGTCACCCTATCCGACAATTAACACATTGATTGTCAATTAAACTTGGTCTCTAAGCTTCAATATTATTTTAGATAAGTCAAATATCGTTTATAATATTTTTCGGAAGCTTTTAATAATTTATAAACAATTATTATAATTTATAATAATTTTTCAAACACTTAAATCATTTTTAAATGATTTAATTATGAAATAATCTTATCATTATTAATATTTAATAATATAAAAATATTAATAACATACTTGTCAAAATATTAAAGTGATTATTAATAGCTTAAAATATTTTTAAACAATCAATATTCTACTAAATGATTTTTAAAGTAATTAAAATTATTTTTAAATCATCACCATTAATATTTAAATATTAATGTAATTATTATCCAAATATTGAAAGTCATTAATTATAACTTAAAATATTTTTCTCACTTATAAATGATTTTTAAATCAATAAAATCATTTTTAATTCATTTATTTAATTTAATAAATAAATAATATAATATCATTAATATTAATTTATTAATGAGAATTCTCCAAAAATATTGAAAATAATATTTTATAATTCCAAATATTTTCTAACACTTTATTCTTATTTAAAATGATTTTTAAATCCATAAAATCATTTTTATCTTATTTATTTAATTTAATAATTAAATAAATCTAATATCATTAATATTGAATTATTAATGAAAATGCTCCAAAAATATTAAAAGTCACATTTTATAACTCAAAATATTTTTAAATACATTATTCTTATTTAAAATGATTTTTCATAATATTAAATCATTTTTCTCTAATTTATTTAATATACTAATTAAATAAATTAAATACTTTTAATATTTAAATAATTATAAATATTGAAGAAAAATATTCCAATTGGTCAGAAATTATTTTTCATAATTTAAAATTATTTTTAAAACTATTTTTGGTAATTTTTAGAATTTATTTCCTATTTTTAATCATTTTTCGGAAATATTCAGAAATTAAAAAATAATAAACCGTCGCTAAAGCTCTTTAGCGACACAAAGCTCGCTGTTGGTGTTCTTGAGCTCAAGAACACTGACAGCTTCGTGTTTAGCATGTCATGTTTGACCACGATTCATTATCTGTGTATTACGTTTCTGAGCTATCTTGAACCGTGATTGTATAGTGTTTTTGTAACACTACAACATACAATCAAACGCTTGGTCATACGACATCACAACAAAGAGATCTGGGCTTCCAAAGAAGCTGTCAGACCCAATCTGGGTTTCTCCAGAAACCCAGAAAATCGAGCAGCTACTTTCAAGCTCATTTTAATCTATGTTCTGCTTATGAATAATGTGATATAATGGTTCCAATATATAGTACACATGACAAATAATGTTACAATAGCCATAAATCAGTTTAACATCAACAGATCCACAAGATAGGACCCGGTCAAACCCTGTCAGAGGGCTGTTCATCCGGTTTTCTGAAAATTCCAGAAAACTACTAACATGGCCGAGTATGCCACTTTGACTACTTGTTACAATCGATATGTGGAGTGTTTAAGAGTTATAAGGCCAGGGATCTAGAGTCGACATAACAATATATAACATGAATACAACATATCATCAAAACATTAATAAAACGGACAGATCTGATCCTTGGAAAGTATTGTCAGACGCTGGTAAACCGTTTCTGGGTTGCCCAGATTTCATCCGGTCAACGGTCTTTGACCGTTAATAACAAGAAATCTGGACATGTAATGGTTGTGATTTCACTTCCAGATTACAGTCCTTATGTCAGACAACAGATCCAAAACATCAAACAACAAAAACCATTAACACACACGAATATGTGGCGCCTGACATTAGCTTGTCAGACCACAAATTGTGTTCTTGACAGTTTTCAAAAACTTCAATTTTTACCAACTTTGATGTTATGGATCCATCATGGATCATCATAGATCAACTAAAAACATTATATATCACTTATAAAAACACAAAAACAAAAAATTTTCCCAAGCATACAAGATCAAAAGTAAACTAGGGTTTATACCTCTTCTTGCTAGATCTTTGATCTTAATCCTCCTTAGTTGTTCTTGGTGATCTAGTGACTAATCTACTAGTAATTTTTGGAGCTTTTAGTGAGAGAAGGAGTTGGTGAGAGTAAAATGTCCAAGTGAGCAATTTTATGAACTTTCTCTCTCTTAGATCCTATATATATTATGATATGAAGTTGTTAGATGTAATGTGCTGACACTAAGAGGCTGAATTGGCTGAGATTTTAAGTCACAAATGTCAAAATAGTTGGTGACCAACTAAAGTTAAGCCAAAATTGCAAGTTAACTTTCTAAAATAAACAAAAGGGCATTTTTATCATTTCTAAAATATAATTATTGGCATTCTTGTCATTTGTTCAAACCCTTAGGGTTTAGGGTTTGGGTTGGACCCTTTAGGGTATAGGGCTTGAACCCTAGGTTTTCAATTTACTTTCCAAAATTTTCGAATTTCGATTTTCAAAATAGAAAATTAATTTCCAAAATTATAATTTGGATTCAATAAATATATTAATATTTCCTAATCATAAAATTCAATCTTGCTAATTAGGATTAATATTCCTAATTCAAATTGCTTAATTTAGCAATTAGGGTCAAAATGATCATTAAGGTTTATAACCCACGAATTAGGGTTTTAATTAAAAAAATAATTTTTCTAAATTACAATTAGCGTTTGTAAAATAGAAATTAAGATAACTAAAATATAATTAGAGTTTTCTAATCATATTTAAGTTTAATACACACATTAGGCTTGCCAATTAGGATTAGGATTTTCTAATTTAGGGTTTAGGATTCCCGAATTTAAAATTAAGGTTTCCCGGCTTTCGATTAGGGTTTTCAACGGTACGTTAGAGATTTTGATCCTGAGATTAGAGTTTCTAATCTCTTATTAGGTTTTATTAATTTCAAACCTTATCCGATCAATCATTGATTAATAAATTTCTTCGGTACAAACACGAACTCATTAATATAATTATTTTAATTATATTTTCTATCGAATCCCTATCCAGAAATTAGGGTTAGGATTTCTAAAGCTTGTTAAGCACAACTCTACTCTAAATTTATTAGTCAATACACAAATTGACTTTCTCGATACACGTATCACCGATACTTGTCACATAAATGATAATTAATATTAATATTAATTAAAAAAAAATTTATTCACAAATTTTGAATTATTCGAAATCCTGGGTTATCACAGTATTACGCTTGACCTGGTTCCATTATTTATTATTCTGTTGGAATGGTTTATATTATGTTGAAAGTCATCTGTGGCCTGTAGTGCATAGATGGACTTGGTATGATTATGACCAGGGATTATTCGGTATAATCATGACCGTAATGTTTCAAATGATGTGAAAAAAGTCCTCATTGGCCCGTAGTGCATTGATGGACAGTTTTTGGTATGATTATGGCTATGGATTCTCTTCGGCCAAGGGTGCAAAGATGAATTATTTTATGGAATGATCAGGACTGTTGATGAAAACACGATTATCTTTGGCCGTAGTGCATGGATAATTCGTGGTCGTGATACTAAAGAATATCCTTGGCCTGTAGTGCAGGGATGATTCGATGATGTGGATTAATTATTGAGCTGAGTCTCAGCAATGAAATATTAATTCATGGATGTGAAAATAATGAATATCCTTGGTCGTAGTGCATGGATAATTCATGGATGTGATATTAACGAATATCCTTGGCCGTAGTGCAGGGGTGATTCGATGATGTGGATTATTTATTAAGCTGAGTCTCAGCATTATTGGTTTTACAGTTGTATATCTTTAGCCGTAGTACAAAGATGAATTTAATTATTATGATTATGAGCAAGAATTGTGATTTGGTATAACCATAATTTTTGATGTTTCAGGTGAAGATAGGTGATTAAAATTATCTTCGTCTTGGGTGTGAAAAGGAATTTAGAATCACAATTATGATTATGAGTTATTCATATGATTATGGACAGGAATTATTGATTGATGTTACAGGGATAAAACATTATCAGTGAACTTTTAACATAGAGAAGATAATGGATCTGATGGTTTATTTGACTCTTCTAATGGATTGCTCGTTCCGTTACAATTATGATTGAAAAGTTTTATCATCTACCATATGTTCTAAATCTCTAATTTATTGTTGATGAAAGCTATTGATAATATAGTTATCTTTAGTCATGATATTCTTTACTGGGCTATTTGTGCTCACCCTTTTGCTTCACAACTCCTTTTAGGTAATAAGAGTGTAGCTGGGTCGAGCAGGGATAACAGGGAAATAGTGTGATGGTCCGAAACTGTCAAAGTTTCTCAATACATTATAAAACGGAATGACATGCAACAGATAATTGTATTGAGGACCTAAGATGTGTGTGTCGTATTTTATATGTCACTTAATAATTAATTTTGGCGAACAACAATAGGGTGATGAGAACCCGGCTTTGAAAGTGTCAAAAGTGCACCTCATTAGAATGAACAGAATAGTAATCTTTTCGTTCATCTTTGGGATCTTGAAATATTTACTCTTGTATTTTATATGGCATTGTAATAATTTGAGTTTGGATATTGTGTATAAGATAATATTGTATTAAAACTAACAGTTAACTGTGGTCGTATACTATACGACAGTTCAACAGTTGTATAAATTAAGTTTGTATTTGATTTTTATAATGTGATATCTGGCGACTCAAGATGGGTGATGTATACCTAATTTTGGGGGCGTCACAAATGGTATGAGAGCTTAGGGATATGGTCGCTGGCGAAGATATGAGTCTAGAACTATGAGGGGAGAGACGAGTAATATACTTCGCTAATGTGTGCCTTACCTAAGCTGAAATTATTATTTGATAAGTTGACAAATTATGATATGTCAATTAACCTTTATTTTGAAGTTATATTCTAGAATGATATCTGACATACAGGAGATAAGAAATGGAAAAATCATGATAGCGAGAAAATTACCGGGAAGGTACAATTTGAAAAGAAAGCAAGGTATTCTCATCTCTTCGAATATCAGGTATGTACGTAAATTTCGAGGGCAAAATTTTATAAGGAGAGGATATTGTGAGACCCCGAATTTTATGAAATGAAAGTATTCAATTTTCTTATAATTATTCTATTTAGTAAATGTTTAAATTGATAAAAGGTTAAAAGTTAAGGGTGATATGTGAAAATTTTTCAAAGTAAACAAGTTGTCATAAAATACCCGGTTACTATTCACTCTAGTATTGTTCACTCGAGTATTTGGGGCACTTTTTGTGTCGGAGTACTATTCACGAGTTACTATTCATCCAAATTACTATTCACTCTAGTATTGTTCACTCGAGTATTTGGGGTACTTTTTGTGTCGGACTACTATTCACGAGTTACTATTTACGAAGTACTATTCACCCGAAAAATTACTATTCACTCTAGTATTGTTCACTCTGGTATTTGGGACACTTTTTGTGTCGGGGTACTATTCCTGAAGTACTATTCACAAGGTATTATTCACCCAAAAAAATATATTTCTTTTCGATCCAAATTATTTTGGGTACAATATTATTCCATAAAGAGATGTGCTAATTTTTCAGACCGTTGATTGAAATTATAATAGTAAATCAGTATGGACCGTTGCTTTAAGTTTTAATAGTAAAATCTTTTTATATAAAACAGAATACTTTTATAAAATTATTTTATAAATAGAATATATTGTATTCTATTATGCATAGTATTTTGCATAGTAAAATCTTTTTATATAAACAGAATACTTTTATAAAGGTATTCTATAAATAGAATATATTATATTTTATTATGTATAGTGTTGCATAGTGCTTGCATACTGTTTTGTATAGTAAAATCTTTTTATATAAAACAGAATACTTTTATAAAGTTATTCGTTTTATTAGATTATAAATAGAATATATTATATTTTATTTAAAATATTTTGCTTTAAATATGGACCGTCCGATTAAAAGTAAATCAATCTGGACCGTTCATGAATTAGTTACTATGCAGTCCATTCTTCTATAAATAGAAGTTCATTCCTTCATTATTTCTTACGAATTCACTGAAACTCTAGAGAGAGAAATTATAGAGGAAAAGAAGAAAAGTATTCTGCTACTGCACTACTCATATATCCAGTACTCTTCTTCTTAAGGTAAGGGATATTATTTGTTGTACTCATAACGGGTATTATTTCTTTCTTATTCATGAAGAGAACTTCTGTTATTCCATTCTTTATTATTTTGTTGGAATAACCTGTATACGCGGACTACCCTATACATGGTGAAATTCTTCTGTTATTCCATTCTTTATTATTATGTTGGAATAACCTGTTTATGCGAAGTACCGTATACATGATAAAATTCTTCTATTATTTCATTCTTTATTATTATGTTGGAATAACCTGTTTATGCGAAGTACCGCATACATGGTGAAATTCTTCTATTATTCCATTTTTTATTATTATGTTGGAATAACCTGTCTATGCGAAGTACTGCATACATGGTGAAATTCTTTTTTTATTCCATTATTTATTATTATGTTGAAATAACCTGTCTATGCGAAGTACTGCATACATGGTAAAATTCTTTTATTATTCTATTCTTTATTATTATGTTGGAATAACCTGTATACGCGGATTACCGTATACCTGGTGAAGTCTGTTGTTATTCCATTCTTTATTATTCTGTTGGAATAACCTGTATACGCGGATTACCGTATACCTGGTGAAGTCTGTTGTTATTCTATTATTTATTATTTCATTCTTTACTATTCTGTCGAAATATCCTGTCTGTGCGTTTTACGCCGGACCTGGTTCTGTCTTTATTATTCTGTTGGAATATCCTGTCTGTGCGTTTACGCCGGACCTGGTTCTATTATTTATTATTCTGTCGAAATATCATGTCTGTGCTTTACGCCGAACCTGGTTCCATTATTTATTATTCTATTAGAATATCTTATCGGTGCATATTACGCCTGACCTGGTTCCATTATTTATTATTCTGTTGGAATGGTTTATATTATGTTGAAAGTCATCTGTGGCCTGTAGTGCATAGATGGACTTGGTATGATTATGACCAGGGAATATTCGGTATATTTATGACCGTAATGTTACAAATGATGTAAAAAAAGTCCTCATTGGCCCGTAGTGCATTGATGGACAGTTTTTGGTATGATTATGGCTATGGATTCTCTTCGGCCAAGGGTGCAAAGATGAATTGTTTTATGGCATGATCAGGACCGTTGATAAAAACACGATTATCTTTGGTCGTAGTGCATGGATAATTCGTGGTCGTGATACTAAAGAATATCTTTGGCCTGTAGTGCAGGGATGATTCGATAATGTGGATTAATTATTGAGCTGAGTCTCAGCAATGAAATATTAATTCATGGCTGTGATAATAATGAATATCCTTGGTCGTAGTGCATGGATAATTTATGGATGTGATATTAACGAATATCCTTGGCCGTAGTGCAGGGGTGATTTGGTGATGTGGATTATTTATTAAGCTGAATCTCATCATTATTGGTTTTACAGTTGTATATCTTTGGCCGTAGTGCAAAGATGAATTTAATTAGTATGATTATGAGTAGGAATTGTGATTTGGTATAACTATGATTTTTGATGTTTCAGGTGAAGATAGGTGATTAAAATTATCTTCGTCATGGGTGCGAAAAGGAATTTAGAATCACAATTATGATTATGAGTTATTCATATGATTATGGACAGGAATTGTTGATTGATGTTACAGGGATAAAACATTATCAGTGAACTTTTAACATAGAGAAGATAATAGATCTGATGGTTTATTTAACTCTTGTAATGGATTGCTCGTTCCGCTGCAATTATGGTTGAAAAGTTTTATCATCTACCATATGTTCTAAATCTCTAATTTATTGTTGATGAAAGCTATTGATAATATAGTTATCTTTAGTCATGATATTCTTTCCTGGGCTATTTGTGCTCACCCTTTTGCTTCACAACTCCTTTCAGGTAATAAGAGTGTAGCTGGGTCGAGCGGGGATAACAGGGAAATAGTGTGATGGTCCGAGACTGTCAAAGTTTCTCAATACATTATAAAACGGCATAACATGCAACAGATAATTGTATTGAGGACCTAAGATGTGTGTGTCGTATTTTATACGTCACTTAATAATTGATTTTGGTGAACAACAATAGGGTGATGAGAACCCGGCTTTGAAAGCGTCAAAAGTATACCTCATTAGAATGAACAGAATAGTAATCTTTTCATTCGTCTTTGGGATCTTGAAATATTTACTGTTATATTTTATATGGCATTGTAATAATTTGAGTTTGGATAGTGTCTATAAGACAATATTGTATTAAAACTAACAGTTAACTGTGGTCGTATACTATATGACAGTTCAACAGTTGTATAAATGAAGTTTGTATTTGATTATTATAATGTGATATCTGGCGACTCAAGATGGGTGATGTATACCTAATTTTGGGGGCGTCACACAGCTAATAACTTTCCTCTTTAATACTCTAACTGAGATAATCTCTTCTCTACATCTGCAAGTCGTGCTGTAAAGTCTTGAGTCGCGACATCTTCTTTTTTTTTGCACTGGTGTGGCTTGGTGCTTTACAACTTGACCTTCTAACTCCTCGAACTTATCTTGTAACTCAATGTTATGATCATAGACTTCATCAAAGGAATCCCCTTCCTCTTACTCATCCTTCACCTTTATCACCTCAAATTCATCCTCACGATCAAACTCTAGCTCATACCCAAGTTCTACAACAGAAATCAACGGGTATGGCTTTCCCAATACCAATCATACTCAGACTATAAGAACATCTCAGGGATCCTATTCCCTATCATCCTTCATAAGTCATTCTGACAACAAAGTTTTAATAACTCCCACTACTCGTTATGCATAATACTCGCGAGCACATAGGTTTGTTAACACATAAGCACATAAAGTCTTTTATCATTTTATCTTCAATGAATTTACTTAATTCATTCCTTAGAACTGAATGAGAGTTTATTACCTCTATATTTGTGATTCCCTAGAAGATTATAGCCTAAGGTTTCTCCACCTAAGGTTCATAACCTAAACTTTTGATACCAACTTAATTAATATATTACACTTAATTAATTTAATTCCCCACAACTCATGAATTATTTATTTAACTAATAAATAATCAAATCAATCAAATATTTATTTAACAATAAACACATCAACTAAAATATTTATTTAATTCAATAAATATTTTAAATTACATACAAAAATTCTAGATCATTGCAGCTGAGGCACTGCGGTGCCCCATTCTCTTCCTTGTTTGACGCTGCAGCTGTGACGCCCCCAAATTCAGGTTCTCTAACCTCAGATTCAGTGTTCACGATCTACATCATCATAAGCATTCTATAACTATTACGGAATAATAAACATACATTGTTCATTATAATAAAGTTTCATAACATGGTCCCAAGGTCTTCTTAACCTTAACTTAAACACACCATTCATATTACCAAAGGTTTACATAAGAAATCTCATTAGATAATAATAATTAACATTCATTCTAAACTATTCCTGGATCTTGCCCTTGCCCTTGTCCTTCGTATTGAATCCTTCAGGCTTAGCTGAAATAAATGTCATGATATAGCAAGGGTAAGCAACTAATTTGCTTAGCAAGTTTATATACAAGGGAGATATATCATGACTAGAAAGAAGTTTTGCTTTCAATGTTCAACAATAGTATAAGATTGTGTAGGAACATAAATGAATAATCAACAATTGAATATTCGAATAATTGAATAATGTGTACTGAGTGATTTTGAAATAACCATGAACATTTGCCAAGGTTCTCAGTCATTTAAACTGGACCTCTTAATAAGTTTTGGTATTCAAGGGGATCAGCCTTTCATACCCAGTGATTTATGCATAAATACTTAATAATCCAGCATTGATATCATGCCTTAATCAAATTCGTCCTTTTTCTCAGTCAAGAGTTCTTATTATATCAATTTAATAAGAACAGCTTTTAAAAACACATTTGATTTAACAAATTTAAACATGCTTGATCTAGCTGATACAATTAGCATAGATCTATCTCATAAACAGTTCATGAATGAAGAATTTTAATTTAATTCGCAGTTCAATAATAATAGAACAGGAATTCAATTGCACCAAGTGCGAATCTCAATAATCAATATAAATGTGAATAATCATCAATAATTATTCACCAACATGCTTTGAAAATAATAACTCAAGTTTGAGTTAGGGAAACTTGCCTCGTCTGTAGATTACGGCTACGCAATTAATTTATATCCACTATGCAGTTAAATTATCTTCCTTTGGGAGACCTATAGTTAATCTTTCAATTAGTCATAGTATAACATTAGATTATGTAATCATATAAATATTATACATTACATTTAGTTCTTATAAACATTATCATGTCTTGATAATGTTACTATTAGATAACAACTTAATATTATTAATCTTGATAATATTTAATTCACCTCTTAGTATTATTAGTTCCCTAAAAATATTTTCATTCGCTTACTAATATTATTAACATCTCAATAATATTTTAATACCTTACTAATATTATTAATCATCTTAATAATATTTTAATTTAATATTATTACCTTAATAATATCTTACTTATGCTTTAGTATCATTAATCATTTAATAATACTTTTAATCATTTAATAATATCTTATTCCATTACTAATACTATTAATCATTCAATAATATCTTATTCCATTACTAATATTATTAATCATTTAATAATACTTTAATTATTTATCAATGCTTAAATTAAATATTTTTAACCATTTAATAATATTTTAAAGAAATTTCAATCTTAATATTTTTATTTACTTATCAGTATCATATTCAACATTATTAATATCATAATAATATTTTAATAATTTATTGAATTAATAAACAATTTATTCTAATTGTTCACCCTCTATTAAACCTCTTATTTAATATCCATAAAAGGTCATAATAATATTTCTCATCATAAATTACCAAAGTGCTCTAAGATAGTCAGGATATGATATATTATGAGTATTCAAGCATAAAAATCACATTTTTCTTATTAAAGATATCATTTAACTATTTATTTTCTTTTATTCATAACTTGATCATTTTTAGGAAAAATAGCAAACTGATTCTAAAAATTCTTATCTTTTGGATTTTGACAGAATATGAACCTACAAGGATCCCCAAATTTTTCTGTAATTTTAGAAAATAATTTACTATTTTTAAAGTTCCCAAAACACTGGTATCTTGCTTCATTTTTCATAAATTGAGTTTTGCTCAGAAAAATCTGAAATTTTCAGGGTATGCTCTCTCTCCTAACATGTATGAACATACTATAAAAATTTTGGAATTTTCCAGTGTATACACAGTGAGATATTCAAAGGTGAATATTTAGGAGTCCTTCACGGAAATAGTCATTACGCACAATCTATAACTCGAAACGCGTCCGTTCTTTTTCCTACATGTAGATAACTTCTCAAGGTACCTCTGTGATTTTTTCCAAAATTTTAAAAGACAAGAAACTGTCCGAATTAGTCCCAAGAAAAACAGGACAGAAGCTATTTTAGGGTTTTTGAACCTTTAATATTCCAAGTGGCCTGTTTTGGGGAAAACAGCCCCAAGGATTTTAAAACTTGCTAGATTTGTGTTCTATCACTTGAGTTTACTAGATAACTCATGTATCTAGTACCCCCCTTCGACGGATCATAAATCTAAGTTGGAAAACTTGAGTTACACAAGATTTAGTGGAAGAAAAATAAGAGTTTTCACCCTTGGAGAACATATGCTCATATTCTTCCTCTAAGCCTTTGATCTAACACTCAAGATATTTAGTTCCATACATGATGATATGTAGGACTAGGGTATCTTGAGTATTTGTTCATAAGCCAACCAAATCTCATGCTAAAAAAAATAAAGTAGAAAAAGAAGATGAAGGTTAGGTTATACCTTGATTTAATGGCAACCTTCCTTGATTTACCAAAGTAAGTGATTAAATTAGGATGCATGAACAAACTAGCACTACTCTCTCTCTCTCAATAGCCGAACCTCTCTCTCTTTTCTCTCTCTTGAAGTTGCTAGCTTGGGAGAAAAGAAGAAGAAGGAGAATAAGAGAAATACAAATGATATAGCAAATGAAAGGGGTGATTAACTAATATCCCCCATACTCTTATTGCCCCTTTGATAAAAGGCTTCACCTTATCTCTTTCAAATGAGCCTAATCATGTGATTAAAGGTGCTAAGTAGATTTGTAACCAATGGGAGCTTGACAACCATGTACTTGTGTGTAAGAGTTACTAATTATGGACATTGCTTAGCTTAATTAGTTGCCTTAAAAGGCCTTAAGTGGCCGGTCCATCTAGCCCATAATATCCTCCATTTAGCTTTTATTTTCATGCACAAATTTGAGTAATCAAAGTCTAAAATACCCTTAATCAAGTGGGCTAAGTATTGGTTTGCATTTTATTTCTTTTGGGTTTCTCCTTAATTGTTTTGGGCCATGTAATAAACATAGTCTAACAATTTTAATATATGTTACCCAATTGGATTATTTAGGGTTTCTATTCCTAACCTTATGAAATTTAATTACCTATACGTGTGACTTTAGCTTATAACCTAATTAGGTTTACAAGAATTAGGTTTAAAATTATTAGTCACTTGAAATAATAAGATTATCCACTTAAGTTAGTATACATTTTAAATACTAACCTCTCATTATCACCATAACCCTTAGGTTATTTAATTGTCTCACCTAATGTATAATTAGGTTACGAAGCTTTCATGTTTAATGAAACCTATAAATGTATATATCCATAACTATAGCATACATGTTAATTGACCCATGCACCGCTTCACATATGTTATCACATATTAAATCACTGTATAACACAAGGTTTTAAATATCAATAATGTACATATATATATAGTGACTTAAAATTCACGGCTATTACATCATCCCCCTCTTATAAGAATTTCGTCCCCGGAATTACCTATAGGGTTACTTAAAAAGATGTGGATAATTTTCCCTCATCCTTTCTTCGAGTTCCCACGTAGCTTCTTCAGCATTGTGGTTCCTCCAAAGAACCTTTACAGAATGTATAACCTTATTTCGCAATTTCTGCTCTTTTCTATCTAAAATTTCAACTGAAATTTCCTCGTACGACAAATCCCTTTCGACCTGAATTGGCTCGTACGATATCACGTGCTTGTAATCAGGCTTATATGGTCATAGCACTGACACATGAAACACATTATGAATATGTTCCAGTTCAGGAGGTAGAGCTACCTCGTACGCCACTTCGCCTATCTTCCTCAAGATCTCAAAGGGTCCAATAAATCTCGGACTCAGTTTACCTTTCTTTCCAAACCTTATCCTCCCTTTCCAGGGAGATACCTTCAAAAATGCATGGCTTCCCACCTCAAAATCTCTCTTCTGGAGGTATAAGTCTGCATACTTCTTCTGGCGATCTTGAGCTGCTACCAGTCGGGCTCTTATCACCTTGATGATTTACATAGTCTGCTGCACCAATTCTGGTCCCAACAGTTGACGTTCACCCACTTCATCCCAGCATAAGGGCATTCTATATTTCCTTCCATACAGTGCTTCGTACGGCGGCATTCCGATGCTGGCGTGATAGCTATTATTGTATGCAAACTCTACTAATGGAAGATGATCCTCCCAGCTACCCTTGAAGTCCATCACACAAGCTCTGAGCATGTCTTCAAGCGTTTGAATCGTTCTCCCGCTTTGCCCATCAGTCTGCGGATGATATGCGGTGTTCATCCGTAGTTGCGTCCCCATTCTTTCCTGAAGACTCTTCCAGAAGTTTGACGTGAATCGCGGATCCCTATCTGACACAATAGATACTGGTACGCCATGTCTCGAGATAATGTCTTTGATATACAATTTGGCTAGCTGGTCCAAACTATACCTGATCTTGATCAACAAAAAGTGAGCCGACTTTGTAAGACGATCTACAATCACCCATATAGCATCGTGCCCTTTTTACATTGCTGAAAGTCCCACCACAAAATCCATCGTGATGTGTTTCCATTTCCACTCTGGAATCTCTAAAGACTGTAGTAATCCACTCGGTCGTTGATGTTCTGCCTTGACTCTCTGACAAGTTAGACATCTGCTGATGCATTCTGCAACCTCTCTCTTCATGTTTGGCCACCAAAAGTGTTGACGCAAATCTTGATATATTTTTGTGCTTCCTGGGTGTATCGAGTACCTCGTACTGTGCGCTTCTTGCAAAATCTCTTCTCTTAGTTCTGGTACTAGCGGTACCCAAATTCACCCTTCGAATCTCAGCAGGCTGGTGCCATCAATTTTGTATTTCAATTCATCCCCTTTAGCTAACTGCTTCTTGATGTTGTCGCAATCTTCGTCCTTCTCTTGAGCCTCTTTAACCTTATCTAATAGAGTCGGGCTCCCTGTCACTGTAAATAATTTCTCATTGGTCTCCATCGGATACTTAACCTCTAAGTCAAGTCGTTCGAAATCTTTTATCAATTCCTCTTGGATGGTCAACTTCAGTAACTTCTCTCTGCCTTTTCTGCTCAGGGCATCTGCCACTACATTTGCTTTTCCTGGATGGTACAGAATCTCACAATCATAATCCTTGATCAATTCTAGCCATCGGCGATGCCTCATATTTAGCTCTTTCTGCGTGAAGATATACTTCAGACTCTTGTGATCTGTATATATCTCACACTTCTCGCTATACAAATAGTGCCTCCAATCTTCAAGGCAAAAACTACTGCTGCTAATTCCAGGTCATGAGTCGGATAACCCTTCTCATAGTCCTTCAGCTGTCGTGAAGCGTACGCAATAATCTTGCTATGCTGCATCAGTACACATCCAAGACCCTTGTGTGTGTGACGCATCACTATACACTACAAATCCTCCCGTGTTGTCTGGTAAAGCCAACACAGGTGCTTGACTAAGCCTCTTCTTCAATTCCATGAAACTCTCTTCACATTTCTCCGTCCAAACGAACTTCACTATCTTTCTGGTAAGGTTGGTCAACGGTGATGCTATCTTTAAAAAATCTTGGATGAATCTTCGATAGTATCCTGCTAATCCCAAGAAACTCCTAATTTCTGTCGGCGTCTTTGGTTGTTCCCAGTTGATAACCGCTTCTACCTTTGCTGGATCCACCGAAACACCATCCGTGTCGATAATGTGACCCAAAAACTGCACGCTCCGCAACCAAAACTCACACTTGGAGAACTTTGCATATAACTTCTCCCTCCTTAACGTCTCCAACACTATCCTTAGATGTTCAGCGTGCTCTTCCTCTGTCTCTGAATATACCAGAATGTCATCGATGAACACGACAACAAACTTATCCAAATATTATTTAAACACTCTGTTCATTAAGTCTATGAATGCTGCTGGCGCATTCGTCAACCCAAAAGACATTACCAGAAACTTAAAGTGTCCATACCGAGTTTTGAATGCCGTCTTTGGAATATCCTCCCGCCTCACCTTCAGTTGGTGATAACCGGTCCTTAAGTCAATTTTTGAAAAATATTTTGTCCCCTTCAACTGATCAAACAAATCGTCGATCCTGGGAAACGGGTACTTGTTCTTAATGGTGACCTTGTTCAACTCCCGGTAGTCGATACAAAGCCTTAATGACCCATCCTTCTTCTTTACGAATAAGACTGGTGCTCCCCACGGTGATACGCTCGGTCGAATGTATCCCTTATCTAACAATTCTTGTAGTTGAACCATCAGTTCCTTCATTTCTATCGGAACCATACGATACGGCTCTTTGTATACCGGTGATGTCCCTGGTGCCAAATTGATAACAAACTCTATCTCTCTATCTGGTGGCAATCCTGAAATCTCATCTGGGAAGACGTCAACAAATTCCCTTACAATAGGTATCTGACCCAGTTCACCCTTGACTCTGTGGGTATCCACAACGTGAGCCAAATAACCTATACAACCCTTCCTAAGCAACTTCTTTGCTTGCATCATCATCAGATAACAAACTGTCTCGGCGATATACTGCCATGAAATACCACCTTTGACTTATTCGGAGTCTTTAGGTGTACGCATTTTTTTTACAGTCAATGACCGCCCCATGACTTGATAACCAATCCATCTCGAGGATTACATCAAACTCTCCAAGACGAATCGGTATCAAATCCACGTTAAGCTTAAACCCTCTTACATCAACACAACAGTATGAATGTAGTCTACAGGGATAATTTTTTTGTTTGCTACTTCTACATTCATTGGGTGTTCTAATAGTTCACGAGGTAGATTTAATCTTTGAGCACATTCATCAGATACAAAAGAACATGAAGCTCCCAAATCGAATAACACATAGGCATTTATATCGTTGATCGGAATTATACCTGACGCCACCTCCCTGGATGCCACGGCATCTTGCACTGTCATATTAAATGTCCTTGCTGTCGGCTTGTTTGGCTGGGCTGGTCCTCCACTAGTTGTCCTAGAGTTATTGCCCCTGTTACCGTTTTCGCCATCCGTGCTTTTCTTCCTCGGGCAATCCTTGATCCGATGTCCCGCTTCACCACAGTTAAAACAACCTCCCTTCTTCACCTTAGAACAATTGGGTGAGGTATGCCCTTCTTGTCCACAGGTATAACATACCGTTTTTCCTTTCAAGGACTCTCCCGAGTGACCCTTTCCACAGTTTCCACACACCGGCTTCTTTTGTTGCACACTACCTTGCTGACTCTCCAAATTACTACCCTCACTGCTCCATTTCCGCTTCTAGTTGTTGGTATCGCCATTGCTAACATTCTAATTTCTACCTTCTACTTTCTTCTTGTTCTTCTCCCAATTGTACTTTGAGACCGCTTCGCTTCCACCTTCCGCTATGAGAGCTTTCTCCAACAGAGTTGAGAATGACGTGATTTGTAGAACCGCTACCTTACTATAAATCTACGGCTTTAGTCCATTTTCGAACCTTCTTGCTTTCCTCACCTCCGTGTCTACCTGATGTGGAGCGAATATGGCCAATTCATTAAACTTTGCAGCGTACTCTGACACTGACATATTCTCCTGTTTCAATTTCAAAAACTTGATCTCCATTCTCGCTTGTGTACTCTCAGGGAAGTTGTTCTCAAAGAACAACTTCTTGAACGCTTCCCAAGTCACGATTCCAGTCCCGGCTTTGTTCTGGTTGTCCTCCCACCAATAGTTAGCCTCACCCTTCATTAAGTAGGTAGCAAAAATTATTTTATGTTCTTCTGCTACTCTAGCAATAATGAAGGCCTTCTCAATCTCCTTAACATGTCTGGGCCTCTATCGGGTCTGTTGTTCCTCTAAACTCCAGCGGTCCTACTGCCTTGAAGTCCTTAAAGTTGGCTAATTGGTTTCCCGCCTGATTTCCCCCACGTTGAGCTTGATTCCTCATGGCTTCAGCCATCATGTTGATAAAGTCTTGCATTAGGTTTGGTTGAGTTCCTGTTGCATTATTAACTGACTCTTCGATCTCTTGGTTCCTTAGTACACGTCTGGGCGGCATTATCTAGTTAAACGAAATTCTAACATGTTACTCGGGTTTTATTATCATATAAGTACTTAGCATGTAACACGCTACTGTGCCCGAACAATCACATGATCATTATGTGAGAGTTTTAAATTACCAAGATTTGGAAGTCTTTCACCCCAATTAGTGGGTTAAGTTTTTTTAAAGAAAAATCCAAATCAATCTACTGGATTCACATAACATTAAATAGACAATTTACTATTTAAATTTTTTCAACGCATATCATAATAATGCATTTAGATTCATATACCAATGTTTTAATACAGACTAACTAAACAACTAGCATACTTCTATAAACGCTCAAGGCATAACTGCCCACCACCAACTATCCTCTAATGAACAAAAAGTGAGGATTCACTACCATCTACCCCCTCTATCAAAATAAAAGTTGGGGTCTAACTACCATCCTATGCATACAGCAAGGCATAAAGATTTACAACAACTAAACAGTCCCTATTAGAAACAAAAGTGGGACTATATCGAACATGAATACAAATCAACGCCTGCTCTCACTGCTGGAGGGCAGCTCCATCCACTTAGCATCGAACTGCATAAAGGCGATGTCTAAAGCTTGCTCTAAAGTATGTATCCTCACATCTTTAGCTTCCACCTCGTCTCTTAACTGTCCTAGCTGTAGCTCTCTCTGCTCCAACCTCCTTCGCAACTCGGCTAACTTAGCATGTGCTTGGTAAGCAGTGTCCTTGTACTGCTGCTCTAAAATCTGGAGGGTGTGGTTCTGCGCCTCCACTCGCTCAGCCCTAACCTCTAGCTCGATGTTCCTCACTAACAAATCTCTTATCATCTCATGCTCCATGGACTCCTCACTAGAGTCCCTAGACTCTTGGTTCACTGAATAGCTATCTTGACTCTCGTCAGCCATCCTATAACCACAATAATCAATCAAAACAACATCAGTACCACAATTAAATATATTCATTGATAAAATGAAATGATATTTTATTCAGTACAACTAAAACTTGATGGATCTCCTCAATCCATCACCTAGCTAACATACTCTATAAGGGTTTTCTACTAAGGTTATAACCTATGTTTTGCATTCTTAATGTTTATAACCTACAGCTCTGATACCAACCTGTGACGCCCCCAAATCCAGGTTCTCTAACCTCAGATTCGGTGCTCACGATCTATCATCATCATAAGCATTCTATAACTATTACGAAATAATAAACATACATTGTTCATTATAATAAAGTTTCATAACTTGGTCCCAAGGTCTTCTTAATCTTAACTTAAACACACCATTCATATTACAAAATGTTTACATAAGAAATCCCATTAGATAATAATAATTAACATTCATTCTAAACTATTCCTGGATCTTGCCCTTGCCCTTGTCCTTCGTATTGGACCCTTCAGGCTTAGCTGAAATAAATGTCATGATATAGCAAGGGTAAGCAACTAATTTGCTTAGCAAGTTTATATACAAGGGAGATATATCATGACTAGAAAGAAAGTTTTGCTTTCAATATTCAACAATAGTATAAGATTGTGTAGGAACATGAATTAATAATCAACAATTGAATATTCGAATAATTGAATAATGTGTACTGAGTGGTTTTGAAATAACCATGAACATTTGCCAAGGTTCTCAGTCATTTAAACTGGACATCTTAATAAGTTTTGGTATTCAAGGGGATCAGCCTTTCATACCCCGTGATTTATGCATAAACACTTAATAATCCAGCATCGATATCATGCCTTAATCAAATTCGTCCTTTTTCTCAGTCAAGAGTTCTTATCATATCAATTTAATAAGAACAGCTTTTAAAAACACATTTGATTTAACAAATTTAAACATGCTTGATCTAGCTGATACAATTAGCATAGATCTATCTCATAAACAGTTTATGAATGAAGAACTTTAATTTAATTCGTAGTTCAATTATAATAGAACAGGAATTCAATTGCACCAAGTGTGAATCTCAATAATCAATATAGATGTGATTAATCATCAATAATTATTCACTAACATGCTTTGAAAATAATAACTCGAGTTTGAGTTAGGGAAACTTGCCTCGTCTGTAGATTACGGCTACGCAATTAATTTATATCCACTATGCAGTTAAATTATCTTCCTTTAAGAGACCTATAGTTAATCTTTCAATTAGTCATAGTATAACATTAGATTATGTAATCACATAAATATTATACATTACATTTAGTTCTTATAAACATTATCCTGTCTTGATAATGTTACTATTAGATAACAACTTAATATTATTAATCTTGATAATATTTAATTCACCTCTTAGTATTATTAGTTCCCTAATAATATTTTCATTCGCTTACTAATATTATTAACATCTCAATAGTATTTTAATACCTTACTAATATTATTAATCTTCTTAATAATATTTTAATTTAATATTATTACCTTAATAATATATTACTTATGCTTTAGTATCATTAATCATTTAACAATGCTTTTAATCATTTAGTAATATCTTATTCCATTACTAATATTATTAATCATTTAATAATATCTTATTCCATTACTAATATTATTAATCATTTAATAATACTTTAATCATTTATCAATGCTTAAATTATATATTATTAACCATTTAATAATATTTTAAAGAAATTTTATTCTTAATATTTTTATTTACTTATCAATATCATATTCTAACATTATTAATATCATAATAATATTTTAATAATTTATTGGATTAATAAACAATTTATTCTAATTGTTCACCCTCTATTAAACCTCTTATTTAATATTCATAAAAGGTCATAAATAATATTTCTCATCATAAATTACCAAAGTGCTCTAAGATAGCCAGGATATGATATATTATGAGTATTCAAGCATAAAAATCACATTTTTCTTATTAAAGATATCACTTAACTATTTATTTCCTTTTATTTATAACTTGATCATTTTTAGGAAAAATAGCAAACTTATTCTAAAAATTCTTATCTTTTGGATTTTGACAGAATATGAACCTACAAAGATTCCCAAATTTTTCTGGAATTTTAGAAAATGATTTACTATTTTTAAAGTTCCCAAAACACTGGTATCTTGCTTCATTTTTCATAAATTAAGTTTTGCTCAGAAAAATCTGAAATTTTCAGGGTATGCTCTCTCTCCTAACATATATGAACCTACTGTAAAAATTTTGGAATTTTTCAGTGTATACACAGTGAGATATTCAAAGGTGAATATTTAGGAGTCCTTCACGGAAATAGTCATTACGCACAATCTATAACTCGAAACGCGTCCGTTCTTTTTCCTACATGTAGATAACTTCTCAAGGTACCTCTGTGATTTTTCCCAGAATTTTAAAAGACAAGCAACTATCCAAATTAGTCTCAAGAAAAATGGGATAGAAGCTATTTTAGGGTTTTTGAACCTTTAACATTCCAAGTGGACTGTTTTGGGGAAAATAGCCCCAAGGGTTTCAAAACTTGCTAGATTTGTGTTCTATCACTTGGGTTTACTAGATAACTCATGTATCTAGTACCCCCCTTCGACGGATCACAAATCTAAGTTGGAAAACTTGAGTTACACAAGATTTAGTGGAAGAAAAACAAGAGTTTTCACCCTTAGAGAACATATGCTCATATTCTTCCTCTAAGCCTTTGATCTAACACTCAAGATACTTAGTTCCATACATGATGATATGTAGGACTAGGGTATCTTGAGTATTTGTTCATAAGCCAAACAAATCTCAAGCTAAAAAAAAATAAAGTAGAAGAAGAAGATGAAGGTTAGGTTATACCTTGATTTAATGGCAATCTTCCTTGATTTACCAAAGTAAGTGATTAACTTAGGATGCATGAACAAACTAGCACTCCTCTCTCTCTCTCTCTCAATAGCCAAACCTCTCTCTCTTTTCTCTCTCTTGAAGTTGCTAGCTTGGGAGAAAAGAAGAAGAAGGAGAATAAGAGAAATACAAATGATATAGCAAATGAATGGGGTGATTAACTAATATCCCCCATACTCTTATTGCCCCTTGGATAAAAGGCTTCACCTTATCTCTTTCAAATGAGCCTAATCATGTGATTAAAGGTGCTAAGTAGATTTGTAACCAATGGGAGCTTGACAACCATGTACTTATGTGTAAGAGTTACTAATTATGGACATTGCTTAGCTTAATTAGTTGCCTTAAAAGGCCTTAAGTGGCCGGTCCCTCTAGCCCATAATATCCTCCATTTAGCTTTTATTTTCATGCACAAATTTGAGTAATAAAAAGTCTAAAATACCCTTAATCAAGTGGGCTAAGTATTGGTTTGTATTTTATTTCTTTTGGTTTTCTCCTTAATTGTTTTAGGCCATGTAATAAACATAGTCTAACAATTTTAATATATGTTACCCAATTGGATTATTTAGGGTTTCCATTCCTAACCTTATGAAATTTAATTACCTATACGTGTGACTTTAGCTTATAACCTAATTAGGTTTACAAGAATTAGATTTAAAATTATTAGTCACTTGAAATAATAAGATTATCCGCTTAAGTTAATATACATTTTAAATACTAACCTCTCATTATCACCATAACCCTTAGGTTATTTAATTGTCTCACCTAATGTATAATTAGGTTACGAAGCTTTCATGTTTAATGAAACCTATAAATGTATATATCCATAACTATAGCATACATGTTAATTGACCCATGCACCGCTTCACATATGTTATCACATATTAAATCACTGTATAATATAAGGTTTTAAATATCAATAATGTACATACATATATAGTGACTTAAAATTCACGGTTATTACAGCAGCGCCACCCCAGATCCTTTGAAAAAATTTCCAAGTGTTAAAAAAATTTCAAACCACTTACTTCCTGAATTCATAACTCGATCGTTATAACACGGAATGACTTCGTTCCAAAGTCATTTTCTTACTTATTCTTTATACTATAATTTCCCCTAGACATAATATTTTTCTGAATCCGTTAACTAGGCTTTCACTTGGCTTACATTTCATTATTCGTTCGTTCTACCTCTTTTAACGTTCTTCGTTCATTCGTTCGTAATTCGTTCATCTAATGTCCAAATTCGTCCGTTCTTGAGTCTACGACTTTTAAACTTCGTATTCTTCAATATTCTAACGAAACCTAAGTTTTTCATGTTCATGATCAATATTACATTTTAGTCCGAAAATCATAGTTAACTACGATTCCTACGATCAGCGTCTTTTATTGAAAATTTCGTCATAACTTCATTATTACGAATTTTTACTCCGCTCCAAATGGAATAAATCTATCATTCAATCATCTATCAATCTAACCAAGCAATAAGCATATAACTTGCACGCGATGGTTTTAAACTTCTCCATCAACAACAATCTCTGAGTTTTCATGCTTTTCTTCATTAAGTTCTTAATCATTCGTTATGATTTCACTTATTAGGCATTCGTTAGTGATTTTAGTCCACTAATATCCCTCCTTATTTCATCGGATAATACATACACTACCAATAATCACTTCTCTACCAATTAATATAGAAAAGAGATGAAGATTAAGGTTTAAAACTTTATTACCTCCTAGTGTTCTTAAGGTTCTTGAATGGATGAAGAACTTAGCTAGCTTTCTCCTTCTTCTTCTTTAGCAATTCGAAATTTCTCTCTATATTCTCTCAATATGCTCAAGTGTTGGTGAATTAAGTTAATACTTAGGAGAGAGAAATGAAGGAAATGGTTTAGTATATATAGAAATTCAATAGTTTAAGGCTCTTTGGTCTTTTGGACAACTTTGTGTTGGCTCATGACTTGGTCACTTAAGTTATGGTCTCTTGTGGTCAAAGCCTTCAAGTTTTCATTCTTGCATATCTTACCCTCATCATCCACCATTCATATCAACTAAGACATCATCATCCACCATCCATTCCATTAATCAACTTTTGAGTCACACTTAGCATTAAATGCCACCTCCTTAGCAAACCTCCTTAACCAAATATTAACCAAGCTTCCTTGATAAGCTTGGCCACCTATTTAACCGGCTATGTGGATTAGTAGGGCCCTTATGGGTTGCCCCAACCAACTTCTTCATACCCACGACCCATGGTTCGACCCACGGGTTTTGATTCTTGGTTCGTGTTTAGATTTAATTCAATCTGGGCCTAACTTTGGGCTTAAATTAACATTCATTTGAGCCTTGATTTAATTCTTCATTGGGCCTTCTTCATTATTCATTTGGGCTTGGTAAGGTCTAAGTCCATTAACCAATAGTCAATACTGACTTTTGTTGACCAAGACTTTGACTTCTCATATTCTTACCATATAATTCTCATATTCTTTCCCTATTCACTTCGTATAATGTTTGTATTATACGTCATATTATTCTTCGTATTATACTTGTACAATAAATTGTATTATATTCATATTTTTCCCGAATAATAACTTTCTTATTATAGCTCTATGAAGAATCTGGGTGACCCCAAATCCTGATGATAGTTGGGATATGCATATTGGTTGAGATAGTCACCACCATACTGTACCGGCCCAAAACTATTGGTGCGTTGATGACTCAGATGATTGTCAGCATAATAGTTACAAACTACTGCTATCTTTCGAATTCGTTGGGCTGCAACAGCGTCCAACCTCTTCGAAAGTATTTCAAGCTGTGTTGACAATGCAGAAATTACATTGAGTCCATCAATCCCTGTTTCCTTTGGCTGAGTTATTCTCGTGTATGGCCATTTATAATTAAAGTCATCCATAGTACCTAAAAGAGAGAAATATAGGAAGATAATTAAAATAAAATAATAAAAAATATTTAAATTAAGACTAATTTAATTGAAGCTAATGATGGCAACAATTGTTACAAAAATTCTCCGGCAACGGCACCAAAAAATTTTTGGTCGCATTTCACGATGCGTGCAAGTATACACGGTCAACAAGTAATAAAGAGTAAGTAGAGTATCATTCCCATAAAGAATTATTTAACAAAAATCACCAAGTACTAACTCGTTACCATCTTAATCTTATTTAAACGAATGATTTAGTATTTTGAATTAAAACTATGTAATTAAACTAATACTAAATACCCCTACAATGAAACCAGATAATGAAGACTTAAGATTACAATTTCACCTATTAATTCATTTAAATCAATACACTTCTTGTTAAGCTCAATTAATTATACTGGATTGTTTATCAAGAACACAAAAGTAAAATATGGTCATCTCTCGATGTACCATACCCATATCACACTAAATCTACAAATGATAGAATGAATGTGAACAACCTAATTAACTAATTCACCATATCTCTATGTGAATTACAATTAAAGAGGGTTTAAGCACAAATTCTTATCGGATTACATGCGGTGCGTCGATATATCTCTATTCTAGGCACGAATCATGAATTTTATCGCCATGTATAAGTCACAAACACATGCTATTATGATCAGATCTAAACCCATAATCCATCTCTCAATTTTATATGGATTATCAAGGCAATTGTTAGCGAAGCAATTAATTCACAAATCATAATAGACGATCCAATAATAATTAATTAAACTAACAAAGAATCATATCAAAATAAACTACACAACAAGATCCATTATAATCTCAAAATGGAGTTTAATTCATGATTGAAGTGAAATCCATAATTCACAATTGAATAAACATTGAAACATACAAAGAGATAAGAAGAGAATTTAGGGTTTGAGGTAAGCAAATTTGAATTCCCTTACTTCCAATCTGAATCTCCAATGATCTTCAAGAGCTTCAATCTCCAACTTCTAATCTAATCTAGGGTTTTAACTAATCTAATATAATCTAATCTAAACTAAGAAATATAGAAAAGAGCATATATAATCTAATGATCCCAAAGGATGGAATATATATTTACATACTGATATGCTTCTATTTATAAGCCCTAATTGACCCCTTGTCCAAGATACAACTCAATTGGTCAATAAAATGAAAGTCAAACTGCTGGTCAGACCCGAACCGACGCGGTCGCGTAGCCCACAAGGTCAAGTTGGGCACGACCGCACTACAGAGTTTCTGAGACTGGGGACTGGCGCAACCGCGCTGTCCCATAGGCCATGTAGGGCGCGGCCGCGCAACACTTCACTGTTGGTTTCCTGCTTCTACTGCTGCTTCACTTCACTTGCCATCTCCTCAATACTTGGTCACTTTAGCATTCCATTACATCCATTTTGACCTCAAAAGCTACCAAGTCAGTTCCCAAGTATGCAACCTACAAAATGAAAGTAAAAAGCATGAAAAACTACTTATAAACACAGAATTAAGCAACAAATGAAATTAGTTGATACTGGATAAGTAGGTATAAATCCTACTTATCACCATTCCATTAATCAACTTTTGAGTCACACTTGGCATTAAATGCCACCTCCTTAGCAAACCTCATTAACCAAATATCAATCAAGCTTTCTTGAGAAGCTTGGCCACCTATTTGGCCAGCTAGGTGGGTTGGTAGGGCCCTCATGGGTTGCCCCAACCTACTCCTTCATACCCAAGGCCCATGGTTCGACCCACAAGTTTTGGTTCTTGGTTCGAACTTAGGTTTAATTCAATTCGGGCCTAACTTTGGGTTTGAATTAACATTTGTTTGGGCCTTGATTTAATTCTTCATTGGGCCTTCTTCATTATTCATTTGGGCTTGGTAAAGTCCAAGTTCATTAACCAATAGTCAATATTGACTTTTGTTGACCAAGACTTTGTCTTCTTGTATTCTGACAGTATAATTCTCATATTCTTTTCGTATTCACTTCGTTACAGTTAGGAATATCAGATTCTCCTTAAAATTATCAACTGTCCAAACAGGTCCCTACGCAGGGTAAAATTCCTCCACGTGGACTATGATCCACCGTATCATCCGGGCCTAAATATTCACGCCTCAACATTTACCTTTATGAATTAAATAAATTGCCTTTTAAATCATCTATAGAGTGCTGGTACTCTTGTAAACTAACAATAACCTTATCATACCAGTAGCTAGAGCTACCGGCCGTCGTCTGCTAGAGCTAGATCAAGAACCTTATCGCACCACGTGCTAGAGCTACCGTTGTCCACTAGAGCTAGAGCTTTATGAACATATTATTAACAGGTAACACAGCCCACTAAGCAAAAGAACTCCAATCAAGAATCAATCAACACTGCGCATAAATTGCCATACAACACTACAACAGAACAGAGTGATATTAGAAAGATAAATCCACATTAAGCTTTCACCGTGCCATTCAACACATGATTAAAGAGATAAAACTGACAACAAATAGTAGCTCAATTCAATAATACACTTATACCCAATCATTACTAATTAAGGTAATGTTTGCTCATATTTGCAGGCCCTCAACTCGCTCAACCTATAACATCTAGAGAAATAAAATTAAGAAAAAGGTGCATAACTAGGAACTTGCCACTACATTACATAACAGGAATTGATCCATAACAAATGGTGGCTATAAATCTACTTTTAGCCAATATCTGTAGCATTCACTTATAGACACTACAACTGCGATTTAAAAAAATTGTTGCAGTAGAAGAGCTGTGTTTTTCAATTTTGACCGTCAAAATCTTATAATTAACGATGTAAAATATGGTGGCCATATAAGATCTTAAAGCCACCAATATATGGATCAGCTTCCCTTCCGGTCCATTTACTATCAGAAATCTATCTTGACCGACATTGATTCTTAATGCAAAGATAAAGATTATGCATGAATGTAATATGTATTGTTGTAGACTTGTAGTAGAGCACCAGATCCAGATTTTGGAATAACAATTCATTAACCATTATTGCATATGCAAATAAATCATCCATCACTAACAAAAATTACTAAGCTTTGCACAACATAAATTTGTGATTTAGTAATAAATGTCACAACGGAAGCCCTAATAAGCGTAATGGGCAAGTCACACCCATGATTGCACAATATGATTTGTGATTTTCAACAAGAGATGGTGATCACATGATAGAGGCATAATAATAGTATATCATGACCAAGAAACAACTTGCATCTATGTACTTCCAGGCCCAAACATATCAAATAAATTAATTTACAGAAAGGAGGTTAATAATAGCAGATTCAAGGAGAGATCAAATGTTTGAACCAAAAACACTAAACTAAAATACTAACTATGACAAAACTAGTCCAAGACTTGTTAAAAAACCAAAACCACCGTGATCGAAGAGGGCATCTTTCGAGTACTTGCCTCAAAAGACCATATTTTGAGAAACAATTCCAAATTCATCAACGTTTAGTTAGCAACTCAAAAAAACTGAGATAGGAAAGCAAAAAGAAAATGAGAAGCACGAACACTATCAGAACTGGACCGGTACGAGACTTGGACAACTTAATGTGCTACAGCAGGACAAAAACCAGTACCCAAATATTCATATACTTCACCACTGATCAACACCTTGGTTTTAAATTAGTACCAAGATTTAAATGTATCAATATCTATACAAGTGTAAAAATTGAAGTTGTTGAACAACCAGTGGTCTGTGAACCAATCCCCTCACCAGTTTGAGTTTCGCTGGTCTGGTCTTGATAACTACGATATGTACTCTTATAGAAAACAAATGAAAAAACATAAACAATACTTGATGGATCTTGAATGCTCCTCATTTTCCTTTCCTTGTTTTGATATTCTCAGTTCTTTAAGTACCAAACATAGTGCAAGTGTCGATTAGAAAACAGGACACTGCCAAACCAATCAACTAGTGATAGATTCAAAAGAAATACTTTGACTGCAAAATCGAGCATTGAACAGCATTTGCATTCAGTATGTGATTCACATTCACTCACAAGTAAAGCTCTAAGAATCCTATTAAACAAGTCAACACAATGATTTAACACCATGATTTGAGAATTTTAACCAAGATTGTGATCATGAAATAGAATCAAGTCAATCATCTTACATCAATGTACTCCTAGACCCAATTACTCAAAGTAAATATTTAATTATACAAAATATGTATATAATAAGAACATATTTGCGTTAGAACCACACCAACTAGGATACACTACTAAGTACTAACTATGCAATAAACTAGTCGTGAGCAAAGCAAAAGCATCCTGATCTTACAAAGGCTTGCATCTTTAAATACTAATTATACTTCCTTCCTTTCCCATTTGAATGACTTGGTGCAAAATTCTTTGAGAATCGCCTTCAACATAGGAGAATTAACTATATTAATATTTTCCGCCACTCCAACAAGTTACAACTAGACTTTATAGTTCCAAAAAATCCTAAGAAGTCTTCTTATGATCAGGGACGTGAATAAACGTAGTGTCCTTGTATTTCAATAAAGGACAAGATCTTCCATTTCTATAAACTCAAGCTCCTCCTTCTATAGTAATTGATATATACAAGGATACTAAGATTTTAATTCGCATCCATGATCATACGAAGGGTTTATAAGAAACTGGTACTTTATAACTCATGAGTGACATCAAATATCAATATCCAACCCACATCACCACTATGTTGGGTGCCTGCACAACCTGGGCTATCTCCATTCATTCAACAATAAAGTAACAAAAATAAAATAAAGACTAACAATCATATACAGAAATCCAACATCAACTCATACAAAGAATCTGAGTAGAACCTATGATTTCCAATCTAAAAAAGTACAAAAAGACAACAAGAAGTTGGGAAAATGACTATGAGTACAATTACCTTTTCACAGAATTTAAAACACAAAACTTCCAACACTTGTTTTTGCAACAACAAAACATCTCTTAAAAACTAATAGAAAACTACTTAACAACTAGTTAAAGAAAACTCATAAAAATATCAGATAGACTTTCTGAATATTTGCGAAAACAGGAAAGCAGCACACCATGCCCATAATAATAACAAATTGAAACAAATTCCAAATTAAGACAGATATCAAAAACAAATACACAATAATTAGCAGTAATCACTAACCCATTTGATCAAAATATGTCTGATAATTGAATCTTATAAGTTCATAAAATTTAACTTCCAAAATGTATAAAACATCAAGCCTGTAAACTTCTCTTTGCAACTGCAAAATCTCTTACTTGAAACAAAACTAGTAACTAAAATAACATTCCTCAGAATCCAAGCTTAGTACGACGCCAGTGCCTGCGTTTCGCATTGTACCTAAAAGTTGATTACACATAAAAGAAAGTAATTAACAATTAATGGAAAAAGACTATACAATACATACATATGTATACATACAGATATAAATAAGGGGAAAAGAACCTGATGGTGTTATCAGTCCTCATACGGATCCAATTAGGGATCGGCCTATTCTGCCTCATCTTCTTCCCCAGCTTCTTCTTGATTTTGAAGGATTTGTGGGACGGCTGCAGTTTGGATCAAAACCAAAATTCTAAATCAACCAAAAACATAAATATAAAGAGTAATACTTTATTATAAACATCTACTATTATAAACACACACATATATATCTACTATTATAAACACACACATACACACACACATTATATATATATATATATATATATATATATATATATATATATATATATATATAAAGAAAGATAGACACCATTTCTACAATTGGCGATCCTCTGCAAGGGCTACAAAACCCTAGAGAACGCAAGGAGATAAGGGGTTTATTGTGCAGAACTTTGCAGGGGCTTTATTATATAAAATAGGCTAAAGTACAATTTGCTCCCTATCATTTACACTATTAATCTAATTTGCAGCCAGGGGTTATTTTTCTATTAATTGCTCCCTACTTAATACTTACTATTAGTTATTACTCCAAGTTGTCTGTTATAGGCTTATAGCCTTCTAAGGTACTAGGGCTATTGACAATAATGCCTCCTCCAAGTATTCTGTTATAGCCTTATAAAGTAAGGTGGTGCTGTTTATTTATATCTGATTGTTTTTTAATAGATTATCTTTTATTCGCTAAGAGGCATGATGTTGTTTGTTTTTTTTTTGTTACCTCTGAATGCCTCTTAATCGGTAAGACAAAAAATAAAATCTTAATAATTAAGAGGTACCTCTTAATGAATTTTTTTTAATAATTTTTTTTATATAAATATATTCAACAATATTATGCACTAATTTTTATTAAATTGAACATTTAAAATTATTAAATAAAATTTTATCCTTTAAAATGGTAAAATAGTGTCATTAAGAGACAACTTAATTTTTAGTTATCAAATAATTTTTTAGATTCAGACCTCATAACTATTCAGATGATCTAATTTATTAAGACATCATAATCATTCAGATCTTAATTAACAGATTTATCAAACACAACTCTCTGAATAGCCACATCTGCTCTTGTATAATTTATTAGATTAAAATTTCAGCTCATTATTCACTGATTTGTGATAATTTGATGCATTAGATTAATATTTTAAATGAGCCAAATTAGGATCAAATTTGATTCGACTTACTGATCCAAAAAAAAAAAAAACCATATGATTCAATCTACTTGATCAAAACACCAACTGACGTAAAAAAAAATTGCTATATACTCTCACACTCGTTTCCAAGGCTCGTTCCTAATAATGGTATTCTCTTTGTCTCCACTTTGTGCTGGATAAATTATATACCAAATGTAATACCAAAAAATAAATAAATATATAAATAAATAATATTTAAATTTATATTTTAAATATAATTGAATTTTACCATTTATTTGGGTCAAAGTAGTAGTTAATTTATAGGATGAATTACATATTCTATTACATTTTTAAAAATAATTACATCAATAGTATACTCATAAAATATTTACACAATTAATACAATTTTATATTTCTTTATAATATTAGTGCAATTAGGATTCCTTAATTTAGAGAATTAGTATGCAATTAAGATTCCTTAATATAGGAATTAGTTATCCACATGGCTTCTTCTCTCTCTCCTCATCTAGAACAATTGTATTAGTTAGTAATCATCATTCTTCTTTATTCAACGTATTCTTTCTCTATATATATATATATATATATATATATATATTATATATATATATATATATATATATATATATATATATATATATATAAGCCTCTTCAAATCATCTCACGCATCGCCACATGGACAATGTAAGATCCCAACTTTTATAAATAAAGATGAATTTTCTATAAATATCATTTTTGAATATTATGGAGTTAATTTGATATAATGTTATAGTTGTGGGTAATATTTATAAATTTTACAAAGTACGCAAGTTGTTATATAATATTCGATTGGTCGGGGAATATTCGTTTTAACAGGGAATATTCGTACAACGGCACAATCATTGGTGGACCCCACAACGGAATTATTGTCGGATTGAGAAAACGATAAAAATATTTTATTAAAAATAACGGCGGAAGTTTTACCATTGATACTGTTGAACTACTCGGTAGTAAAAGTACAGTAATACGTGTGGTTGCATAGTAGCACACGGTATTGATTATTAATGCTTATGTGAGAAGTCACTCAGTTTGATTCAATTATTGTCAGTTAATAATATGAATTATTTAGCGATAATGACGTTTTGTTTTATTCGTATTATTAACGTAATAAAACAGAAACATCTTTTTATATAAAACAAAATACTTTATTAAAGTTATTCTATAAATATAATATATTATATTTTATTTAAAAAAATTTTCTTTAAATATGGACCGTCAGATTAAAGTAATCAATCTGGACCGTTCATGGATTAGTTACTATGCATTCTATTTTTCTATAAATAGCAGCTCATTCCTTCATTATTTCTTACGAATTCACTGAACTCTAGAGAGAGAAACTATAGAGAGAAACTATAGAGAGAGAGAAGAAGAGTATTCTGCTACTTAACTACTTCCTTATTTCAGCTCTTCTTTAAAACGGTAAGGGGTGTTATTCTTTCTTATTCATGAAGAGAACTGTTGTTATTCCATTTCTTATTACTCTGTTGGAATAACCTGTATACGCGGTCTACCCTATACTTGGTGACATTCTTTTATTATTCTGTTGGAATATCCTGTCTGTGTGTTTTACACCGGACCTGGTTCCGTTTTTATTATTATTCTGTTGGAACATCCTGTCTGTGTGTTTTACACCGGACCTGGTTCCGTTTTTATTATTATTCTGTTGGAACATCCTGTCTGTGTGTTTTACACCTGGTTCCGTCTTGTTATTATTCTGTTGGAACATCTTGTCTGTGTGTTTTACACCGGACCTGGTTCCGTCTTTATTATTATTCTGTTGGAATATCCTGTCTATGCATTTTACGCCGGACCTGGTTCCATTATTTATTATTCTGTTGGAATAACCTGTCTGTGAGGTCTATCGCATGCATGGTGATTTCTTTTGTTATTCCATTCTTTATTATACTCAGTTGGTTAAGTTTTGACTTCTATACTCCATGAAATTTGTGAAATATCCTTGATAATTGCGTTTCATCCAGTATCTTTTCATGAAAATATTCTTCTAAGCATTCTTGAATTTTACTCCACAAAGCAGTATCATGTTGACAATTTGGACGTTGTTAATTCTTGGATAAAGTAATTCTTGAACTTGTTTTATTGAATTCTTATATCATTGTCATCATCCTCATGTTTATAAAATGTTAAAAGTCATCTGTGGCCTGTAGTGCATAGATGGACTTGGTATGATTATGACCAGGGATTATTCGGTATAATCATGACCGTAATATTACAAATGATGTGGTAAAAGTCATCATTGGCCCGTAGTGCATTGATGGACAGCTGTTGGCATGATCATGACCATTAATGAATACACGAATATCCTTGGCCGTAGTGCAGGGGTGATTCGATGATGTGGATTATTTTATTAAGCTGAGTCCCAGCGATCACAGTGTTGAAAACCTTTTAAATCATAAAAGATAGTAGAGTTTATTTTCTACTTGACTCTTTTAATGGATTGCTTGTTCCGCTACAGTTAAACTTGATGTCTATTATATTTTATCAGTTTAACATTGTTGAAGGCTAATGATAATTTATTCTGCATTATCTTAGTCATAATATTTCTTACTGGGCTAGTTGAGCTCACCCTTTCTTTCACTGTTCTCTTCAAGAAATGAGAACGTAGCTGGGGCAAGTCGAGAAACGGAGTGATGGTCCGAATGATAGTATTAGTTAATAGTCCTCACTATTCTATGTAATAGTGTGTTAATAAATGTAATGAAGACTCCTTTTGAGTATGAATACTCTCTAGAAGATAATATTTGTATTCAAACTCACAGTTTATGTTTTGTCGTATTGTACACGACAGTTGTATTAGTAAGTTGTATTTGTATTCTGTACTATGTATCTGACGACCCAAGATGGGTGATGTATACCTTATTTTGGGGGTGTCACAGTTGGTATCAGAGCTTAGGGATATGATCCCTGGCTAAGATGTGAGAATAGAACTAGGAGGGGAGAGACGGGGAATTCCTTCGCTAGAATGACCTACCTAAGTTTATTTGCATGGTATTTTATTGGTCGGTCATAATATAAGGATAATATATGACATATCAATTAACTTTTATTTTGTGGCAGTATCTGAAAATGGCATCTGAGAATGTTGAGAATAGCAATGGAGCACAGGCGACTGTTGATTCACCACATATCAATAATCAGGATAATGTGCAGCAGGAAGGTGACAATCCTCATGCAAACAACAACACTGACCAGATGATGAATGATAGAATGTTCAGAAACTTTATGCAATTCATGCAACAGCAGGCGAGAGCGGCTCCTGTCCAAAATATAGGTGGAAACACTGAAAACTCTCAGACGGTCACCGCTAAATTGTTCAAGGAGCTGGGACCACCAGAGTTTAAGGGAGAGCCAAAATCACTTATAGCGGAAACATGGATAAAGCAGATTACCAAGATATTTGATGTCTTGGGATGCTCCGAGGAGCAAAAGGTTCCCTTTGCCGCCTTTATGTTGCGAGGAGAGGCAGATTACTGGTGGGAATCGATTAAGCGTACTCAACCTGCCGCACTGAAGATGTCTTGGGAGAAGTTCCAAGAGCTGTTCAATGACAAATACTTTTCCGAAAGTATTCGTCACATGAAGGAGGTGGAATTTATCAAGTTGGAGCAAAACGACATGACCGTGTCGCAGTACGAAGCCAAGTTTGCCGAGTTGTCCCGATTTGCGTCCCACTTGGTGGATAATGAAGAGCGAATGACGCGAATGTTTTTACGAGGTTTGAAACCTGAGATACGTCAACATCTTATTTCTCATAAACTGTGTTTGTATTCAGATGTTGTGAATAGGGCTCAGTTAGTGGAGCGCGATAACGAGTCAACGCAACCAAAAGAGAGCAGTCGACAAAATGATAATACCAGTGAGAGCAGTCATCGAAGCGGTGACAACAAGCGTGGAGGGAATCAACAGGCCAGAAATGGTAACCACTTCGGTGGTAATCAGGGCCAAAACAATAAGAATGGTCATTTCAAGAAGAGGAGATTCAACAATGATGGAAAGACGTCAGCACCAGCACCCGTTGTTAAAGAAGGAGAACGACCACCTATCATATGTTTCAAATGCTGAGGGGAGGGCCACATCAGTCCAAACTGCGCGATGCCGTCTAAAATATGTTATAATTGTGGAAGAGAAGGTCATTTAGCTCGATTTTGTCGTTTACCAAAAATAAGTTCAGCCAAGATGGAGACACCAAAGGCCGTCCCAGAAAAGTCAAAACCGGTAGTGCAAGGGAGAGCGTTTGTTGTGACCTCCCAGAAAATAAGGAACCCGAATGAGGTCATCACGGGTAAGCTTATCATAAACTCTAACGAAGTCTATACTTTATTTGATACCGGTTCTACCCATTCTTTTATTTCTCCTACTTGCGCTCATCGATTAAATTTGACTCCGGAGAAATTAGACTTTGATTTATCTGTTGAAACTCCATTGGGAGAAACCTTCATTACATCCACGGTTTATAAGTCTTGTTTGGTTCAAGTTGGTACCCACACATTACTTGTCGATCTGATTTCATTAAAAATACTTGCATTTGACGTGATTCTAGGGATTGATTGGTTAACTACTCATCATGCAAAAATTGATTGTTTTCGTAAGGTTGTTAGCTTTCATATTCCTAATCGACCTATTATGCGAATTCAAGCAACCAAACCATTAAAATCAATCGCTGTCATCTCAAGCCATAAAGCTATTCGTTTATTAAAAAATGGATGTCAAGCTTTTTTAGCTCATGTCACGGATCTAAACAAAAATACGTCAGTTTTGAATGATATTTCTATTGTTAATGAATTCCCTGACGTATTCCCTGAAGAACTTCCTGGCCTACCCCCAGAGCGTGAAATTGAATTTTGTATCGATCTTGAACCCGGTACAAAACCCATTTCCAAAGCCCCATATCGAATGGCTCCTATTGAACTTCAGGAGTTAAAGATCCAACTGCAGAAATTGTTAGACATTGGCTTTATTTGTCCTAGTACTTCTCCTTGGGGTGCTCCTGTGCTATTCGTGAAGAAGAAAGATGGAAGTATGCGACTTTGTATTGATTATCGGGAGTTGAATCATGTCACCATCAAAAACAGGTACCCATTGCCACGTATTGATGACCTATTTGACCAGTTGCAAAGAGCACAATTCTTTTCAAAGATCGATCTTCGTTCTGGATATCATCAGCTGAAGGTTAGAACTGAGGATATTCCAAAGACGGCTTTTAGAACTCGGTACGGGCATTATGAATTCCTAGTCATGTCCTTTGGATTGACTAATGCTCCTGCTGCCTTCATGGATATGATGAACCGGGTATTCAAGGAATATTTGGATCACTTTGTGGTCGTCTTTATTGATGACATCCTTATTTATTCCAAAAGCCGTGAAGATCATGAGCAACACTTGAGGCTGGTACTCCAAAAGCTTCGTGAATACAAACTTTATGCCAAGTTGAAGAAATGCGAGTTCTGGTTGGAGGAGGTAGCATTTCTTGGGCACGTAGTATCAAGTCGTGGAATATCGGTTGACCCGGCAAAGATTGAAGCTATTCAAAGCTGGGAGCAACCTAAATCAGTGACCGAAGTACGTAGCTTTCTTGGTTTAGCTGGTTATTATCGGAGATTCGTGGAAGGATTTTCTCGAATCGCTACTCCATTAACTCAGCTGACTCGGAAAGATACAAAGTTCGGTTGAAGCGAAGAATGTGAGAAGAGTTTTCAAGAACTCAAGAGGAGACTCATTTCAGCACCTGTTCTAACAATACCATCTGGCTCGGAGGGATTTGTCATCTACAGTGATGCTTCGAGCAAAGGGTTGGGATGCGTTCTCATGCAACATGGAAAAGTCATAGCCTATGCATCAAGACAACTCAAGGAATATGAGAGGAATTATCCTACTCATGATCTAGAGTTGGCAGCTGTTGTCTTTGCACTTAAAATTTGGAGGCATTACTTGTATGGGGAGAAGGTGGAGATCTTTACGGATCATAAAAGCCTCAAATATTTCTTCACTCAAAAGGAACTCAACATGCGACAACGACGTTGGCTTGAACTGTTGAAAGATTATGATCATACCATTCAATACCATCCTGGAAAAGCGAACGTGGTAGCTGACGCATTGAGTAGAAGATCATATGCAAGTACGAGTGCAATATTGTCAACACAAAGGCCCATTTTGTGTGACTTGCAAAGGATGGAGATAGAGTTAAAGACTCCAGGGACCCATGTGATGATGGCGAATATACGAGTAGAACCAACTTTAATCGATAAAGTTAAAGCTGCTCAAGCTACAGACCTGAAGCTGATGCGTATGAGGAAGAAAGTGCAAGAAGGTGTTATGCCGGAAGCAAGAATCGATGAAGAAGGAATACTTCGAGTCAACTCCAGACTTTGTATTCCTAACAACCCTGATTTAAAGTATGAAATCATGATGGAGGCGCACAACACACCGTTTGCAATCCATCCTGGAAGTACCAAAATGTATCATGATCTTCGTCATACATTTTGGTGGAGCAATATGAAGAGAGAGATAGCGATGTTTATCTCAAGGTGTTTAACTTGTCAACGAGTCAAAGCGGAGCATCAAGTACCAAAAGGTCCATTGCAACCACTTGAAATTTCAGAATGGAAGTGGGAGCACATTACCATGGATTTTGTTACCGGTCTTCCTAAGGTTTCTCAAGGTATAGATGCGATTTGGGTCATTGTTGATAAATTGACCAAGTTTGCTCATTTCTTACCGATACGAGAAACTTATATACTTGAACGTCTTTCTCGTATGTACATAAACGAGATTGTAAGACTGCATGGTATGCCAGTATCCATTGTTTCTGATCGAGACCCAAGATTCACTTCACGATTTTGGGTTAGTTTACAAAAAGCCATGGGCACAGATTTACGATTTAGTTCGGCATATCATCCTCAGACGGACGGACAATCAGAGAGGACTATTCAAACTCTAGAAGATTTATTAAGACTCTGTGTCTTTGACTTCAAGGGAAGTTGGGACAAGTTCTTACCATTGGTGGAGTTTTCCTACAACAACAGTTATCAAGCAAGTATTGGCATGGCTCCATTCGAAGCATTGTATGGAAGAAAATGTCGTTCTCCAGTATGCTGGGATGAGGTGGGTGAAGCAACGTTGTTGGGACCGGAGTTGGTACGTATGACTACAGAAAAGATTCAAACGATCCGACAACGTATAAAAACCTCACAAGATCGACAAAAGAGTTATGCTGATCTTCATCGAAAGGACGTGGAATTTGATGTAGGAGATCATGTGTTCTTACGTGTTGCTCCATGGAAAGGAGTTACGAGATTTGGAAAGAGAGGAAAGCTCAATCCTCGATTCATCGGTCCATTTTTAATCCTCGATCGAGTAGGAACTGTGGCTTATAGACTCGCTTTACCGCCAAGTATGTCTCGTGTTCATAACGTTTTTCACATATCCATGTTACGCAAATATGTGGAAGACCCGAACCACATTATTGAGTTAGAACCGGACGAAATAGCGGAGGATTTGACGTATGAAGAAGTTCCTGTTCAAATCTTGGATAAGAAGGAACATATTCTACGCTCCAAGGTTATACCTCAAGTCAAAGTTTTGTGGAGAAACCACGATGTTGAGGAAATGACTTGGGAGTTAGAATCTGAAATGAAATCAAGGTATCCTTACCTCTTCGACATACCAGGTACGTACCCTAATTTCGAGGGCGAAATTTCATAAGAAGGGGAGGTTGTAAGACCCCAACTTTTATAAATAAAGATGAATTTTCTATAAATATCATTTTTGAATATTATGGAGTTAATTTGATATAATGTTATAGTTGTGGGTAATATTTATAAATTTTGCAAAGTACGCAAGTTGTTATATAATATTCGATTGGTCGGAGAATATTCGTTTTAACAGGGAATATTCGTACAACGGCACAATCATTGGTGGACCCCACAACGGAATTATTGTCGGATTGAGAAAACGACAAAAATATTTTATTAAAAATAACGGCGGAAGTTTTACCATTGATACTGTTGAACTACTCGGTAGTAAAAGTACAGTAATACGTGTGGTTGCATAGTAGCACACGGTATTGATTATTAATGCTTATGTGAGAAGTCACTCAGTTTGATTCAATTATTGTCAGTTAATAATATGAATTATTTAGCGATAATGACGTTTTGTTTTATTCGTATTATTAACGTAATAAAACAGAAACATCTTTTTATATAAAACAAAATACTTTATTAAAGTTATTCTATAAATAGAATATATTATATTTTATTTAAAAGATTTTTCTTTAAATATGGACCGTCAGATTAAAGTAATCAATCTGGACCGTTCATGGATTAGTTACTATGCATTCTATTTTTCTATAAATAGCAGCTCATTCCTTCATTATTTCTTACGAATTCACTGAACTCTAGAGAGAGAAACTATAGAGAGAAACTATAGAGAGAGAGAAGAAGAGTATTCTGCTACTTAACTACTTCCTTATTTCAGCTCTTCTTTAAAACGGTAAGGGGTGTTATTCTTTCTTATTCATGAAGAGAACTGTTGTTATTCCATTTCTTATTACTCTGTTGGAATAACCTGTATACGCGGTCTACCCTATACTTGGTGACATTCTTTTATTATTCTGTTGGAACATCCTGTCTGTGTGTTTTACACCGGACCTGGTTCCGTTTTTATTATTATTCTGTTGGAACATCCTGTCTGTGTGTTTTACACCGGACCTGGTTCCGTTTTTATTATTATTCTGTTGGAACATCCTGTCTGTGTGTTTTACACTGGACCTGGTTCCGTCTTGTTATTATTCTGTTGGAACATCCTGTCTGTGTGTTTTACACCGGACCTGGTTCCGTCTTTATTATTATTCTGTTGGAATATCCTGTCTGTGCGTTTACGCCGGACCTGGTTCCATTATTTATTATTCTGTTGGAATAACCTGTCTGTGCGGTCTATCGCATGCATGGTGATTTCTTTTGTTATTCCATTCTTTATTATACTCAGTTGGTTAAGTTTTGACTTCTATACTCCATGAAATTTGTGAAATATCCTTGATAATTGCGTTTCATCCAGTATCTTTTCATGAAAATATTCTTCTAAGCATTCTTGAATTTTACTCCACAAAGCAGTATCATGTTGACAATTTGGACGTTGTTAATTCTTGGATAAATTAATTCTTGAACTTGTTTTATTGAATTCTTATATCATTGTCATCATCCTCATGTTTATAAAATGTTAAAAGTCATCTGTGGCCTGTAGTGCATAGATGGACTTGGTATGATTATGACCAGGGATTATTCGGTATAATCATGACCGTAATGTTACAAATGATGTGGTAAAAGTCCTCATTGGCCCGTAGTGCATTGATGGACAGCTGTTGGCATGATCATGACCATTAATGAATACACGAATATCCTTGGCCGTAGTGCAGAGGTGATTCGATGATGTGGATTATTTTATTAAGCTGAGTCCCAGCGATCACAGTGTTGAAAACCTTTTAAATCATAAAAGATAGTAGAGTTTATTTTCTACTTGACTCTTTTAATGGATTGCTTGTTCCGCTACAGTTAAACTTGATGTCTATTATATTTTATCAGTTTAACATTGTTGAAGGCTAATGATAATCTATTCTGCATTATCTTAGTCATAATATTTATTACTGGGCTAGTTGAGCTCACCCTTTCTTTCACTGTTCTCTTCAGAAAATGAGAACGTAGCTGGGGCAAGTCGGGGAACGGAGTGATGGTCCGAATGATAGTATTAGTTAATAGTCCTCACTATTCTATGTAATAGTGTGTTAATAAATGTAATGAAGACTCCTTTTGAGTATGAATACTCTCTAGAAGATAATATTTGTATTCAAACTCACAGTTTATGTTTTGTCGTATTGTACACGACAGTTGTATTAGTAAGTTGTATTTGTATTCTGTACTATGTATCTGACGACCCAAGGTGGGTGATGTATACCTAATTTTGAGGGTGTCACAGACAAATATTAGCAACAAAGAAACTTTCACAAAAGAATGGCAACCTCCGCAATTCAACAGTCCACATTCACCGGCCAGACGGCTTTGAAGCCACAGAATGATCTTGTTCGCAAGGTTGGCAGTTCTGGTAGCGGACGCATCACCATGAGGCGTACCGTGAAAATTGTACCAGAAAGCATATGGTAAATATTGCAACCTAAATTTAAATATTATCAGTTACAATCAATAGTTGACTAACTTAATTTTCCTAACAAATTTGGGTACTAGTAATTCCTCGTTTCGTATGCAGTTATTTTATTTGATGAGATTGAGAAAGCCCATTCTGACGATTCTGACGTGTTCAATATGTTCCTTCAAATACTGGATGATGATAACCAAACATTTATACCAAGGTAACCAAACTGTCATATCAAAGCAATCAATCAACCTACACACTTTCAATTTTTTCTTAGTGCAGTTGGTAACCAAACCTTCAGATCAAGGTAACAAAATCTTCATACCAAGGTAACCAATTCACATCCACACCTGCAGTTTTTTCATAGTGCTATTGGTAGTCAAACCTTCAGACTAAGGTAACCAATTCAGTTTTATTAAATTACCAATTTCGTTTGAATGTGATGCAGTTGGTAGCCAACCATTCATACAAAGGTAACCATTTTAGTATTTATGAGTAATAAAATAGTCATAAAAAAAATTTCAGAACAGTAAAAATTACATCTATTTATTTTTAAACTTTTTGTAGGGCGAATCTTCTTCTTCCTCTAATTGGCGTTTTGGACAACGGAGATTCGCGGCGGTGTAGCAGTGGAGTAGCGAAAGAGAAGCCGACGGGAAGAGAGAACTAAAAAAGTAAAAACTGAAACAGAGCCCAATTTACATGTACAAATATTTTATTTATTTATTTACTTATTTGTTAACTATTATTTCAAAGTATATGTGAGAGAGATGAAGATTTGAATTTGAATATTTGAATTTGAATTATTATTTTGAATTTGAATTTATTTTTGTGGTTAGATCCTAAATATTTGAATTTGAATTATTAATTATGACAGTTATTTTTCTTTGATTTTAGATTTCCTTATTAATGTTAATTGTACTATTTTTGTAATATAGGTCATAATTACACTTTTTTTGTAATTATTTTGTTGATGTACTAATGATGTAATTAATTTTTAATTGTTGTATATTTCTGTAAAGAACCCTAATTTATATGGGCTAATAATGTATTAATAAGTGATGGGCAAAGTAACTTGGTAAAGTTGGGCTTAAATTAATTGGATCCAATCTGTATTTTGTAATATTAAATTCTATTATAATTTAAAAAAATTAAATTAATAAGATAATTTAATAAATAAATAGATAAGTAAACTTAACCTAATTTTATTGGACATTAGTTTGATGGGTAACCGGGGAGAAAGAAAGGAATTGACGCAACCATAAACAAAAAGAAGAAGAAATGAATTCATTAAATAAAGGTAAGAGCTCGAATTATTATAAAAGATTATATATGTATAAAAAAAACGTTGATGTTGTTCTTTTAGTAGATCACCTAGAAGTTTGAAAGAAAAAAAATGCTTTTGCAGTATATATATATATATATATATATATATATATATATATATATATATATATATATATATATATATATGATAGGACATGGAGATCTCTGTTTAGAAATAGAATAAGTTTCATATCATTATAGATACTTCCTAATGCTATGTAATGAATTTGTTATAAAATATATATGTTAATGATTAGAGAGATTATTGATCCGAAAGTTTCAGAATTTTTTTTTATATAATGCTTTCTGGAAGTTTGTTTAATCGTAATCAGTTTGGTCTGATATGTTAAGTAATTGGACAATAATTTATTTAGGAGGAATTGGTTTTTAACCAAATGTTATAAAACTAGGTATTTACATAATATTTAATTGACTATTAAGTTACAGATTAAGCAAAATCATAGTAATTAAAGAAAAATTTTATTTTTATAATACCACTTATAAATGTTTTATTTTGGTGGTTAGTTCAAACGGAGGGAGTCTAAACGAGTTTAATTTGGAATATATTTTGGGTATTACATTACTTAATCCAGGTACGAATTCTGTACTAATTCAGCGTTAATCTTTTTAATTTTGATTTATTCGTTTTGATTTTTGTTTAAAAGTTAGTTATTTGTTCACCTTATTGTTCTTTCCCAAATTCGTGTAAATGTTTCGTTTTGGCATTGATAATTAGAACTCTTATCTATACTCTTTAAACTAGTGCATCATGTACATAATTTAATTTGATATTCATAGTAACGTACATGTTATTTTAATTTTTGGAGACTTTGTGTTGTTGATTCGGTTCAATTTAACATGTACATATTAGAACCCTTTGTGTTAATATTATGTCGCATGTGTTGTGACATGATATTTTTGTTAAAATACCGTAGGCTATACCTGAGCTATAACCACCTGTGGGGGTACCACATGCATGTCCTCTTGGCACCGAGGCATGACACCTTCCGTGGCGGTGTAATCAGTCCACGGCGTCTCCGTTTTGTGCTTCGGTGCGAGTTGGCTATTTGGTGATTTGTTGTGGGATGTGTATGGGTCGACCCTGGTTTTTCTGTTCTGTTCTGCGGAGTGGTGATGTTTGTGCTAAACACGCCTTTCGATTTTACATACATTTGGATTCACGGTCCAATGTGTGTGACTTGCCATTGTGGCATTATTTGATTTACATGTGTGACATTATTTTACTTGCATGTGTGACAATGTATATTTCTGTTGTGTTTTGAGCTCGATATGAAATAACCCCAGCCATTTACTTCAGCTTATTATTTTGTTGTATTAGTTCTGTTCGTTACAGTATCCGTACTGGGCATTTGGCTCAGGCTATGTTTTTCTTCCTGTAGGTAATCAGGGGGATCAAGGGCAAGTGTAATGAGAACTCCCTTTGTTAGCCACGTTAGTAATAATCTTTTTTTTTCAGAAACAGAAATACAATAAAATTCGGAAAAGAATTCTATATTGATATTAAAGTAAAACCCTTAAAAAAATAAAATTAACCTTAATACAATAGATGTTGAACAGACTAAAAGATTGCAGCTTTGAGGACTGTAAGAACAGTTTCTTTAAGACAATATTTGGTCGTGGCAGGACAAATTGTCTCCCAGGATACAACAATGCTCTGAAGCAAACTCTACCGTGTGTAGAAAGATTATCACCGAGCAGGAAGAAAGAACAAAGAAGAAGGCCTAAACTATTTTTCCCCACTATTTTTGTGACAACCCCAAAATAGGTACATTCCATCCAACCTATTCTGAGTCGCCAAATACATGGTATAGAAAATAACTACAACTTTATTACAACAATTGTCGTATAAAATACAACAACACATATGCTGTGAGTTTGGATACAAATATATACCAAATGTGACTCATGTCCCAACCGTGGACAGCACCTCACAATGACATCTTACATAAAGGTATAGTCAACAACTGTTTTAGAAATTAGAATCTTTGGGAAGTGCTCAAGAAAACCTTCGTACATGGGAGGCCATGCTTCTAGGTTATGATATATATCATATGGCCACAGAATTATCCTTGGTTGACCCAATAGCTCCCAAAGAAAAACGAAAAGATTACTATCATAATCTTCCCAATGGTGAGTCTTCTCTTGACTTATCATTATCTCCACTGTCTCTAAATGAGAATTATACTTCAAACAAACAACAAGATTATATAGGTAGTGCTCGTATATATACTCAGCAAGTGGATGAGCACATCCCTGTATACGAGGTTGTATGTCATTAGACTTCTTGTATGATAGTGACAAAACACCCTTCCAACGTTGGGTTCGCCTCACCCTCAACAGCTATAGACCACCGTTCTATTTCCCTATTATCCCCCACTCGACCCAGCTATACTTTTATTACCTGAAAAAAATTGTGAAGCAAAAGGGTGAGCACAACTAGCTCAGTAAAGAATATCATGACTAAAGATAATTAAATTATCAATAGCCTTCATCAATAATAAATCAGAGATTTAGAACATATGGTAGATGATAAAAAAAATTCAACTATAGTTGCAGCGGAACGAGCAATCCATTAGAAGAGTCAAATTGACTATAAAGTCTATTATCTTCTCCATGTTAAAAATCCACCAACAATATTTTATCCCTGTAACATCAATCAACAATTCTGCTCCACAATCATATGAATAACTCATAATCATAATTGTAGTTCTAAATTCCTCTTCTCATCCAGGACGAAGATAATTTTCATCACCTATCTTTACCTGAAACATCAAAGATCATGGTTACACCAAATCACATTTTCTGATCATAATCATACGAATAACGTCATTTTTGCACTACGGCCAAAGATATTTATTTGTATCACTAGTTGGTCATGTTCATCTCAACATCTATTCATCTTTGCACTACTGGCCAAAGATATTCAACAACATGTCATCTTTGCACTACTGGCCAAAGATATTCATCAACAATTCATCTTTACACTACGGGCCAAAGATATTCATCAACAATTCATCTTTGCACTATGGGCCAAAGATATTCATCAACAATTCATCTTTGCACTACAGGCCAAAGATATTCCTCAACAGTTCATATTTGCACTACAGGCCAAAAATATTCATCAACAGTTCATATTTGCACTACAGGCCAAATATATTATTATCTCAAAGAAATATATAATCATTTCAGAATTTATATAAACAATAATTATAACCATGTTGATCAATTCACCTTTGCACTTAACCTAAAGATATTCAATTATAAATTCATTGGTCATGATCATACTAGTCAACAATTCAACTTTGCACTATTGGCCAAAGAGAAACCATAGTCATGATCATACCAAAAATTTACCCATCTTTACACTCAAGTCAAAGAGAAATATTATCATTAGGGTTATAAAAATGTTATATATGATAATAAAAATAATATGATCAACATATAGATTTAATCTCAAGAGTAATATTCATAACTCAACTATAATTTGGTTAGAAAAAGAAACCAATTTTGTCATGAATAGTAACTCGTGAATAGTAACCCATGATTAGTAACTTCGTAAATAGTAACTCATGAATAGTAACTCATGAATAGTAACTCGTGAATAGTAACTTCGACTCAAAAAGGTCGAAATTCCACAATAAAATCCATACCAATATTTCGGTATAATGATATTGAAAGAATAACATTTCTTAAACTTATAAACAATTTATTTTAATTGTTTACACTTTACTAAATAATGCATTTAATCATCCTAAAATGCCAAATTCATAAGTTTTCATCACCAATAACCAAAACCCTCATAAAAAATCTGCATATACCTCATATAGGATTATCAAGCCATAAAATCCTATTTTCCAATTTTCTTCCTTCACATAACATATTTAATTCATTTATTCATAACTAGTCCATTTTCATGAAAAATACCAAATCAGTTCCAAAAATATTTCTTTTCTGAGATTTAGCATAATATAGTGCCATAGTGAACATATATTTTTCTCAGAATTTTTAAAATTCATTTACTATTTTTCATATGGCCAAAACCGCCGAATATTTAGATATTTATCATAAATTGTACTTTTATCCAAAAATTCCGAAATTCACAGAGTATACTGATATAATATAGATATACTTCCAATAAAAATTTCATCAATTTTGGAGTTAACAACAAAGAATTATAAGCGGTTACTTTTAAAATAGTCTTTTCCCGTAAAATTCATAACTCTTAATCTATACATCCAAAAATCACCATTTTTGGACACAATCAATAAAACTCATCAAAATATCATTTCAAATTTTTTCAGAATTTTTTGAAGGTCGTTAGAAGTTCGAACTGAAAAACATAATAACTCTTAAAATCCCTTACTATCCCTTACCTCAAAAGAGCAGCACTTTTGACTGGATATCGGATATGACGCTGAATGAAACTTGCACTGATGAATATCAACTCACCAAGTATCTAAATACTCACAAAATACACTCAGTAATCTAGAGAGAAAAAGAGAGAAAACTTATAAATTCTGGTGTGATTTTCAATTCTAACTTAGCCCTCTATTTATAGGAAAATGTTAGCATGCCGAAGCAGACTTGACTTGCTACCTGATGGCTTTACCTGCTACTATTCCACCCACCAAAAATCAGCCATCTTCCCAAATAACCAAGAGTGGGGCCCACTCAATTCTAGAATTTTCCACCAAAACCTAATTTCCGAATCAGTTACCTCTTAAAATTCATAACAAATTATACGCTCATTTTTAACGGTTCAAAATTTGTGGACATATACTCAACTTATATATGTATAACATATCCAACGGTCAGATTAAAAATTATAACTCACACAATAAAGCTGTAAGAACACTGATTTGATCTTTTAATACCTCCAATCCGACAAAATACTGATAAAATACCTCAACATTAATTCCTTCATTTATAACCACATAAATAAATCCATCATTTATATCCACATCAAATAAATATTTCTTTATCATATAAATCAATAATTAATTATTCACAAATAATATTACAGAATCACAATAATGACAACCAGGTAGTTCCCAGGAAAGAGGGGGCTTTCCGATAAGGATTTCTCCTAACTGGCGCGCAATTAGGTGACCAAATCTCTTCTTGACAGAACTTTCTAGACATTTCCAATAATACTATCTAATAATATTATTCAAATAATATGAATTATTGATCTGATAATGGATATACTGTACAGTGACAATTATTGAAACAACAATAATATAAAATATCAACGCAGCAATTATTGAATTAATAAAATAAAATATTGAACAGTAATTACTGTAATAATTATTGAGTAGTGTCTTCTCACGTAAGAATCAATAATTCAAAAATACTGTGCAATACCGTGTGCTACTGTGAAACAACGCGTATTACTGTATTTTAACCACCAGGTATTCCAACAGTGTTAACGATAACAACTACGCCGTTAATTATAAAAACTTAATTTTTGTCGTTATCTTCATCCGACCATTTTCCGTTATGGGGCCCACTAATAGCTGCGTCGTCATACGAATATTCTCCGACAGAAAGAATATTCCACGACCAACGAATATTCCCCGACAACAATGATTATTTTATAACCATTTGTTTATTTTGAAAATTTTTCACATTTCACCAATAACTTTAACTTTTTATCAATTTAACCATTTACTGAATTGTAATTATAAGAAAAATTGAATACTTTTATTTCATAAAATTCGGTGTCTTACAATTTTCCCATCTTCTTCCTAGGAGAAGGATAATCTTATAAAGAGTTGAGTTCCAAACTGCCATAAACTAGCAAGGAATTAATCAACAATAAATGGGATTAAATCTATCATTGATGTCCATAAAGCCTTCATAAAGCCAGCCATCAATTTTCCCATTCATATTCCATCCGTTTCTCAACAATCCCCCACATGAATGAAAATTGAAAATAAAGGAATCCGATGTGGTGATAACTCTCTACAGTTGATAGTAGCATAGGATAGGTAGGCATCAACCCTTGAACCTTCCCTTGTGAAGTATATTTACTTTATTGGCTGGCTAGTAGACGTGATGTCCTTGAACTATTCTGCCGTTTGTGTAAACGATGATATACCTCACACAAATACCAACATAACACGGTTCTTGAACATCTCCTGGTTCTGTAAGAATTTAAGAGAACTAAACTCATTAGTTTTCCTTGAAGCGACCCCACTTCATTCTCACACAGGTGATTTTATCTTTTTGTTCAGATTACTGACACACAAGAATCATTAAAAGCATAGTTTAACCTTATCCGATTTCATATTACTGTTTACAGATAAGGGTTAGACCCCCTACAATGATAATACATTGTCTATGCAATTAGGTTGTCCCATTGAGCCTAGATTATGGGATCTCCAGTCAACAAGGTTGGGTTTTCCTTCACATAGAACCTTTAAATATTTATGGCCATCAATCCCATTCTTCTTGATGTTGTTTCAACTTGATCTCGGTTTAAACCTTTGGTTAGCGGATCCGCAATGTTATCCTTTGATTTTACATAATCAACAGAGATAACTCCCGTTGTGATCAGTTGCCTAATGGTGTTGTGACGATGACGCATGTGTCTCGACTTACCGTTATACATCACGTTCTGTGCTCTGTTAGTCGATGCTTGATTACCACAATATAAACAAATTGTGTGCACATGCTTAGGCCATTCAGGAATATCCTTCAAGAAGTTTCGTAACCATTCGGCTTCTTTTTTATCCAGAGCTACAAACTCAGACTCCATCATGGATCTGGTTATGATCGTTTGCCTTGAGGATTTCCAGGACACTTGTGACAACCCCAAAACAGGTCCATTCCATCCATCCTATTCTGAGTCACCAAATACATGGTACAGAAAATAACTACAACTTTATTACAACAATTGTCGTGCAAAATACAACAACACATATGCTGTAAGTTTGGATACAAATATATACCAAACGTGACACATGTCCCAACCGTGGACAGAACGTCACAATGACACCTTACATAAAGGTATAGTCAAAAACTGTTTTAGAAATTAGAAACTTTGGGAAGTGCTCAAGAAACCTTCGTACATGGGAGGCCATGCTTCTAGGTTATGATAGATATCATATGGCCGTAGAATTATCCTTGGTTGACCCAATAGACCCTAAAGAAAAACGAGAAGATTACTATCATATTTTTCCCAATGGGGAGTCTTCTCTTGACATATCATTATCTCCACTGTCTCTAATTGAGAAATATACTTCAAACAAACACCAAGATTATATAGGTAGTGCTCGTAAATATACTCAGCAAGTGGATGAGCATATCCTTGTCTTATGATGACACGAGATTGTATATCATTAGACATCCTGTATGATAGTGGCAAAACACCCTTCTAACGTTGGGTTCGCCTCACCCTATTTTATTCACCAAATATAACTACTAAATGATGACCACCGTTCTATTTTCTTGTTATCCCCGCTCGACCCAGCTACACTCTTATTACCTGAAAGGAATTGTGAAACAGAAGGGTGAGCACAACTAGCCCAGTAAAGAATATCATGACTAAAGATAAATAAATTATCAATAGCCTTCAACAGAATTAAATCATATATTTAAAACATATGGTAGATGATAAAAATTTTCAACCATAGTTGTAGCGGAACGAGCAATCCATTAGAAGAGTCAAATAGACTATAAAGTCTATTATCTTTTTCATGTTAAAAATCCACCAACAATGTTTTATCCCTGTAACATCAATCAACAATTCTGGTCCACAATCATATGAATAACTCATAATCATAATTGTAGTTCTAAATTCCTCTTCTCATCCAGGACGAAGATAATTTTCATCACCTATCTTTACCTGAAACATCAAAGATCATGTTTACACTAAATCACAATTCCTGTTCATAAGCATACTAATATCTTCATCTTTGCACTACGATCAAAGATATTCATTTGTATCACCAGTTGGTCATGTTTATCTCAACACCTGTTCATCTTTGCACTACTGGCCAAAGATATTCAACAACATGTCATCTTTGCACTACGGGCCAAAGATATTCATCACCAGTTCATCTTTGCACTACAGGCCAAAGATATTCAACAACAGTTCATATTTGCACTACAGGCCAAATATATTCATCAACAGTTCCTATTTACACTATAGGCCAAATATATTAATATCTCAAAGAAATATATAATCATTTCAGAATTTATATAAATAATAATTATAACCATGTTGATCATTTCACCTTTGCACGTAAGCTAAAGATATTCAATTATAAATTTAATGGTCATGATCATACCAGTCAACAATTCAACTTTGCACTACTGGCCAAAGGGAACCCATAGTTATGATCATACCAAAAATTTATCCATCTTTACACTCAAGTCAGAGAGAAATATCATCATTAGGGTTATAAAAATATTATATATGATAATAAAATCAATATAATCAACATATAGATTTAATCTCAAGAGTAATATTCATAAATCAACTATAATTTGGTTAGAAAAAGAAACCAATTTTATCGTGAATAGTAACTCATGAATAGTAACTCATAAATAGTAACTCGTGAATAGTAACTCGTGAATAGTAACTCGTGAATAGTAACTCGACATGAAAAAGGTTGAAATTCTACAATAAAATACATACCAATATTTCGGTATAATGATATTGAAAGAATAATATTTCTTAAGCTTATAAACAATTTATTTTAATTGTTTACACTTTACCAAATAATACATTTAATCATCCTAAAATGCCAAACTCATAAGATTTCATCACCAATTACCAAAAACCCTTATCAAAAATTTGCATATACCTCATATAGGATTCTCAAGCCATAAAATCTTATTTTCCAATTTTCTTACTTCACATAACATATTTAATTCATTTACTCATAACTAGTCTATTTTCATAAAAAATACTAAATCAGTTCCAAAAATATTACTTTTCTAGAATTTAGCAGAATATAGTCCCATATTGAACATATATTTTTCTCAAAATTTTTAAAACTCATTTACTATTTTTCATATGGCCAAAACCGCCGAATATTTAGACATTTATCATAAATTATACTTTTATCCAAAAATTCCAAAATTCACAGAGTACGCTGATATTATATAGATATACTTCTAATAAAAATTTTATCAATTTTAGAGTTAACCACAAGGAGTTATAAGCGGTTACTTTTAAAATAATCTTTTCTCATAAAATTCATAACTCTTAATCTATACATCCAAAAATCACTATTTTTGGACACAATCAATAAAACTCATCAAAATATCATTTCAAATTTTTCCAGAATTTTTTGAAGATCAGAAGAAGTACGAACTGAAAAATATAATAACCCTTAAAATTCCTTACCTCAAAAGAGCAGTACTTCTGATCGGTATAAGGCTAAAAAAAACTTGCACTGAATAACAACTCTGAAAGTATCTAAATACTCACTAGAATATGCTTGACAATATAGAGAGAAAGAAAACTTGTTTCTGGTGTGATTTTTAATTCTAACTTAAGCACCTATTTATAGGAAAATGCTAGAACGCCAAAGGAGACTAAAATAAAAAATTAATATTATTTATTCTCTATTTTCTACACACCAACCATCATCAATCAAAGCATGCCAAGGCTAAAAAATAAATCCCAGTAGCCCACATGTGTTTAACAACCAAAGTGGGTCCGACCCATAAATTAATAAAAATCATTTTATTTTCCGAAACTTCAATAATTCATAGAAAATAGCACTTTTATCAGAAAATTCAAATCTCGCGTCTTTTTATAGAAAATTCAATTCTCTACAACTTTTCAGAAGAAAGTTTTTCCAAATATCAAACAGAAATTGACCGAAATGCATAAACGGGCGATTTTACAGTCTATAATCAAATTTCAATCAAGAAATGGGGTCCATCGACACACAAAATATGTGTTAATCATTTAATACAATAAAAATACTCTTCCTCCTCATATACTCATATATCCCACATTCATTATAAAACTATCACCATTATTATATTATTAAATATAATAATAAATTATTTTATCAGAAAAGATAAAATATTATTTTTCAATAATTATCACTTAAAAAATTTTCTCCATCTATATCTACATAAAATTAATATTTTTCTCATCATATAAATCAATAATTAATTATTCACAAATAATATTACAGAATCATAGTACTGGCAACCAGGCCGTTCCCAAGAAAGAGGGGGCTTTCCAATAAGGGTTTCTCCTTATTGGCGCGCAATTAGATGACCAAACCTCTCCTTAGACAGAACTTTCTAGACATTGCCAATAATACTATCTAATAATATTATTCAAATAATATGAATTATTGATCTGATAATGGAGATGATGTGCAGCAACAATTATTGAAACAACAATAATATAAAATATCAACGCAGCAATTATTGTATCAATAAAATAAAATATTGAACAGTAATTACTGTGACAATTATTCAGTAGTGCCTTCTTACGTAAGAATCAATAATTTCAAAAATACTGTGCAATACCGTGTGCTACTGTGCAATAATACGTATTACTGTATTTTAACCACCGGTATTCCAATAGTGTTAACGGTAACAACTACGCCGTTAATTATAAAAACTCAATTTTTGTCGTTATCTTCATCCGACCATTTTCCATTATGGGGCCCACAAATAGCTGCGCCGTCGTACGAATATTCCCTGACAGAAAGAATATTCCCTGACAACAATGATTATTTTATAACCACTTGTTTATTTTGAAAAATTTTCATATTTCACCCATAACTTTAAGTTTTTATCAATTTAACCATTTACTGAATTGTAATTATAAGAAAAATTGAATACTTTTATTTCATAAAATTCGGGGTCTTACAATCTCCCCTCCTTATGAAATTTCGTCCCCGAAATTTACGTACCGGGTAGTTCAAAAAGTTGAGAATACCTTGCTTTCATTTCAGATTCTATCTCCCGGGTCATCATGATTTCTCCATTGCTCATCTCCCGTGATAACTTCATTTGGGTTCTTCACTTGTTGGGAACTCATGACAACCGCTCTCCCTTGAACTACCCGACTTTAACTTGTCTGGGGCAGCATTTGGCGTCATCACTACCGTTGGAATATACTTTTCTATAGGGCATATTCCTCCCTCAACTGCCTCGTCGTACTCCTGATTCATGATCTGAATCATCAATCTTCGATCCATAACGAATTCAGGTTGACCGCTATGTACCGGGTAATTCAAAACTCGATGTTGGGTTCTCCCAATTGCTTTCCAAAAAGAAAAATTCATATCATCTATTTTAGTCTTCTTAGATCGGACATCTCTTTCCACAATATCCACGTGTCGTGCGGCTTTTACCCATGCATCACTTATTCTCACTCGTTCAGTTTTTTCTTCTTTCAGCTCAGATTCCATCTTTATCATCTTATACTCTGCCAAAGAATGCTTCTGTTCAAGCATCACATATCTGGTAATACAAGCTTGAATTGTTGCATCATTTTGCTCCACGACCGCCTGTCATTCTTCAGCCTGCTCTTCTAACTCATGAATACGATTTTGAAATTCTACATTTTGATCATATAATACCTCTAATAAACTCTCCTCAGGTACCTCTTCTTCCTCACTCTCAGCTGTTACCTCTGCGACTATCTCGGGTGCAACTATCAATTCTTCACTCACCACATGAATATCTCTAATTCCTTCTTCGTTTGACATCACATTATCATGGTTAGTGATTAGAGGTATCCCCACAGTCTCATTCACTCCATTGTTAGCATTCTCAGCTGCCATTCTCAAATACTGCCATAAAACAAGGGTTAATTAAGCAAATTAACGTATCACATAATATCCGTATATTATGACCGACCAACAATTAAGCATAGGTAGGACACACTAGTGAAGGATTTACTCATCTCTCTCCTCCTAGTCCTATTTCCCGATCTCCGCCAGAGATCATATCCCTAAGCTCTGATACCAAATGTGACAACCCCAAAACAGGTCCATTCCATCCAACCTATTCTGAGTCGCCAAATACATGGTACAAAAATAACTACAACTTTATTACAACAATTGTCGTGCAAAATATAACAACACATACGCTGTAAGTTTGGATACAAATATACACCAAATGTGACACATGTCCCAACCGTGGACAGCACGTCACAATGACACCTTACATAAAGGTATAGTCAAAAACTGTTTTAGAAATTAGAATCTTTGGGAAGTGCTCAAGAAAACCTTCGTACATGGGAGGCCATGCTTCTAGGTTATGATAGATATCATATGGCCACAGAATTATCCTTGGTTGACCCAATAGACCCCAAAGAAAAATGAGAAGATTACTATCATATTCTTCCCAATGGGGAGTCTTCTCTTGACATATCATTATCTCCACTGTCTTTAATTGAGAATTATACTTCAAACAAACACCAAGATTATATAGGTAGTGCTCGTAAATATACTCAGTAAGTGGATGAGCACATCCCTGTCTTATGATGACACGAGATTGTATATCATTAGACATCCTGTATGATAGTGGCAAAACACCCTTCCAACGTTGGGTTCGTCTCACCCTATTTTATTCACCAAATATAACTACTAAATGATGACCACCGTTCTATTCCCTTGTTACCCCCGCTCGACCCAGCTACACTCTTATTACCTGAAAGGAATTGTGAAACAGAAGGGTGAGCACAACTAGCCCAGTAAAGAATATCATGACTAAAGATAAATAAATTATCAATAGCCTTCAACAGAATTAAATCAGATATTTAAAACATATGGTAGATGATAAAAATTTTCAACCATAGTTACAGCGGAACGAGCAATCCATTAGAAGAGTCAAATAGACTATAAAGTCTATTATTTTCTCCATGTTAAAAATCCACCAACAATATTTTATCCCTGTAACATCAATCAACAATTCTGGTCCACAATCATATGAATAACTCATAATCATAATTGTAGTTCTAAATTCCTCTTCTCATCCAGGACGAAGATAATTTTCATCACCTATCTTTACCTGAAACATTAAAGATCATGTTTATACCAAATCACATTTCCTGTTCATAAGCATACTAATATCTTCATCTTTGCACTACGGCCAAAGATATTCATTTGTATCACCAATTGGTCATGTTCATCTCAACACCTGTTCATCTTTGCACTACTGGCCAAAGATATTCAACAACATGTCATCTTTGCACTACGGGCCAAAGATATTCATCACCAGTTCATCTTTGCACTACATGCCAAAGATATTCAACAACAGTTCATATTTGCACTACATGCCAAATATATTCATCAACGGTTCATATTTGCACTATAGGCCAAATATATTAATATCTCAAAGAAATATATAATCATTTCAGAATTTATATAAACAATAATTATAACCATGTTGATCATTTTACCTTTGCACGTAAGCTAAAGATATTCAATTATAAATTCAATGGTCATGATCATACCAGTCAACAATTCAACTTTGCACTACTGGCCAAAGGGAACCCATAGTCATGATCATACCAAAAATTTACCCATCTTTACACTCAAGTTAAAGAGAAATATCATCATTAGGGTTATAAAAATGTTATATATGATAATAAAATCAATATAATCAACATATAGATTTAATCTCAAGAGTAATATTCATAAATCAACTATAATTTGGTCAGAAAAAGAAACTAATTTTGTCATAAATAGTAACTCGTGAATAGTAACTCATGAATAGTAACTCGTGAATAGTAACTCGTGAATAGTAACTCATAAATAGTAACTCGACATAAAAAAGGTAGAAATTCTACAATAAAATCTATACCAATATTTCGATATAATGATATTGAAAGAATAATATTTCTTAAGCTTATAAACAATTTATTTTAATTATTTACACTTTACTAAATAATGCATTTAATCATCCTAAAATGCCAAACTCATAAGATTTCATCACCAATAACTAAAAACCCTCATCAAAAATTTGCATATACCTCATATAGGATTGTTAAGCCATAAAATCATATTTTCTAATTTTCTTACTTCACATAACATATTTAATTCATGTACTCATAACTAGTCAATTTTCATGAAAAATACCAAATCAGTTCCAAAAATATTTCTTTTCTGGGATTTAGCAGAATATAGTCCCATATTGAACATATATTTTTCTCAGAATTTTTAAAACTCATTTACTATTTTTCATATGGCCAAAACCGCCGAATATTTAGACATTTATCATAAATTGTACTTTTATCCAAAAATTCTAAAATTCACAGAGTACACTGATATTATATAGATATACTTCCAATAAAAAATTTATCAATTTTGGAGTTAACCACAAGGAGTTATAAGCGGTTACTTTTAAAATTGTCTTTTCTCATAAAATTCATAACTCTTAATCTATACATCCAAAAATCACCATTTTTGGACACAATCAATAAAACTCATCAAAATATCATTTCAATTTTTTTCAGAATTTTTTGAATATCAGAAGAAGTACGAACTGAAAAATATAATAACCCTTAAAATTCCGTACCTCAAAAGAGCAGTACTTCTGATCGGTATAAGGCTAAAATTTTTTTGCACTGAATAACAACTCTGAAAGTATCTAAATACTCACTAGAATATGCTTGACAATATAGAGAGAAGGAAAACTTATTTCTGGTGTGATTTTTAATTCTAACTTAAGCACCTATTTATAGGAAAATGCTAGAACGCCAAAGGAGACTAAAATAATAAATTAATATTATTTATTCTCTATTTTCTATACACCAACCATCAGTAATCAAAGCATGCCAAGGCTAAAAAAAATTCCCAGCAGCCCACATGTGTTCAACAACCAAAGTGGGTCCCACCCATAAATTAATAAAAATCATTTTATTTTCCGAAACTTCAATAATTCATAGAAAATAGCCCTTTTATCAGAAAATTCTAATCTCACGTCTTTTTATAGGAAATTCAATTCTCTACAACTTTGCAGAAGAAAGATTTTTCAAATTCTAAATAGAAATTGACCGAAATCCATAAACGGGCGATTTTACAGTCTATAATCAAATTTCAGTCAAGAAATGGGGTCCACCGACACACAAAATATGTGTTAATCATTTAATACAACAAAAATACTCTTCCTCCTCATATACTCATATATCCCACATTCATTGTAAAACTAATACCATTATAATATTATTAAATATAATAATAAATTATTTTATCAGAAAAGATAAAATATTATTTTTCAACAATTGTCACTTAAAAAATTTTCTCCATCTATATCCACATAAAATTAATATTTTTCTCATCATATAAATCAATAATTAATTATTCACAAATTATATTACAGAATCACAGTACTGGCAACCAGGCCGTTCCCAGGAAAGAGGGGGCTTTCCAATAAGGATTTCTCCTTATTGGCGCGCAATTTGATGACCAAACCTCTCCTTAGATAGAACTTTCTAGACATTGCCAATAATACTATCTAATAATATTATTCAAATAATATGAATTATTGATCTGATAATGGAGATGATGTGCAACAACAATTATCGAAACAACAATAATATAAAATATCAACGCATCAATTATTGAATCAATAAAATAAAATATTGAACAGTAATTACTGTGACAATTATTCAGTAGTGCCTTCTTACGTAAGAATCAATAATTTCAAAAATACTGTGCAATACCGTGTGCTAGTGTGCAATAACGCCTATTACTGTATTTTAACCACCGGGTATTCCAATAGTGTTAACGGTAACAACTACGCCGTTAATTATAAAAACTCAATTTTTGTCGTTATTTTCATCCGACCGTTTTCTGTTATGAGGCTCACAAATAGCTGCGCCGTCGTACGAATATTCCCCGACAGAAAGAATATTCCACGACCAACGAATATTCCCCGACAATAATGATTATTTTATAACCACTTGTTTATTTTGAAAATTTTTCACATTTCACCCATAACTTTAACTTTTTATCAATTTAACCATTTACTGAATTGTAATTATAAGAAAAATTGAATACTTTTATTTCATAAAATTCGGGGTCTTACAACACTGCTCCTCCTCCCAGAGTGAACACGTATCCACTTGTACCTTTGGAGTTCTTTATATCAGAAATCCAACTAGCATCAGAGAATCCTTCTAATACTGTAGGTTCTTTCGTATAGTGCAGTCCATAATTACGACTGTATCTTAGATACCGAAGTATCCTAATGATTGCTTTCCAGTGGTTATCCCCTGGATTACTCGTGTATTTGCTTAAACTGTTTACAGTGAAAGTAATATCAGGTCTTGTATAAGTCATGAGATACATCAGACTGCCTATAACCCTTGCATATTCTACTTGGTCAACGCTTTCACCTTTGTTTTTACAGAGATGTTGGCTGATGTCTAGAGGAGTTCTAGCTTCACTAAATCATCCTTGCTAAACTTCCCAAGTATCTTGTCCACGTAATGTGACTGGGTTAAAATGAAACCATTAGGTGAACGTTCGATTTGGATTCCCAAAATCACATCAACCAGTCCCATATCTTTCATATCAAACTTTGAGTTTAGCATGTCCTTAGTATTCTTCACCATATTTTCATTACTACCCACAATAAGTATGTCGTCAACATACAAACACAGAATAACATATCTTTTGTTTGTGATTTTGACATAAATACATTTGTCACATTCGTTTATATTATAGCCATTAGCCATCATGACATTATCAAATTTCTTATGCCATTATTTTGGTGCTTGCTTTAGTCCATATAAGGACTTCACCAATTTACAAACTTTTCTTTCCTGTCCTGGAACTACACAACCTTCAGGTTGTTCCATGTAGATCTCTTCATCAAGATCTCCATTCAGAAAGGCTGTCTTAACGTCTAATTGATGTACTTAGAGATTCCGTAAAGCGACAATAGCAAGTATCATCCTAATAGAGGTTATTCTCGACACTGGAGAATACATATCAAAGTAATCAAGGCCTTCCTTTTGTCTATATCCTTTTATAACCAATTTGGCCTTGTACTTATCAATTGTTCCATCTGCTTTCATTTTTCATGTGAAAATCCATTTAGAACTTAGTGGTTTCATTCCCAGAGGAAGGTCCACTAATTCCCAAGTATGATTTTGCATAATGGAATCAATTTCACTTCTTATAGCCTCTTTCCATAAAGGACTATATGTTGAATTTACAGCCTGACTGTAATTCTGAGGTTCAACCTCTAGCATATAGGTTAGAAAGTCTGGTCCAAAAGATTTTTCAACCCTTGCCCTTTTACTTCTTCTAGGCTCTACCTCTTCATTTCCTTCTACTTCAACTTCATGTTGAATGTCTTGACTGTCTTCATTAATAGTCTCAAGAGATAGTTTAGAACCCGATGCAATCTCTTCACGTTTGCATGGAAAAATGTGCTCAAAGAATGAAGCATTCTTTGATTCCATGAATATGTTCTTGTGTATATTAGGATTCTTAGAATCATGAACAAGAAACCGATATGCGTTACTGTGAAACGCATAACCAATGAAAATACAATCCACCGTCTTTGGACCTATTTTCATTTTCTTTGGCAACGGAGCCAAAGCTTTTGCAAGACACCCCCACACTATTAAGTAGTTATAGGAAGGTTTCCTTCCTTTCCATAACTCATGTGGTTTTTTGTCTAATTTCTCATGAGGCACCTTATTTAAAAGGTAATTAGCTGATAAGACAGCTTCCCCCCACATGTTCTGTGGCAACCCAGAGCTGTTTAGCATCGCATTCATCATCTCTTTTAGAGTACGATTCTTGCGTTCTGCTACGCCATTAGATTGAGGGGAGTAAGGTGGTGTAACCTCATAAATAATACCATGTTGGGAGTAGAACTTACCAAATGGTTCAATGTATTCACCACCACGATCACTCCTTACCACCTTAATTTTCTTATTAAGTTGGTTTTCAACTTCCTGCTTATAAAGAACAAATTTCTCTATAGCTTCATCTTTTCTTTTAAGCAAATATACATAGCAATATTTTGTACTATCATCAATGAAAGTGATAAAAAATTTATTACCCCCCTTGTTTGGATAAATTTTAAATCACATACATCACTATGTATCAGATCAAGTGGTTCTGTATTTCTTTCAACTGTATGAAATGAAGATCTTGTTAATTTTGATTCAACACAAATTTCACATTTATGTTTATGATCAATTTGGAATGTTGGAATATGTTGTAAATTAATTAACCTACGTAGGGTATCATAATTTATATGTCCAAGTCTACCATGCCATAAATTAAGTGACTCAATGATATAAGCAGAAGAAGTATTATTCTTATTATTAATCATTGCCTTGGACTTACTAGAGATGGCATTAATTTTCCACATGCCATTACAAACATACCCCTTTCCCACATACATTCCCCCTTTTGACAAAGCAAACTTGTCCGATTCAAATACCATCATAAAACCATGAGTGCTTAGGAGGCTACCAGATACAAGATTCTTCCTAATTTCAGGAACATACATAACATTCTTTAAAGTCACTTCTTTTCCCGAAGTCATCTTCAGAATTACAGTACCACTTCCCTTGATCTTAGAAGTTGCAGCATTGCCCATGTAGAACTTCTCCCTATTCTGGCTGGGAACCAGTTCAACAAAGGAATCTTTGTCACAACAGACATGACGTGTGGCACCGGTATCCAACCACCATTCCCTTGGATTTGAGTCAACGCGGTTGACTTCAGAAATCACAGCGCATAAGTTGATGTCAGACACTTCTCTAGCAATTTCTTCCACAACATGTGCTTCATTAGGCTTCAACTTTCTAGGCAGCCTATGTAAGACCCCGAATTTTATGAAATAAAAGTATTCAATTTTTCTTATAATTACTATTCAGTAAATGGTTAAATTGATAAAAGTTAAAGTTAAGGGTGATATATAATTTTTTTTTTCAAAATACGCAAGTGGTTATAAAATATTCATCGTTGTCGGGGAATATTCGTTTAGTCGTGGAATATTCTTTCTATCGGGAAATATTCGTACGACGGCGCAACCATTTGTAGGCCCCATAACAGAATAACTGTCGGATGAAGAAAACGACAAATTTGAGTTTTATAAATAACGGCATAGTTGTTACCGTTAACACTGTTGAAATATCTGGTGGTTAAAATACAGTAATACGCGTAGTTGCACAGTAGCACACGGTATTGCACAGTATTTTTTTCAATTATTAATTCTTACGTGAGAAGCCACTACTCAATAATTGTTACAGTAATTTCTATTCAATATTTTATTTTATTGAATCAATAATTGCTGCGTTGATATTTTATATTATTGTTATTTTAATAATTATCACTGTACAGTATCTCCATTATCAGATCAATAATTCATATTATTTGAATAATATTATTAGATAACATTATTGGTAATGTCTAGAAAGTTCTGTCAAGGAGATGTTTGGTCACCTAATTGCGCGCTAGTAAGGAGAAATCCTTATCGGAAAGCCCCCTCTTTCTTGGGAACTGTCTGGTTGTCATTATTGTGATTCTGTAATATTATTTGTGAATAATTAATTATTAATCTATATGATAATGAAATATTTATTTGATGTGGATATAAATGATGGATTTATTTATGTGGTTATAAATGAAGGAATTAATATTGAGGTATTTTATCAGTATTTTGTCGGATTGGATGTATTAAAAGATCAAATCAGTGTTCTTACAGCTTTATTGTGTGAGTTATAATTTTTAATCTGACCGTTGGATCGTTGTGATTTTTGGATATGTTATACATATATAAGTTGAGTATATGTTCACAAATTTTGAACCGTTAAAAATGAAAGAATGATTTGTTATGAATTTTAAGAGGTGACTGATTCGGAAATTAGGTTTATAAATAATTTTGCTGAAAAATTCTAGAAATGGGTGGGCCCCACTTTTGATTGTTGGGGAAGATAGCTAATTTTTGGTGGGTGGAATAGTAGCAGATAAAGCCATCAGGTAGCAGGTTAAGTCTGCTTCGGCGTGCTAACATTTTCCTATAAATAGAGGGCTAAGTTAGAATTGAAAATCACATCAGAATTCATAAGTTTTCTCTCTTTTTCTCCCTAGATTATCGATTGTATTTTATGAGTATTTAGATACTTGGTGAGTTGCTATTCATCAGTGCAAGTTTTCTTCAGCGTCATATCCGATATCCAGTCAGAAATGCTGCTCTTTTGAGGTAAGGGATAGTAAAAGATTTTAAGGGTTGTTATGTTTTTCAGTTTCGTAATTTTTCTGACCTTCAAAAATTCTGGAAAAATTTGAAATGATAATTTGATGAGTTTTCTTGATTGTGTCCAAAAATGGCAATTTTTTGATGTATAGATTAAGAGTTATGAATTTTATGAGAAAAAACTATTTTAAAAGTAACCGCTTATAACTCCTTGTGGTTAACTCCAAAATTGGTGTAATTTTTATTGGGAGTACATGTATATGATAGAAGTATACTCTGTAAATTTTAGAATTTTTAGATAAAAGTACAATTTTGATAAATATCTAAATATTCGGCTGTTTTGGCCATATAAAAAATAGTAAATAATTTTTAAAAATTCTGAGAAAAATATATGTTCAATATGGGACTATATTCTACTAAATTTCATAAAAGAAAATTTGTTTGTACTAATTTGGTATTTTTCATGAAAATGGACTAGTTATGAGTAAATGAATTAAATATGTTATGTGAGTAAGAAAATTGAAAAATAGGATTTTATGGCTTGAGAATCCTATATGAGGTATATGCAGATTTTTGATGAGGGTTTTGGTTATTGGTGATGAAATCTTATGAGTTTAGAATTTTAGTACGATTAAATGCATTATTTAGTAAAGTGTAAACAATTAAAATAAATTATTTATAAGTTTAAGAAATGTTATTTCAATATCATTATACTGAAATATTGGTATAAATTTTATTGTGGAATTTCTACCTTTTTGTGTCGGGATTACTATTCATGAGTTATTATTCATGAGTTACTATTCACGAAGTTACTATTCATGGATTACTATTCACGAGTTACTATTCATGACAAAATTGGTTTCTTTTTCTAACCAAATTATAGTTGATTTTGAATATTACTCTTGAGATTAAATCTAGATGTTTTGATTATATTGATTTTACTATTATATATAACATTTTTATAACCCTAATGATGATATTTCTATTTGACTTGAGTGTAAAGATGGGTAGATTTTTGGTATGATTATGACTATGAGTTCCCTTTGGCCAGTAGTGCAAAGTTGAATTGTTGACTGGTATGATCATGACCATTGAATTTATAATTGAATATCTTTTGCTTAAGTGCAAAGGTGAAATGATCAACATGATTATAATTATTATTTATATAAATTCTGAAATGATTATATATTTCTTTGAGATATTAATATATTTGGTCTGTAGTGCAAATATGAACTGTTGATGAATATAGTTGGCCTGTAGTGCAAATATGAACTGTTGATGAATATATTTGGCCTGTAGTGCGAATATGAACTGTTGAGGAATATCTTTGGCCTGTAGTGCAAAGATGAATTGTTGATGAATATCTTTGGCCCGTTGTGCAAAGATGACCTGTTGTTGAATACTTTGGCGTGTAGTGCAAAGATGATCTGTTGATGAATATCTTTGGCCGTAGTGCAAAGATGAAATTGTTAGAATGATTATAAACATGAACTGTGATTTGGTATAAATATGATCTTTGATGTTTCAGGTAAAGACATGTGATGAAAATTATCTTCGTCCTGGATGCGAAGAGAAATTTAGAATTACAATTATGATTATGAGTTATTCATATAATTATGATATTCTTTACTGAGCTAGTTGTGCTCACCCTTCTGTTTTAAAATTCTTTTCAGGTAATACGAGTGTAGCTGGGTCGAGCGGGGGTAACAGGGGAATAGAACGGTGGTCATCATTTAATAGTTATATTTGATGAATCCAATAGGGTGAGGCGAACCCAACGTTAGAAGGGTGTTTTGCCACTATCATACAAGATGTCTAATGTCATACAACCTCGTGTCATTATAAGACAGGGTTGTGCACATCCACTTGCTGAGTATATTTACGAGCACTACCTATATAATCTTGTTGTTTGTTTGAAGTATAATTCACGATTAAAGACAGTGGAGATAATGATATGTCAAGAGAAGACTCACCATTGAAAAGAATATGATAGTAATCTTCTTATTTTTCTTTGGGGTCTATTAGGTTAACCAAGGATAATTCTGTGGACATATGATAACTATCATAACCTGGAAGCATGGCCTCCTATGTACGAAGGTTTCCTTGAGCACTTCCCAAAGATTCTAATTTCTAAAATAATTTTTGACTATACCTTTATGTAGGTATCACTGTGAGGTGCTGTCCACTGATGGGACATTTGTCACATTACGGTTGGGACACGAGTCACAGTTGATATATATTTGTATCCAAACTCACAGCATATGTGTTATTATATTTTTTATGACAATTGTTGTAATAAAATTGTAGTTATTTTCTGTACAATGTATTTGGCGACTCAGAATAGGTTAGGTGAAATGGACCTATTTTGGGGTTGTCACATTTGGTATCAGAGCTTAAGGATATGGTCTCTGACGGGATCGGGGAATATAACTAGGAGGGGAGAGATGAGTAAATCCTTCGCTAGTGTGTCCTACCTAAGCTGATTTGTTGGTCAGTCATAATATCGGGATATTATGTGATATGTTAATTTGTTCAATTAACCTTTGTTTTGAAGCTGTATTCTAGAATGATATCTGAAATACAGGAGATGAGCAATGGAGAAATCATGATGACAGGGAAGATGGAATCTGAAATGAAGGCAATGTATTCTCAACTCTTTGAATTATCAGGTACGTAAATTTCGGGGACGAAATTTCATAAGGAGGGGAGATTGTAAAACTCCAAATTTTATGAAATAAAAGTATTCAATTTTTCTTATAATTACTATTCAGTAAATGGTTAAATTGATAAAAGTTAAAGTTAAGGGTGATATATTAAATTTTTTTTCAAAATACGCAAGTGGTTATAAAATATTTATTGTTGTCGGGGAATATTCGTTTAGTCGTGGAATATTCTTTTTGTCGGGGAATATTCGTACGACGACGCAACTATTTGTGGGCCCCATAACAGAATAACTACGGATGGAGAAAATGACAAATTTGAGTTTTATAAATAACGACGTAGTTGTTACCGTTAATACTGTTGGAATACCTGGTGGTTAAAATACAGTAATACGCGTAGTTGCACAGTAGCACACGGTATTGCACAATATTTTTTCAATTATTGATTCTTACGTGAGAAGGCACTACTCAATAATTGTTACAGTAATTTCTGTTCAATATTTTATTTTATTGAATCAATAATTGTTGCGTTGATATTTTATATTATTGTTGTGTCAATAATTATCACTGCACAATATCTCTATTATCAGATCAATAATTCATATTATTTGAATAATATTATTAGATAGCATTATTGGCAATGTCTAGAAAGTTCTGTCAAGGAGAGGTTTGGTCACCTAATTGCACGCCAGTAAGGAGAAATCCTTATCGGAAAGCCCCCTCTTTCTTGGGAACTGCCTGGTTGTCATTATTGTGATTCTGTAATATTATTTGTGAATAATTAATTATTAATCTATATGATAATAAAATATTTATTTGTTGTGGATATAAATGATGGATTTATTTATGTGGTTATAAATGAAGAAATTAATGTTGATGTATTTTATCAGTATTTTGTCAGATTGGAGGTATTAAAAGATCAAATCAGTGTTCTTACAGCTTTATTGTGTGAGTTATAATTTTTAATCTGACCGTTGGATCGTTGTAATTTTTGGATATGTTATACATATATAAGTTGAGTATATGTTCACAAATTTTGAACCGTTAAAAATGAACGAATGATTTGTTATGAATTTTAAGAGGTGACTGATTCAGAAATTAGGTTTATAAATGATTTTGGTAAAAAATTCTAGAAATGGGTGGGCCCCACTTTTGGTTGTTGGGGTAGATGGCTAATTTTTGGTGGGTGAAATAGTAGCAGGTAAAGCCATCAGGTAGCAGGTCAAGTCTGCTTCGACGTGCTAACATTTTCCTATAAATAGAGGGCTAAGTTAGAATTGAAAATCACACCAGAATTCATAAGTTTTCTCTCTTTTTCTCTCTAGATTATCGAGTGTATTTTATGAGTATTTAGATACTTGGTGAGTTGCTAGTGCAAGTTTCCTTCAGCGTCATATCTGATATCCAGTCAGAAGTGCTGCTCTTTTGAGGTAAGGGATAGTAAAATATTTTAAGGGTTGTTATGTTTTTAATTTTCGTAATTTTTCTGACCTTCAAAAATTTTGAAAATATTTGAAATGATAATTTGATGAGTTTTCTTGATTGTGTCCAAAAATGACGATTTTTGGATGTATAGATTAAGAGTTGTGAATTTTATGAGAAAAGACTATTTTAAAAGTAACCGCTTATAACTCCTTGTGGTTAACTCCAAAATTGGTAAAATTTTTATTGGGAGTACATGTATATAACAGAAGTATACTCTGTAAATTTCAAATTTTTTGCATAAAAGTACAATTTATGATAAATGTCTAAATATTCTGCAGTTTTGGCCATATGAAAAATAGTAAATGAATTTTAAAAATTTTGGGAAAAATACATATTCAATATGGGACTATATTCTGCTAAATCCCAGAAAAAAAATATTTTTGGGATTGATTTGATATTTTTCTTAAAAATAGACTAGTTATGAGTAAATGAATTAAATATGTTATGGGAAGTAAAAAAATTAGAAAATAGAATTTTATGGCTTGAGAATCCTATATGAGGTATATGCAAATTTTTGATGAGGGTTTCGGTTATTGGTGATGAAATCTTATGAGTTTGGAATTTTAAGATGATTAAATGCATTATTTAGTAAAGTGTAAACAATTAAAATAAATTGTTTATAAGTTTAAGAAATGCTATTTCAATATCATTATACCGAAATATTGGTATGGATTTTATTATAGAATTTCTACCTTTTTGTGTCGAGTTTACTATTCATGAGTTACTATTCACGAGTTACTATTCATGAGTTACTATTCATGAAGTTACTATTCATGGATTACTATTCACGAGTTACTATTCATGAAAAAATTGGTTTTTTTTCTAACCAAATTATAGTTGATTTATGAATATTACTCTTGAAATTAAATCTAGATATTTTGATTATATTGATTTTACTATTATATATAACATTTTTATAACCCTAATGATGATATTTCTATTTGACTTGAGTGTAAATATGGGTAGATTTTTAGTATGATCATGACTATGGGTTCCCTTTGGCCAGTAGTGCAAAGTTGAATTATTGACTGGTATGATCATGACCATTGAATTTATAATTGAATATCTTTAGCTTAAGTGCAAAGGTGAAATGATCAACATGGTTATAATTATTATTTATATAAATTCTGAAATGATTATATATTTCTTTGAGATATTAATATATTTGGCCTGTAATGTAAATATGAACTGTTGATGAATATATTTGGCCTGTAGTGCAAATATGCAAATATGAACTGTTGAGGAATATCTTTGGCCTGTAGTGCAAGGATGAATTGTTGATGAATATCTTTGGCCCGTAGTGCAAAGATGACATGTTGTTGAATATCTTTGGCCTGTAGTGCAAAGATAAAATTGTTCGTATGATTATAAACAAGAACTGTGATTTGGTATAACCATGATCTTTGATGTTTCAGGTAAAGACATGTGATGAAAATTATCTTCGTCCTGGATGCGAAGAGGAATTTAGAATTACAATTATGATTATGAGTTATTCATATAATTGTGGAAAGAAACTGTTGATTAATGTTACAGGGATAAAACATTGTTGGTGGACTTTTAATGTGGAGAAGATAATAGACTTTATGGTCTATTTGACTCTTCTAATGGATTGCTCGTTCCACTGCAACTATGGTTGAAAAATTTTATCATCTACCATATGTTCTAAATATCTGATTTATTACTATTGAAGGCTATTGATAATTTATTTATCCTTAGTCATGATATTCTTTACTGAGCTAGTTGTGCTCACCCTTCTGTTTCAAAATTCTTTTCAGGTAATACGAGTGTAGCTGGGTCGAGCGGGGGTAACAGGGGAATAGAACGGTGGTCATCATTTAATAGTTATATTTGATGAATCTAATAGGGTGAGGCGAACCCAATGTTAGAAGGGTGTTTTGCCACTATCATACAAGATGTCTAATGTCATACAACCTCGTGTCATTATAAGACAAGGTTGTGCACATCCACTTGCTGAGTATATTTACGAGCACTACCTATATAATCTTGTTGTTTGTTTGAAGTATAATTCACGATTAAAGACAGTGGAGATAATGATATGTCAAGAGAAGACTCACCATTGGAAAGAATATGATAGTAATCTTCTTATTTTTCTTTGGGGTCTATTAGGTTAACCAAGGATAATTCTGTGGACATATGATAACTATCATAACCTGGAAGCATGGCCTCCTATGTACGAAGGTTTCCTTGAGCACTTCCCAAAGATTCTAATTTCTAAAACAGTTTTTGACTATACCTTTATGTAGGTATCACTGTGAGGTGTTGTCCACTGATGGGACATTTGTCACATTACGGTTGGGACACGAGTCACAGTTGGTATATATTTGTATCCAAACTCACAGCATATGCGTTGTTGTATTTTGTAAGACAATTGTTGTAATAAAGTTGTAGTTATTTTTTGTACCATGTATTTGGCGACTCAGAATAGGTTGAGTGAAATGGACCTATTTTGGGGTTGGCACAGCCTACATTCAGAGGACTTGTGCCCCTCCTTGTTGCAATTGTAACATTTTCCAATAAATTCTGGTTTCTTGGAAATGCCACCCTTAGGACCCAATTTGGACCCAGATTGAAGCTTTTTGCCTTTCTTGGAGTCTTTATTGACCTCCACCACATTCACCCTAGCCTCAGACTGGTGGGAAACGTTGGAGAATTTCTTCTCCGAGCCTTTGTTGTCTTCCTCAATGCGAAGTCTAACAATTAGCTCTTCAATTGTCATCTCCTTCGCTTATGCTTAAGGTAATTTTTGAAGTCTTTCCAACCAGGTGGTAACTTTTCAATAATACAAGCCACTTGGAAAGATTCACTAATTACCATACGTTCAGCATGAATCCCATGGATAATCAGCTGGAGTTCTTGAACTTGATTCACAACAGTTTTGGAATCAACCATTTAGAAATTCAGGAATTGGCTCACTAAAAATTTCTTAGCGCCAGCATCTTCTGATCTGTATTTCTGGTCCAAGGATTCCCAAAGTTCCTTTGCCGTTGTCTTAATACTGTATACACTATAAAGTGCATCAGTTAGACCATTCAAAATGTAATTACGGCAAAGGAAATCAGATTGTTTCCATGCCTCAATTGCATTTTAGGCGGTGACATTATCCACCTCATCATCTCTAATAACAGGAGGATCATCCTTCAAGCAATTAGCCAAATTCAGCATAGTAAGGTAAAATAGCATCTTCTGTTGCCAAGTCTTAAAATTCACACCAGTGAATTTTTCTGGTTTTTCGCTGTGATTGACAGTGATGGTTTGGCGGGGAGCTGCAATCTGAAAACCAGACCCATATATAGGACCAGAACCAATATTTTGTGAATCAGATACGTTCTGTCCATCGGTGCCATTCTGTGAACCAGAACCTAGATTGTTCTGTGGACCAGTGGAATAATTTCATTCTCAGGAATAATATTCATTCTGAAAATACAAACAGACTAAGTTAGTCTAAAAAAAACAACAAATAACAACTGTTTTGAATAGAAAACATAATATTATTTAATTATTCCAGAACGGTCCAAGTGAGTATTAACCAAGAACAGTCCAAATAAGAAAACCAAGTCAAGGTATTCCAAAGCAAAGGTATAATCTGCAACTTAATAAAAGGTTAACCAAAACAAAAAAAAATTATCTTAAGATTGTTAGCCACGTTAGTAATAATCTTTTTTTCAGAAGCAGAAATACAATAAAATTCGGAAAAGAATTCTATATTGATATTAAAGTAAAACCCTTATAATAAAATAAAATTAACCTTAATACAATAGACGTTGAACATACTAGAAGATTGCAGCTTTGAGGACTGTAAGAACAGTTTACTTAAGACAATATTTGGCTGTGGCAGGACAAATTATCTCCCAGGATACAACAATGCTCTGAAGCAAACTCTACCGTGTGTAGAAAGATTATCACCGAGCAGGAAGAAAGAACAAAAAAGAAGGCCTAAACTATTTTCCCCCATTATTTTCCCATCTTCTTCCTAGGAGAAGGATAATCTTATAAAGAGTTGAGTTCCAAACTGCCATATACTAGCAAGGAATTAATCAACAATAAATGGGATTAAATCTATCATTGATGTCCATAAAGCCTTCATAAAGCTAGCCATCAATTTTCCCATTCATATTCCATCCGTTTCTCAACACCCTTCTATCCAATGGTTTTGATATATTTTGTTAGGCTATGATACATTGATTTATTTAGAGTTGTAATAGTTATTTCAGATTGTGGTTTGAGCCAGTGTAACATTTATTATGGTTTGTCTTATGACATTTAATCATTATGAGATTTTCCTTTTGTGGTTTAGAGTCTTGTTATATATTCATCAGCTTTGTTGTGTTTTGAGTAACCTCTCTTTCTATTTTAGAAATGGGATGTTATAGAGTTAGTATCAAAGCTTAGGTTCTTTGTTGTAGAAAACTTATAAAGAACAAGAATTTTGTAATTAATTTTAAATATTTATTGAATTAAATAAATATTTTAATTAATTTATTTATTAAGATAAATAAATATTGATGAAATTGGGGTGCAATAATTTAATTAAAGTGTGTTATAATAATTAAATTAATGAATAATAATATAAATTTAATAATTAAATTAAATGAATTATTAATAGTTATAATGTCGTTCTAATTTAATTTAATAATTAAATTAGAGAGGTTAAATAAAATTTTAATTTAAAATGGAAATTTTAATTATATGACAAATGTTAATTTGAATTATGAATTTAATTAAATTAGTTGTATAATGAGTGCGACAAATTGAACCATATGATATAAGTGTTATACAAATAAATTAAAGGGGATGTATTAGTGTGCGAACCAAACAAAGCCATGTGGCTTTTGGTTAATATAACAGTTGAGTCTTTTGGCTTGAATAAACTGATAACCCATGTTTATTAGTTTTATTATGTGTACACTGTGTTTCAGTTGGGTTATATTACGTGTTTTCCTAAGGCTAAGAACAGAGAGTTGAGAAGAAGAACAAGAGAGAGAGTTACAGAGAAATTGAGGGTTCTCATTGAATTGGAAAACAAGGGAACAAGCTTGCTAATCATTGTTGCTAGTGAAAAAAGGAATTCAAGGTATAATCTATTCCTAATTCCTAGTTTTGATTTTCAAAATTTATTCTCTATAATTAAGTTTTGTTGGATTGTTGTTTAATATGTTGATGACATGATTATATATTCTGAAAATTATCATATATAAGCAATTTTTAGTAATCAAATCCACGGAATTTGGTTTGGAGAAGAAAATTTAAATAACAGTGTTACATATGTGTGTGAAAGTGGCTTTATAAAATTCCCAAATCCGGGTACTTTTTACCTAAGATCTGGTACATCATTTGTGACACCCCCAAATCCGGGTTACCTGACCCCCGAGTTTGGTGTTCACGATCCACAATATAAATAAAATTTAACTACCCATTTATTTAGAAATAGGAACATACACTTCATTAACTGATATAGTTAATACATTACCCGAGGTTCTCTAACCTTAACATTGCAAACATACCCTTTAGTTATACAAAAAGGGTTCACAAATACAACATAATAATAATGTTATTCATAACTAATTAATCACTATGTCTTTGCCTTTGTTCTTCACAGCATCTTCTGCAACTTCGTCCCTGGCTGAAAAGTTTTATTTAGTAAGGGTGAGCAACAAATTTGCCCCACAAGTTAAGATATACAATGAATGTATAAGTATCAGAATAATAAGCTATCTATGTTGATAGAATAAAACCAAAGTTCGGGGAACTTTGAAATAGCTGAACAAATCGTTAATCAATAACAAGTCTTCTCGTATTCTAGGAAACGCAATAATCTGATAATGAAAGAGTACAACGCTTTTAAAGTTTCTACGATATTCAATTGAATAAACAAGAATAAATTCTACGCAATAACAAAGTGGAATATTTTCCAGATTTATTCTGAGTGATCTCACCAGATCTTTGAACTTATTTTCTCGGGTATCTATCAAAGATTTACTTTGATACATACGCAGGCGTATCAGATAACCATAAAGATTAAATCATACCCCTCTGCAAGTATAACAAGTGATCAGCTTTATTATACCCTATAGTATGCATAATACTTAACAGCGCGCAATGGTCGAATATACGACCCAAAATGTTCCTTTTATATAAAAGGTTGTTCTTCTCAGTCTCAGAATCAAGATTTTTGATTTAACAACGAAATACTGTGATTTCAAATTCTATCTACTTATTGATCTAGCCGAAACAATTGGCATCGATCTATCAATAACAATTGATTTCTCTTCTCTTATTTATCAAGTTCTAACAAATGTTCGTCTAGCCAGAAAAATTAGCTAAGACATTTCTCAATATAATTTGACAATAAACAGGAATTATCTGTACTGTCAATATTAGTTTCTACAGATATAAATATCCAACAACAGTAATTCTACGAATATATATTTTTCGAATCAGTAATTCAATTTGAATTATTAATCATGCACTAACTGCGAATAATCAACAATAACTTCCCTGGACATGGTATAATTAGCAATAATTAACCATAATAATTGAATGAATATAGCTCAAGGTTGAGTTAGGAAACTTGCCTTCCGCGTTGATTACAGCTATAGAATATAATTAACAGCGTACGTAAGACCTATAACCAATAATATCGGTCTCACAATTAGCACAATATTTTATAACACGTAATACTGTAATTTACTGTCAAACTTCTCCTAGGCACATTACCACATAGCCACATTAGTGTTTATAACCTATATAAACACTTATCAAGTCTAACTAGTTCAGTCTGTTTGGACTTTGGTCTCATCTCGGTGTTCTGGTCACCCTATCCGACAATTAACACATTGATTATCTAACAATCTTAGTCTCTAAGCTTTAATATTATTTTAGATAAGTGAAATATCGTTTATAATATTTTTCGGAAGCTTTTAATAATTTATAATAATTTTTCAAACACTTAAATCATTTTAAATGATTTAATTATCAAATAATCTTATCATTATTAATGTTTAATAATATAAAAATATTAATAACATACTTGTCAAAATATTAAAGTTATTATTAAAATATTTTTAAATCATCAATATTTTACTTAAATGATTTTAAAAATAATTAAAATTATTTTTAAACCATCACCATTAATATTTAAATATTAATGAAATTATTATTCAAATATTAAAAGTCATTAATTATAACTTCAAATACTTTTAAATCATTTTTCTCATTTTTAAATAATTTTTAAAGCAATAAAATCATTTTTAATTCATTTATTTAATTTAATAAATAAATAATATAATATCATTAATATTAATTTATTAATGAGAATTCTCCAAAAATATTGAAAATTATATTTTATAATTCAAAATATTTTTCTAACACTTTATTCTTATTTAAACAGATTTTTAAATCATTAAAATCATTTTTAACTTATTGATTTAATTTAGTAATTAAATCAATCTAATATCATTAATATTAATTTATTAATGAAAATTAACCAAAAATATTAAAAATTATAGTTTATAATTCAAAATATGTTTAAATACATTATTCTTATTTAAAATGATTTTTCATAATATTAAACTATTTTTCTCTAATTTATTTAATACACTAATTAAATAAATTAAATACTTTTAATATTTGAATAATTATAAATATTAAAGAAAAATATTCCAATTGATCAGAAATTATTTTTCATAATTTTTAAAATAATTTTTGGTAATTTTTAGAATTTATTTCTATTTTTAAATAATTTTCGGAATATTCAGAAATTCAAAAATTAATTAAACCGTCGCTAAAGCCTGTAGCGACACTTGTCTGTCGCCTTAGGTATTCTTCAGCCTCAAGAACACTGTCAGACCAGTTACACGGGTGCACGTTTGACTCAATATAATTCTCTGCTCATGCATGATTTTGGCTACCTTGAACATCGATGTTGTAGTAGGAATGTAGTACTACAACTATAAATTAGTAACTTGGTCATACGACATCACAACAAGGAGATCAAAACCTCCAAATTTGTTGTCAGATGGTTTCTGGGTTTTCCAGAAACCCAGGCAGTTCGACTACCTACTTTCGTGCTCGATTATCTATGAGTTCTGGTCATGATGTTGGTGGTTTAATGGTTCACAGTTAGACACCACATATCATAGAACATTTAAACAGCAACATATAAGTTCAACAACAACCGATCCACAAGATATGCCTCGGTCAAACCCTGTCAGAGGGCTGTTCATCCGGCTTTCTGGAAATTCCAGAAACAGTTATCATGGACAAGTAGGCTACTTTGACCACTTGATACATTCTATTTGTTGATTGTTTACATGAGATAAAGCCATGTAGTTAAAGAATATATAACAGGGTATAACCTTATTACAACAACAACATCAAAACGCATAAACACTGACATATCAAGAAGCTTAGAAATGTTGTCAGACGCTGATTTTAGAATTCTGGGCTGCCCAGATTTTAGCCCAGTCAACGTCGGTCAACGGGTTTTGACCTTAAATAACTTTGAATCCAGACATCTAATGGCTATAAAACCACTTTTAGATGAAATACAACATACCAAACTATATATTCCAAACATTAAACAACAAAAACCATAAACACATAAAGATCTAAGGCGACTGACATTTGATTGTCAGACCTCTTAACTGTTCTTGGACAGATTTTTAAAAATGCGATTTTAAAGCATTTTGATGCTATGGATCTATGTTATATCAACATAGATCATCATATAACATCCCCTAACACTGATTTAAACACTTAAACAGAAAATTTTTCTTAGCAACAAAGATCAAAAATAAAAATTAAATTTATACCTCTCTTGTGTCAATCTTGATCTTGATTTTCCTAAATGATATTGGGTGATCTAAGGGAAGTATTTGGGACGGATTCACTTGTGAATTTTGGAGCTTCTTGTGAGAGAGTGAGTTGGTGAGAGCAAGAGTGAATAAAACCTAAGTTTGCTCACTTTCTCTTTCTAAATCTATATATTTGGTAACAAGTTGCTAGATTTGAGGTTGCCAGCTGTTTTTCTGAGATTTGTGAAGTCACAAAGTCAAGTGGGTTGGTCACCAACTAAAGGCATTGGCCATTTTTACAAGCTACTTAATAAAAATCCCATAAAGGGCATTTTGGTCATTTATAAATTAATTTTAATGGCATTCTTGTCCAATGCACAAACCCTTAGGGTTTAGGATTTGGGTTTGGGTTTAGGGTTTGAACCCTTTAGGGTTTAGCAATTTAATTTTCTAAAATTTCTAATTTAAGTTCAAAAAAATCAAAAATTAATATTTCTAAATTATAATTAGAATTTTCTAATTAGATTAAAATTTCTTAATCATACTAAAATATTGCTAATTAGGATTAATAATTCCTAATTAAAATTGCTAATTAAGTAATTAGGGTCGTAATTGGTCATTAGGGTTTACAACCCACGAATTAGGATTTCTAAATAGAAAAATAAAATTTCCAACTTACAATTAGGTTTGTAAAATAGAAAATTAAGATAACTAAAATATAATTAGGGGTTTCTAATCATATTTGAGTTTAATAAATACATTAAGCTTACTAATTAGGATTAGGGTTTCTTAATTAGGGGTCTAGGATTCTCGAATATAAAATTAGGGTTTCCCGGCTTTCAATTAGGGTTTCTAATCATGAGGTTACGGTTTCTAATCTCTTATTAGGTTTTATTAATATCAAACCTTATCCGATCAATCATTGATCAATAAATCTATACTGTACAAACACGTACTCATTAATATAATTATTTTAATTATATTTTCTATCGAATCCCTATCCGGACTTAGGGTTAGGGTTTCTATTCATGTTAAGCACAACTCTACTCTAATTTCTATGTCAATACACAAATTGACTCATTCTCTAAACTCGTATCACAGATACTTGTCACTAAATTGATAATTAATATTAATATTAATTAATTAAAAAAAAATTTATTCGCAAATTCGGATTATTCGAATTCCCGGGTTATCACATTCACGCCTCCTTAAAAGGATTCCGTCCTCGGAATCAACGCTTTCTTATTCTTTACAATCTTTTAAAGTTGTATCATCAATTCATTTTTTTTATCAACACAATATAAATTTGTGTTTCAAATTATAACATGTGACTTGGATCGTATAAAAGAAAACAAATCACAAAAATATCTAACTCGCATTTCTCGCGTAATTTAATTTCTATCCGAACTCGTTACCTGTCGCCTCTTCATGGGCAGCTGCTGCATTTGGAACTGTCATGCTAAAAGTGAATGTTGTTGGTCTTCTTGGCTGTGCAGGTCCTCAAATCACCAAGGTTCCGCTACCGGGTCCCTTGTTGGCACTTTTCCTCTCTACATTTCTCTTCGGACAATTCCGGACCAGATGATCGGTCGATCCACACGCAAAACAACCTTGTGTCTTCTTTGGAATGGGACACTGGGGTGACATGTGTCCTTCTTGACCACAGTTATAACAGACTCCTTTGTTTTCTAAACAAACTCCTTGATGATGCTTCCCGCAAACTATGCACGACACGCCTTTCTTCCTAATCTCTACTGGATTATTAATATCACCATCCCTCTTTCGTGTATTAAGATTACTACCTCCACTATCACCTATCATAATATTTCCTTCAGCCTCCCTTCTTTGTTCTTGACTATTCTTCAATACATCTTCAATTTCTCCTTCAGCGATAATGGCTTTTTCTAATAACGTCGAAAATGAACTAATTTGTAGCACATCCAACTTCTCGAGTACCAACGATTTCAATCCGTTCCTAAAACATCGTGGTTTAAGCTCCTCAGTGTCCACTCGGTGTGGAGAAAATTTTGCTAACTCGTTGAACTTGACAAAATATTCTGTCACCGTCATATCTTCCTGCTTCAGATTCAAAAATTGCTCTTCCATATTTCTCTTTAGACTTCCCTTCCTTGGCGGCATTATCTGATAAAAATCTTACATTAATTCTCCTTCTTTACACAGATTCTTATTAATAACACAATAAGAATAAAAAAAAATTCTCATATAATCGCATATTTATTCAAATAGCACACAGTACATTTAGCTCTTAACACATAACACTATCCCTTTTTAAATAATATCAGGATTAACAACACAACTTTAAACAAAAGTTGTAATTCTCCAACTTTATACAAATTTTTTTTTAATTCTCCATTCACAAATAACTATTCCCAGTTCATTAAACTTACCACACCTAGGGGTTCAGGAGCTTGCCACAATTATATGAGCGTATGAACTTATCCTAGTCAGACTTTTGGCATCCATTCCCTGAGGGGTTCAAAACATTTCACATAATTATGAGTCATGAACTTACCATAAGTATGAGTTTTAAGAACTCAAAATTAATCTTAATCTTATATTTATATAGAAAATAAAGATTTCACTCATACAAACATATATATTTATATATGTTCACACATCGTTCTCAATACACTATCAAAAGATACTATCGCTTAAACTTAAGCTATCTACCGTCAAATCCCTTTACCCGTCTTCTTCTTACTAGGACACTTGTTGAATCTGTGACCCGTTCTCCCACATGAGTCTTTCCACACTTACTGTAGACTTGCTTCTTCTTCGGGTTTGAACTTTTAGAATCATCGCTGTCGTTGTCCCTCTTTCTCTTTTTCTTGCCTTTCTGCTGCTTGATTGTTCCTTCAGATGATCCACCATCTTCGGTCTTCATACTTTCCACATGCGCCTTCATCTCGTTCCGTTCTTCAGTCATTTCATCTAACTCTCGCTCCGTCTTCCATAACTCCTCTAAGAGAAATACTTTTCTCCAGAGTTCTTGAACTTCTGCAGATACTTGATCTTATTCTCCAACTTTGATCTTATTCTCGTTCTCCACCTTAGCTTCTTTGGACTCTACCTCCTCATCACCATTCAGATACATCTCGGGATAATCGTCATGATCGCTCCCCAGATTGACCATAGGTTCATCTTCTCCCACCTCTTCAACTAACTCACTTTGCGCTGGCACCTCGGCTACTGGCACTGGTGCAACAGCCGCTAGCATCTCCGTACTCATTTCATCTTCTCCAGACATCCTATAATCAGTCTAAATGACTTGATTAGTACTTCACCAGTACGAACTTCTCACACTATGTGTCCACACATCTCACTATCGTTACGCTTCGGCAATCCCTCACTTAGTACTCTAAATGAGTATTCTCTATCTCGCTTATGGTTATAATCATAGGGTTTCCCCCACCCCACTTAAGGTTTATAGCCTACAGCTCTACTACCAACTTGTGACGCCTTGGTCACTACAACTTTGATACCAACTTGTGACACCCCCAAATCCGGGTTACCTGACCCCCGAGTTTGGTGTTCACGGTCCACAATATAAATAAAATTTAACTACCAATTTATTTATAAACAGGAACATACACTTCATTAACTGATATAGTTAATACATTACCCGAGGTCCTCTAACCTTAACATTGCAAACATACCCTTTAGTTATACAAAAAGGGTTCACAAATACAACATAATAATAATGTTATTCATAACTAATTAATCACTATGTCTTTGCCTTTGTTCTTCACAGCATCTTCTGCAACTTCATCCCTGGCAAAAAAGTTTTATTTAGCAAGGGTGAGCAACAAATTTGCCCTACAAGTTAAGATATACAATGAATGTATAAGTATCAGAATAATAAGTTATCTATGTTGATAAAATAAAACCAAAGTTCGGGGAACTTTGAAATAGCTGAACAAATCGTTAATCAATAACAAGTCTTCTCGTATTTTAGGTAACACAATAATTTGATAATGAAAGAGTACAATGCTTTCAAAGTTTCTACGATAATCTATTGAATAAACAAGAATCAACTCTACGCAATAACAAAGTGGAATATTTTCCAGATTTATGCTGAGTTATCTCACCAGATCTTTGAACTTATTTTCTCTGGTATCTATCAAAGATTTACTTTGATACATACGCAGTCACATCAGATAACCATAAAGATTAAATCATACCCCTCTGCAAGTATAACAAGTGATCAACTTTATTATACCCTATATTGTGCATAATACTTAACAGCGCGCAATGGTCGAATATACGACCCAAAATGTTCCTTTTATATAAAAGGTTGTTCTTCTCAGTCTCAGAATCAAGATTTTTGATTTAACAATGAAATACTGTGATTTCAAATTCTATCTACTTATTGATCTAGCCGAAACAATTGGCATCGATCTATCAATAACAATTGATTTCTCTTCTCGTATTTATCAAGTTCTAACAAATGTTCGTCTAGCCAGAAAAATTAGCTAAGACATTTCTCAATATAATTTGACAATAAACATGAATTATCTGTACTGTCAATATTAGTTTCTACAGATATAAATATCCAACAACAGTAATTCTACGAATATATATTTTTCGAATCAGTAATTCAATTTGAATTATTAATCATGCACTAACTGCGAATAATCAACAATAACTTCCCTGGACATGGTATAATTAGCAATAATTAACCATAATAATTGAATGAATATAGCTCAAGGTTGAGTTAGGAAACTTGCCTTCCGCGTTGATTACAGCTACACAATATAATTAACTACCTTCGTAAGACCTATAACCAATAATATCGGTCTCACAATTAGCACAATATTTTATAACACGTAATACTGTAATTTACTGTCAAACTTCTCCTAGGCACATTACCACATAGCCACATTAGTGTTTATAACCTATATAAACACTTATCAAGTCTAACTAGTTCAGTCTGTTTGGACTTTGGTCTTATCTCGGTGTTCTGGTCACCCTATCCGACAATTAACACATTGATTGTCTAACAATCTTAGTCTCTAAGCTTTAATATTATTTTAGATAAGTCAAATATCGTTTATAATATTTTTCAAAAGCTTTTAATAATTTATAAACAATTATTATAATTTATAATAATTTTTCAAACACTTAAATCATTTTAAATGATTTAATTATCAAATAATCTTATCATTATTAATATTTAATAATATAAAAATATTAATAACATACTTGTCAAAATATTAAAGTTATTATTAAAATATTTTTAAATCATCAATATTTTACTTAAATGATTTTTAAAATAATTAAAATTATTTTTAAACCATCACCATTAATATTTAAATATTAATAAAATTATTATTCAAATATTAAAAGTCATTAATTATAACTTCAAATACTTTTAAATCATTTTTCTCATTTTTAAATGATTTTTAAAGCAATAAAATCATTTTTAATTCATTTATTTAATTTAATTAATAAATAATCCAATATCATTAATATTAATTTATTAATGAGAATTCTCCAAAAATATTGAAAATTATATTTTATAATTCAAAATATTTTTCTAACACTTTATTCTTATTTAAAATGATTTTTAAATCATTAAAATCATTTTTAACTTATTTATTTAATTTAGTAATTAAATCAATCTAATATCATTAATATTAATTTATTAATGAAAATTCTCTAAAAATATTAAAAATTATATTTTATAATTCAAAATATTTTTAAATACATTATTCTTATTTAAAATGATTTTTCATAATATTAAATCATTTTTCTCTAATTTATTTAATACACTAATTAAATAAATTATATACTTTTAATATTTAAATAATTATAAATATTAAAGAAAAATATTCCAATTGGTCAGAAATTATTTTTCATAATTTAAAATAATTTTTAAAATAATTTTTGGTAATTTTTAGAATTTATTTCTATTTTTAAATAATTTCCAGAATATTCAGAAATTCAAAAATTAATTAAACCGTCGCTAAAGCCTGTAGCGACACTTGTCTGTCGCCTTAGGTGTTCTTCAGCCTCAAGAACTCTGTCAGACCAGTTACACGGGTGCACGTTTGACTCAATATAATTCTCTGCTCAGGCATGATTTTGGCTACCTTGAACATCGATGTTGTAGTAGGAATGTAGTACTACAACTATAAATTAGTAACTTGGTCATACGACATCACAACAAGGAGATCAAAGCCTCCAAATTTGTTGTCAGATGGTTTCTGGGTTTTCCAGAAACCCAGGCAGTTCGACTACCTACTTTCGTGCTCGATTATCTATGAGTTCTGGTCATGATGTTGGTGGTTTAATGGTTCACAGTTAGACACCACATATCATAGAACATTTAAACAGCAACATATAAGTTCAACAACAACCAATCCACAAGATATGCCTCGGTCAAACCCTGTTAGAGGGCTGTTCATCCGGCTTTCTGGAAATTCCAGAAACAGTTACCATGGACAAGTAGGCTACTTTGACCACTTGATACATTCTATTTGTTGATTGTTTACATGAGATAAAGCCATGTAGTTAAAGAATATATAACAGGGTATAACCTTATTACAACAACAACATCAAAACGCATAAACACTGACAGATCAAGAAGCTTAGAAATGTTGTCAGACGCTGATTTTAGAATTCTGGGCTGCCCAGATTTTAGCCCAGTCAACGTCGGTCAACGGGTTTTGACCTTAAATAACTTTGAATCCAGACATCTAATGGCTATAAAACCACTTTTAGATGAAATACAACATACCAAACTATATATTCCAAACATTAAATAACAAAAACCATAAACACATAAAGATCTAAGGCGACTGACATTTGATTGTCAGACCTCTTAACTGTTCTTGGACAGATTTTTAAAAACGCGATTTTAAAGCATTTTGATGCTATGGATCTATGTTATATCAACATAGATCATCATATAACATCCCCTAACACTGATTTAAACACTTAAACAGAAAATTTTTCTTAGCAACAAAGATCAAAAATAAAAATTAAATTTATACCTCTCTTGTTTCAATCTTGATCTTGATCTTCCTAAATGATATTGGGTGATCTAAGGGAAGTATTTGGGACTGATTCACTTGTGAATTTCGGAGCTTCTTGTGAGAGAGGGAGTTGGTGAGAGCAAGAGTGAATAAAACCTAAGTTTGCTCACTTTCTCTTTCTAAATCTATATATTTGGTAACAAGTTGCTAGATTTGAGGTTGCCAGCTGTTTTTCTGAGATTTGTGAAGTCACAAAGTCAAGTGGGTTGGTCACCAACTAAAGGCATTGGCCATTTTTACAAGCTACTTAATAAAAATCCCATAAAGGGCATTTTGGTCATTTGTAAATTAATTTTAATGGCATTCTTATTCGATGCACAAACCCTTAGGGTTTAGGGTTTGGGTTTGAACCCTTTAGGGTTTAGCAATTTGATTTTCTAAAATTTCTATTTTAAGTTCAAAAAAATCAAAAATTAATGTTTCTAAATTATAATTAGAAATTTTTAATTAGATTAAAATTTCTTAATCATACTAAAATATTGCTAATTATGATTAATAATTCTTAATTAAAATTGCTAATTAAGCAATTAGGGTCGTAATTGGTCATTAGGGTTTACAACGCTCGAATTAGGGTTTCTAAATAGAAAAATAAAATTTCCAACTTACAATTAGGTTTGTAAAATAGAAAATTAAGATAACTAAAATATAATTAGGGTTTTCTAATCATATTTATGTTTACTAAATACATAAAGCTTACTAATTAAGATTAGGGTTTCCTAATTAGAGTTCTAGGATTCCCGAATATAAAATTAGGGTTTTCTGGCTTACAATTAGGGTTTCTAATCCTGAGATTAGGGTTTCTAATCTCTTATTAGGTTTTATTAATATCAAACCTTTTTCGATCAATCATTGATAAATAAATCTATACTGTACAAACACGTACTCATTAATATAATTATGTTAATTATATTTTCTATCGAATCCCTATCCGAACTTAGGGTTAGGGTTTCTATTCATGTTAAGCACAACTCTACTCTAATTTCTTAGTCAATACACAAATTGACTTATTCTCTAAACTCGTATCACAGATACTTGTCACTAAATTGATAATTAATATTAATATTAAGTAATTAAAAAAAATCAAAATTTATTCGCAAATTCGGATTATTCAAAATCCCGAGTTATCACGTCATTTCTATAACTATTGCAGAAAAAATAAACAGAAATTGTTTATACATTAAACTTTTACACATCATCCCAAGGTCTACAACCTTAACTTAATACATACCTTCAATATCTAAAAAGGTTTTCAATGCTATTTTCGTCAGAAAATTTAATATATCTAACTGCATCATAGTTTAATCTTGCACTTTAACTTTGCTTTTGTCTTTATTCGAGCTTTCATCTAAATCTAAAAATTTTATCATGATATAGCAAGGGTGAGCATCAAATTTGCCCAGCAAGTTTAAATTTAATTGAGGATATATCATGATTGAAAGGAATGAATAAGCTTTCAAGTTTTCAACAATATAATAATTGTGAAATAACATGAATCAAGTTTCAATAATTGCATGACTGAATCGATAATGTTTGAAAGTCAACAATGACCTTGAACAATTTAACTGAACCTTATGGTAATGAAGGTGATCAGCCTTTCATACCTGAAGAACATATGCAACATGCATTACGTGCGAATCAATAATTAGTATAGACGTGAATAATCAACAACAACTATTCAATAACATGCTTTGAACATACAACTCAAGTTTGAGTTAGGAAAACTTGCCTGTACCGTGGATTACTGCTACGCAATCTAATTTAATCTCTCATGAAAGACCTATCAATTATAAGATTGATCTTTCAATTAGCATAGCATATCTATTAGCTCATAATACTATTACTTTATTCATAGATTATCTAACACTTAATCAAATATTAGATAACATCTTAACACATCAGTATTATTATTGTTCTTTGATTATTCTTTAATCAGTTTATCATATACATTATGATTTAACACTTAATCTTTTATATTATAAGTTCTTTTCTATAATTCAGTAGGCCAAATACTAATATTCTAATCTGGATTATTTAAACATATCAATCCAGCAACCTGGATTTCAAATCTAGCAAATCTGGATTCACCAAACTATCAATCCAGCAAGCTGGATTCTAAATCCTTCAATTTAGTAAGCGTCTTTTCAATCCAGCAAGCTGGATTCATCAGATTTTCCAATCCAGCAAACTAGATTCACAAATTACTCAATCCAGCAAGCTGGATTCCATATCCACTTCACGAAAATACCAAATCAACTTATTATTTTTCTATTCTTTGTCTAAACATATATACACATATTTCATATACAAAAAGTATTTTTCCAAAATTTTCCAACTTCCTTTGGTGTTTTTCAAAAATTATTTTTAGTGTGTAGCTTAAGAATTTAGCCCCATCATGCTCAACTCCAAAAATCCCCATCTCTTGACACAATATTATACGTGTTAACATGACACTCCAGTTTAAATTTCGTGGCGATCAGAGTTATAGAACTCCGGTTATAGCCGTTTTCGTTGGAAAATTACAAAAATTGAAATGGTCATAACTTGGTCATTTTAAGTCGGAATGAGCTCATTTTTGGACATGAGCTACTTAATACCATATATTTTCATGTCCCAAAAGACCGGAATTTTTCTCACAAATTAAGTGGCCGAAAATGCCCTTTTAAATATTTGGACAGTAGCTATTTTCTATTTTATAGTTTTAGAGTCCTTTGCTAAAACTTAAATAAAATCAGATCTATAACTCCATTTAACTATCCGTGAATTTTGTTGGATTCGTATCTTTCCGATATACAATTTTCATTTATCACAATCCATATTTGGGCATGTTATGCTCCCGGAAATTAGCCCGGAAGTGGCTGTCAAAACAGTGGCTCTAACAGTTTTATTAGTTTTGGAGTAGTTTGGGTTAAATTCCACAACTTGCTCATTTTTCAACCTAATTGAGTGATTCGAAAGGGGTTTTATCCTTAATACATAGATCTAGCATCCCAAGAAAATAAATCACAAATATCCATCATAGATTTCAAAAATCAATAGCTAGATCACACTTTCAAGTTTAAGCTTTCTGAAAAATTCTAATTTTCTATTCCTTTTGATTCCAACCAAATCAACACCCAATATGGGTAGATCTAAACATCAAACACTCATAAACATGGATACCCATAATTTTAGAGTTTATAAACATAAATCCAAGCTTTGATTTATAAAAATCCAACTAAAAATATATATATTAGTTTAGGAATTTACCTTTTTATGTTTCTTCTTCTTCTTCTTCTTCTTCTCTCATGGAGATTTCTCCATCTTTTCCCCTCAAGGGGCTGCCGCCCCTCTCCTCTTCTCTCCCTCTCGGTTCTCTCTTTCCCGTTCCTTTTTTTTTCTAATCTTCATTCATCTTTCTCTTTCTTCTTATCTCTTATCTTCTCTTTCTTTCTTATCTTCCAACTCTTTATCTTATTTTAATTGTTAACTTAATTAATAAATGACTAGATAGCCCCTCCTTAAGTGAGTCAAAAATTGGGCCACTTATTAATTAAATTCTATTGGGCTTGAACTTTTATTATTGGGTCCTTAACACTAATATACAACAATTAGAAAGTAATTACAAAAATAAAACACACACAACATAATTACAAAAATAAAACAATACAATATAAAGTTGCTGAAATCAGTCCTTCATTCAAGCAACTAAACAGAACACACTCCTACATTCAAGCAACTGAACAGAACACACAACATTTATATCGGAGAAATCTAAATCTTCTGGCACGACACACCACTGAGATCGGAGAAGACGAAAATTTTTGTCGTGACGGCACACTGAGATCGACAGCAACACTGAGATCGGAGAAGAATAGATCAACGACGTATCTACTGGAGAAGACGAAATCTCTTGTCGCGACGCAACACTGAGATCTGAGAAGAACATAAAAGAACGACAACAACTTCAAGATCTGTAACCAGATACTTACTGCAACTGCACTAATTGTTGATTCATTACAAATTTGTATACCGAGGTATTTGAGTTTCCAATTTATGTGCATAGTGTTACCCCGTGTTTACTACGTTTTCGTCTATTGGTTACCTTTCTCAATTTTTTTGCTCTTTAAACGGTCACAAAGTCAGAATAATGAATGTTTTGAATGCAAAATGCATTTTAAAATATGTTTTATACTCTGGTTACTAAATACATATAAATTGGTTACTGTTTATTATTGATTTGGTTGTTGTATAATGTTTATATGCTTGCTTTATAATTTTAAAGATTATTCTACTGATGTTTTTTATATTAATGATTACTTATTAAATACATTGGTTACCTTCCCGCAACTGCTGGTTACTGTCTAATCTAGATTTGGTTAGTATATAATGCTGACTTGGTTACTGTGTAAAATTGCAATGGTTACTGCATAATAATACCCCCAGTTAATGTTCTGGTTAATAACATTATGTAGTTTGGTTACTGTCTGACATTGAGTTGGTTACTTTACAAACCATCTATATTACCATATCTATTGGTTACTGTCTAATATGTATTTAGATACTGTAAGGTATTTATTTGGTTACTGTATAATGTTATTGTGGTTTATAATTGTTTCTTTTATATTAGTGGTTACTTATTGACTACATAGGTTACCTTCATACAACTGTTAATCTGATTATATATATTGGTTACTGTAAACTATTTAATTTGTTACTGTATAATGTTCATTTGGTTGTTCAAAAATATTAATGCACACTTGTACTGATGTTTTTTATAGTTATGGAAAGATTTGATCCAGTGGCAATTTGGTAATTTCTGTCAAGTTTGGAGTGTCAGATTTTGGCATTTTCGGAGCTTAATTTCATTGAAAACGGGCCAACGATCAAAAGTCATCAGCTTTGCTCGTGATGTGCATGGTTTTTTGGTCAAATTCCATCATTTAGGCCTTCAAAATGGCATGTAAAAATGTTGTTTATGTTTTGGTTACTAAGATTATGCAGTTTGGTTACTGTTTAATATTGATTAGGTTACTTTATAATGTTTATTCAGTTGTTAGACTATGAAGATAATTCCAGTTGTGCTTTACTTTAACGGAACATAAACAAAAAGAGTGTAAATACAAGAATATATAATTATTTACTGTTAGTAACCATTAACCACATGGTTGGTAACATATTTGATGGTATACAATAACTAAAATTGTTATTGATTAATATTTTGATTTTTGATTCCATCATGAGTTGTCAATATAAAGTAAACATATATATTGAACAATTGGTAACTGTTCTGAAACATTTTTATGTAAATTTGGTTACCCATCTAAAATAAAATGGTTACCTCTATATTCATATTTAGTTACCAACTGAACCATTTTTAAATAACTTTTATAACTATGTAATTTAAAAGTATCCATCAGCTAGATAAATGGGGACCCTCACATGTACATTAAGCACTTGATAACTGTTCTGATATAAGTTTTTAATTATTTGGTTATTAACAAAAACTAAAATGGTTACCCTTATATGCATGTTTGGATACCAACTGCACCTCTCAAACTATTTTTATTTTAATATGAGATCTATAAGTAACCACATATATAAATGAAAACTCTCACATGTACATTTAACAATTGATGTTTGTCCTGATACAAGCTTGTAACTATCTGGTTACTAATAACAGTAAACATAATGTAACATAATAAAATAGTAACCACATAATTATATGACAGTAACCATAATGTAACATAATAAAACAGTAACCACATAATTATATGATAGTAACCAGAACAAGTTTTAATGGTAACCAAAATAGAAACATTATGTAATGAAACCCAGTTTAGGAAATCCATGTATACTAAACAATTACATATTAACCAGAATAAAAATAACAGTAACCAAAATCCCACATCGAGGGCACAATAATAGTAGCCAAACCATAAGGTAACAGTAATCAAAACATAATAAAGAAGTAACCAAATAGTTATATGAAAGTAACCAGAACATGTTTTAATGGTAACCAAAACAGAAACAACCTGTATATCCAACCAAGTTTAGGCAACCCATGTATACTCTCACATGTACATTTAACCATAACTTTTTCAATTAATTTTATAGAAGAGCATAACCCTTGTAGAATATATTTGAAGGAATTTACAAAAATAATACATTAATGTATACTAAGCAAATACATGGTTTATTAAGACTTGAGTTTATTATTTACAAAAATAATACATCCACAAACTAATGATGCCTTAAACTTCTCCAACTGACTTGGGTTTAATTTCTTGGTAATAATGTTGGGGACTTCCATGTCACACCAATATATAACTTTTTTAGTGAATTTTCTGTTGCATTCCTCATAGTAAAGATCCCATAACTACAAATAAACAAAATCAGATTTACACAGTCATTAGTAACCAAATATAAACAATATTTATAACATAAACAGTTACGTAGTGACCAACAAATAACAACATACTAATCAAAACATAATATAACAATTACACAGTAGCCAAAACAGACTATAACAAATAACTAACATCCCACATTGACTGTACAATAATAGTTATCATATCATAATATAACATTAACCATACCATAATAAAGCAGTAACCAAAAAGTTATATTATATAATCTAATGGTGACCAAAATATAAACAACATGTAGTACAGACCATTTTATGTAGTAAACAAACAATTATATATAATATTAACCAAAACATAATTTAAAGGTCACCAAAACAAAAATATGTATACCAAAAAATATACTAAAGAAGTAACCAAACAGTTACATGATAGTAACCAAACCATGTTTTAATGGTAACTAACATATAAACAACATGTATACCAAACCTAGTTTAGTTAACCAATGTATACTAAGCAAATACATTGGAACCAAAACAACATATAAAAGTAACCAAAATCCCAATTGAGGGAAAAAAATGGTATCCAAATCATAAGCCAACAACAACAAAAAATATACTAATGAAGTAACCAAAACATATATTAATGGTAACCAATACATAAACAACATATAGACCAAACACAGTTTAGTCAACCCATATATACTAAGCAAATACATGGTAACCAGAACAACAAAAAACAGTAACCAAAATCCCAACTCAAGGAAACAAAAATAGAATCCAAATCAGAAACTAACAATAACCAAAAATATACTAAAAAGTAACCAAATATTTATATGATAGTAACCAAAACATGTTTTAATGGTAACCAATACATAAACAACATGTACACCAAAACTAGTTTAGTCAACCATGTATACTAAGCAAATACATGGTAACCATAACAACATAAAAAAGTAACCAAAATACCAAATCAAGGTAACAAAAATGGTATTCGAATCACAAATAACAGTAACCAAAACATAATGCAGAAGTAACAAAACAGTTATATGATAGTAACAATAACAAAATTTAAATTAGCACACCTTTAAAAATTTTTGGATTGGAAATATCTTCTGGCTATGAACTTGAGCTTTTGTCTTAACTACAGGAACATCAAAATCAGAATCCAACTGCACAAACCCAAATAAATTTCTTCAAGTCCTTAATAAAATCACCCTCTGTGATTCTTTTTCTCTTTCCATCCTTCTTCTTTGTATCAATCATTCTATACAAAACATAAAAACAACACAAACCCAAACAATCAATACTCCATTCTGTTAGAAACATAACGTATATATATGATCATATTGACAATCAATTAGTAGAATGAGAATTAATAGAAATTAGAAGCAGACCTTAGAGAGAGAAACTAGAATCCTTTCAGTTGTGGGAGAGTTAGAGAGAGAAAGTCGCGTATTCGATTGTGTGATTTGTTGATTAACAAGTGCAGCAAAAGTAAATTAAAAAATAATTAATTTACGCCACCAATTAGTTAATTAGTCTAACAACTGTGAAGAAGAAGAAGAAGAAGAAGAAGAAGAAGAAGAAGAGAGAGAAATATGAGTACAAAAGTTATGGAGAAGAAGAAGAAGAAGATTTTAGAGAGAGAAATACCAGTACAAAAATTATGGAAATTGAGAGAAAAAGAAGGGTTAACAACAGAGATTCACGCGTTTCAAATAAAAAACCACCAGATAATGATCCCCTAAATTAAGGAATCCTAATTGCACTAATATTATAAATAAATATAAAAAAGTGTATTATTTTCGTAATTATTTTATCTATGCACCATTATTGTAATTATTTTAAAAAATGTACTAGTATATGTAATTTATCCTTTATTATTTTGCTTACTAACAAAATAAATATGAGCTTCCACCCAAAATTTGATTGGGCCAATATAAATCTTGTCATATACATATTATATTGGGCTAGATTAAATAATTTAATCACCCTTAAATCAATTAGTCACAAATCCATTACTTAAATAAATAATTGGGCTACAAATTTAATACCATCTTCATAGTCCATAAAATCTCAATTCACTTGAACTCTAAATAATTTATTGGGCTATGACATTATTATAGTCCAATACTTTAATTCTATTTTACCCTAATCATTTAATTAGGATTTTTATTTCTCACACTAGAAAATAAATTTCTTACTTATGTTTTTTAATTTCATAACCCAATTAGACTTGGTTATAAAATTAATTATTTGAGATATATAAAATAAATCTCTTAATATTAGTATATATATTTATATACTAATAATCTACCGTAATATAACCTCTTAGGTTATTTAATTATCACACCTAATATATATATATATATATATATATATATATATATATATATATATATATATATATATATATATATATATATATATATATATATATTAAGTTACATAATTTAATTCTTAATTCACTTTTATATACCAAATAAATGTATTCACATTATATAATATATATTTATTTAGTCATATACATAATTCACATAATCATAACATATTTCACTTCCCACACCAATTTCGATTTTCTCCATAAAAAGTCAACTGTTGACTTTGATCAAAAGTTAACTTTTACACATTTTGTGTTTACTGTCCATTTTGACTAAACTTGATGTTCTGGACGCAACCGAGCAGTCCGTGCTTCAAAATTTTATCTCTAACTCAAATTTTGAATTTTATCTTACACCGTTTTTATTGCTAATCATATTAGCTAATAAATTTAAACTTATTTATCTTCTTATTTGCCAATCAAGGCCCACATTCAAGCTATGTTAATTACTAACACAGTTTTATCTTGATCCTTATATCATTAACTTAATTCATCATTCCTCTTGCTAAAATATATATATCACCTTATCAAGTATATATATTTCTATACATATACTCATCTTCTTTTAGCCTCATAGCATCTATTCATATGAAATCTTATTTCCTTAATAAAATTTTCATATGTACTTATATAACATTTCTTAGACTATTCAGTTTACATCAAATTTACGGGTATCGTAATACATTATTCTTAATATTCATTCAAATACATATTAATTCATTTCTAGGGTTTTGAAATTTTATAACTCATATTTTCTCTATTCTCATTCGAATAGCAAACCATATAGGTTTTACTTGAAAATTTTAAATAAATCCTCAAATTCTCATCTAGGTTTTATTATTTAACATTTATTCTAATCATTCAAGATTTTATAAATTTTCGGGTTGTCATATTCACCCTTTCTTCTAAGAATTTCGTCCCTAAAATTAAAGCATACTAATATCTGCTTATTCTCTTTATCAAAACTAGGTTTTTAACTTAACCTTTACAATTTACTCCTTTGAGGATTTCTCATCTATTATCACATTTCACCATAACTACTCACTAGGAGTTTACATCTTCTAAACATTCACCAAAACTAAGTTGTCATAATAACCTTTATTCAATTATATCAGATTCTACCCGTACGCAACGAGTTCACACTATTTCATATCCATCATCACATACTACCACAACATTACTCTAAAGAGTTTAAAAAATTTAATATCTATCTGAAGGATCATAAAAACCAAGAACTTTGAGGTTTAGGGTATTTCTACTTGCTACCTCTTTCAGTTACGAAAGAAAGGTACTCTACCTCTGAAATATTTTATATTTGGTATGTTTACAATCACAAAGAAGGTAAACTACCGGTGCGGGTACTTTAGATGATCAGTCTGTTGTACCTTAGTAATCGGAATGACTATATGCGTTCTTAGATTGGAATATTTTATCCAATTAGAATATCCCCATTTTCAGGGTTATTTACCTCAGACTCATCATAAGATTCCGTACCAAAATAATTTAGCTCGGCATAAGCTTTCAAAGAATACTTTAAATTTCATAAATATTTGTCTAGCTGAATCAAATAGCTTAGACGCATATCAATAATTCGAATTTCAATCAAAACATTTCTGGCCAAATTTAGTTGGCAATAATTTACCTTTAAAATTCTTAAAATCATTTTATGACGCCATGATACCGCACTGTATTTACAGTCCGTTTGAGGATTCCGTCATTTTGTGACTTTGTCATACTACATCATACTATAGTGGGCTGATGATCTTTAGACCACATCCGACACTAAGTAATTCTGTATTGATAACTCCATCATTTTTATCATCTCTGCACCAGGTTACATGTTGCATTAATGATATAAAAATACATTTTGATAATTCAAATCGTTTTTGTCTAGCCGAATCAATTAGCATAGACTCTTCTTTAAACTGTTCAAAAACTTATGAAAATCATCTTTGGTGTCATCATGCCACAACAGGTAACGATGTTTTAGTGGCCCGAAGTCCATACCTACACACTTATATCCATGTGTTGAGGATAATAAAATTCATTTTTTAAAGGCACATCAGTGCGAATTTAGCTTGATGTCAAAAATTACGAAGTCTAGCATAGCTAGAAGATTTGGAATACCTATGCTTCCACCATCAACTTCAATTTCTCTACTGATCCATTACTTAAGAAGTCGATATATTTCTATCATCTTCAATTCTCCATTCACACATAACTATACCCAGTTCGTCAAACTTACGAGACATTATGAGTTCAGGAACTTTTCACAATCATATGAGTTTCGAAACTTATCTTAGTCAGACCATAGGAGTCCATTCGCTGAGGGGTTCAAAATATACCATATGATTATTAGTCATGAACTTACCATAAGTATGAGTTTTAAGAACTCGCAACTAACCTTATATTCTATACCTATTCGTTATACACATGATAAAAGAATCACCTTATCAACATGCATATAGCAAATAACGCGACATCAGGTTCCAATGATTATCAATATAAAAAACTAAGTGGTTGTCAAACCAAACTCGGCCACTAATCAATATAGGAAGTTAAGCGTACAATTCCCCACCCATACAAAGAATTGGTCAACCTAACCACTATATCAACCAGGAAGCTAAGTGATTCTAAAACTAAGTACAAATTCCTTGCCCATACAGGGAATTATACAACTCAGCTGCTGACATGAGTCCTCAATTGAAATCCCACACCATTCTTACTATCTCTTTTTCTTAAAACGAATTTTCTTTAATCCGCATCTTAACATTTACCACTCCTTTCTGAGTTTACATCATACCATTTTATAGTACCTTCTCTTTATAGCGTCAAGCTATATCATACCAATCACTTAACATTTCATATGTTATTTAACACTTTAGTCTGATCACTTCGTGATCTTATTTTGTAATCATTTCTCCTTATACTCACGATCGTTTTATACTGCGATCTTCTTATTCTTCTCTTTAATCATATTATATTATGATTTCATTTGCACTTTTCATCTTATAGATATCTTCTATTTATTATCACTTTTCATCTCTATTATTGGAGTCAGGTAACTCCGGATTCTTATCCTTATAGCTCTTCAAGATTTTTCTTTGAATCTTATTATCTTTCTCTTTACTTTAATGATGAATTCCTTAAATTAATCTCTTATCCCTTAAACTCGATCTGAGTTTATTCCTTATCATCATCTCTGCGGTTATATCCTAAGGTACCCCTATCTAAGGTTTATAACCTACGGCTCTGATACCAACTATAGCATCCCCAAATCCGAGTACTTTTTACCTAAGATTTGGTACATCATTTCTATAACTATTGCGAAAGATATAAACATAAATTGTTTATACATTAAACTTTTACACATCATTCCCAAGGTCTACAACCTTAACTTAATACATACCTTCAATATCTAAAAAGGTTTTCAATGCTATTTTCGTCAAAAAATTTTATATATCTAACTGCATCATAGTTTAATCTTGCACTTTGACTTTGCTTCTGTCTTTATTTGAGCTTTCATCTAAATCTAAAATTTTTATCATGATATAGTAAGGGTGAGCATCAAATTTACCCAACAAGTTTAAATTTAATTGATGATATATCATAATTGAAAGGAATGAATAAGCTTTCAAGTTTTCAACAATATAATAATTGTGAAATAACATGAATCAAGTTTCAATAATTGCATGACTGAATCGATAATGTTTGAAAGTCAACAATGACCATAAACAATTTAACTGAACCTTATGGTAATGAAGGTGATCAACCTTTCATACCTGAAGAACATATGCAACATGCACTACGTGCGAATCAATAATTAGTATAGACGTGAATAATCAACAACAACTATTCACTAACATGGTTTGAACATACAACTCAAGTTTGAGTTAGGAAAACTTGCCTGTACTGTGGATTACTGCTACGTAATCTAATTTAATCTCTCATGAAAGACCTATCAATTGTAAGATTGATCTTTCAATTAGCATAACATACCTGTTAGCTCATAATACTATTACTTTATTCATAGATTATCTAACACTTAGTCAAATATTAGATAACATCTTAACACATCAATATTATTATTGTCCTTTGATAATTCTTCAATCACTGTATCATATACATTATGATTTAACACTTAATCTTTCATATTATAAGTTCTTTTCTATAGTCCAGTAGGCCAAATACTAATATTATAATCTGGATTATTTAAATATATCAATCCAGCAACCTGGATTTCAAATCCAGCAAGCCTGGATTCACCAATCCATCAATCTAGCAAGTCGAATTCTAAATCCTTCAATTCAGTAAGCTTCTTTTCAATCCAGCAAGCATGATTCATCAGATTTTCCAATCCAGCAAACTGGATTCACAAATTACTCAATCCAACAAGCTGGATTCCATATCCACTTCACGAAAATACCAAATCAGCTTATTATTTTTCTATCCTTTGCCCAAACATATATACACATATTTCATACACAAAAAGTATTTTTCTAAAATTTTTCAACTTCCTTTGGTATTTTTTAAAAATTATTTTTAGTGTGTAGCTTAAGAATTTAGCCCCATCATTCTCAACTCCAGAAATCCCCAACTCTTGACACAATCTTATACGTGTTAACGTGACGCTCCAATTTAAATTTCGTGGCCATCGGAGTTATAGAACTCCGGTTATAGCCGTTTTCGTCAGAAAATCACAAAAATTGAAATGGTCATAACTTGGTCATTTTAAGTCGGAATGAGCTCATTTTTGGACAAGAGCTACTTATTACCATATATTTTCATGTCCCAAAAGACAGAAATTTTTCTCACAAATTAAGTGGCTGAAAATGCCCTTTTAAAGTTTTGGACAATAGCTATTTTCCATTTTGCAGTTTTGGAGTCCTTTGCTAAAACTTAAATAAAATCATATCTATAACTCCAGTTAACAATCCGTCAATTTTGTTGGATTCATATCTTTCCGATCTACAATTTTCATCTATCACAATCCATATTTCGACATGTTAACTCCCAGAAATTAGCCCAGAAGTGGTTGTCAAAACAGTGGCTCTAACAGTTTTGTTAGTTTTGGAGTAGTTTGGAATAAATTCCATAACTAGCTCATTTTTCAACCTAATTGAGTGATTACAAAGGGGTTTTATCTTTAATACATAGATTTAGCATCTCAAGAAAATAAATCACAAATATCCATCATAGATTTCAAAAATCTAAAGCTAGATCACACTTTCAAGTTTAAGCTTTCCGGAAAATTCTAATTTTGTATTCCTTTTGATTCCAACCAAATCAACACCCAATATGGGTAGATATAAACATCAAACACTCATAAACACGGATAACCATAATTTTTGAGTTTATAAACATAAATTCAAGCTTTGATTTACAAAAATCCAACTAAAAATATATATATTAGTTTAGGAATTTACCTTTTTATGCTTCTTCTTCTTCTTCTTCTTTTTCTTCTCTCATTGAGATTTCTCCATTTTTTCCCCTCAAGGGGCTACCGCCCCTCTCGGTTCTCTCTTTCCCGTTCCTTTCTTTTCTTATCTTCTTTCCTCTTTCTCTTTCTTCTTATCTCTTATCTTCTCTTTCCTTCTTATCTTCCAACTCCTTGTCTTATTTTAATTGCTAACTTACTTAACAAATGACTAGATAGCCCCTCCTTAAGTGGGTCAAAAATTGGGCCACTTATTAATTAAATTCTATTGGGCTTGAACTTTTATTATTTTGCTTACTAACAAAATAAATATGGGCTTCCACCCAAAATTTGATTGGGCCAATATAAATCTTGTCATATACATATTATATTGGGCTAGATTAAATAATTTAATCACCCTTAAATCAATTAGTCATAAATCTATTACTTAAATAAATAATTGGGCTACAAATTTAATACCATCTTCTTAGTCCATAAAATCTTAATTCACTTGAACTCTAAATAATTTATTGGGCTATGACATTATTATAGTCCAATACTTTATTTCTATTTTATCCTAATCATTTAATTAGAATTTTTATTTCTCACACTAGAAAATAAATTCCTTACTTATGCCTTTTTAATTTCATACCTCAATTAGACTTGGTTATAAAATTAATTATTTGAGATATATAAAATAAATCTCTTAATGTTAGTATATATATTTATATACTAATAATCTACCATAATATAACCTCTTAGGTTATTTAATTATCACACCTAATGTGTGTGTATATATATATATATATATATATATATATATATATATATATATATATATATATATATATATATATATATATATATATATATATATATATATATATATATATATATATATATATTAGGTTACATAATTTAATTCTTAATTCACTTTGATATACCAAATAAATGCATTCACATTATATAATGTATATTTATTTAATCATAAACATAATTCACATAATCATAACATATTTCACTTCCCACACCAATTTTGACTTTTCTCTAGAAAAAGTCAACTGTTGACTTTGACTAAAAGTCAATATTTACATATTTTGTGTTTATTGTCCATTTTGACTAAACTTGATGTTCTGGACGCAACCGAGTAGTCCGTGCTTCAAAATTTTATCTCTAACTCAAATTTTGAATTTTATCTTACACCATTTTTATTGCTAATCATATTAGCTAATAAATTTAAACTTATTTATCTTCTTATTTGCCAATCAAGGCCCACATTCAAGCTATGTTAATTACTAACATAGTTTTATCTTGATCCTTATATCATTAACTTAATTCATCATTTCTCTTGCTAAAATATATATAGCATCTTACCAAGTATATATATTTCTATACATATACTCATCTTCGTTTAACCTCATAGCATCTCTTCGTATGAAATCTTATTTCCTTAATAAAATTTCCATATGTACTTATATAACATTTCTTAGACTATTCAGTTTACATCAAATTTACATGTATCGTAATACCTTATTCTTGATATTCATTCAAATACATATTAATACATTTCTAGGGTTTTGGAATTTTATAACCCATATTTTCTCTATTCTCATTCGAATAGCAAACCATATAGGTTTTACTTGAAAATTTTAAATAAATCCTCAAATTCTCATCTAGGTTTTATTATTTAACATTTATTCTAATCATTCAAGATTTTATAAATTTTCGGGTTGTCACATTCACCCCTTCTTCTAAGAATTTCGTCCCCGAAATTAAAGCATACTAATATCTGCTTATTCTCTTGATCAAAACTAGGTTTTAACTTAACCTTTACAATTTTTTCCTTTGAGGATTTCTAATCTATTATCACATTTCACCATACCTACTCACTAGGAGTTTACATCTTCTAAACATTCTCCAAAACTAGGTTATCATAATAACCTTTATTCAATCATATCAGATTCTACCCGTACGCAACAAGTTCACACTTTCATATCCATCATCACATACTACCACAACATTACTCTAAAGAGTTTAAAAAATTTCATATCTATATGAGGGATCATAAAAACCATGAACTTTGAGGTTTAGGATATTTCTACTTGCTACCTCTTTCAATTACGAAAGAAAGGTACTCTACCTCTGAAATATTTTATATTTGGTATGTTTACAATCACAAAGAAGGTAAACTACCGGTGCGGATACTTTAGATGATCAGTCTGTTGTACCTTAGTAATCGGAACGACTATATGCGTTCTTAGATTGGAATATTTTATCGAATTAGAATATCCCCATTTTCAGGGTTATTTACCTCAGACTCATCATAAGTTTCCGTACCAAAATAATTTAGTTCGGCATAAGCTTTCAAAGAATACTTTGAATTTCATAAACATTTGTCTAGCTGAATCAAATAGCTTAGAAGCATATCAATAATTCAAATTTCAATCAAAACATTTCTGGCCAAATTTAGTTGGCAATAATTTACCTTTAAAATTCTTAAAATTATTTTATGACGTCATGATACCGCACTGTATTTAAAGTCCGTTTGTGGATTCCGTCATTTTGTGACTTTGTCATACTACATCATACTATACTGGACTGACGATCTTTAGATCACATCCGACACTAAGTAATTCTGTATTGATAACTCCATCATTTTTGTCATCTCTGCACCATGTTATATGTTGCATTAATGATATAAAAATATATTTTGATAATTCAAATCATTTTTGTCTAGCCGAATCAATTAGCATAAACTCTTCTTTAAACCGTTCAAAAACCTTTGAAAATCATCTTTGGTGTCATCATGCCACAATAGGTAACGATGTGTTAGTGGCCCGAAGTCCACACCTACACACTTGTCACCATGTGTTGAGGATAATAAAATTCATTTTTTAAAGGCACATCAGTGCGAATTTAGCTTGATGTCAAAAACTATGAAGTCTAGCATAGCTAAAAGATTTGAAATACCTATGCTTCCACCATCAACTTCAATTTCTCTACTGATCCATTACTTAAGAAGTCTATCTATTTCTATCATCTTCAATTCTCCATTCACACATAACTATACCCAGTTCGTCACACTTACCAGACATTATGAGTTCAGGAATTTTTCACAATCATATGAGTTTTGGAACTTATCCTAGTCAGACCATAGGCGTCCATTCGCTGAGGGGTTCAAAACATACCATATGATTATGAGTCATGAACTTACCATAAGTATGAGTTTTAAGAACTCGCAACTAACCTTATATTCTCTACCCATTCGATATACACATTAGAAAAGAATCACCTTATTAACATGCATATAGCAAATAACGCGACATCAGGTTCCAATGATTATCAATATAAGAAACTAAGTGGTTGTTAAACCAAACTCGGCCACTAATCAATATAGGAAGTTAAGCGAACAATTCCCCGTCCATACAAAGAATTGGTCAACCTAATCACTATATCGACCAAGAAGCTAAGTGATTCTAAAACCAAGTACAAATTCCCCGCCCATACAAGGAATCATACAACTCAGTTGCTGACATGAGTCCTCAATTGAAATCCCACACCATTCTTACTTTCTCTTTTTCTTAATACGAATTTTCTTTAATCCGCATCTTAACATTTACCACTCTTTTCTGAGTTTACATCGTACCATTTCATAGTACCTGTAAGACCCCAAATTTTATGAAATAAAAGTATTTAATTTTTCTTATAATTACTATTCAGTAAATAGTTAAATTGATAAAAGTTAAAGTTAAGGGTGATATATGAATTTTTTTTTTCAAAATACGCAAGTGGTTATAAAATATTCATTGTTGTCGGGGAATATTCGTTTAGTCGTGGAATATTCTTTCTGTCGGGGAATATTCGTACGACGGCGCAGCCATTTATAGGCCCCATAACAGAATAACTGTCGGATGAAGAAAACGACAAATTTGAGTTTTATAAATAACAGCATAGTTGTTACCGTTAACACTGTTGGAATACCTGGTGGTTAAAATATAGTAATACGCGTAGTTGCATAGTAGCACACGGTATTGCACAGTATTTTTTTTAATTATTGATTCTTACGTGAGAAGGCACTACTCAATAATTGTTACAGTAAATTCTGTTCAATATTTTATTTTATTGAATCAATAATTACTGCGTTGATATTTTATATTATTGTTGTTTCAATAATTATCACTGCACAGTATCTCCATTATCAGATCAATAATTCATATTATTTGAATAATATTATTAGATAGCATTATTGGCAATGTCTAGAAAGTTCTGTCAAGGAGAGGTTTGGTCACCTAATTGCGCGCCAGTAAAGAGAAATCCTTATCAAAAAGTCTCCTCTTTCCTTGGAACTGCCTGGTTGTCATTATTGTGATTCTGTAATATTATTTGTGAATAATTAATTATTGATCTATATGATAATGAAATATTTATTTGATGTGGATATAAATGATGTATTTATTTATGTGGTTATAAATGAAAGAATTAATGTTGAGGTATTTTATCAGTATTTTGTCGAAATGGAGGTATTAAAAGATAAAATCAGTGTTCTTACAGCTTTATTGTGTGAGTTATAATTTTTAATCTGACCGTTGGATCGTTATGATTTTTGGATATGTTATACATATATAAGTTGAGTATATGTTCACAAATTTTGGATATGAAATATTAAGACTAAGATAATGCAGAATAAATTATCATTAGCCTTCAACAGTGTTAAACTGATACAATATAACAAACATCAAGTTTAACTGCAGCGGAACAAATAATCCATTAGTAGAGTCAAGTAGAGAATAAAATTTACTATCTTATATGATTTAAAAGGTTTTTCATCACTTTTATCGCTGAGACTCAGCTCAATAAATAATCCATATCAATAAATCATCCCTGCACTACAGGCCAAGGATATTCTTTAGTATCATGACCACGAATTATTCATGCACTACGGGCCAAAGATAATCGTGTTTTTATCAACGGTCCTGATCATGCCATAAAACAATTCTTCTTTGCACCCTTGGCCGAAGAGAATCCATAGCCATAATCATACCAAAAACTGTCCATCAATGCATTACGGGCCAATGAGGACTTTTTTCACATTATTTGTAACATTACGGTCATGATTATTCTGAATAATCCCTGGTCATAATCATTCCAAGTCCATCTATGCACTACAGGCCACAGATGACTTTCAACATATTATAAACATGAGGATGATGACAATGACATAATAATTCAATAAAACAAGTTCAAGAATTAATTTATCCAGGAACCAATAACGTCCAAATTGTCAACATGATACTTCTTTGTAGAGTAAAATTCAAGAATGCTCAGAAAAATATTTCCATGAAAAGTTGAGTATAAGTTGAGTAGCAGGTAAAGCCATCAGGTAGCAGGTCAAGTCTGCTTCGGCGTGCTAACATTTTCCTATAAATAGAGGGCTAAGTTAGAATTTAAAATCACACTAGAATTCATAAGTTTTCTCTCTTTTTCTCTCTAGATTATCGAGTGTATTTTATGAGTATTTAGATACTTGGTGAGTTACTATTCATTAGTGCAAGTTTTCTTCAGCATTATATCCGATATCCAGTCAAAAATGCTGCTCTTTTGAGGTAAGGGATAATAAAAGATTTTAAGGGTTGTTATGTTTTTCAGTTTCGTAATTTTTCTGACCTTCAAAAATTTAGGAAAAATTTGAAATGATAATTTGATGAGTTTTCTTGATTGTGTCCAAAAATGACGATTTTTGGATGTATAGATTAAGAGTTGTGAATTTTATGAGAAAATACTATTTTAAAAGTAACCGCTTATAACTCATTGTGGTTAACTCCAAAATTGGTAAAATTTTTATTGGGAGTACATGTATATAACAGAAGTATGCTCTGTAAATTTCGAAATTTTTGCATAAAAGTACAATTTATGATAAATATCTAAATATTCGGCAGTTTTGGCCATATGAAATGTGACACCCCCAAATCCTGGTACTCCATTTCCTCAAGATTTGGTGTTCACGTAATCAAAACATTCATTTCTAACTACTCAATTATAATAAAATTGAATAAATAAAACTTGCCCATACAGGACTAAATTTAAATAAATCTCCCAGGTTATCTAACCTTTACAAACATTCATTCATTCATGCGGAATAATTAAAATAATATTCATTACAATCTTTAAACAAGTCTGAAAATAAACTATTCAATCTATTACAGGTCTTCAACATTGTTTCATATTTTCTTTCCCTTTACTGGTGCTAGGTACATCATATATAACATTTTTATAACCCTAATGATGATATTTCTCTTTGACTTGAGTGTAAAGATGGGTAGATTTTTGGTATGATCATGACTAGGGTTCTCTTTGTCCAGTAGTGAAAAGTTGAATTGTGACTGGTATGATCATGACCATTGAATTTAAAATTGAATATCTTTAGCTTAAGTGCAAAGGTGAAATGATCAACATGGTTATAATTATTGGTTATATAAATTCTGAAATGATTATATATTTCTTTAAGATAATAATATATTTGGCCTGTAGTGCAAATATGAACTATTAAGGAATATCTTTGGCCTGTAGTGCAAAGATTAATTGTTGATGAATATCTTTGGCCCGTAGTGCAAAGATGACTTGTTGTTGAATATCTTTGGCATGTAGTGTAAAGATGAACTGTTGATGAATATCTTTGGCCCGTGATGCAAAGATGAATTTATTAGTATGATTATGAACAGGAACTGTGATTTGGTATAACCATGATCTTTGATGTTTCAGGTAAAGACAGGTGATGAAAATTATCTTCGTCTTGGATACGAAATTTAGAACTACAATTATGATTATGAGTTATTTATATGATTGTGGAAATGAACTGTTGATTGATGTTACAGGGATAAAATATTGTTGGTGGACTTTTAACATGGAGAAGATAATAGACTTTATGGTCTATTTGACTCTTCTAATGGATCGCTCGTTCCGCTGCAACTATGGTTGAAAAGTTTTATCATTTACCATATGTTTTAAATCTCTGATTTATTATTGATGAAGGCTATTGATAATTTAATTATCTTTAGTCAAGATATTCTTTACTGAGCTAGTTGTGCTCACCCTTTTGCTTCACAATTCTTTTCAGGTAATAAGAGTGTAGCTGGGTCGAGCGAGGGTAACGGAGAAATAGAACGGTGGTCTCTAGCTGTGGATGTTCTCCCGAAGCAGTATAGAAAAGTTCATTTAGTAGTTTTGTTTGGTGAATCCAATAGGGTAAGGTGTACCCAACGTTGGAAGGGTGATTTGCCACTATCATACAAGATGTCTAACGACATACAACCTCGTGTCATCATAAGATAGGGATGTGCTCATCCACTTGCTGAGTATATATACGAGCACTACCTATATAATCTTGGTATTTGTTTGAAGTATAATTCTCAATTAGAGACAGTAGAGATAATGATTTGTCAAGAGAAGACTCACCATTGGGAAGAATATGATAGTAATCTTCTCGTTTTTCTTTGGGGTCTATTGGGTCAACCAAGAATAATTCTGTGGCCATATGATATCTATCATAACCTAGAAGCATGGCCTCCCATGTACGAAGGTTTTCTTGAGCACTTCCCAAAGATTCTAGTTTCTAAAACAGTTTTTGACTGTACCTTTATGTAAGGTACCTTTGTGAGGTACTGATACATGATGGTGTCCAATGTCACATTTGGTATATATTTGTATCCACACTCACAGCATATGTGTTGTTGTATTTTGCACGACAATTGTTGTAATAAAGTTGTAGTTATTTTCTGTACCATGTATTTGACGACTCAGAATGGGTTGAGTGGAATGGACCTATTTTGGGGTCGTTACACATATTACGTGCATTACAGGCACACTTTCTACGATGATCTATTAAGATACTTCTTAGCCCTATCACGTTCTTCCTCCATGACTCGAAACATCGTTCTTCGATCTAACACAAATGATGGCAGCGTCTCGAACTGAATCGGATATCCCATAACTCGATCTTGAGCTCGATTAATTGCGGTGTCGAATACTTTGTCCATTTCTTCCATCTTCATCCTTTTTCCCTGTGAGCTCCTTACTGCTCTTCCAGTTCGTTGATAAGCTTCCTCGTATGCATCTTCAGCTCTTGCCCTCTTAGCCGCTTCTTCTCTCAGCCTGCTCTTCAGTTCAGCAACCATCTCGATTAATTGTTCCTTCTCTCCTTCAGTCTGTGTTAGTTTCTCCTCGGCGTTTGTCAGTCGTTCATCACGATCCTGGATCTCGCCGTCTTTTTGTGTAATTATAGTCTGTTGTTCAGCTACTATCTCCTGCAACTCCTCCACTGTATCTTGTAGTTCCACGTTAAGGTCGTGCACTTCATCATATACACGGCCAGCTATCGAGTTAAGCGGAATCCTTTCCTCCTCGTCCTCGTCATCCTCATCCTCCTGCGGTAACTCAATGGGATCCTCCTCGTCTGTCTCCACATCATCATCCTCATCCTCAACTACTGTGACCAACGGGGCTGACTCCCGTGGCAATAGTTGTTTCCAAACTACCTGAACATCGCGAGGTTCCTCCTCTATAGGCATTTCCCTAGCCTGACTGGACTCTCCAACATTAGTCATCCTGACAACAAAATTTTAAAGTTTTAATTAATAATCATTACTACTCGACACTCACGAGTACATAAACATAAACACATAAGCACATAAGTGTTTTATTACTTCTTTCTTAAAACTCGATAAGAGTTAACTCCACTATCTTTTCAAAAGGTTACTTCCTAAGGCTTTTCCCCCACCTAAGGTTCATAACCTAAAGCTTTGATACCAACCTCTAACACCCCCAAATCCTGGTACTCCATTTTCTCAAGATTTGGTGTTCACGTAATCAAAACATTCATTTCTAACTACCCAATTATAATAAAATTGAATAAATAAAACCTGCCCATACAGGACTAAATTTAAATAAATCTCCCAGGTTATCTAACCTTTACAAACATTCATTCATTCATGCGGAATAATTAAAATAACATTCATTACAATCTTTAAACAAGTCTGAAAATAAACTATTCAATCTATTACAGGTCTTCAGCATTGTTTCATCTTTCCTTTCCCTTTACTGGTGCTAGGTACATCACCAGTTTCAACCTTAACTGTAAGAAAGTTTACAGGCAAGAGTGAGCAAACAAAGCCCACTTGAAATAATAATAGATAAATCATTTAACTTTACATCATTTGCCAATATTAGGTTTAATAGAACTGAACAATAAATTCTATTACTTTCTGAAAACTTTAACATTTACTGAGGGTCTAATGACCACGAATCATGTCCACAGTTATAAGTAATCTTTCAACTTAAACTTTAACAATCATAAGACTATAAGGACTTCACGTTCTTAGGGGGATCAACCCTTCGTACAATGTATTGTGCACAACCATTTCAACGCTAAGCGTAAACCTCTATTAAAAGAGTTGTTCATCTCAGTATTTAGAATACAAGTCCGCACCAAAGTAAGTTTGGTTTGGATAAGCTTTCAAGGAAATTTGGAATTTAACGAACATTAACTAAGGAGTAGTTGAATAAGACCAATAACACTATACTATAGAATAATAGTGATTGAATCAATCATAGTAAACTAAAGTCATGCATTAGGAATAATCTAATAGCATACAATTTGAATAACTATAGCATACCTTGCTTGAACAATACTAAGCCAAGGTTAATTAGAATTGAATACTAAACATGCATAGCAATTTATTTATGCATGCTAAACAACAAGTGTAATACAAGAATAATTTGTTCAACATCAAACCAAAGTTTAGACAGCTTGTATCATTATAAGGTAATCGAATTAAAAATAATAATTAGTTCAATAAGATAAAGGATTAGAAATCTTGCATCGTCATGAGTAACTAAATACAATGACCTACTCAATAATAGACAATTTCGCTCTACGAAAATGTAGAGGTAGCAACTTGCAACAATTGTAATTGAATTTGAAAACAATAATGTACCAAATGAATTTAAACTCGCACAATGAAGTTTTGAGTTAGAGAACTTGCCTTGTTCGTAGGCTAAACCGAATTAATTTGAATCACAATATCCTATATACATATGTCATCGTGACATAGTTAGTCATTAACACATAACTAATACATTCATCGTGTAGGTTAAACAATCACTACTCACGTTCACCAAAGGTCCTACACATATCATATGTATTGACAATACACATTAGTTATACTAACATTAGATTCATATAGCTTATTAACAAAATCGCATCTTTTCATGAACAACACTATTTAGCTTTATTACAACTACTTAAGTGATCATGCCATTGCACTATACACACATTAACAACTTGATACAACCTCCTATTACATGTCTAACATGTTATCATTAGGTTATACTAATACACAAAGGATTGCACTTGCATCTGCGCATTCCGACGCCTTCCGATGGCCTCCAAATACACAACAGTCCTAAATATGACCATTTTGACTACTGTTACAGACCTCAAATTAAAAGACTTAAAGAATGAAAGTTGTAGGCCTACTCGTCCTCTTTCCGAATCATCTTGAATTACCTCAATCGGAGTTAATATGAAAAAGTTATACTCATTTTAGTAAACTACGTCCGGTCAGTTTTTTTTTTCAAAATTTTGGCTTGACAGAACACCCCCCCGCCGGGGCGGGGGTTTTTGCACTAGGGGTCCGCCGGGGCGGGGGTCACTGCTGCGATTATGCGATTTTAGCTCTAGAACACTACGAAAAGCCAAATTAGGCCTCCAAACTCCTTTCTAACAACCATACCAAGCTACCCAATGAGTAAATAGGTTTACATAAACATAATCTAATACTTTCTAACGCGTTTCTGGTCATCTAAACAACACAAACATCAAATTTACAACACCCGATTTTAATATTTTTGGCAAAACTCCATTGTTGACAATTTTTAATGAAAATCAACACTGTGACTTTGTTACTAAATCAAAATAGAAATTTCTAAACATCATGATTATGATTCTACATACTCTAGCAATTCTAACAATCAATTTATCAATACCACAACCAATTAGACCTTAATTTCTATTTTAACTAAAGCCATATTCATACATAAAAACTCTCTGTAAAATATTTTCTTCATAAATTACATACTCACATGAATTAATTTCTCTATGATCATGCATAACTCATGAAACACATATACAATTGATAATCATACAAAATTATAATCATAACACCAAAATTTTGTTTATAAAATTTTTCACAGAGACTTTTTGGGAAGAAGAAAAATTTTAGAGTTTTATAAAAGAAAAGATGGCCTACCTTGGATTATGAAGAAGATGATGACTCTAACTCTTTGATTATCAAGCTTTTCTCCAAAACCTATAAAAAAAACTCTCAATTCTCTCTAGTTTCTTCTTACTTTTTCTTCTTTTCTTCTTCTTTTTCCTCTGAGTTTTCTCTTTTTCTCTCCTTTCTCTCTCTTCTATCTTACGTATAATATTATAACGTAATAATAATAATAACATATATTAATGATATAATATGAGTACTGATATAAATATATCAGTTATAGGAGTTTTAAAATTTAAAAGCCAAAAGGCTTGTTTGGCTAGTCTAAATAAAAATAATCTATTAATCCTTACTCCTTGTTTGGTAAATTGAATTAAAACATAATAGATTAATCCTTATACCTTGTTTGCTAAAATCCTAATAGATTAAAGACTTATTATACAATAAGGCATGTTTGGCAAAACTAAATTAAACTCTTTTAATTTATTTTAATAACCCCTTTATAATAAGGTTATTAATCACACATTCATTTAATTAAATAAATCAATTAAAACATTAATCTATTAAATTACTTTAACACATAAATAATTATAATTTCTTTTATAATTATCATTTCATTTAACCAACTAATATTTTAAACTACAGTTTCTCATTTAAAATATTATTATTTATTAATTAAATTAATTATTATAAATCTCATAACAACTAATTTATTTAGCTCCTTATCTAATTACACAACAAATAATTAATTAAATCACATCAATTCCAATTGCCATAATTCGATAAATATTTAATATTGCCAATAAATATTTAATATCTACTATTTAATTATTTATTCAACAAATAATTAAATAAACTACATCACTCAAATTAAACAATTAATTATTCAATCAATAAACCTATCCATTAAATATTTATATAAATCAATAAATATTTATTATAACAATTTAAAATTATAGAATGTTACATCATTCCCTCCTTACAAGGATTCTGTCCTCAGAATCACAATTCAAACAAATCATTCGTTACATTTTTCCCTACTTACAAAGATTCTGTCCCCAGAATCGAAGACACGGATTAAACAAATAACTCAGGGTAATCTTTCATCATTTTCTCTTCGAGTTCCCACGTAGCCTCTTCAGCGTTGTGGTTCCTCCAAATCACCTTCACAAAAGGTATCACCTTATTCCTGAGCACTTGTTCTTTCCTGTCTACTATCTGGATAGGAACCTCTTCATAAGACAAATCTTTCTCGAACTGCAACGGTTCAAACTCGATCACATGCTTGTAGTCGGGTTTATATGGTCGTAACACAGAAATGTGAAAAATATTATGAATATTTTCCAACCCTGGAGGTAGAGCTACCTCGTAAGCCACTTCTCACACTCTTCGCAGCACTTCAAATGGTCCAATAAACCTCGGGCTTAGTTTTCCCTTCTTACCGAAACGAATTTTTCCCTTCCAGGGAGAAACTTTTAGGAATACAAAAGTTCCTACGTCAAATGCACGATCTTGTCTGTGTTGATCATCATACTTTTTCTGTCTGTCTTGAGCTGCTACCAACCTTGTTCTGATGAGTTTGATAACTTCAGCAGTTTATTGTACCAATTCTGGTCCTAACAGTTGGCGTTCACCGACTTCATCCCAGCACAGTGGAGTTTTGAACTTTCTGCCGTACAATGCTTCGTAAGGTGGCATGCCGATGCTCGCGTGATAACTGTTGTTGTAAGCAAATTCCACCAATGGTAGTTGATCTTCCCAGCTTCCTTTAAAATCCATGACGCATGCTCTCAGCATATCCTCCAATGTCTGAATCGTTCTTTCGCTTTGGCCATCTGTTTGTGGATGATAAGCCGTACTCATTCGCAATTGAGTCCCCATGCATTCTTGTAGTCTCTTCCAGAAATTCAATGTAAACCGCGGATCTCTATCAGACACTATTGATACTGGCACCCCATGTCTCGAAACGATTTCCTTAATGTACAATCTTGCCAACTGATCAAGACTGAACCTAATCTTTATTGGTAAAAAGTGCGCTGACTTCGTCAGTCTGTCCACTATCACCCAAATCGTATCGCATCCTCTCTGAGTAGTTGGAAGACCCACCACAAAATCTATCGTGATGTGTTCCCACTTCCATTCTGGTATTTCCAACGGTTGAAGTAACCCGCTGGGTCTTTGATGTTCGACCTTTACTCTCTGACATGTTAAGCACTTCGCTACACATTCTGTGACGTCCCTTTTCATTTTTGGCCACCAAAAATGTCGACGCAAATCTTGATACATTTTTGTGCTCCCTGGATGAATTGAATATTTTGAGCTATGAGCTTCAATCAAAATTTCTTCTTTCAGTTCTGGTGTTGCTGGAACCCAGATCCTTCCCTCAAACCGTAGTAACCCTTCGGTGTCGATCTTGTATTTTACATCACCGTCTTCAATCAAATTCTCTTTGATTTTTGCACACTCTTCGTCTTGTAGTTGGGCACTCTTCACTTTGTCCATTAAAGTTGGACCAGCTTCTATCTGAAATAATTGTTCGTCAGATTCCTTTGGAAATTTGATCTCCAACTCCAGTTTTGTCATTGCTGAAATGAGCTCCTCTTGTGTTGTAATCAGCATCAACTTCTCCCTACCTTTCCTGCTTAAAGCATCAGCTACCACATTCGCTTTGCCCGGATGATAAAAGATCTCACAATCGTAATCTTTTATCAGTTCCATCCACCTTCTCTGACGCATGTTCAAATCTTTCTAAGTGAAAATATACTTCAGACTTTTGTGGTCTGTGTAGATCTCACATTTCTCTCCATAAAGATAGTGTCTCCATATCTTCAGAGCAAACACAACTGCAGCCAATTCCAAATCATGAGTCGGATACCCTTTCTCATAATCTTTCAATTATCTTGATGCATACGCAATAACTTTGCCATTCTGCATAAGAACACAACCCAACCCTTTGTGTGAGGCATCACTATACACCACAAAATTTCCTGTATTGTCTGGTAACGTCAACACAGGTGCTACACTTAGCTTCTTCTTCAAATCTTGAAAACTTTCTTCACATTTCTCCGTCCACACAAATTTTACAGCTTTCCTTGTCAAATTTGTTAACGGAGTGGCTATCTTAGAAAAATCTTGAATAAATCTTCTATAATAACCAGCCAATCCCAAGAAACTCCTCACTTCTGACGGTGTTCTTGGTTGTTCCCAATTGATTACAGCTTCCACTTTCGATGGATCCACTGAAATCCCTTCCTTGTCAATAACATGACCCAAAAATTGTACACGATCGAGCCAAAATTCGTATTTAGAGAATTTCGCGTACAGCTTTTCCTTTCTTAGTGTCTCCAATGTCAAACGTAAGTGTTCCACGTGTTCTTCTTGAGTTTTGGAATACACTAGAATGTCGTCGATGAATACCACTACAAACTTGTCTAAGAATGGTTTAAACACCCTGTTCATCAAATCCATGAACGCAGCAGGTGCATTGGTTAAACCAAAAGACATCACCAGAAACTCGTAATGTCCATACCAAGTTCTGAATGCCGTTCGTGGTATATCCTCCTTCCTCACTTTCAACTGGTGATACCCACTTCTCAAATCAATTTTCGAAAAGTATTTAGCACCCTTCAACTGGTCAAACAAGTCATCTATTCTTGGAAACGTGTATTTGTTTTTAATAGTGACTTTGTTTAACTCCCTGTAATCAATGCAAAGACGCATTGACCCGTCCTTCTTCTTCACGAATAAAATTGGCGCTCCCCATGGTGATACACTTGGTTGAATATATTTCTTGTCTAGCAGTTCTTGCAACTGTACCATCAGTTCCTTCATTTCTACCGGAGCCATTCTGTACGGAGCCTTTGATATCGGTGCTGTTCCCGGCACTAAGTCGATCACGAATTCAATTTCTCTGTCCGGCGGAAGTCCTGGCAAATCTTCTGGAAACACGTCTTCGAATTCTCTCACTACCGGTATTTCTTCTAATTTCACACCTTTCTTCTGAGTATCGACTATGTAAGCTAAATAGCCCACATAACCTTAACTCAACAACTTCTTGGCCTGCATAGTCGTTAGACATTTCATTTGTCTTGGTGACTTGCTACCATAAAATACTACCTTTGACGGAGTCATAAGGTTTACGCACTTCTTTTGGCAGTCAATTACTGCTCCATAATTGAACAACCAATCCATTCCCAAAATTACATCAAATTCCCCGAGTCTAATCGGAATCAAATCTACTAACAAGATATTCCCCTTAATGTTCACCCTACAGTTCTTGTAAACGAACCTAACATGGATTATTTCCTTATTCGCAATTTCTATGTTCAAAGGAAAATTCAGTTCTTCTCTAGGCAATTCTAACCTCTTAGCAAATTCATCAGATATAAACGAGCAAGTAGCACCCGAATCAAATAATACATATGCATCAATATCATTGATTGGGATAATACCTGACACCACATCCTTTGATTGCACAGCATCTTACACAGTCATGTTGAAGGTTCTGGCTGTGGGTTTGTTTGATGCTGCAGGTCCTGTAATAGCCCACGTACCTCCATTGTTACCTCCTCCATTGTTTCTGGTTGTCACTCCCTCCTTCTTCTTAAGACATTCACGAGCAAAGTGATCCTTAGATCCGCACGTAAAGCACACATTCTTCTTTGATTGAGTGCAATTTGGGGCGATGTGACCTTCTTGGCCACATTTGTAGCAAACTCGTTTCCCCATCAAACACGCTCCCTTGTGAAACTTCCCACATGTCGCACACGCTTCAAACTTCTTATTCTGCTGGTTACCCTGCTGGTTTCCAGTACCCATACTTCCATTCCACTTTGTCTTCAAGTTGTTGTTGTTGTTTCCACCGCTACCACCTCCACTCTTCATCTCATTTTCATTCTTCTTCTTCTTTTGTTCCTGGTTGAATTTTGTTACCGCCTCGCCTCCACCTTCGGCGAGTACTGCTTTCTCCATTACTGCTGCAAATGTCTTCAACTGGAACAGGGAAACCCTACTGTACAGCCAGGGCTTCAGTCCCTGTTCAAACCTCTTCGCCTTGCGTTCGTCTGTGCTAACTTGATATGGCCCAAACCTCGCCAATTCGTTGAATTTTACGGCATACTCGGATACTGACATCGTCCCTTGCTTCAGCTCCAGAAACTGTACTTCCAGCTGACTCTTTGAACTCTCCGGGAAATAGGTCTCGAAGAACAACTCCTTAAACCTATCCCAGGTCATCACTCCCGGCCCTTCATGAGTTTTATTGGCCTGCCACCAATAACTAGCTTCTGCTTTCAACATGAAAGTTGCGAAAGCCGTCTTCTGGTCATCCCCTACCCTAGCGACATCGAACACCTTCTCTATCTCCATAATCCAGGTTTGAGCTTCAACTGGATTCACGGACCCACGGAATTCAGGTGGTCCAACCGCCTTAAACTCTTTAAACATTGTACCATGGTTTTGAGGTTGATTCTGCAACGCTCCAGTCAATAGTGTCACTAGTTGTTGAACGGGATTCGCATCAACATTGTCGTTAGCTTCTTCGGTGGTTCTCTGTCGTGTTGGTTGACGTCTGGGAGGCATTTTCTGTTTAAAATAAAACATCTATTAGACCATTACTCAACTTCTTTAAGTATTTCTAATTAACTTGCCTCAACAAAAGAAATAACCACATAGCACATAACGTTTTGAATAAAATAATAACTTTTATTTATTCAAAAACTTTTTGAAAACATAACACAATAGCATCTCTGCTATCTACATCCTTTCCTGAACTACAAAAGTTTCAGGACAACACCATTATTATCATATCCCATGGTTACTAAACACTAGGGATTTACATATTATTTAATACATATTGTAAGACCCCGAATTTTATGAAATAAAAGTATTCAATTTTTCTTATAATTACTATTTAGTAAATGATTAAATTGATAAATGTTAAAGTTAAGGGTGATATATGATTTTTTTTTCGAAATACACAAGTGGTTATAAAATATTCATTGTTGTCGGGGAATATTCGTTTGATCGTGGAATATTCTTATTGTCGGGGAATATTCATACGACGGCGCAGCCTTTTGTGGGCCCCATAACAGAAAGCGATTGGATGAAGAAAACGACAAAAACAAGTTGTTTATATATAACGGCGTAGTTGTTACCATTAACACTGTTGGAATACCCGGTAGTTAAAACACAGTAATACGCGTTGTTGCACAGTAGCACACGATATTGCACCAATTATTGATTTTTACGTAAGAAGGCATTACTCAATAATTATTACAGTAATTACTGTTCAATATTGTATTTTATTGACTCAATAATTGCTGCGTTGATATTTTATATTACTGTTGTTTTAATAATTGTCACTACACAGTATTTTCTATTATCGGAACAATAATTCATATTATCTGAATAATATTATTAGATAATATTATTGGCAATGTCTAGAAAGTTCTGTCTAAGGAGAGGTTTGGTCATCTAATTGCGCGCCAGTAAGGAAGAGATCCTTATTGGAAAGCCCACTCTTTCCTGAGAACGGCCTGGTTGCCAGTACTGTGATTCTGTAATATTATTTGTGTATAATTAATTATTGATTTATATGATGAGAAAAATATTAATTTTATGTGGATATAGATGGAGAAAATTTTTAATGTGACAATTGTTGAAAATTAATATTTTATCTTTTTCTGATAAAATAATTCATTTAAATATATTATTTTAATAATATATTGATGGTGATATTTTTACAATGAATGTAGAATATATGAGTATATGAGGAGGAAGAGTATTTTTGTGGCATTAAATGATTAACACATGTTTTGTGTGTTGGTGGACACAATTCTTGACCGAAAATTTATTATAGACTGTAAAATCGTCAGTTTGTGGATTTCGGTCAATTTCTGTTTGGAATTTAGAAAAACTTTCTTCTGCAAAGTTTTAGAGAATTGAATTTCCTATACAAAGTCGCGAGATTTGAATTTTCTGATAAAAGGACTATTTATTATGAATTATTGAAGTTTTAAAGTTCCGAAATAATTGATTTTTAGAAGTTTTATTTATTTTTATTAACAAAAACGTTTTTTACACTTTGGTGGGCCCCACTTGCACATGTTGATGGCTGAATCTAGATTTTCAAAGGTGGGCTAAGGAAAATTTATAATTATATTATTATTTTATTAAATTTTCTGCCTTGGTGTTCTAAGCATTTTCCTATAAATAGGGTGCTTAGGTTAGAATTGAAAATCACACCAGAAACTGAAGTTTTCTCTCTATTTCTCTCTCTATATTATTGAGTGTATTCTTGTGAGTTTTTTTGATATCTTGAGTGTTGATATACGGTGCAAGTTCGTTCAGCGTTATTCCAGTCAGAAGTACTGCTCTTTTGAGGTAGGGGATTGTAAGGGATAGTAGGGGATAGTAAGGGATGTTATTTCTTCTTAAATGATATTATTTTCTTCAATATCATTATGCCGAAGTATTGATCTGAACTTTTTATCAAATTTAGAACTTTTCATGTCGGGGTTACTATTCACGAGTTACTATTCATGAGTTACTATTCACGAGTTGCTATTCATGAGTTATTATTCATGAGTTACTATTCACGAGTTATTATTCACGAGTTACTATTCACGAGTTACTATTCATGAGTTACTATTCACGAGCTACTATTCATGAGTTACTATTCACGAGTTACTATTCATGAGTTACTATTCATGAGTTACTATTCACGAGTTACTATTCATGGGTTACTATTCACGAGTTACTATTCATGACAAAATTGGTTTCTTTTTCTAACCAAATTATAGTTGATTTATGAATATTACTCTTGAGATTAAAACTATATGTTGATCATATTATTTTTTTTATCATATATAACATTTTTATAACCCTAATGATGATATTTCTCTTTGACTTGAGTGTAAAGATGGGTAGATTATTGGTATGATCATGACTAGGGTTCTCTTTGTCCAATAGTAAAAAGTTGAATGGTGACTGGTATGATCATGACCATTGAATTTAAAATTGAATATCTTTAGCTTAAGTGCAAAGGTGAAATGATCAACATGGTTATAATTATTGGTTATATAAATTCTGAAATGATTATATATTTCTTTTAGATAATAATATATTTGGCCTGTAGTGCAAATATGAACTATTAAGGAATATCTTTGGCCTGTAGTGCAAAGATTAATTGTTGATGAATATCTTTGGCCCGTAGTGCAAAGATGACTTGTTGTTGAATATCTTTGGCATGTAGTGTAAAGATGAACTGTTGATGAATATCTTTGGCCCGTGATGCAAAGATAAATTTATTAGTATGATTATGAACAGGAACTGTGATTTGGTATAACCATGATCTTTGATGTTTCAGGTAAAGACAGGAGATGAAAATTATCTTCGTCTTGGATACGAAATTTAGAACTACAATTATGATTATGAGTTATTTATATGATTGTGGAAATGAACTGTTGATTGATGTTACAGGGATAAAATATTGTTGGTGGACTTTTAACATGGAGAAGATAATAGACTTTATGGTCTATTTGACTCTTCTAATGGATTGCTCGTTCCGCTGCAACTATGGTTGAAAAGTTTTATCATTTACCATATGTTTTAAATCTCTGATTTATTATTGATGAAGGCTATTGATAATTTAATTATCTTTAGTCAAGATATTCTTTACTGAGCTAGTTGTGCTCACCCTTTTGCTTCACAATTATTTTCAGGTAATAAGAGTGTAGCTGGGTCGAGTGAGGGTAACGGGGAAATAGAACGGTGGTCTCTAGCTGTGGATGTTCTCCCGAAGCAGTATAGAAAAGTTCATTTAGTAGTTTTGTTTGGTGAATCCAATAGGGTAAGGTGTACCCAACGTTGGAAGGGTGATTTGCCACTATCATACAAGATGTCTAACGACATACAACCTCGTGTCATCATAAGACAGGGATGTGCTCATCCACTTGCTGAGTATATATACGAGCACTACCTATATAATCTTGGTATTTGTTTGAAGTATAATTCTCAATTAGAGACAGTAGAGATAATGATTTGTCAAGAGAAGACTCACCATTGGGAATAATATGATAGTAATCTTCTCGTTTTTCTTTGGGGTCTATTGGGTCAACCAAGAATAATTCTGTGGCCATATGATATCTATCATAACCTAGAAGCATAGCCTCCCATGTACGAAGGTTTTCTTGAGCACTTCCCAAAGATTCTAGTTTCTAAAATAGTTTTTGACTGTACCTTTATGTAAGGTACCTTTGTGAGGTGCTGATACATGATGGTGTCCAATGTCACATTTGGTATATATTTGTATCCACACTCACAGCATATGTGTTGTTGTATTTTGCACGACAATTGTTGTAATAAAGTTGTAGTTATTTTCTGTACCATGTATTTGACGACTCAGAATGGGTTGAGTGGAATGGACCTATATTGGGGTCGTTACATTTGGTATCAGAGCTTAGGGATATGATCTCTGGCGGAGATCGGGGAATAAGACTAGGAGGAGAGAGACGAGTAAATCCTTCGCTAGTATGTCCTACCTAAGCTTATTTGTTGGTCGGTCATAATATCGGGATATTATGTGATATGTTAATTTGTTCAATTAACCTTTGTTTTGAAGCTGTATTCTAGAATGATATCTGAAATACAGGAGATGAGCAATGAAGAAATTATGATGACAGGAAAGATAGAATCTGAAATGAAAGCAAGGTATTCTCAACTATTTGAAATATCAGGTACGTAAATTTCGAGGACGAAATTTCATAAGGAGGGGAGACTGTAAGACCCCGAATTTTATGAAATAAAAGTATTCAATTTTTCTTATAATTACTATTTAGTAAATGATTAAATTGATAAATGTTAAAGTTAAGGGTGATATATGATTTTTTTTCGAAATACACAAGTGGTTATAAAATATTCATTGTTGTCGGGAAATATTCATTTGATCATGGAATATTCTTATTGTCGGGGAATATTCATACGACGGCGCAGCCTTTTGTGGGCCCCATAACAGAAAGCGATTGGATGAAGAAAACGACAAAAATAAGTTGTTTATATATAACGGCGTAGTTGTTACCGTTAACACTGTTGGAATACCCGGTAGTTAAAACACAGTAATACGCGTTGTTGCACAGTAGCACACGATATTGTACCAATTATTGATTTTTACGTAAGAAGGCATTACTCAATAATTATTACAGTAATTACTGTTCAATATTGTATTTTATTGACTCAATAATTGCTGCGTTGATATTTTATATTACTGTTGTTTTAATAATTGTCACTACACAGTATTTTCTATTATCGGAACAATAATTCATATTATCTGAATAATATTATTAGATAATATTATTGGCAATGTCTAGAAAGTTCTGTCTAAGGAGAGGTTTGGTCATCTAATTGCGCGCCAGTAAGGAAGAGATCCTTATTGGAAAGCCCACTCTTTCTTGAGAACGGCCTGGTTGCCAGTACTGTGATTCTGTAATATTATTTGTGTATAATTAATTATTGATTTATATGATGAGAAAAATATTGATTTTATGTGGATATAGATGGAGAAAATTTTTAATGTGACAATTGTTGAAAATTAATATTTTATCTTTTTCTGATAAAATAATTCATTTAAATATATTATTTTAATAATATATTGATGGTGATATTTTTACAATGAATGTGGAATATATGAGTATATGAGGAGGAAGAGTATTTTTGTGGCATTAAATGATTAACACATGTTTTGTGTGTTGGTAGACACAATTCTTGACCGAAAATTATTATAGACTGTAAAATCGTCCGTTTGTGGATTTCGGTCAATTTGTGTTTGGAATTTGGAAAAACTTTCTTCTGCAAAGTTGTAGAGAATTGAATTTTCTATACGAAGTCGAGAGATTTGAATTTTCTGATAAAATGACTATTTATTATGAATTATTGAAGTTTTAAAGTTCCGAAATAATTGATTTTTGGAAGTTTTATTTATTTTTATTAACAAAAACGTTTTTTACACTTTGGTTGGCCCCACTTGCACATGTTGATGGCTGAATCCAGATTTTCAAAGGTGGGCTAAGGAAAATTTATAATTATATTATTATTTTATTTAATTTTCTGCTTTGGTGTTCTAAGCATTTTCCTATAAATAGGGTGCTTAGGTTAGAATTGAAAATCACACCAGAAACTGAAGTTTTCTCTCTATTTCTCTCTCTATATTATCGAGTGTATTCTTGTGAGTTTTTTTTGATATCTTGAGTGTTGATATACGGTGCAAGTTCGTTCAGCGTTATTCCAATCAGAAGTACTACTCTTTTGAGGTAAGGGATTGTAAGGGATTGTAAGGGATAGTAAGGGATAGTAAGGGATAGTAAGGGATGTTATTTCTTCTTAAATGATATTATTTTCTTCAATATCATTATGCCGAAGTATTGATCTGAACTTTTTATCAAATTTAGAACTTTTCATGTCGGGGTTACTATTCACGAGTTACTATTCATGAGTTACTATTCACGAGTTACTATTCATGAGTTACTATTCATGAGTTACTATTCACGAGTTATTATTCACGAGTTACTATTCACGAGTTACTATTCATGAGTTACTATTCACGAGCTACTATTCATGAGTTACTATTCACGAGTTACTATTCATGAGTTACTATTCATGAGTTACTATTCACGAGTTACTATTCATGGGTTACTATTCACGAGTTACTATTCATGACAAAATTGGTTTCTTTTTCTAACCAAATTATAGTTGATTTATGAATATTACTCTTGAGATTAAAACTATATGTTGATCATATTATTTTTTTTATCATATATAACATTTTTATAACCCTAATGATGATATTTCTCTTTGACTTGAGTGTAAAGATGGGTAGATTATTGGTATGATCATGACTAGGGTTCTCTTTGTCCAATAGTAAAAAGTTGAATGGTGACTGGTATGATCATGACCATTGAATTTAAAATTGAATATCTTTAGCTTAAGTGCAAAGGTGAAATGATCAACATGGTTATAATTATTGGTTATATAAATTCTGAAATGATTATATATTTCTTTGAGATAATAATATATTTGGCCTGTAGTGCAAATATGAACTATTAAGGAATATCTTTGGCCTGTAGTGCAAAGATTAATTGTTGATGAATATCTTTGGCCCGTAGTGCAAAGATGACTTGTTGTTGAATATCTTTGGCATGTAGTGTAAAGATGAACTGTTGATGAATATCTTTGGCCCGTGATGCAAAGATGAATTTATTAGTATGATTATGAACAGGAACTGTGATTTGGTATAACCATGATCTTTGATGTTTCAGGTAAAGACAGGTGATGAAAATTATCTTCGTCTTGGATACGAAATTTAGAACTACAATTATGATTATGAGTTATTTATATGATTGTGGAAATGAACTGTTGATTGATGTTACAGGGATAAAATATTGTTGGTGGACTTTTAACATGGAGAAGATAATAGACTTTATGGTCTATTTGACTCTTCTAATGGATCGCTCGTTCCGCTGCAACTATGGTTGAAAAGTTTTATCATTTACCATATGTTTTAAATCTCTGATTTATTATTGATGAAGGCTATTGATAATTTAATTATCTTTAGTCAAGATATTCTTTACTGAGCTAGTTGTGCTCACCCTTTTGCTTCACAATTCTTTTCAGGTAATAAGAGTGTAGCTGGGTCGAGCGAGGGTAACGGGGAAATAGAACGGTGATCTCTAGCTGTGGATGTTCTCCCGAAGCAGTATAGAAAAGTTCATTTAGTAGTTTTGTTTGGTGAATCCAATAGGGTAAGGTGTACCCAACGTTGGAAGGGTGATTTGCCACTATCATACAAGATGTCTAACGACATACAACCTCGTGTCATCATAAGATAGGGATGTGCTCATCCACTTGCTGAGTATATATACGAGCACTACCTATATAATCTTGGTATTTGTTTGAAGTATAATTCTCAATTAGAGACAGTAGAGATAATGATTTGTCAAGAGAAGACTCACCATTGGGAAGAATATGATAGTAATCTTCTCGTTTTTCTTTGGGGTCTATTGGGTCAACCAAGAATAATTCTGTGGCCATATGATATCTATCATAACCTAGAAGCATGGCCTCCCATGTACGAAGGTTTTCTTGAGCACTTCCCAAAGATTCTAGTTTCTAAAACAGTTTTTGACTGTACCTTTATGTAAGGTACCTTTGTGAGGTACTGATACATGATGGTGTCCAATGTCACATTTGGTATATATTTGTATCCACACTCACAGCATATGTGTTGTTGTATTTTGCACGATAATTGTTGTAATAAAGTTGTAGTTATTTTCTGTACCATGTATTTGACGACTCAGAATGGGTTGAGTGGAATGGACCTATTTTGGGGTCGTTACACATATTACGTGCATTACAGGCACACTTTCTACGATGATCTATTAAGATACTTCTTAGCCCTATCACGTTCTTCCTCCATGACTCGAAACATCGTTCTTCGATCTAACACAAATGATGGCAGCGTCTCGAACTGAATCGGATATCCCATAACTCGATCTTGAGCTCGATTAATTGCGGTGTCGAATACTTTGTCCATTTCTTCCATCTTCATCCTTTTTCCCTGTGAGCTCCTTACTGCTCTTCCAGTTCGTTGATAAGCTTCCTCGTATGCATCTTCAGCTCTTGCCCTCTTAGCCGCTTCTTCTCTCAGCCTGCTCTTCAGTTCAGCAACCATCTCGATTAATTGTTCCTTCTCTCCTTCAGTCTGTGTTAGTTTCTCCTCGGCGTTTGTCAGTCGTTCATCACGATCCTGGATCTCGCCGTCTTTTTGTGTAATTATAGTCTGTTGTTCAGCTACTATCTCCTGCAACTCCTCCACTGTATCTTGTAGTTCCACGTTAAGGTCGTGCACTTCATCATATACACGGCCAGCTATCGAGTTAAGCGGAATCCTTTCCTCCTCGTCCTCGTCATCCTCATCCTCCTGCGGTAACTCAATGGGATCCTCCTCGTCTGTCTCCACATCATCATCCTCATCCTCAACTACTGTGACCAACGGGGCTGACTCCCGTGGCAATAGTTGTTTCCAAACTACCTGAACATCGCGAGGTTCCTCCTCTATAGGCATTTCCCTAGCCTGACTGGACTCTCCAACATTAGTCATCCTGACAACAAAATTTTAAAGTTTTAATTAATAATCATTACTACTCGACACTCACGAGTACATAAACATAAACACATAAGCACATAAGTGTTTTATTACTTCTTTCTTAAAACTCGATAAGAGTTAACTCCACTATCTTTTCAAAAGGTTACTTCCTAAGGCTTTTCCCCCACCTAAGGTTCATAACCTAAAGCTTTGATACCAACCTCTAACACCCCCAAATCCTGGTACTCCATTTTCTCAAGATTTGGTGTTCACGTAATCAAAACATTCATTTCTAACTACCCAATTATAATAAAATTGAATAAATAAAACCTGCCCATACAGGACTAAATTTAAATAAATCTCCCAGGTTATCTAACCTTTACAAACATTCATTCATTCATGCGGAATAATTAAAATAACATTCATTACAATCTTTAAACAAGTCTGAAAATAAACTATTCAATCTATTACAGGTCTTCAGCATTGTTTCATCTTTCCTTTCCCTTTACTGGTGCTAGGTACATCACCAGTTTCAACCTTAACTGTAAGAAAGTTTACAGGCAAGAGTGAGCAAACAAAGCCCACTTGAAATAATAATAGATAAATCATTTAACTTTACATCATTTGCCAATATTAGGTTTAATAGAACTGAACAATAAATTCTATTACTTTCTGAAAACTTTAACATTTACTGAGGGTCTAATGACCACGAATCATGTCCACAGTTATAAGTAATCTTTCAACTTAAACTTTAACAGTCATAAGACTATAAGGACTTCACGTTCTTAGGGGGATCAACCCTTCGTACAATGTATTGTGCACAACCATTTCAACGCTAAGCGTAAACCTCTATTAAAAGAGTTGTTCATCTCAGTATTTAGAATACAAGTCCGCACCAAAGTAAGTTTGGTTTGGATAAGCTTTCAAGGAAATTTGGAATTTAACGAACATTAACTAAGGAGTAGTTGAATAAGACCAATAACACTATACTATAGAATAATAGTGATTGAATCAATCATAGTAAACTAAAGTCATGCATTAGGAATAATCTAATAGCATACAATTTGAATAACTATAGCATACCTTGCTTGAACAATACTAAGCCAAGGTTAATTAGAATTGAATACTAAACATGCATAGCAATTTATTTATGCATGCTAAACAACAAGTGTAATACAAGAATAATTTGTTCAACATCAAACCAAAGTTTAGACAGCTTGTATCATTATAAGGTAATCGAATTAAAAATAATAATTAGTTCAATAAGATAAAGGATTAGAAATCTTGCATCGTCATGAGTAACTAAATACAATGACCTACTCAATAATAGACAATTTCGCTCTACGAAAATGTAGAGGTAGCAACTTGCAACAATTGTAATTGAATTTGAAAACAATAATGTACCAAATGAATTTAAACTCGCACAATGAAGTTTTGAGTTAGAGAACTTGCCTTGTTCGTAGGCTAAACCGAATTAATTTGAATCACAATATCCTATATACATATGTCATCGTGACATAGTTAGTCATTAACACATAACTAATACATTCATCGTGTAGGTTAAACAATCACTACTCACGTTCACCAAAGGTCCTACACATATCATATGTATTGACAATACACATTAGTTATACTAACATTAGATTCATATAGCTTATTAACAAAATCGCATCTTTTCATGAACAACACTATTTAGCTTTATTACAACTACTTAAGTGATCATGCCATTGCACTATACACACATTAACAACTTGATACAACCTCCTATTACATGTCTAACATGTTATCATTAGGTTATACTAATACACAAAGGATTGCACTTGCATCTGCGCATTCCGACGCCTTCCGATGGCCTCCAAATACACAACAGTCCTAAATATGACCATTTTGACTACTGTTACAGACCTCAAATTAAAAGACTTAAAGAATGAAAGTTGTAGGCCTACTCGTCCTCTTTCCGAATCATCTTGAATTACCTCAATCGGAGTTAATATGAAAAAGTTATACTCATTTTAGTAAACTACGTCCGGTCAATTTTTTTTTTCAAAATTTTGGCTTGACAGAACCCCCCCCCGCCGGGGCGGGGGTTTTTGCATTAGGGGTCCGCCGGGGTGGGGGTCACTGCTGCGATTATGCGATTTTAGCTCTAGAACACTACGAAAAGCCAAATTAGGCCTCCAAACTCCTTTCTAACAACCATACCAAGCTACCCAATGAGTAAATAGGTTTACATAAACATAATCTAATACTTTCTAACGCGTTTCTAGTCATCTAAACAACACAAACATCAAATTTACAACACCCGATTTCAATGTTTTTGGCAAAACTCCATTGTTGACAATTTTTAATGAAAATCAACACTGTGACTTTGTTACTAAATCAAAATAGAAATTTCTAAACATCATGATTATGATTCTACATACTCTAGCAATTCTAACAATCAATTTATCAATACCACAACCAATTAGACCTTAATTTCTATTTTAACTAAAGCAATATTCATACATAAAAACTCTCTGTAAAATATTTTCTTCATAAATTACATACTTACATGAATTAATTTCTCTATGATCATGCATAACTCATGAAACACATATACAATTGATAATCATACAAAATTATAATCGTAACACCAAAATTTCGTTTATAAAATTTTTCACAGAGACTTTTTGGGAAGAAGAAAAATTTTAGAGTTTTACAAAAGAAAAGATGGCCTACCTTGGATTATGAAGAAGATGATGACTCTAACTCTTTGATTATCAAGCTTTTCTCCAAAACCTATAAAAAAAACTCTCAATTCTCTCTAGTTTCTTCTTACTTTTTCTTCTTTTCTTCTTCTTCTTCCTCTGAGTTTTCTCTTTTTCTCTCCTTTCTCTCTCTTCTATCTTACGTATAATATTATAACGTAATAATAATAATAACATATATTAATGATATAATATGAGTACTGATATAAATATATTAGTTATAGGAGTTTTAAAATTTAAAAGCCAAAAGGCTTGTTTGGCTAGTCTAAATAAAAATAATCTATTAATCCTTACTCCTTGTTTGGTAAATTGAATTAAAACATAATAGATTAATCCTTATACCTTGTTTGCTAAAATCCTAATAGATTAAAGACTTATTATACAATAAGGTATGTTTGGCAAAACTAAATTAAACTCTTTTAATTTATTTTAATAACCCCTTTATAATAAGGTTATTAATCACACATTCATTTAATTAAATAAATCAATTAAAACATTAATCTATTAAATTACTTTAACACATAAATAATTATAATTTCTTTTATAATTATCATTTCATTTAACCAACTAATATTTTAAACTACAATTTCTCATTTAAAATATTATTATTTATTTAAAACCACTATAAGCTCTCTAGCTTATTAATTAAATTAATTATTATAAATCTCATAACAACTAATTTATTTAGCTCCTTAATTAATTACACAACAAATAATTAATTAAATCACATCAATTCCAATTGCCATAATTCGATAAATATTTAATATTGCCAATAAATATTTAATATCTACTATTTAATTATTTATTCAACAAATAATTAAATAAACTACATCACTCAAATTAAACAATTAATTATTCAATCAATAAACCTATCCATTAAATATTTATATAAATCAATAAATATTTATTATAACAATTTAAAATTATAGAATGTTACATGAAAAATAGTAAATGAATTGTAAAAATTCTGGGAAAAATATATATTCAATATGAGACTATATTCTGCTAAATCCCAGAAAAAAATATTTTTGGGACTGATTTGGTATTTTTTTTGAAAATAGACTAGTTATGAGTAAATGAATTAAATATGTTATGGGGAGTAAAAAAATTAGAAAATAGGATTTTATGGCTTGAGAATCCTATATGAGGTATATGCAAATTTTTGATGAGGGTTTCGGTTATTGGTGATGAAATCTTATGAGTTTGAAATTTTAAGATGATTAAATACATTATTTAGTAAAGTGTAAACAATTAAAATAAATTGTTTATAAGTTTAAGAAATGTTATTTCAATATCATTATACCGAAATATTGGTATAGATTTTATTGTAGAATTTCTACCTTTTTGTGTCGGATTTACTATTCATGAGTTACTATTCACGAGTTACTATTCATGAGTTACTATTCACGAAGTTACTATTCATGGATTACTATTCACGAGTTACTATTCATGACAAAATTAGTTTCTTTTTCTAACCAAATTATAGTTGATTTATGAATATTACTCTTGAGATTAAATCTAGATATTTTGATTATATTGATTTTACTATTATATATAACATTTTTATAACCCTAATGATGATATTTCTATTTGACTTGAGTGTAAATATGGGTAGATTGTGACGCCCCCAAAATTAGGTATACATCACCCATCTTGGGTCGTCAGATACATGGTACAGAATACAAATACAACTTACTAATATAACTGTCGTGTACAATACGACAAAATATAACTGTGAGTTTGAATAAAATTATTGTCTACTAGAGACTATACAAACTCAAAAGGAGTCCTCATTATAATTATTATCACACTATTTAACAGAATAGTGAGGACTACTAATACTATCATCTGGTCCATCACTCCGTTCCCCGACTCGTCCCAACTATATTCTCATATCCTGAAGAGAACAGTAAAAGAAAGGGTGAGCTCAACTAGCCTAGTAAAAAATATTATGACTAAGATAATGTAGAATAAATTATCATTAGCCATCAACAATGTTAAACTGATAAAATATAACGAACATCAAGTTTAACTGCAGCGGAACAATCAATCCATTAAAAGAGTCAAGTAGAGAATAAAATCTACTATCTTCTATGATTTAAAAGGTTTTTCAACACTGTTATCATTGGGACTTTGCTTAACAAAATAATCCACATCATCGAATCACCCCTACACTATGGCCAAGGATATTCTTTAGTATCACGACCACAATTATCCATGCACTACGGGTCAAGAATATTTGTGTATTCATTAATGGTGATGATCATGCCAACAACTGTCCATCAATGCACTACGGGCCAATGAGGACTTTTACCACATCATTTGTAACATTACGGTCATGATTATACCGAATAATCCCTGGTCATAATCATACCAAGTCTATCTATGCACTACAGGCCACAGATGACTTTCAACATTTTATAAACATGAGGATGATGACAATGATATAAGAATTCAATAAAACAAGTTCAAGAATTAATTTATCCAATAATTAACAACGTCCAAATTGTCAACATGATACTGCTTTGTGGAGTAAAATTCAAGAATGCTTAGAATAATATTTTCATGAAAAGATACTGGATGAAACACAATTATCAAGGATATTCCACTAATTTCATGGAGTATAGAAGTTAAAACTTAACCAAATGAGTATAATAAAGAATGGAATAACAAAAGAAATCACCCGGCATGCGATAGACCGCACAAACAGGTTATTCTAATAGAAAAATAAATAATGGAACCAGGTCCGGCGTAAACGCACAGACAGGATATTCCGACAGAATAATAAATAATGGAACCAGGTCCGGCGTAAATGCACAGACATGATATTCCGATAGAATAATAAATAATGGAACCAGGTCCGGTGTAAAAGACACAGACAAGATGTTCCAACAGAATAATAACAAGACAGAACTAGGTTCGGTGTAAAACACACAGACATGATGTTCCAACAGAATAATAATAAAAACAGAACCAGATCAGGTGTAAAACACACAGATAGGATGTTCCAACAGAATAATAAAAGAATGTCACCAAGTATAGGGTAGACCGCGTATACATGTTATTTCAACAGAATAATAAGAAATGGAATAACAAAAGTTCTCTTTATGAGTAAGAAAGAATAACACCCCTTACCATTTTAAAGAAGAACTGAAATAAGAAAGTAGTTAAGTAGCAAAATACTTTTCTTCTCTCTCTCTATAGTTTCTCTCTCTAGAGTTCAGTGAATTCGTAAGAAATAATGAAGGAATGAGCTACTATTTATAGAAAAATAGAATGCATAGTAACTAATCCATGAACGGTCCAGATTTATTACTTTAAGCTGACGTTCCATATTTAAAGAAAAATCTTTTAAATAAAATATAATATATTCTATTTATAGAATAACTTTAATAAAGTATTCTGTTTTATATAAAAAGATTTTTTTATTTTATTACGTTAATAATACGAATAAAACAAAACTTCATTATCGCTAAATAATTCATATTATTAACTGACAATAATTGAATCAAACTGAGTGACTTCTCACATAAGCATTAATAATCAATACCGTGTGCTACTATGCAACCACACGTATTACTGTACTTTTGCTACCGAGTAGTTTAACAGTATCAATGGTAAAACTTTCGCCGTTATTTTTAATAAAATATTTTTGTCGTTTTCTCAATCCGACAATAATTCGGTTGTGGGGTCCACCAATGATTGTGCCGCTGCACGAATATTCCCTGTTAAAACGAATATTCCCCGACCAATCGAATATTATATAACAATTTGCGTACTTTACAAAATTTATAAATATTACCCACAACTATAACATTATATCAAATTAACTCCATAATATTCAAAAATGATAATTATAGAAAATTCATCTTTATTTATAAAAGTTGGGGTCTTACAACCTCCCCTTCTTATGAAATTTTGCCCTCGAAATTAGGGTACGTACCTGGTATGTCGAAGAGGTAATGATACATTGATTTCATTTCAGATTCTAACTCCCAAGTCATTTCCTCAACATCGTGGTTTCTCCACAAAACTTTGACTTGAGGTATAACATTGGAGCGTAGAATATGTTCTTTCTTATCAAAGATTTGAACATGAACTTCTTCATACGTCAAATCTTCCGCTATTTCGTTCATTTCTAACTCAATAATATGGTTTGGGTCTTCCACATATTTACGTAACATGGATATGTGAAAAACGTTATGAACACGAGACATACTTGGCGGTAAAGCGAGTCTATAAGCCACAGTTCCTACTCGATCGAGGATTTAAAATGGACCAATGAATCGAGGATTGGGCTTTCCTCTCTTTCCAAATCTCGTAACTCCTTTCCATGGAGCAACACGTAAGAACACATGATCTCCTATATCAAATTCCACGTCCTTTCGATGAAGATCAGTATAACTCTTTTGTCGATCTTGTGAGGTTTTTATACATTGTTGGATCATTTGAATCTTTTCTGTAGTCATACATACCAACTTCGGTTCCAACAACGTTGCTTCACCCACCTCATCCCAGCATACTGGAGAACGACACTTTCTTCCATACAACGCTTCGAATGGAGCCATGCCAATACTTGCTTGATAACTGTTGTTGTAGAAAAACTCCACCAATGATAAGAACTTATCCCAACTTCCCTTGAAGTCAAGGACACAGAGTCTTAATAAATCTTCTAGAGTTTGAATAGTCCTCTCTGATTGTCCGTCCGACTGAGGATGATATGCCGAACTAAATCGTAAATCCGTGCCCATAGCTTTTTGTAAACTAACCCAAAATCGTGAAGTGAATCTTGGGTCTCGGTCAGAAACTATGGATATTGGCATACCATGCAGTCTTACAATCTCGTTTATGTACATACGAGCAAGACGTTCAAGTGTATAAGTTTCTCGTATCGATAAAAAATGAGCAGACTTGGTCAATCTATCAACAATAACCCAAATCGCATCAATACCTTGAGAAACCTTAGGAAGACCAGTAACGAAATCTATGGTAATGTGCTCCCACTTCCATTCTGGAATTTTAAGTGGTTACAATGGACCTTTTGGTACTTGATGCTCTGCCTTGACTCGTTGACAAGTTAGACACCTTGAGATAAACAGCGCTATCTCTCGCTTCATATTGCTCCACCAAAATGTATGACGAAGATCATGATACATTTTGGTACTCCCAAGATGGATTACAAACGGTGTGTGCCTCCATCATAATTTCATACTTTAAATCAGGGTCGTTAGGAACATAAAGTCTGGAGTTGACTCGAAGTATTCCTTCTTCATCAATTCTAGCTTCCGACATAGCACCTTCTTGCACTTTCTTCCTCATACGCATCAGCTCCAGGTCTGTAGCTTGAGCAGCTTTAACTTTATCGATTAAAGTCGGTTCTACTCATATATTCGCCATCATTACATGGGTCCCTGGAGTCTTTAACTCTATCTCCTTCCTTTGCAAGTCACACAGAATGGGCCTTTGTGTTGACAATATCGCACTCGTACTTGCATATGATCTTCTACTCAATGCGTCAGCTACCACGTTCGCTTTTCCAGGATGGTATTGAATGGTATGATCATAATCTTTCAATAGTTCAAGCCAACGTCGTTGTCGCATGTTGAGTTCCTTTTGAGTGAAGAAATATTTGAGGCTTTTATGATCCGTAAAGATCTCCACCTTCTCCCCATACAAGTAATGCCTCCAAATTTTAAGTACAAAGAAAACAGCTGCCAACTCTAGATCATGAGTAGGATAATTCCTCTCATATTCCTTGAGTTGTCTTGATACATAGGCTATGACTTTTCCATGTCGCATGAGAACGCATCCCAACCCTTTGCTCGAAGCATCACTGTAGATAACAAATCCCTCCGAGCTAGATGGTATTGTTAGAACAGGTGCTGAAATGAGTCTCCTCTTGAGTTCTTGAAAACTCTTCTCACATTCTTCGCTCCAACCGAACTTTGTATCTTTTCGAGTCAGCTGAGTTAGTGGAGTAGCGATTCGAGAAAATCCTTCCACGAATCTCCGATAATAACCAGCTAAACCGAGAAAGCTACGTACTTCGGTTATTGATTTAGGTTGCTCCCAGTTTTGAATAGCTTCAATCTTTGCTGGGTCAATATATATTCCACGACTTAATACTACGTGCCCAAGGAATGCTACCTCCTCCAGCCAGAACTCGCATTTCTTCAACTTGGCATAAAGCTTGTATTCACGAAGCTTTTGGAGTACCAGCCTCAAGTGTTGCTCATGATCTTCACGACTTTTGGAATAAATAAGGATGTCATCAATAAAGACGACCACAAAGTGATCCAAATATTCCTTGAATACCCGGTTCATCATATCCATGAAGGTAGCAGGAGCATTAGTCAATCCAAAGGACATGACTAGAAATTCATAATGCCCGTACCGAGTTCTGAAAGCCGTCTTTGGAATATCCTCAATTCTAACCTTCAGCTGATGATATCCAGAACGAAGATCGATCATTGAAAAGACTTGTGCTCCTTGTAATTAGTCAAATAGGTCATCAATACGTGGCAATGGGTACCTGTTTTTGATGGTAACATGATTCAACTCCCGATAATCAATACAAAGTCGCATACTTCCATCTTTCTTCTTCACGAATAGAACAGGAGCACCCCAAGGAGAAGTACTAGGACGAATAAAGCCAATGTCTAACAATTCTTGCAGTTGGATCTTTAACTCCTGAAGTTCAATAGGAGCCATTCGATATGAGGCTTTGGAAATGGGTTTTGTACCGGGTTCAAGGTCGATACAAAATTTAATTTCATGCTCTGGGGGTAGGCCAGGAAGTTCTTCAGGGAATACGTCAGGGAATTTATTAACAATAGAAATATCATTCAAAACTAACGTATTTTTGTTTAGATCTGTGACATGAGCTAAGAAAGCTTGACATCCATTTTTCAATAAACGAATAACTTTATGGCTTGAGATGACAGCGATTGATTTTAATGGTTTGGTTGCTTGAATTCGCATAATAGGTCGATTAGGAATATGAAAGCTAATAACCTTACGAAAACAATCAATTTTTGCATGATGAGTAGTTAACCAATCAATCCCTAGAATCACGTCAAATGCAAGTATTTTTAATGAAATAAGATCGATAGGTAATGTGTGGGTGCCAATTTGAACCAAATAAGACTTATAAACCGTGGATGTAATGAAGGTTTCTCCCAATGGAGTTTCAACAAATAAGTCAAAGTCTAATTTTTCCGGAGTCAAATTTAATCGATGAGCGCAAGTAGGAGAAATAAAAGAATGGGTAGAGCCGGTATCAAATAAAGTATAGACTTCGTTAGAGTTTATGGTAAGCTTACCCGTGATGACCACATTCGGGTTCCTTGCTTTCTGGGAGGTCACAACAAAACCTCTCCCTTGCACTACCGATTTTAACTTTTCTGGGACGGCCTTTGGTGCCTCCATCCTAGCTGAACTTATTTTTGGTAAATGATAAAATCGAGCTAAATGACCTTCTCTTCCACAATTATAACATGCTTTAGACGACATCACACAGTTTGGATTGATGTGCCCCTCCCCTTTGCATTTGAAACATATGATAGGTGGTCGTTCTCGTTCCTTAACAACGGGTGCTGGTGCTGACGTCTTTCCATCATTGTTGAATCTCCTCTTCTTGAAATGACCATTCTTATTGTTTTGGCCCTGATTACCACCGAAGTGGTTACCATTTTTGGCCTGTTGATTCCCTTCACCCTTGTTGTCACCGCTTCGGTGACTGCTCTCACTGGTATTATCATTTTGCCGACTGCTCTCTTTTGGTTGTGTTGACTCGTTATCGCGCTCTACTGACTGAGCCCTATTCACAACATCTAAATACAAACATAGTTTATGAGAAATAAGATGTTGACGTATCTCAGGTTTAAAACCTCGCAAAAATATTCGCGTCATTCGCTCTTCATTATCCACCAAGTGGGACACAAACCGGGACAACTCAGCAAATTTAGCCTCATACTGTGACACGGTCATATTATTCTGCTCTAATTTGATGAAATCCAACTCCTTCATGTGTCGAACACTTTCGGGAAAGTATTTGTCATTGAACAGCTCTTGGAACTTCTCCCAAGACATCTTCAGTGCGGCAGGTTGAGTACGCTTAATCGATTCCCACCAGTAATCTGCCTCTCCTCGCAACATAAAGGCGGCAAAGGGAACCTTTTGCTCCTCGGCGCATCCCAAGACATCAAATATCTTGGTGATCTGCTTTATCCATGTTTCCGCTATAAGTGATTTTGGCTCTCCCTTAAACTCTGGTGGTCCCAGCTCCTTGAACTATTTAGCTGTGACCGTCCGAGAGTTTTCAGTATTTTCACCTACATTTTGTACAGGAGCCGCTCTCGCCTACTGTTGCATGAACTGTATAAAGCTTCTGAACATTCCATCATTCATCATCTGGTCAGTGTTGTTGTTTGCATGAGGATTGTCACCTTCCTGATGCACATTTTCCTAATTATTGATATGTGGTGAATCAATAGTCGCCTGTGCTCCAGTGCTATTCTCAACATTCTCAGATGCCATTTTCAGATACTGCCACAAAAGTTAATTGATATGTCATATATTATCATTATATTCTGACCGACCAATTAAATACCATGCAAATAAACTTATGTAGGTCATATTAGCGAAGGAATTCCCCGTCTCTCCCCTCCTAGTTCTATTCTCACATCTTAGCCAGGGATCATATCCCTAAGCTCTGATACCAACTGTGACGCCCCCAAAATTAGGTGTACATCACCCATCTTGGGTCGTCAGATACATGGTACAGAATACAAATACAACTTACTAATACAACTGTCGTGTATAATACGACAAAACATAACTGTGAGTTTGAATATAATTATTGTCTACTAGAGACTATACAAACTCAAAAGGAGTCCTCATTACAATTATTGTCACACTATTTAACAGAATAGTGAGGACTACTAATACTATCATCTGGTCCATCACTCCGTTCCCCGACTCGTCCCAGCTATATTCTCATTTCCTGAAGAGAACAGTGAAAGAAAGGGTGAGCTCAACAAGCCCAGTAAGAAATATTAAGACTAAGATAATACAGAATAAATTATCATTAGCCTTCAACAATGTTAAACTGATAAAATATAACGAACATCAAGTTTAACTGCAGCAGAACAAGCAATCCATTAAAAGAGTCAAGTAGAGAATAAAATCTACTATCTTCTATGATTTAAAAGTTTTTCAACACTGTTATCGCTGGGACTCAGCTTAACAAAATAATCCACATCATCGTATCACCCCTGCACTACGACCAATGATATTCTTTAGTATCACGACCACAATTATCCATGCACTACGGGCCAAGAATATTTGTGTATTCATTAATGGTCATGATCATGCCAACAACTGTCCATCAATGCACTACGGGCGAATGATAACTTTTACCACATCATTTGTAACATTACGGTCATGATTATACTGAATAATCCCTGGTCATAATCATACCAAGTCCATCTATGCACTACAGGCCACAGATGACTTTCAACATTTTATAAACATGAGGATGATGACAATGATATAAGAATTCAATAAAACAAGTTCAAGAATTAATTTATCCAAGAATTAACAACGTCCAAATTGTCAACATGATACTGCTTTGTGGAGTAAAATTCAAGAATGCTTAGAATAATATTTTCATGAAAAGATACTGGATGAAACGCAATTATCAAGGATATTCCACTAATTTCATGGAGTATAGAAGTTAAAACTTAACCAACTGAGTATAATAAAGAATGGAATAACAAAAGAAATCAGCCGGCATGCGATAGACCGCACATACATGTTATTCTAATAAAATAATAAATAATGGAACCAGGTCCGGCATAAACGCACAGACAGGATATTCCGACAGAATAATAAATAATGGAACCAGGTCTGACGTAAACGTATAGACAAGATATTCCGATAAAATAATAAATAATGGAACCAGGTCCGATGTAAAACACACAAACATGATGTTCCAATAGAATAATAACAAGACGGAACCAGGTTCGGTGTAAAACACACAGACAGGATGTTCCAACAGAATAATAATAAAAACGGAACCAGGTCAGGTGTAAAACACAGACAGGATGTTCCAACAGAATAATAGAAGAATGTCACCAAGTATAGGGTATACCGCGTATACAGGTTATTCCAACAGAATAATAAGAAATGGAATAACAAAAGCTCTCTTCATGAGTAAGAAAGATTAACACCCCTTACCGTTTTAAAGAAGAACTGAAATAAGGAAGTAGTTAAGTAGCAGAATACTTTTCTTCTCTCTCTCTATAGTTTCTCTCTATAGTTTCTCTCTCTAGAGTTCAGTGAATTCGTAAGAAATAATGAAGGAATGAGCTGCTATTTATAGAAAAATGGAATGCATTATACAAGAATGGTCCAGATTGATTACTTTAATCTGACGGTCCATATTTAAAGAAAAATCTTTTAAATAAAATATAATATATTCTATTTATAGAATAACTTTAATAAAGTATTTTGTTTTATATAAAAAGATATTTCTGTTTTTATTACGTTAATAATACGAATAAAATAAAACTTCATTATCGCAAAATAATTCATATTATTAACTGACAATAATTGAATCAAACTGCGTGACTTCTCACATAAGCATTAATAATCAATACCGTGTGCTACTATGCAACCACACGTATTACTGTACTTTTACTACCGAGTAGTTCAACAGTATCAATGGTAAAACTTCCGCCGTTATTTTTAATAAAATATTTTTATCGTTTTTTCAATCCGACAATAATTCTATTGTGGGGTCCTCCAATGATTGTGCCGTTGTACGAATATTCCCTGTTAAAACGAATATTCCCCGACCAATCGAATATTATAGAACAACTTACGTACTTTGCAAAATTTATAAATATTACCCACAACTATAATATTATATCAAATTAACTCCATAATATTCAAAAATGATAATTATAGAAAATTCATCTTTATTTATAAAAGTTGGGGTCTTACATAGATTTTTGGTATGACCATAAATATGGGTTCCCTTTGGCTAGTAGTGCAAAGATGAATTGTTGACTGGTATGATCATGACCATTGAATTTATAATTGAATATTTTTAGCTTAAGTGCAAAGGTGAAATGATCAACATAGTTATAATTATTGTTTATATAAATTCTGAAATGATTATATATTTCTTTGAGATATTAATATATTTGGCCTGTAGTGTAAATATGAACTGTTGATGAATATATTTGGCCTGTAGTGCAAATATGAACTGTTGAGGAATATCTTTGGCCTGTAGTGCAAAGATAAATTGTTGATGAATATCTTTGGCCCGTAGTGCAAAGATGACCTGTTGTTGAATATCTTTGGCATGTAGTGCAAAGATGGTCTGTTGATGAATATCTTTGGCCGTAGTGCAAAGATGAAATTGTTAGTATGATTATAAACAGGAACTGTGATTTGGTATAACCATGATCTTTGATGTTTCAGGTAAAGACATTTGATAAAAATTATCTTCGTCCTGGATGCGAAGAGGAATTTAGAATTACAATTATGATTATGAGTTATTCATATAATTGTGGAAAGAAACTGTTGATTAATGTTACAGGGATAAAATATTGTTGGTGGACTTTTAATGTGGAGAAGATAATAGACTTTATGGTCTATTTGACTCTTCTAATGGATTGCTCGTTCCGCTGCAACTATGGTTGAAAATTTTTATCATCTACCATATGTTCTAAATCTCTGATTTATTACTGTTGAAGGCTATTGATAATTTATTTATCTTTAGTCATGATATTCTTTACTGAGCTAGTTGTGCTCACCTTTCTGTTTCAAAATTCCTTTCAGGTAATACGAGTGTAGCTGGGTCGAGCGGGGGTAACATAGAAATAGAACGGTGGTCATCATTTAGTAGTTATATTTGATGAATCCAATAGGGTGATGCGAACCCAACGTTGGAAGGGTGTTTTGCCATTATCATACAAGATGTCTAATGTCATACAACCTCGTGTCATTATAAGATAGGATTGTGCACATCCACTTGCTGAGTATATTTACGAGCACTACCTATATAATCTTGGTGTTTGTTTGAAGTATAATTCACGATTAAAGACAGTGGAGATAATGATATGTTAAGAGAAGACTCACCATTGGAAAGAATATGATAGTAATCTTCATGTTTTTCTTTGGGGTCTATTAGGTCAACCAAGGATAATTCTGTTGACATATGATATCTATCATAACCTGGAAGCATGGCCTCCCATGTACGAAGGTTTCCTTGAGCACTTCCTAAAAATTTTAATTTCTAAAACAATTTTTGACTATACATTTATGTAAGGTGCCATGTGACGTGCTATCCAAGGTTGGGATGAGAGTCATAGTTGGTATATATTTGTATCAAAACTCATAGCATATGTGTTGTTGTATTTTGCACGACAATTGTTGTAATAAAGTTGTAGTTGTTTTCTGTACCATGTATTTGACGACTCAGAATAGGTTGAGTGAAATGGACCTATTTTGGGGTTGTCACAGTACCTTCTCTTTATAGCGTCAACCTATATCATACCAATCACTTAACATTTCATATGTTATTCAACACTTTAATCTGATCATGTCGTGATCTTATTTTGTAATCATTTCTCCTTATACTCACGATCGCTTTATACTATGATCTTCTTATTCTTCTCTTTAATCAAATTATATTATGATTTCATTTGCACTTTTCATCTTTTAGACATCTTCTATTTATTATCACTTTTCATCTCTATTACTAGAGTCAGGTAACTCCGGATTCTTATCCTTATAGCTCTTCAAGATTTTTCTTTGAATCTTATTTATCTTTCCCTTTACTTTAATGATGAATTCCTTAAATTCATCTCTTATCCCTTAAACTCGATCTGAGTTTATTCCTTATCATCATCTCCGCGGTTATAGCCTAAGGTACCCCTACCTAAGGTTTATAACATACGGCTCTGATACCTTCTATAGCATCCCCAAATTCGGGTACTTTTTTACCTAAGATCTGGTCCATCATTTCTATAACTATTGCGAAAGATATAAACATAAATTGTTTATACATTATACTTTTACACATCATTCCCAAGGTCTACAACCTTAACTTAATACATACCTTCAATATCTAAAAAGGTTTACAATGCTATTTTCGTCAGAAAATTTAATATATCTAACTACATCATAGTTTAATCTTGGACTTTGACTTTGCTTCTATCTTTATTCGAGCTTTCATCTAAATCTGAAAATTTTATCATGATATAGCAAGGGTGAGCACCAAATTTGCCCAGCAAGTTTAAATTTAATTGAGGATATATCATGATTGAAAGGAATGAATAAGCTTTCAAGTTTTCAACAATATAATAATTGTGAAATAACATGAATCAAGTTTCAATAATTGCATGATTGAATCGATAATATTTGAAAGTCAACAATGACCATGAACAATTTAACTGAACCTTATGGTAATGAAGGCGATCAGCCTTTCTTACCTGAAGAACATATGCAACATGCACTACGTGCGAATCAATAATCAGTGTAGACGTGAATAATCAACAACAACTATTCACTAACATACTTTGAACATACAACTCAAGTTTGAGTTAGAAAAACTTGCCTGTACCGTGGATTACTGCTACACAATCTAATTTAATCTCTCATGAAAGACCTATCAATTATAAGATTGATCTTTCAATTAGCATAACATACCTGTTAGCTCATAATACTATTACTTTATTCATAGATTATATAACACTTAATCAAATATTAGATAACATCTTAACATATCAGTATTATTATTGTCCTTTGATAATTCTTCAATCACTGTATCATATACATTATGATTTAACACTTAATCTTTCATATTATAAGTTCTTTTCTATAATCCAGTAGGCCAAATACTAATATTATAATCTGGATTATTTAAACATATCAATCCAGCAACCTGGATTTCAAATCCAGCAAGCCTGGATTCACCAATCCATCAATCCAGCAAGCTGGATTCTAAATCCTTCAATTCAGTAAGCTTCTTTTCAATCCAGCAAACTGGATTCATCAGATTTTTCAATCCAGCAAACTGGATTCACAAATTACTCAATCCAGAAAGCTGAATTCCATATCCACTTCATGAAAATACCAAATTAACTTATTATTTTTCTATCCTTTGCCCAAACATATATACACATATTTCATACAGAAAAAGTATTTTTCCAAAATTTTTCAACTTCCTTTGGTATTTTTCAAAAATTATTTTTAGTTTGTAGCTTAAGAATTTAGCCCCAACATGCTCAACTCCAGAAATCCCCATCTCTTGACACAATCTTATACGTGTTAACATGACGCTCCAGTTTAAATTTCGTGGCCATCGGAGTTATAGAACTCCGGTTATAGCCGTTTTCGTCAGAAAATCATAAAAATTGAAATGTTCATAACTTGGTCATTTTAAGTCGGAATGAGCTCATTTTTGGACAGGAGCTACTTAATACCATATATTTTCATGTCCCAAAAGTCTGGAATTTTTCTCACAAATTAAGTGGCCGAAAATGCCCTTTTAAATCTTTTCGATCTACAATTTTCATCTATCACAATCCATATTTGGGCATGTTAAGCTCCCAGAAATTAGCCCTGAAGTGGCTGTCAAAACAGTGGCTCTAACAGTTTTCTTAGTTTTGGAGTAGTTTGGGATAAATTCCATAACTTGCTAATTTTTCAACCTAATTAAGTGATTCCAAAGGGGTTTTATCCTTAATACATAGATCTAGCATCCCAAGAAAATAAATCACAAATATCCATCATAGATTTCAAAAAATCAAAAGCTAGATCACACTTTCAAGTTTAAGCTTTCTGGAAAATTTTAATTTTCTATTCCTTTTGATTCCAACCAAATCAACACCCAATATGAGTAGATCTAAACATCAAACACTCATAAACATGTATACCCATAATTTTTTAGTTTATAAACATAAATCCAAGCTTTGATTTACAAAAATCCAACTAAAAAAATATATATTAGTTTAGGAATTTACCTTTTTATGCTTCTTCTTCTTCTTCTTCTTCTTCTTCTTCTTTTTCTTCTCTCATGGAGATTTCTCCATCTTTTCCCCTCAAGGGGCTGCCGCCCCTCTCCTCTTCTCTCCCTGTCAGTTCTCTCTTTCCCGTTCCTTTTTTTTTCTTATCTTCTTTCCTCTTTCTCTTTCTCTTTCTTCTTATCTCTTATCTTCTCTTTCCTTCTTATCTTCCAACTCGTTATCTTATTTTAATTGTTAACTTACTTAGCAAATGACTAGATAGTCTCTCCTTAAGTGGGTCAAAAATTGGACCACTTATTAATTAAATTCTATTGGGCTTGAACTTTTATTATTTTGCTTACTAACAAAATAAATATGGGCTTCCACCCAAAATTTGATTAGGCCAATATAAATCTTGTCATATACATATTATATTGGGCTAGATTAAATAATTTAATCACCCTTAAATCAATTAGTCACAAATCCATTACTTAAATAAATAATTAAAATCTTAATTCACTTGAACTCTAAATAATTTATTTGGCTATGACATTATTATAGTCCAATACTTTAATTCTATTTTACCCTAATCATTTAATTAGGATTTTTATTTCTCAAACTAGAAAATAAATTCCTTACTTATGCCTTTTTAATTTCATAACCCAATTAGACTTGGTTATAAAATTAATTATTTGAGATATATAAAATAAATCTCTTAATGTTAGTATATATATTTATATACTAATAATCTACCATAATATAACCTCTTAGGTTATTTAATTATCACACCTAATATATATATATATATATATATATATATATATATATATATATATATATATATATATATATATATATATATATATATATATATTACGTTACATAATTTAATTTTTTAATTTACTTTTATATACCAAATAAATGTATTCACATTATATAATGTATATTTATTTAATCATATACACAATTCACATAATCATAAAATATTTCACTTTCCACACCAATTTTGACTTTTCTCTAGAAAAAGTCATCTGTTGACTTTGACCAAAAGTCAACCTTTACATATTTTGTGTTTACTATTCATTCCGACTAAACTTGATGTTCTGGACGCAACCGAGCAGTCCGTGCTTCAAAATTTTATCTCTAACTCAAATTTTGAATTTTATCTTACACCATTTTATTGCTAATCATATTAGCTAATAAATTTAAACTTATTTATCTTCTTATTTGCCAATCAAGGCCCACATTCAAGCTATGTTAATTACTAACATAGTATTATCTTGATCCTTATATCATTAACTTAATTCATCATTCTTCTTGCTAAAATATATATAGCCCCTTACAAAGTATGTAAGACCCCGAATTTTATAAAATATAAGTATTCAATTTTTCTATTTAAATTGATAAAAGTTAAAGTTAAAGGTGATATATAAATTTTTTTTCAAAATACGCAAGTGGTTATAAAATATTCATTGTTGTCGGGGAATATTCGTTTGGTCGTGGAATATTCTTTCTGTCGGGAAATATTCGTATGACGAAGCAGCCATTTGTGGGCCAAATAACAAAATAACTGTCGGATGAAGAAAATAATAAAAATTGAGTTTTTATAAATAACGACGTAGTTGTTACCGTTAACACTGTTGGAATACCCGGTGGTTAAAAAACAGTAATATGCATGGATGCACAGTAGCACACGGTATTGCACAATATTGTTGAATTATTGATCCTTACGTAAGAAGGCACTACTCAATAATTGTTACAGTAATTAATGTTCAATATTCTATTTTATTGATTCAATAATTGCAGCGTTGATATTTTATATTATTGTTGTTTCAATAATTGTTACTGCACAATATTTTCTATTATCAGATCAATAATTCATATTATGTGAATAATATTATTAGATAACATTATTGGTAATGTCTAAAAAGTTCTGTCAGGGAGTGGTTTGGTCACCTAATTACGCGCCAGTAAGGAGAAATCCTTAACTGAAAGTCCCCTCTTTCCTGGGAACTACCTGGTTGTCATTATTGTGATTCTGTAATATTATTTGTGAATAATTAATTATTGATTCATATGATAAGGAAATATTTATTTGACGTGGATATAAATGATGGATTTATTTATGTGGTTATAAATGAAATAATTAATGTTGAGGTGTTTTATCAGTATTTTGTCAGATTGGAGGTATTAAAAATCAAACCAGTGTTTTTTGAGATATATTGCGGGAGTTATAATTTTTAATCCGACTGTTGGATCGTTGTAATTTTTGGATATGTTATACATATATAAGTTGAGTATATGTCTACAAATTTTAAACCGTTAAAAATGAGCGTATGATTTGTTATGAATTTTAAGAGGTGACTGATTCAGAAATTAGGTTATAAATTATTTTGGTGAAAAATTCTAGAATTGGTGGGCCCCACTTTTGGTTGGTGAGAAATGTGCTCAATTGAATTTCAAATGTGGTGTGTGGGAATAGTAGCAAGTAAAGCCATCAGGTTGCAGGTTAAGTCTGCTTCGGAGTGCTAACATTTTCCTATAAATAGAGGGCTAAGTTAGAATTGAAAATCACACCAGAATTCATAAGTTTTCTCTCTTTTTCTGTCTAGATTATTGAGTGTATTTTGTAAGTATTTAGATGCTTGGTGAGTTGATATTCATCAGTGCAAGTTTCCTTCAGCATCATATCCGATATCCAGTCAGAAGTGCCGCTCTTTTGAGGTAAATGATAGTAAGGGATTTTAAGGGTTGTTATGTTTTTTTTAGTTTCGTAATTTTTCTGACCTTCAAAAATTTTGGAAAAATTTGAAATGATATTATGATGAGTTTTATTGATTGTGTCCAAAAATTATAATTTTTGGATGTATAGATTAAGAGTTATGAATTTTATGAGAAAAAACTATTTTAAAAGTAACCGCTTATAATTCCTTGTGATTAACTCCAAAATTGATGAAATTTTTATTGAAAGTATATCTATATTATATAAGTATACTCTGTGAATTTCGGAATTTTTGGATAAAAGTACAATTTATGATAAATGTCTAAATATTCGGCGGTTTTGGCTATATGAAAAATAGTAAATAAATTTTAAAAATTCTTAAAAAAAATATATGTTCAATATGGGACTATATTCTGCTAAATCCCAGAAAAAAATATTTTTGGAATTGATTTGGTATTTTTTATGAAAATGGACTAGTTATGAGTAAATGAATTAAATATGTTATGTAAAGTAAAAAAATTAGAAAATAAGATTTTATAGCTTGAGAATCCTATATGAGGTATATGTAGATTTTTGATGAGGGTTTTGGTTATTGGTGATGAAACTTTATGAGTTTGAAATTTTAAGATGATTAAATACATTATTTAGTAAAGTGTAAATAATTAAAATAAATTATTTATAAGTTTAAGAAATGTTATTGCAATATCATTATACCGAAATATTGGTATAGATTTTATTGTGAAATTTCTACCTTTTTCATGTCGGAGTTACTATTCACGAGTTACTATTCATGAGTTACTATTCACGAGTTACTATTCACGGGTATTATTCATGACAAAATTAGTTTCTTTTTCTGACCAAATTATAGTTTATTTATGAATATTACTCTTGAGATTAAAACTGTATGTTGATCATATTATTTTTATTATCATATATAATATTTTTATAACCCTAATGATGATATTTCTCTTTGACTTGAGTGTAAAGATGGGTAGATTTTTGGTATGATCATGATTATGGGTTCTCTTTGGCCAGTAGTGCAAAGGTAAATTGTTGACTGGTATGATCATGACCATTAAATTTATAATTGAATATTTTTAGCTTAAGTGCAAAGATGAAATGATCAACATGGTTATAATTATTGTTTATATAAATTCTGAAATGATTATATATTTCTTTGAGATATTAAAATATTTGGCCTGTAGTGCAAATATGAACTGTTGATGAATATATTTGGCCTGTAGTGCAAATATGAACTGTTGAGGAATATCTTTGGCCTGTAGTGCAAAGATGGTTTGTTGATGAATATCTTTGGCCCGTAGTACAAAGATGACATGTTGTTGAATATCTTTGGCCGTAGTGCAAAGATGGTCTGTTGATGAATATCTTTGGCCCGTAGTGCAAAGATGAATTTATCAGTATGATTATGAACAGGAAATGTAATTTGGTATAACCATGATCTTTGATGTTTTAGGTGAAGATATGTTATGAAAATTATCTTCGTCCTGGATGAGAAGAAGAATTTAGAATCACAATTATGATTATGAGTTATTCATATAATTGTGGAAAGGAACTGTTGAGTGATGTTACAGGGATAAAACATTATTGGTAGATTTTTAACATGGAGAATATAATAGACTTTATGGTCTATTTGACTCTTCTAATAGATTGCTCGTTCCGCTGCAACTATGGTTGAAAATTTTTATCATCTACCATATGTTCTAAATCTCTGATTTATTACTGATGAAGGCTATTGATAATTTAATTATCTTTAGTCATGATATTCTTTACTGAGCTAGTTGTGCTCACCCTTTTGCTTCACAATTCCTTTCAGGTAATAAAAGTGTAGCTGGGTCGAGTGGGGGATAACAAGGGAATAGAAAGATGGTCTATAGCTGTTGAGGCTGAGGCGAACCCAATGTTGGAAGGATGTTTTGTCACTATCATACAAGATGTCTAATGACATACAACCTCGTATCATCATAAGACAGGGATGTGCTCATCCACTTGCTGAGTATATTTACGAGCACTACCTATAAAATCTTGGTGTTTGTTTGAAGTATAATTCTCAATTAGAGACAGTGGTGATAATGATAAGTCAAGAGAAGACTCACCATTGGGAAGAATATGATAGTAATCTTCTTATTTTTCTTTGGGGGTCTATTGGGTCAACCAAGGATAATTCTGTGGCCATATGATATCTATCATAACCTAGACGCATGGCCTCCCATGTACGAAGGTTTCTTTGAGCACTTTCCAAAGATTTTACTTTCTAAAACAGTTTTTGACTATACCTTTATGTAGGTATCACTCTGAGGTGCTGTCCACTGATGAGACATTTGTCACATTACGGTTGGGACACGAGTCACAGTTGGTATATATTTGTATCCAAACTCACATCATATGTGTTGTTGTATTTTGTACGACAATTGTTGTAATAAAGTTGTAGTTATTTTCTGTACCATGTATTTGTCAACTCAGAATAGGTTGGGTAAAATGGACCTATTTTGGGGTTGTCACAAAGTATATATATTTGTATACATATACTCATCTTCGTTTAACCTCAAAGCATCTCTTCATATGAAATCTTATTTCCTTAATAAAATTTCCATATGTACTTATATAACATTTTTTAGACTATTCAGTTTACATCAAATTTACAGGTATCGTAATACCTTATTCTTGATATTCATTCAAATACATATTAATTCATTTTTAGGGTTTTGGAATTTTATAACCCATATTTTCTCTAATCTCATTCGAATAGCAAACCATATAGGTTTTACTTGAAAATTTTAAATAAATCCTCAAATTCTCATCTAGGTTTTATTATTTAACATTTATTCTAATCATTCAAGATTTTATAAATTTTCGGGTTGTCACAGGCTTAATGAGACCAAAAATAGATGTTCAATTCTAATTATAATCTATAAATTAATGATTATTATTGTTAATATATTGGAAAACGAAAACAACACAATTGAAATTAGAAAATTGGAGTTTTGGTTTGTAACAATGCTTAAACTGCTGCAGTTTCTGTCTGCGTATTGGTGCAGCTGTGCCCGTACCAAAGGCAAAAACGGTGCAGCTACGCCTGTTGAGTTTCTAAGATCGAGCACTAGCGCAACAGCGCCGGTGCCAAGGCTTGGGGCAGCGCAGCTGCGCTGTCTCCTGAGCAGAGGCAGTTTTTTTTAGTCCAGTCAATGACGTGTTGGCTTAACCTAGTCTAAGATGCATAATAAGGTATTAAACATGTAATGAAGTTTCGTAACAAATTGTGATCATGTGTTTGGTGATTTCTAGATTGAAAAAATAAAGACTTAGAAAACTTTTACTTGTTAATTGATTAAGACTTGAGATGTATTTAAGGCGTGTCGATGCCTTATTAAGTTAGTAATTTTAGACCTACATATGGTGTCAGAGATTGGAATGTGAGATAGGCGTCTGAGATGAATTTGAATGAGAGTTAAAACTTATAAGGTTAAATGTTAGTTTAACTAATCGGTATTGCGATTTTAATGGTATATGTAAGGTATTTGGCAAACGTTTATTATACTTGTGTAGCTTACGCACGAGGCAAGTTCTCTAACCCTAATTTTTCATTATGCAAGTTCCTAAACCTTATATTTATGTTAAGTAAGTTTCTTGGTTCTATCTTTTTTATGATTATGCAAGCTCTTGTATTCTAATTCTTTTACATTGAGAAAGTTTCACATTCCTAACTTGATATCGTTATGCAAGTTTCTTATCTTTATAATTTTATTGAGCAAGTTCTTAACTTTTGTTTCTTGCTATCCAAAGCATAAATTGCCCGAGTTCATTGTTACAAATGAGATTTTCTAACTCTTTTGAATGTAATACTTTGTATATACAATGTCTATTCAATTATATATTGTTGATATTCAATCTTTGACTTAAGTATCGTTGTTTGATCTTATATCATCTTGTTGAACCTTCGAATAGCAAATTAACCTTTATTGATTGGATTAATCTATAATTAATGAGTGTTCTAAAATTCTAGAATCACTGTTAAGCTATTCTAAACTAAACATTTCTTTAGTGCTGAAATCCTAAAAGTCAAACTGAGATGAACAACCCTAATATATGGGATTATATACGCATTAGCGTTTAGATATTTGTGCACAATACATGGTATGAAGGACTGATCCCCTTAAGTACGTAAGGAATGGTCTGTATAGTCTAAACAACTGTTAAGGTTGAGGTAGAAATACTTAATAACCTGGAACATAGTTCATGGCCTTAAGACCCTAAGATATAAATCTTGAACTTGTTTTCTATTCTTGATTCGTAGAACAAGTTCCCTATTACTCAATATTCATTGCTTACCCTTATGTTACTGCTATTATCATTCTTTATATTAGTGAGCAATTGTTTGCTCACTCTTGCAATTAACACTACAACTAAAGTTGAGAAAGTTGAAGAGCCGTCTACTAGCAAAGGCAAGGGCAAGATGTTCAAATGATGAAGACTTGTTTAATTTTATTTACTAAATTTATGTTATGAGACTTATTTAATTATGTGATGTATTCCGCAGACTTGTGTAATAATTTAAGGTTAGATTACCTGGGATTATTTTAAGTTGATGTAACCCTTTAATGGGGAAGATTATTGTTTGAGTTATTTAAGTTATGTCTTTATCCTTGAATATGGGTAGATGGATGTAATTGTTAACACTAAATTTTGTGGGAATGAAGTACCCAGATTTGGGGGTGTCACAAAACCTATTTAGGTTTGACCTGTGTGTTATGGGTAGACTTCTGGGTTAGGTTTTTGTTCTGTTTGATTTCCTGTTCAGTTATCATATAAACTATATTTGAATTTGTCTCTAATCTGCTTTATTATATTTGTGATCTCTTTTTAGATGGCTCGTAGATCCGCTATAGTTACTGTGAGGTGAGGTAACAATAGGGGAAGAGGTGAGGGTCAACCCAATGAGCAACTTAATGATCAGATTAATGCTCAATTGGCTACCTTGGTGAATTAGGCGGTGAATCAGGCTTTACCTCAGTTGGTCGCACAAGTTGTACATGCAAAGCAGCTGCTGCCACAAGAAATTCTTGAGTAGGAGAACCCGGGAAATAATGGTCAGCATGCAAATATTGAGGAAGGGAATGCAGATGGTCTTGATCAACAGGTGGTTCCAATGTATGTATAGTTGGAAAGGTTTCAGAAGCAATAATCACAGTCATTCAGTTCAGCTTCGACTCCAATTGATGCAGAGAATAATGGATTGCTCACCTAGAAAGGATTTTTGACGTGTTGGGGTGCTCAGATAATTAGAGAGTGTTGCTTGCAGCTTATAAGCTAGAAAGGGATGCACAAAGGTGTTGTAAGACGGTGAAAGTAATAAAGGGTGATGGATATATTAGGACACTTAATTGGGCGGAGTTTTGTGAGGTCTTTTATCAGCAGTACTTCCTAGCTGCGAATAAAGATGCCTATGCCAGAGAATATCTGTCTATTCGACAGAAAGATGATGAGTCTATCACGGATTTCATAACGAGGTTCACCAGGTTGTAAGGCTTTGTGGGAACTTCTACAGGGACTACAACAGAACATGCAGAGAAGTTTAAGTGGCGAATTCATTATAGATATCGACAACATCTCATTAACACCAAGTTTGCAGATGTGTCAACAGTGGCCAATGCAACCAAAAAATATTGAGATTGAGCGACATGACTTTTGGTCTTCTAAACCGGAAGGGAGTCGAAAGAGGGATAGAGATGACCATTAGGGTCAAACTTCAGGTTAACATGGTAAAAATCAGGGTGGTCAGTGGAACAGGAATCGTGGTGGCCAGCAGGGGCAGTGGCGTAGTCAGAATCGTCAACAGTGGTATAATCGTCAGCAGGGGTAGAATCAGGGTCGTTATCTGGGAATAACTGGTGGGGGTAATCCTAATCTAATTCTAGTAGCTCCTTGTGCTACATATGGGGCTAATCATCCGGGGAGACAGTGTTATAGAGTCACATGTGCATGCTTCGTGTGTGGACAGATAGGTCATATTGCTACGGATTATACCGGTCCACGTGGTAATGGTGGAGGTGGTGAAAATGGTGGCAATGGAGGTCAGCGTTAGGGTGGTCGAGTTTTTGCTTTGACGTATAACCAGGTGGCAGGTGCGCCAGGTACTGTTTCTATCACCCTTTTAGTTGGCAGTCACGAGGTTTCTATTTTGTTTGATACGAGTTCTACTCATTTTATTATTTCCTAGTCTTTTGTTCGGCACCTGGGTGTGCCATCTCAGTCCTTAGATTATGTTATGTCTATTATTACCCTGATGGAGACTTCTGTTGTTGTTTCTGATTTGTATAGAGGGTGTCCGATCAGTTTTGGGGATAAGATGTGATAACCCCAGAATTTAGACAATTATTAAAATCTTAATTGATTGAATAAACGTTGAATAATAAGACCTAGACTAGAAAATAGGTATGGATTTAAAATTTTTGTGAAGGACTTATGTGGTATTGTGTATTGTGATTATATGTGTGTTCAGTATGTGGTTAAGGGTCAAGTATGAATCAGATGAGTGTAACATGAGCAAACCCTAATGTTATGATAAGAACTTCAATGTTCAGTTAAGAAACCCTAACCATTGGTTAGAAATCCTAATTTCAGTTTCCCTAATTTCATTTTCGGGAATCCTAAACCCTAACCGAGAATTTCAAAACCCTAATTTGGGAACCCTAATGCTAAGTATAAAACCCTAAGGGTTAAAAGTTACGTGAGCAAATGAATATTAATATTATGTGTTTGTTTTAATTTGTTTATTATATAACCAAATAAAAGAAACTAAGATAACCTAATTATATATTAGGAGTGAAAAATTGAATAACTTAAGAGTTATGGTATGGGAGAATAATAATATTTAAAATATATTCTAATTTTAAGATATTTATTTTATACATCTCAATTAATCAATTTTATAACCTAATTATAGCAAGTCTAATTGGGTTAAGAAATTAAGTGTACATGGACAATGATTTAAATTATAACTGAGGAAATGAAAACCCTAAATAAATGATTAAGGTTGGATAAGAATTTAAAATTGTTGGACTATGATAATTTTCCATAGCCCAAAGAATTAAATTAAAAGCCCAAAAGATTAAAATAGTAGCCCAAATTTGGAGCCCAATTGAAGAGGGGCATTTTAGACATTTGATATACAAAATATTAAATTAAAATAAAACAAAACTTGGAGGATCATGAGGCCACATGGCCGGTCATATGAGGATGAAGAAAAGGAGAGGAAAAGGTGGTTGGACATCATCAATTACAAGCACCATACATTTGCAAAAGATATTTCCAAAGAGCTAGGTGTCATTCTTTTTAAGGAGACACCTTACATTCTAATCTCCCACATACTAACGTAATGATTATTAAGGAGAAAGAGAGAATGTGGTGGAAAATAGAAAGGCCACATGGCCGGTTGTTTTGAGGAGGAGAAAGGAGGATGATTGTAGATATTAATCATATATCTATATTTAATAAAGAAAATCTATCTTATCTCATTCTTTCATCTCATTTCTTAGTTAAACTAAAAGAACTAAAGAGAGAGCGAGAAAGGGGAGGAACGACAACCATGGTGGGAGATGGAGATGAGGGGTGGTCACTCCATGGGATGGAGAAGAAGAGATAGAAGAGTGGCTATGGAAGGAAAGAGGAGGAAATATCCAAAAGGTATAATCTTAAAATAATTTATATATTTTAGTTGGAGTATACTAAATCAAAACTTGAATCTATGTTTCTAAACTCAAAAACTTTTTATCTACTTGTTAATGAGTATTTTATGTTTGGATATACCTGTCGACATCAGGATTTTTATTTGTCCCTTTTCTGTTTTTATCTTTTGGTGTTCTCATGTTAGGTGAGATTTGTTTGAAAAAACAAGTTGTGAAAATGTCCGCTATGTATATGTCGACGATTGGATTGTAAGAGTCACCAGTTGGTATTTTTAAATGGTTGCACCAACTCAATCGAAAAAAGGTTTGCACATTGACCTAGAGATGTGACACTATTTAACTGGTATGTTAAACTGAGATTCGTTAGGGTTCGGGGGCTTGGTTATGCGGAGGGAAGGTGTTAGGCACCCCCTGACATCCATGTTACCACGGTGATCGCCACTTTTCAATTTAAACTGTTATATGAATGCGTGTGTGTGTGTGGGCCAATGTACAATTATCTGGAAGTAGTGCTATGCTTCGTTTGCACCTATATACGAAGGGTTTGAATTTTGTATAAAAGTTCAGTTTTAACAGGATATAACAATGATGTTTTGTAAAAGAGGTTTTTCAAGCCCTTGTGCTCAATAGTAATTAAGGCCTTTGATACTTCCATTTTATTATGTGTTCGGCTTGATTGCTTTTATTTTCGAGATGCGAAGCATCTTCGAGAAAATAAGATACATAGAAATTCCAAATTCCTTGTGGGCATGAGAGCCATCTAAGGAAATTCAAACACTGTGAATAATTTACAAGATATGTACAGCTGAAAAATGTCTATCACGGGAACCGAATCTAGATTCAGGAGACTGAATCTATGATCACATGATTCCTAGGCTCACACGATGATGCAGTTTGTATGAAAGTTGTAAACAGTTATATATATAAAAGTTGTATATATATATATATATATATACGGTCCGGATCTTAAGTTCACCCCTTATTCAACTCACGTGAGCTCACCCCCTTTAGCGACGGATCCGGCGACGGTTCGGTCATACAACCGTCGTCTATACTTTTAGCGACCCTATATGTTGTCTGTCGCTAAAAGTATAGACGATGGTTATATGACCGAATCGTCGTCGGGTCCGTCGCAAAAGGGGGGTGAGCTCGGGTGATTTGGATAATGGGTGAGCTTAAGATCCGGACTCTATATATATATATATATATATATATATATATATAGACAATCAACCACCACAAAACACCTCCATGGGAGATTGAAAAAATGTAAATAAAGCAGAAAAACTAATCAACCGTCACGAAGTCAATTCCAGGAGGGACTAAATATAAAGAAAGCAGTAAAAGGCCACAAACTGAACTTCAGGCCTGATATATATATATATATATATATATATATAAAAGCAATAAACGCTCCGGATGTAAATCCAGGCTCAATCGAGGCATAACTCGATAATGTTAGTATATATATATATGTATATATTTAATATAATATAATATAATATAAATATATATACAAAAGAAATGAAAAGCCACGGACCGAAGTTCGGGCACATGCACACAACACGACTCTCAACGTGAATAACAATGTGTGCAAGAAGTGTGAAAAAGGCTTTAGATGATGTGAGAAGGCTTATAGTGGACTGCCATAGAAGACTTCAAAAGCTTTAAATGGATGAACAATCGGTTCCTACCGATAAAAAGTAGCCAAATATAAGCTCACAAGCGTTTGAAATGAGAAAGCACTCAATTTATAGTGTGTACAAAGAAAATTGGACAGGACTTTCTCGCCTTTTTTCTATACAAAATGGCTGCACCAAGCCCTCTATTTAAAGAGGGGGAGCCGCAGGTGTACCTGCAGCAGCCGCAGATGCACCTGCGGCTGCCCGGGGTGCCTCGGGCTCCACGGGTCCTGCCGTCTCGAAGTACGTGTACGCGTGAAATGTGTTGTCCGCTCGAACTTTTAGAACTTCAGTCCGGGCATCCGATCGAGGTGTATAAGACCTTTTATGGCATGCTGTTGTCGAGAGCTACACAATGACATGGGATAAGAGGTTGTACGAAGTCAAAAAGATGGGACCATGCCCAAGTCTTCAAGCTTCAAATTCTATCCGGTGTGCTGTCTTTGTGTAGTTGTCACTCGGGATTGGAGCTATTGGTTCTTGTAGGACATTTCTGTGTAGCATGTATGTTGAAATGTTGTTGAGACGGCGCGTTGGGGATTGAGGTGGAAAAATGACGATTTTACCCTTGACCGTGGTTATCTCCGATTTTGGTCTGATATAACAGTCGTTTCTCAGGATTATCTCTGAGATTGGGCTGCTGCAAGTGTTGAACGTCCTCAGGGTTATCTCTGAGGTATGCCTGACCTCCCCGGGGTTATCTCCGGGTTTGGGACTAAGTGCCTCAGATCGACTTCTGAATTGAAACTAATGAGCGGGATGTCACCTTCTTCAGGACATTCTAGCTCAGCATAACAGTGACTAGGCTGTTATTAATGATGTATTTAAGCTGCTGATGCAGGGTGGACGGGACAGCTTCAGCCATATGAATCCACGGTCTTCCCAAGTTTAGGTTGTATCATGTATCTATTTTGAGCACATGAAAGGATATACTGAATGTATGTGGACCAATCTCCACAGGTAGTTCAATCTCTCCGACAGAATATCGTCGGGATCCATCAAAAGCTTTGATAACCGTATGGCTGCTTTAGATTCTCTTAAGATTGATATTCATCTTCTCCAAAGTGGCATAAGGGCATATATTCAAGGATGATCCTCCATCTATCAATACTCCTGCGACCACGTATTCGGAGGACATTATCGCTATGTGCAATGACTTGCAATGGCCTGTCCCTTCGAGAGGTATATCATCGTCAGTGAAAGATATCACATTGTTATTAAAAATGTGATCTACCAGATGCTGGAATTTTTTAACATCTACTAACTTAGGCAATTGAGCTTCTTCTAAAACCCTGAGCAAGACCTCCTATGATCTTCGAAAGAGAAAACCAAGTCCAGTATGGACATTTTTTGTGGAGCTTCTCTTAAGCTTAGAACCACCTTGGTTTCATTATGACCCATAGTACGGAGGAACTCTTAGATTTTCTCTATGAGAATTTTCCTCTCTGTCTTGATGGTAGGCTTCATCACCTGTTGGGGAAGATACAATGGAATCTCTTTTGACACTACAGCAGTTGTGTGGGATTTGGATCCTTCAACCTATCCATAATTCCATAGAACTTTCTGTAGGATGACAACATGATATTGTGGTCTGCATGGCAGGATAATTGGCTTTGGTGCAACCACTTTCAAAGGATTGTCAACACCTTTGAGTTAAATTGCTTGTATTATGAGTGATTTAGCAGCCAAACCATCCTCCACGGACATAAGTACTACGACCTCCTTCCATTTTGTAGGAAATGTGTCCCCACTCTTGAGTAATACAGTGTCGTCGTCTGCCAGTTACAGGACACCACTGTCAATTAGGTTTTGAATAAGGTGGCGGAGTGCCCAACATTCTTCAGTGCTGTGACCGCGAGAGTGGGAATGATATTGGCATACTCTATTAGAATTGAATAGCCTTGAACGAGGGTTGATTGGAGATAACAGAGCTATGATTCTTCCTTCATTGATCAACATCTAAAATGTCTTTTCCATCGGTTGGCCTAGGTATGTAAATTCTCTTTGGCAAAATCCCGACGGGCTTTGGCATTTGCTCTTTTTATAATTTTATCCTCCAACAATTCACCTTATGATGTCGATGATGGAGTAATTGTAACAAAAGGAAGGAGGCTAGCATGCTCCTGACTGAATAATTGGCGTTTGACTTAGTGCTGATGGACCACCAGTTCTGCCAATTGGTCAACTTGCTCATATAGAGTCTTCATTTTCTGTTCCATTGTAAACTGGAACTGTGCAAAATCCTATTTGTCAGCACTATCCATGCTGGTTTGGGAGGATCCACCACTGTAATGGGAAGTCTGACCATTACTCCAATTAATCATGCTAACCTCCTCTTCTTTGTATTGAGGAAGAGGGTTGTCTTGCACATGGGGTTGGTCAGGTGTAGCTACCAGCCAGACTCTTTTGAAATAGCTACATTCTAAGCTTTTCATCCTCGACATAAGATCCGAGTTCTCCAATGAAGACTTTCAAATGTGTGTAAGGATCTCCCAACCCGTCGTACTTTTCAAAGTCGGGAGTCTTGAATTTCTCTAGATAATGCACACCAGGGAATATACAAAGGTCTATATATGAAACACTCCCATGTGCTCCAATCCCTTTGATAGACAGAATGGTCCCTTCCATCATTAAAACTTTTTTCCTGATATCATCGGTGTCTAGATCTTCTTTGAGATGAGTGGTGTCAGGAATTTTGTTGGTTGTGTCCAACTCAGATGCGGGAATTTCTTTATCCGAATCATGATTTTCTCCATGTGCAGAGGATTCTGTATGTATGGGCATTCATGGACGCTGAGTGGACTGATGTAGTTCTTTCAGCAGAATAGCCAACTCTATAATTTGGTGGCTTAATCCTTCGAACTCCTCACTAGAGACAGGAGTAGGATTAGACTGGCCAGATGAAGCCATGGTTGGCTATAGGCTTGTTGCCTTTTTGGACTTTGATCGGGTAATAGATCCAATTGTTTCCCTACAAAAAGACTTACGTAGTTTAGTCTTAGGGAATGTGGAAATATTTACATGCTATGTGATGTATCCGTTTTAGGAGTATTATCCTGCAAAACGGAAGTTAGTTATTTGTATGACAAGATAGCATGTCAAGTTTTGATATAAAAGGGAATGTATCTGCACATGTTCCTTCATATTTTCCATTACATTGAGTTTGACATGGAAATGAAATTACAAGTAATTGAAATGGAAAGTTTGAAGAGACTTTCCTTCGCGTTTGGTTTATCAGAGGCTGACCTATCTTAGGCTACTTTCGGGGATTTTTGGCATGAAGGTTCCCAAATCATCGCAATTTACTCGACGGGAAGTTAATTTGGTCTTTCAACTAGAGCAAATTTGGGTGGTGCCTTTCCTGAGCCTCGTTGGAATTAGTCTCCCTACGAGTCCAGCAATCAAACACTGACAGGATAGCCTCTTGGTAGAGGAACCATACAACATACATTCACATACAACATGTCTCACTGTTATGGAAATGATGACACGTGTCAAGCACTAATATCACAAGCAGATATAGTGTGAAGCACTAAGTGCAATAAGTAAATGCATTCGTGCACATTTATTCAAATATAAATGCAACATCCACACGCAAGCAGATAACAGTTTTGAAAAGTTTGTAGTAGCAGCTTAAGCCCTCTTACTGGCCACCTGTCGACGTCGGGATTTTTATTAGTCCCTTTTCTGTTCTTGTTTTTTGGTGTTCTCATGTTAGGTGAGATTTGTTTGAAAAAATAAGTTGTGAAAAGGTCCGACATGTATATGTTGACGATTGGACTGTAAGAGTCGCCAGTTGGTATTTTTAAATGGTTGCATCAACTCAACCGAGAAAAGGTTTGCACATTGACCTAGTGATGTGACAATATTTAACTAGTATGTGAAACCGAGATTTGTTACAGTCCAGGGGCTTGGTTATGCGGAGGGAAGGTGTTAGGCACTCCCTGACATCCATGTTACCACAGTGATCACCACTTTTCAATTTAAACTGTTATATGAATGCGTGTGTGTGTGTGGGCCAATGTACAATTATCTGGAAGTAGTGCTATGCTTCGTTTGCACCTATATACGAAGGGTTTGAATTTTGTACAAAAGTTCAGTTTTAACAGGATATATAACAATGATGTTTTGTAAAAGAGGTTTTTCAAACCCTTGTGCTCAATAGTAATTAAGTCCTTTAATACTTCCATTTTATTATGTGTTCGGCTTGATTGCTTTTATTTTCGAGATGCGAAGCATGTTCGAGAAAATAAGATACATAGCAATACCAAATTCCTTGTGGGCATGAGAGTCATCTAAGGAAATTCAAACACTGTGAATAATTTACAAGCTATGTACAGCTGAAAAATGTCCATCACGGGAACCGAATCTAGATTCAGGAGACTGAATCTATGATCACATGATTCCTAGGCTCACACGATGATGCAGTTTGTATGAAAGCTGTAAACAGTTATATATATATATATATATATATATATATATATATATATATATATATATATATGTGACGCCCCCAAAATTAGGTATACATCACCCATCTTGAGTCGCCAGATACATGGTACAGAATTCAAATACAACTTAATAATACAACTGTCGTGTACAATACGACAAAACATAAACTGTGAGTTTGAATACAAATATTGTCTACTAGAGAGTATACAAACTCAAAAGGAGTCCTCATTACAATTATTATCACACTATTTCATAGAATAGTGAGGACTACTAATGCACCATCTAGGACCATCACTCTGTTCCCTGACTAGTCCTAGCTACGTTCTCATTTCCTGAAGAGAACAGTGAAAGAAAGGGTGAGCTCAACTAGCCCAGTAAGAAATATTATGACTAAGATAATTCAGAATAAACTATCATTAGTCTTCAACAGTGTTAAATTGATAAAATATAACAAACATCAAGTTTAACTGCAGTGGAACAAGCAATCCATTAGAAGAGTCAAGTAGAGAATAAAATCTACTATCTTTTATGATTTAAAAAGTTTTTCATAACTTTTATCGCTGAGACTCAGCTTAATAAATAATCCACATCATCGAATCACCCCTGCACTACGGCCAAAGATATTCTTTAGTATCACGACCACGCATTATCCATGCACTACGACTAAAGATAATCATGTTTTCATCAACGGTCCTGATCATGCCGTAAAATAATTCATCTTTGCACTACGGCCAAAGAGAATCCATAGTCATAATCATACCAAAAACTGTCCATCAATGCACTACGTGCCAATGAGGACTTTTTTCACATCATTTGTAACATTATGGTCATGATTACACCGAATAATCCTTGGTCATAATCATACCAAGTCCATATATGCACTATAGGCCACATATGACTTTCAACAAAATATAAACATGAGGATGATGACAATGATATAAGAATTCAATAAAACAAGTTCAAGAATTAATTTATCTAGGAACTGATAACGTTCAAATTGTCAACATGATACTGCTTTGTAGAGTAAAATTCAAGAATGCTCAGAAGAATATTTTCATGAAAAGATACTGGATGAAGCGCAAACATCAAGGATGTTCCACTAATTTCATGGAGTATAGAAGTCAAAACTTTAACCAACTGAGTATAATAAAGAACGGAATAACACAAGAAATCACCATGCATATGGTACTTCGCATAGAAAGGGTTATTCGAACAGAATAATAATAACGGAACCAGGTCAGGCGAAATTATCACCGACAGGATGTTCCAACAGAATAATAAAGAATGGAATAACAACCGAAATCACCATGCATATGGTACTTCGCATAGACAGGTTATTCCAACAGAATAATAAGTAACGGAATCAAGTCCGGTGTAAAACACACAAACAGGATATTCCAATAGAACAATAATAAAGACGGAACCAGGTCCGGTGTAAAACACACAGACAGGATATTCCAACAGAATAATAATAAAGGCGGAACCAGGTCCGGTGTAAAACACACAGACAGGATATTCTAATAGAATAATAATAAAGACGGAACCAGGTCCGGTGTAAAACACACGGACAAGATTTTTCAATAGAATAATAAAGACAGAATAATAGAAGAATGTCACCAAGTATAGGGTAGCCCGTGTATACGGGTTATTCCAACAGAACAATAAAGAAATGGAATAACAGAAGTTCTCTTCTTGAATACAAAAGAAATAACACCCCTTACGGGTACAACAAATAATATCCCTTACCTTGAAAGGAAGAGTATCGGATATAGGAGTAGTGAAGTAGAAGAACACTTTTCTTCCCTCTCTATAATTTTTTCTCTCTAGAGTTTCAGTGAATTCGTAAGAAATAATGAAGGAATGAGCTTCTATTTATAGAAAAATGGACTGCATAGTAACTAACTCATGAACGGTCTAGATTGATTCACTTTAATCTGACGGTCCATATTTAAAGTAAAATCTTTTAAATAAAATATAATATATTCTATTTATAATCTAATAAAACGAATAACTTTATAAAATATTTTACTATGCAAACACTATGCAAATACTATGCATAATAAAATATAATATATTCTAATTATTGTCTAATAAAATAGATAACTTTATAAAAGTATTCTGTTTTATATAAAAAGATTTTACTATTAGCATAGTAAAACGAATAACTTTATAAAAGTATTCTGTTTTATATAAAAAGTTTTTCTGTTTTATTACATTAATAATACCAATAAAACAAAACTGAGTGACTTATCACGTAAGCCTCAATAATCAATACTGTATGCATGCAACCACACGTATTACTATACTTTTACTACAGAGTAGTTCAACAGTATTAACGGTAAAACTTCTGTCGTTATTTTCATAAAATATTTTTGTCATTTTCTCAATCCGATAATAATTCTGTTGTGGGGTCTACCAATAATTGTGTGGTCGTACGAATATTCCCCGACAAAAATAATATTCCCGACCAATCGAATATAATACAACAACTTGCATACTTTGCAAAATTTATAAATACTACCCACAACTATAACATTATCTCAAATTCACACCATAATATTTAAAAAAATATTTCGAAAAAATTAAATCTTTATTCATAAAATCTGGAGTTTCACAATCTCCCCTCCTTATGAAATTTCGCCCTCGAAATTTACGTACGTACCTGGTATGCCAAACAGATGAGGATACTTCGTCAGATTCTAACTCTTGAGGTATAACCTTTGAGTGTTGAATACATTCCAGGATTTTAACAGGTACATCTTCATACGTTAAATTATCCGCTATCTCGTCTGGTTCTAAATCAATAATGTGGTTCGGGTCGTCCACATATTTACGTAACATCAATATGTTAAAAATGTTATGAACATGCGACATACTTGGCGGTAAAACGAGTCTATAAGCCACAGTTCCTACTCGATCGAGGATTTCAAATGGGTCAATTAAATCGAGGGTTGAGATTTCCTCTCTTCATCAATTCTTGCTTCTAGAATAACGCCCTCTTGAACCTTCTTCTTCACATTCATCAGCTCTGAGTATGTAGCTTGAGCGGCTTTAACTTTATCGATTAAAGTCGATTCTAATCGTATATTTGTTATCTTCACGTGAGTCCCTATAGTCTTTAACTCTATCTTCATCATTTATAAGTTATAAGAAATGGGTCTTTGCATTGACAATATCGCACTCGTACCCGCATATGATCTTCTACTCAATGCGTCAGCTACCACGTTCGCTTTTCCAGGATGGTATTGGAGGGTATGATCATAATCTTTCAATAGTTCAAGCCAACATCGTTGCCGCATGTTAAATTCCTTTTGGGTGAAGAAATATTTAAGGGTTTAAGAAATGGGTTTTGTACTGGGGTCAATACAAAATTTGATTTCACTCTCTGGAGTAGGCTAAGAAGTCTTCACAAATACGTCAGAAAATTTATTAACAATAGAAATATCATTCAAAACTGTGACTCTCATCCAAGACTTGGATAACACGTCACATTGATACCTATCAACTTGCCACCGTCATTCACAACGTCTCCTACGGAAAGGCTGGCTTCGATGCATCTCACACAAGAAAGTCAACAGCGAAAGAATCGGGGCTCTTTACTTATGGCTTGATATGACAATGATTGACTTTAGTGATTTGGTTACTTTGAATTCGCATAACAGGTTGGTTAGGAGTATAAAAGCTAACAACCTTACAAAAAGCATGATGAGTAGTTAACCAGTCGTTTCCAAAAATCACATCAAAGGCAAGTATTTTCAAAGAGATAAGATCGACAGGTAACGTGAAAGTGTTGATTTGAACAAGATTTATAAATTGTGGAGGTAACGAAGGTTTCTACTAACGAAGTTTTAACCAATAAGTCAAAGTCTAACTTTTTCAGAGTTAAATTTAAACGTTGAGCGCAAGCAAGAGAGATAAAAGAATAGGTAGAACCGGTATCGAATAAGGCATAGATTTCGCAAGAATTTATAATTAACTAACCCGTGATAACTTCGTTCGATTCCTCGTCACGAAAAATGCTCTCCCTTAAACTACCGAATTTGACTTGTTCGGGACAGTCTTTGGTGTCGTCATTACCACTGGAATTGACTTTCGCTATAGGGCATATTCCACCCTCAACTGCTTCGTCGTACTCCTGCTCCATGATCTAAATCGTTAGCCTTCGATCCATATCGAATTAGGGTTGACCGCAATGTATAGGGTAATTCAAAACTCGATGCTGGATTCTCCCAATTGCTATCAAAAAAGAGAAATACATATCATCTATTTTAGCTTTCTTGGATTGGGCTTCTCTTTCCACAATATCAACGCGTCGTGTGGCTTTTACCCATGCATCTTTCATTCTCACTCGTTCAGTTGTTTCTTCTTTCAGCTGCTCCTTGACATTTGAATTCTCAGATTCCAACCTTAATATCTTACACTCTGCCAAAGCGTGATTTTGTTCGAGCATCACATATCGGGTAACACAATTTTGAATTGTTGCATCCCTTTATTCCACGACCGCTTGCCATTCTTCAACCTGTTCTTTTAACTCATGAACACGATTTTGTAATTCTAAGTTTTGATCATAAACTTCTTCTAACCAATTCTCCTCAGGTTCCTCTTCTTCCTCTTCTTCCTCACTCTCAGCTGCTACCTCTGCAACTAGCTTGGGTGCAACTATTAGTTCTTCACTTACCACGTAGATATCTCTAATTTCTTCTTCGCCTGATATTACATTATCTTGGTTGGTGATTAGAGGTGTCTCCACGGTCTCATTCATTCCATTGTTGATATTTTCAGCTGCCATTTTCAAATACTGCCACAAAACAAGGGTTAATTAACATGTCACATATTATCTCTATACTTTGACCGACCAATTAAATACCAAATAAACTTAGGTAGGTCATACTAGCGAAAGAATTCCCTCGTCTCTCCCCTCCTAGTTCTTGCCTCACATCTCAGCCAGGGATCATATCCCTAAGCTTTGATACCAACTGTGACGCCCCCAAAATTAAGTATACATCACCCATCTTGAGTCGCCAAATACATGGTAGAAAATTCAAATACAACTTAATAATACAACTGTCGTGTACAATACGACAAAACATAAACTGTGAGTTTGAATACAAATATTGTCTACTAGAGAGTATACAAACTCAAAAGGAGTCCTCATTACAATTATTATCACACTATTTTACAAAATAGTGAGGACTACTAATGCACCATCTAGGACCATCACTCTGTTCCCCGACTAGTCCTAGCTACGTTCTCATTTCCTGAAGAGAACAGTGAAAGAAAGGGTGAGCTCAACTAGCCCAGTAAGAAATATTATGACTAAGATAATTCAGAATAAACTATCATTAGTCTTCAACAGTGTTAAACTGATAAAATATAACAAACATCAAGTTTAACTGCAGCGGAACAAGCAATCCATTAGAAGAGTCAAGTAGAGAATAAAATCTAATATCTTTTATGATTTAAAAGGTTTTTCATGACTTTTATCGCTGAGACTCAGCTTAATAAATAATCCACATCATCAAATCACCCCTGCACTACGGCCAAAGATATTCTTTAGTATCACGACCACGCATTATCCATGCACTACGGCTAAAGATAATCATGTTTTCATCAACGGTCCTGATCATGCCATAAAATAATTCATCTTTGCACTACGGCCAAAGCGAATCGATAGCCATAATCATACCAAAAACTGTCCATCAATGCACTACGGGCCAATGAGGACTTTTTTCACATCATTTGTAACATTACGGTCATGATTACATCGAATAATCCCTGGTCATAATCATACCAAGTCCATCTATGCACTACAGGCCACATATGACTTTCAACAAAATATAAACATGAGGATAATGACAATGATATAAGAATTCAATAAAACAAGTTCAAAAATTAATTTATCTAGGAACTGATAACGTCTAAATTGTTAACATGATACTGCTTTGTAGAGTAAAATTCAAGAATGCTCAGAAGAATATTTCCATGAAAAGATACCGGATGAAGCGCAAATATCAAGGATGTTCCACTAATTTCATGGAGTATAGAAGTCAAAACTTTAACCAACTGAGTATAATAAAGAATGGAATAACAAAAGAAATCACCATGCATGCGGTACTTCGCATAGACAGGTTATTCCAACAGAATAATAATAACGGAACCAGGTCAGGCGAAATTAGCACCGACAGGATGTTCCAACAGAATAATAAAGAATGGAATAACAACATAAATTACCATGCATGCGGTACTTCGTATAGACAGGTTATTCCAACAGAATAATAAGTAACAGAATCAGGTCCGGTGTAAAACACACAGACAAGATATTCCAACAGAATAATAATAAAGACGGAACCAGGTCCGGTGTAAAACACAGACAAGATATTCCAACCGAATAATAATAAAGACGGAACCAGGTCCGGTGTAAAACACACAGACAGGATGTTCCAATAGAATAATAAAGATAGAATAATAGAAGAATGTCACCAAGTATAGGGTAGCCCGTGTATACACGTTATTCCAACAGAACAATAAAGAAATGGAATAACAGAAGTTCTCTTCTTGAATACAAAAGAAATAACACCCCTTACGGGTACAACAAATAATATCCCTTACCTTGAAAGGAAGAGTATCGGATATAGGAGTAGTGAAGTAGCAGAACACTTTTCTTCTCTCTCTATAATTTTCTCTCTCTAGAGTTTCAGTGAATTCGTAAGAAATAATGAAGGACTGAGCTTCTATTTATAGAAAAATAGACTGCATAGTAACTAACTCATGAACGGTCTAGATTGATTCACTTTAATCTGACGGTCCATATTTAAAGCAAAATCTTTTAAATAAAATATAATATATTCTATTTATAATCTAATAAAACGAATAATTTTATAAAAAATTTTACTATGCAAATACTATGCAGACACTATGCATAATAAAATATAATATATTCTAATTATTGTCTAATAAAACAGATAACTTTATAAAAGTATTCTGTTTTATATAAAAAGCTTTTCTGTTTTATTACATTAATAATACCAATAAAACAAAACTGAGTGACATATCACGTAAGCCTCAATAATCAATACCGTATGCATGCAACCACACGTATTACTGTACTTTTACTACCCAGTAGTTCAACAGTATTAACGGTAAAACTTCCGCCGTTATTTTCATAAAATATTTTTGTCGTTTTCTCAATCCGACAATAATTCTGTTGTGGGATCCACCAATAATTGTGCCGTCGTACGAATATTTTCTGACAAAAATAATATTCCCCGACCAATCGAATATAATACAACAACTTGCATACTTTGCAAAATTTATAAATACTACCCACAACTATAACATTATCTCAAATTCACACCATAATATTTATAAAAATATTTTGAAAAAATTAAATCTTTATTCATAAAATCTGGGGTTTCACAATATATATATATATATATATATATATATATATATATATATATATATATATATATAGACAATCAACCACCACGAAACACCTCCATGAAGGATTGAAAAAATGTAAATAAATCAGAAAAACTAATCAACAAAACTAATCAACCGCCATGAAGTCAATTCCAGGCGGATCTAAATGTAAAAAAAGCAATAAAAGGCCACAAAGTGAACTCCAAACCTGACAGAAATGTAAACATATATATATATATATATATATATATATATATATATATATATATATATAAAAGCAATAAATGTTCCGGATATAAATTCAGGCTCAATCGAGGCATAAATCGATAATGTTAGTATATATATATATATATATATATATATATATATATATATATATATATATACAAAAGAAATAAAAAACCACGGACCGAAGTCCGGGCACACGCACACAACACGACTCTCAACGTGAATAAAAATGTGAGCGTGAAGTGTGGAAAAGGCTTTAGATGATGTAAGAAGGCATACAATGGGCTGCCAAAGAAGATTTCAATAGCTCACAAGTGTTTGAAATGAGAAATCACTTAATTTATAGTGTGTATAGAGCAAATTAGACATGACTTTCTCGCCTTTTTCTATACAAAATGGCTTCCCCAAACCCTCTGTTTATAGAGGGGGGAGCCGCAGGTATACCCGCGGCAGCAGCAGATGCACCTGCAACTGCCCGGGGTGCCTTGGGCTCTGCGGGTCCTGCCTTTTCAAAGTACGTGCACGCGTGCAACGTGTTATTCGCTTGAACTTTCATAACTTCAATCCGGGAATCCGATCGAGGTGTATAAGACCTTTTATGGTATGCTGTTTTTGAGAGCTACACAATGACATGGGATAAGAGGTTGTACGAAGTCGGGAAGATGGGACCATGCCTAGGTTTTCAAGCTTCAAATTCTATCCGGTGTGCTGTCTTTGTGTAGTTCTCACTCGGGATTGGAACTATTGGTTGTTGTAGGACATTTCAGTGTAGCATGTATGTTGAAATGTTGTTGAGATGACGCATTGGGGATTGAGGTGGTAAAATGATGGTTTTGCCCTTGACCGGGGTTATCTCCAGTTTTGGGCTTATATAATGGTCGTTGCTCAGGGTTATCTCTGAGATTGGGCTGCTGCAAGTGTTGAACGTCCTCAGGGTTGTCTCTGAGGTATGCATGACCTTTTGGGGTTATCTTCGAGTTTGGGACTGAGTGCCTCGGGGCTATCACCGAGTGTTGAAGTTGATCACAGGGGTTTGAAACAAGCATTTTTGGGGTTATCTCTGGAACTGCAACTGCATTCCTCAGGGTTGTCTCCTAGGTTGGGTCTGAAACTCCTGGGGTTATCTCCGGGACTGGAACTGAATATCTCGGGGTTATCTCCGAGATGGCAAACTTCTCAGGTGTTATCTTTGGAACTGGAACTGTGTTCCTTGGGGTTGTCTCCGAGGTTGAAACTGAAGATCTCGGGGTTGTCTCCGGGACTGCAACTGTATATCTCGGGGTTGTCTCCGAGATGAAAAACTGAGTATCCTGGGGTTGTCTCCGGGACTATACCGATTTAACTTCCAGGGTTATCTCTGGAAGACGATTTTGCCCTCCTGCAAGGTTAGTAACAGGAACTCAAAATTTTGAGTGTCTACAATACCCATTTTGGGTGTTGATTTGTTTGGAAATCAAAAGAATAGAAAAGTAACTTTTCTAGTTTATAAACTATAAATTTTTATATACTTTGGATTTCCACCGTTTTCATCTACACCTTCTTTTTGAGATCCGTCAAAGAGGGGTGCTAGATATGTAAGTTAACTACTAAACCCAAGTTGTAGCACTCAAAATTGTTGAGTACACAGTCCGTAGAGACAGTTTTAGCAAAAATAGTTTCGTTTTCAATAAAGAGAAACACACTATTTTTGGACAGTCATTGCCAGGGGCATTTTCGTCATTTTTTTGATATTCAAAAATTTTGGAAAACTTTGGGATGATATTATGATAAGTTTTCTACCATTTCCAAGTGGAATTACTGAAAAAAGAGTTGTAAATTTTTGTATGGACTATTTTTTCCAAAGTAGGAAAAAAATTGAAAAGGACAAAAACCTACTGCCCAGAACTTTGCAAGGGCAGTTTCAGAAACTTAATTAATGAAATAAATTAAGGCTTTTTGGGATATGAAAATATATGATATAAAGTAGCTCCTGTCCAAAAATGAGATTCCAACTTAAAATGACTAAGTTATGGCCATTTCAATTTTTGGGATTTTTCGACGAAAACGGCTATAATCGGAGTTCTATAACTCCGATGACCACGAAATTTAAACTGGAAGTTCACGTTAACATGTATAAGATTATGTCAAGAGATGAGAATTTCTGGAGTTGAGCATGATAGGGCTAATTTCTTAAGCTACGAACTAAAAATGATTTTTGAAAAATACTAAAGGGAGTTAAAAAATTATAGAAAAATTCTTTTTGTGTACGAAATATATGTATATATGTTTGGCCAAAAGGATAGAAAAATAATAAGTTGATTTGGTATTTTCGTAAAAAAAATTATTGATCTAGTTTGCTGGATTGTAAATCAGTTAAATTCAGTTTGCTGGATTGGGAAACAGGCTTGCTGGATTGAAGGATTGTGAATCCAGGCTTGCTGGATTGAAAGATTTATGAATCCAACTTGCTGGATTGAAAAATTAATGAATCTAGGCTTGCCAGATTGAACATCTGTTGAATTCAATGCTGGATTGAAAATTTATGAATCCAGGCTTGCTAGATTTGGAATCCAGTTTGCTGGATTGCAATTTGGTTTGTTGGATTGGCCATCTGGTTCCTGGATTGCAATCTGGTTCGCTAAATTGCAATCTAGGTTGCTGGATTAGTATGTTTGGATAATCCAGGTTTCTGGATTAGTATTTGACTTATTAGATTTTAAAGAATAACTTATAATATTGGAACATGTATTTCATTAATATTTGAAATTAATTAAATATTAATGATAATGAAATTATGTGGTATTTAAATCAATTAAAAATGATATTAATGATTGAAAAATCATTATAAATGATAATAATTAATTGAAAATTATTATGAGCTTCTGAAAAATGTTATTACTGATAATTGAATTATCTAAAATAATATTGAATCAGTTAAGTAGAGTTTTATTTACAATAAACTCGATAATTATCCGATAAGGCAATTGGGATGTCGAAATAGTACTGAACTCAAATCATACTGAAATAGTTTGACTTGATATCGGGTCTTATGCGTTTTAATGACTGTTAGGGATATGTTCTTATGTGTTTAAGATAGTTTAAGCCGTATTTTACATTAGTATATGTTATGATATTATTCTAATTGAGAAATCGATACTATCAATAATAGGTCTTTCAACTGAAGCTAAAATTAGATTGCGTAACAGTAATCGACGATACAGGCAAGTTCTCGAACTATACTTTTAATTAAGCGTTCTCTAACTCAAACTTGAGTTATTGATTTTCAAGCAGAGTAGTGGATAATTATTGTTGATTATACCACATCTATGAATTGTTGATTCGCACGTTGTGTATGTTGCATATGTTGATCAGGTATGAAAGCTGATCACCTTCATTACCATTTGGTCCAGTTAAATTATTCATGTTCATTATTGGCCATTCATTATTATTGACTCGGTCATTTAGTTATGAAAATTGATTCATATTCTTTCACAATTATTATATTATGAAAAGTTTGTCAGCTTATTATTATTCTTTCAATCATGATATATCTTTCTTTGAACTTAAACTTGCTGGGTAAACTTGTTGCTTACCCTTGCTATATCATGATAAACATTTCAGATTAAGATAAATACTTCAGACACAGGCAAAGGCAAAGACAAGTTACATGAATGGATTATTGTACAGTTGAAATTGTAAATAGTATTGAAGGTAAAAAACATTGTAAGTCCTATAATATATGAATATGTGCATTAAGTTAAGGTTATCGACCTTGGGTAGTATGTGTAAAGGTTATTATATAAAAAATTTATGTTTATACCTTCCGCAATAGTTATAGAAATGATGTACCAGATTTATGGTGATTAGTACCCGGATTTGGGGACGCTATAGTTGGTATCAAAGCTGTAGGTTATAAACCTTAGGTAGGGTTACCTTAGGCTAATAACCGCAGGGATGCGGATAAGGACTAACTCAAATAGAGTTACTAAGTCAATAAAATTCAAAGACGAATCTCCACAAGTTATAAAGATCCAGAGTTACCTAACTCTGATAATAAAGATGAACTGAATAGATAGAGTCTAAAAGACTAAAAGTATAAAGGGAAAGGAGATCGTAAAACAAAACGATCATAATATAGAAAGGAATCGTAATATAATACGATTATAATATGAGATCACCACGTGATCTGATAAGGTCATAGCAGGGAGGAGGATTAATCAAATGATTAAAAAATTTTATATCAAATTTGCTGTGTGTTATTTGTACTATGAATTGGTACTATGCGAACTCAGAAAAGAGTTGTGATATGTAAGTTCTACTATGAAATAGTACTATGCAAACTCAAAAAAGAGTTGTGAATGATAAGATACGAATTAAATAAAATTCGTATAGAGTAAGTATGGAGCTAGGATTATATGGGATTTCAATTAAGGACTCATGTCAGCAACTAAGTTGTATGATTCTTTGTATGGGCGAGAAATTGTACTTGGTGTAACAACCACTTAGTTTGTTACACTAATAATCATTGAAATGTTTGTGTTGTGCTATTTGCTATATACATGTTGAGAAGATGATTATTTTCTCACATGTATGACAGATAGGTAGAGAATATAAGGTTAGGTGCGAGTTCTTAAAACTCATACTTATGGTAAGTTTGTGACTCATAATTGTATGGTATGTTTTTGAACCCCTAAGCGTATGGACAGTTCTTGATTAGTTCTTGTAATATGTATTGCTAGGATAAGTTCTTAAACTCATATTATTGTGGAAAGTTCCTGAACTCATAACGTGTGGTAAGTTTGATGAACTATACCGGGGTATAGGAAAGTTATGAATAGAGAATTGAGGATGATAGGAATAGATAGACTTATTAAGCAATGGATCATTATAGAAAGTGAAATTGATGGTGGAAGCATAAGTATTCCAAATCTTCTAGCTATGCTAGACTTTGAAATTTTTGACATCAAGCTAAATACGCACTGATGTGCCTTTTAAAAATGAATTTTATTCTCAACACATGGTGACAAGTGTGTAAGTATGGACTTCGGGACACTGACACATCGTTACCAGTTGAGGCATGATAACACTAAAATTAATTTATAGAGATTTTTGATCTGTTTAAAGAATAGTCTATGCTAATTGTTTCGGCTAAACGAAAATGATTTGAAAATATCAAAATGTATTTTATATCGTTAATGCATCATGTAACCTGGTACAAAGATGATAAAAAAATGATGGAGTTATCAATGCTGAATTACTTAGTGTTGGATGTGATCTAAGGATCGTCAGTCCACTATGGAATGATATAGTATGACAAAGTCACACAATGACGAAATCCTCAAACGGGCTATAAATACAGTGCGGTATCATGACGTCATAAAAAGATTTTCAAAATTTTAAAGATAACTTATTGCCAATTGAATTTTGGCTAGGCATGTTTCGATTGAAATTTGAATTATTGGTATGAGTCTAAGCTATTTGATTCAGCTAGACCAATGTTTATGAAAATTCAAAGTATTCTTTGAGAGTTTATCCCGAACCAAATTGTTTTGGTGCGGAATCCTATGATAAGACTGAGGTGAACTATGTCAATTGGATAGAATAATCCAATCTAGTAGCGTAAATATTCGCTAGATATGATTGATACGTTATGCATGACGTAAGCGTACATTAGGCTAATCACCTAAAGTACTAGCAGCGATAGTTTACCTTCTTCATGACCGTACACATACCTAGCAATTTACTATTTTGCGGTATAAATACCGTTAAAACTATGTGTTCATGGTCTATATGACCTCTCAACATGACTTGAAAATTTTAACTCTTTGGAGTGATGTTTTGGGTAGTATGTGGTGGTGGGTATGAAATAGTATGAACTCATTACGTACAGGTAGAATCTGATATGATTGAATAATGGTTATTATGAAAACCTAGTTCTGGTGAATGAAAGGAGTATAGTGTAGTAGGCTGTAATTTTGGAGACGAAATTCTTTGAAGAAGGGGTGAGTGTGACAACCTAAGAATTTAGACAATTAATAAAATCTTAATTGACTGAATAAAGGTTGAATAATAAGACCTAGACTGGAAAATAGGTATGGATTTAAAATTTTTGTGAAGGACTTATGTGGTATTGTATATTGTGATTATATGTGTGTTCAGTATGTGGTTAAGGGTCAAGTATGAATCAGATAAGGGTAACATGATCAAACCCTAATGTTATGATAAGAACTTCGATGTTCAGTTAAGAAACCCTAACGATTGGTTAGAAACCCTAATTTCAGCTTTGGAAACCTTAATTTCATTTTTGGGAATCTTAAACCCTAATCAGGAATTTCAAAACCCTAACCTAATGCTAAGTATAAAACCCTTAGGGTTAAAAGTTATGTGAGTAAATGAATATTAATATTATGTGTTTGTTTTTATTTGTTTATCATATAAACAAATAAAAGAAACTAAGGTAACGTAATTATATATTAAGAGTGAAAAATTGAATAACTTAAGGGTTATGGTATGGGAGAATAATAGTATTTAAAATAAATACTAATTTTAAGAGATTTATTTTATACATCTCAATTAATTAATTTTATAACCTAATTATAGCAAGTCTAATTTGGTTGAGAAATTAAGTGTATATGGATAATGATTTAAATTATAATTGAGAAAATAAAAACCCTAAATAAATGATTAGGGTTGGATAAGAATTTAAAAGTGTTGGACTATGATAATTTTCCATAGCCCAAAGAATTAAATTAAAAGCCCAAAAGATTAAAATAGTAGCCCAAATTTGGAGCCCAATTGAAGAGAGGCATTTTAGACATTTGATATACTAAATATTAAATTAAAAGAAAATAAAACTTGGAGGATCATGAGGCCACATGGCCAGTCATATGAGGAGGAAGAAAAGGAGAGGAAAAGGTGGTTGCACATCATCAATTACAAGAACCACACATTTGCAAAAGATATTTCTAAATAGCTAGGTGTCATTCTTTTTAAGGAGACACCTTACATTCTAATCTCCCACATACTAATGTAATGATTATTAAGGAGAAAGAGAGAATGTGGTGGAAAATAGAAAGGCCACATGGCCAGTTGTTTTGAGGAGAAAGGAGGATGATTGTAGATATTAATCATATATCTATATTTAATAAAGAAAATCTATCTTATCTCTTTCTTTCATCTCATTTCTTACTTAAACTAAAAGGACTAAAGAGAGAGAGAGAAAGGGGAGGAACAGTAGCCATGGTGTGAGATGGAGATGAGGGGTGGTAGCTCCATGGGAGGGAGAAGAAGAGATAGAAGAGTGGCCATGGATGGAAAGAGGAGGAAATATCCAAAAGGTATAATCCTAAACTAATTTATATATTGTAGTTGGAGTATACTAAATCAAAACTTAAATCTATGTTTCTACACTAAAAAACTTTGTATCTACCTGTTTATGAGTGTTTTATGTTTAGATATACCCATATTGGGTGTTTATTTATTTGGAAATCAAAAGAAAAGAAAAGTAATTTTTCTAGTTTATAAACTATAAATTTTTATGTACTTTGGATTTCCACTGTTTTGATCTACACCTTCTTTTTGCGATCCGTCAAAGAGAGGTGCTATATATGTAAGTTAACTATTAAACCCAAGTGGTAGCAGCAAAAAATTTTGATTACACAGTCCATAGTGACGGTTTTAGCAAAAATAGTTTCGTTTTCAAAAAAGAGAAATACACTATTTTTGGATAGTCACTGGTAAGGGTAGTTTCATCATTTTTTTTATATTCAAAATTTTTTGAAAACTTTGGGATGATAATATGATAAGTTTCTAACATGTCCAAGTGGAATCACTGAAAAAGGAGTTGTAGATTTCCGTATGGACTGTTTTTAGCAAAGTAGGAAAAAAATTGAAAAGGACAAAAACCTACTGCCCAGAACTTTGCAAGGGCAGTTTTGGCAACTTAATTAATGAAATAAATTCAGGCCAATTGGGAAATGAAAATATATTATATAAAGTAGCTCCTATCCAAAAATGAGCTCATTCCGACTAAAAATGACCAAGTTATGGTCATTTTAATTTTTTAGATTTACGACAAAAACGACTATAATTGGAGTTCTATAACTCTGATGACCACAAAATTTAAGCTGGAGACTCACGTTAACACGTATAAGATTATGTCAAGAGATGGAAATTTTTGGAGTTGAGCATGATAAGGCTAATTTCTTAAGCTACGAACTAAAAATGATTTTTGTAAAATACTAAAGAGAGTTTAAAAATTATAGAAAATTTCTTTTTGTGTATGAAATATATGTATATATGTTTGGCCAAAGGATAAAAAAATAATAAGTTGATTTAGTATTTTCGTGAAAAAAATTAATAAATCCAACTTGCTGGATTGTAAATCAGTTGAATCTAGTTTGCTAGATTGGGAAACAGGTTTGCTGGATTGAAGGATTGTTAATCTAGGCTTGCTAGATTGAAAGATTTTTGAATCCAGCTTGCTGGATTAAAAAATTAATGAATCCAGGCTTGCTGGATTGAACATCTATTGAATCCAGTTTGCTAGATTGAAAATTTATGAATCCAGGCTTGCTGGATTTGGAATCCAGTTTGCTGGATTGCAATTTGGTTTGTTAGATTGGCCATCTGGCTACTAGATTTGGAATTCAGTTTTCTGGATTGCAATCTGGTTCGCTGGATTGCAATTTGGGTTGCTGGATTAGTATGTTTGGATAATCCAGGTTTCTGGATTAGTATTTGAGTTATTAGATTTTAAAGAATATCTTATAATATTGGGACATGTATTTCATTAATATTTGAAATTAATTAAATATTAATGACAATGAAATTATGTGGTATTTAAATCATTTACAAATGATATTAATGATTGAAAAATCATTATAAATGATAATGAATATTTAAAAATTATAATGAGCTTCCGAAAAATCTTATTACTGATAATTGAATTATCTAAAATAATATTGAAGCAGTTAAGTAGAGTTTTATTTACAATAAACTCGATAATTATCCGATAAGGCAATCGGGATGGCGAAATAGTATCGAACTCAAAACAGACTGAAATAGTTTGACTTGATATCGGGTCTTATGTGTTTTAGTGACTGTTAGGGATATGTGTTTATGTGTTTAAGATAGTTTAAGTTGTATTTTACATTAGTATATGTTATGATATTATTCTAATTGAGATATCGATATTATCAATAATAGGGCTTTCAACTGAAGCTAAAATTAGATTGCGTAACAGTAATTGACGTTACAAGCAAGTTCTCGAACTATACTTTTAATTAAGCAAGTTCTCTAACTCAAACTTGAGTTATTATTTTTCAAGCATAGTAGTGGATAATTATTGTTGATTATACGACATCTATGAATTATTGATTCGCACGTTGTGCATGTTGGATATGTTCATCAGGTATGAAAGGCTAATCACCTTCATTACCATTTGGTCCAGTTAAATTGTTCATGTTCATTGTTGGCCATTCATTATTATTGACTCGGTCATTTAGTTATGAAAATTGATTCATGTTATTTCACAATTATTATATTGTTGAAAGTTTGTCAGCTTATTATTATTCTTTCAATCATGATATATCTTTCTTTGAACTGAAACTTGCTGGGCAAACTTGTTGATCACCCTTGCTATATCATGATAAACATTTCAAATTAAGACGAATACTTCAGACATAGGCAAAGGCAAAGACAAGTTACAGGAATGGATTATTGTACAGTTGAAATTGTAAATAGTATTTAAGGCAAATAACATTGTAAGTCCTATAGTATATGAATATGTGTATTAAGATAAGGTTATCGACCTTGAGTCGTATGTGTAAAGGTTATTGTATAAACAATTTATGTTTATTTCTTTAGCAATAGTTATAGAAATGATGTACCAGATTTGTGGTGATTAGTACCCGGATTTGGGGACGCTACATAAGATTCATAGGGATAATCTTTTTTCGATGTGTATGCACGATTTCGATGTGATGTCTCTAGAGTTTGTGTTTCGGGGTTCACAGCCGAGTAGAGTGGTGAAGTTAATTTCATCTTTGAAGGCTGGGAAGTTGATGGCAAAGGGTTATGAGGGGTATTTGACATTTGTGAAGGATACATCTAAGGGTGAGTCTCATATTGAGGATGTTCCTATTGTTTGTGATTTTTCTAATGTGTTTCCTAAGGAGTTATCAAGGCTTCCACCGCATCGGGAAGTTGAGTTTACTATTGAGCTTGTTCCTGGTGCGGAGCCTATCTCTAAGGCACCGTATCGGATGGCACCGTTCGAGTTACAGGAGTTGAAGGAGCAGTTACACGAACTGTTAGATCGTGGTGTGATTCGGCCGAGTGTTTCGCCGTGGGGCTCTTTGGTCTTGTTTGTGAAGAAGAAAGATGGGTCTATGAGGTTGTGCATAGACTACAGGGAGTTGAATAATATTACCATCAGAAATCGATACCCATTGCCGAGGATTGATGACTTATTTGACCAACTTCAGGGGGCAAAGTATTTTTTGAAGATAGATTTGAGGTCGGGCTATCATCAGTTGAGGGTGAGGGATGACGATATCCCTATGACGGTTTTTCATACTCGATATGGGTATTACGAGTTTCTGGTCATGCCATTCGATTTGACTAATGCTCCGGCGGTGTTTATGGATTTGATGAACCGGGTTTTTAGGGAGTATTTTGACCAATTTGTTATTGTCTTTATTGATAACATTTTTGTTTACTCCAAGACTAAGGAAGAGCATGAGGAGCATCTTCGCATAGTGTTGGGAATTTTATAGAAAGAGAAACTGTATACAAAATTTTCTAAATGTGAGTTTTAGTTGGAGTAGGTTGTATTTTTGGGTCACGTTGTTTCTGTTGAAGGCATTAAGGTGGATCCTGCGAAGGTTGATGCTATCACTAAATGGCCAAGCACTATTACAAAACTGTAAATAGACAACGCGGAAAAAACGTTGTGGTTTCATTCAGCAAAACGTCGTGGTTAAGGGTGTCATCTATTTGATACCCATACATAACGTTTTTAAAACGTTGTAGTTAAGCACATTATATAACGTTTTTTAAGAAAAAACGTTGTAGTTTTGTTTTCCATAAATTAGCAAATGGTTGAAACGTTGTAGAAGGTATGATTCCATAACGTTTTCTGGATAAAAATATTGTAGTTTAATATATCAGACAACATTTTTAAAATGTTGTAGATAAAAAAAAAGAAAAAAAAAGGTTGTGGTTCACCTATATTACCAGTGCACCTGCAATTTGCTAATGCCATGATATATAGCTAAAAAGGGTCTAAATTCTCATTTAAATTTAAAGCCAAAATGTATCAACCATTCAAAATATATCCCAATAATACCATTCGTTTATATCCCAATAATACCAAACTATCCATACATTGCGTGTCTTAAGACTGATGACTCCCAAGGGACATCAATAGACTAATACAATGTAAACCAAATTTAAAAAGCTAGTCAAACCCGTAAAGATAAACCTAACCAAATTTAAAAACCTAGCAGACCAACAGCAGCAACAACAACAACAACAACAACAACAACAACAACAACAACAACATTAGCGCCCAACCCAATTAGGCTTTCCCAGCTAGCAGCAGCAAACATGACAACAGCTAAATAGCAGCAACCCAATTAGCCATTCATAGCATAACACATACATAGCAGCAGCAACAACAACAACAACAACAACATCAATAGAAGGGCCCAACATCATAGAAGTAGCAGAAAGAAGTAGCAGCAGTTAAACAGCAGCATCTGCATTATCTATTCTCCAGCAGCCAAACCCACTACGCAGTCTAATAGTAGAGGCACTCAAAGCTAGAAATCAGACCATTGCAGTAGCAGGAACTCAGTTTTACGGCCAACAGCTGTAACAACAACATCCATTTGCCACAACAGCCCAAACCATATCCAGACTAAAGTAGTTAAACAATAGTAGGTGAAATAAAAGGCCAGAACCAAGCATATGTAGTAGTAGAAACTGCAGTAATATGCACTTTGCTACAACAAGAGATCCACAACAGGAAAAAAATTGGGAGCACAACTGTAGCATAACAGACTGCACCAGTAACCAAATGCATTTATAGGGACCCAAAAATACCTATAAACCCAGCAGTATATGCACTCACAACAGCCCTCCTAAATAGTATGACAGAACCACCCACAACAAAGGTAGCATGGCAATACGATACCAATATCCTAGACCTTTTATATCACCAACAACAACATAACAGAGTAGGGATGCATAACAGATAGAATACAGCAAATAACCATCATCACAATAGATCAGATTAACAGAATTTATGAACATCAAGCAATTTATGAACATGTAGTAGTTAGCATAAATTCATTCTCTCTCAAATAATTTCACAAACAGTTAGTAGCTAGCATAAACCCACTCTCACTTGAGCAATTTCACAAACAGTTAGCAACTAGCATAAACTCACTCTCTCTAAAGCAATTTCACAAACACTTAATAGCCAACAAATATATGTATTTCATTCAAAGGATATCATGATGATACATAAATGACATAGATGTGATCTGCTGCAGCCTGCATGCATGTAGCTTCTTATAAATAATATATACATGTGGGATGTACTTTGTTTGATTCAACAAATGAATTTATGCCTAGAAGAATGTGTATTGAACACGCGCACACAGATAAAAGGAAAGAAAAAGATTAAACAAAAAAAAGCGTACAAGAATGTGAATTGAAGATACCATATGCATAGGCAAAATTTAAATTATGGTAAGATGATAAAATTTACGGTGCCAAGTCCTCTCTTGATGTTTCTATTTCTGTTGCCACTGGTCAGCTACGCCATGCTGAATGAACTTCCAAATCAACATCATCTTCCCACCAAGTGGAAGACTGCAACATGGATCACATTTTTAGAGCCACATATTTCTATAGACTGATTAGAAAAAGTAACTTGTTTCGCTTCATAATTAAGAAACAATTTTTAAAAAAAAATTATGATTATTGATTCTAACTACGAGTAAAACCCAAAAATAAGGTATAGAAATGACAAATGACTGATAGAGAGAGAAAGAGAAACGCCAAACAAAAGAGAGTAATATCCTTTTTAAGGAACTATTCCAGTGAGGGCAGACCTTGTAGCCTCTTCGCAAAAACTCAAGTGAGCTTCCTTGTTCCTCCTGCAGTCCCAGCACCCGCAATAGTTCTTCCTTGGTCTGGACATACCAACTAGTGTTAAATTTACAGTATTATTTGTCAAACCTAATAAGTGAAGCAACAATCATTAGGGATTGAGAGGGAAAACTACAAGACGCAATGGAGAGTTAGACGATAAGATATGTATTTACTTCACCCAATGTGAATCGAGTTGGACTTTCGGCTATATAGGCAAAGGAATTATCTATTTGTTTCATCATCACCTGCCAAGGTCCTGCAAAAATGCTTAGTAAGGAAAGGGAAACATAGTCGTAGAGAATTCTCTATCGACAGTTAGCACAACTGAACCCTGGTCATTGGCTCAACAAATTCTTGAAAAAAGGAGAAGCAGCAACTACAGGGAGTAACAATCTGTAACGAGTCCATAAATATGACACTGGAACTCAATGGTAAAATTGAGAATGATAGATATAAGTCACTGCGTCAAAGATCAGTAAACTGTATTTCCAAGTGTTGTCTATTAGATTCATATTTTTGTTAGTCAAATTAAGAAGGATAGATATAAGTCATTGCGTCAAATATGGCACTGGTGATAAAAATTGTATATTTAGATACTATGCACAATACACATTAGAACTATAAAGGAAAATAAGTGATACATACTAGTCAAAGAGCAAAACAACACTTGTGTAATCAAAATAGGGAAAAAGTAAGAGGGAAACTTTTTTAGATGAATTTTAATAGTTACACATTCCATAATATTGTCTTGCCACGTTAAGCCTATCGCAAAGCAAACTTATTCAATATTGATTACATCAGAAATTCCTTTTAGCTCTTAAAGAAGAAGACAATAAATAAATAAAAAAAAATAAGAAAGAAAAACAAATAAGGGTAAGCACAAAAACATATACAAAATCCCCAAGGCAAAAGACATCAAATTTCATGATAAATACAAGCATGAGTCGCAATTATAAACAACAAAAAATCACCACCCCCAACCCCCCACCCAAAAAAATAAGAAGAAGAAGGTTGAAGAAAAATAATTTCATCAAAGTTAAAAATAGAAGAAATCCTTGATATCCAAAGTTCCCTCTCATTGATATCCAAAGCCTTTCCAAGAAAGATCCTCTATCAACCATTTTCGAGAAAGATCCTCTATGTAATGGATAATAAATATACAAAAAAAGAAAACATAACACACCCTCTAAGAATAATAACTACAAATCAAAACTCGAGAGGACCAGAAATTCACCTTCTTCTATGAAGATAGACAACCCAAAATCAGTTGCCTTTAACATTGCTCCTGCTCACTCAAATGCTGCATAATCTGAATCTCCCTCTTCATATCCTCTTTGTCATTCTTGCTGACAAGCTTATATGTATAGCAAATTAAAAGTGCAAGAAAAAGCTGAATATGGAAGGGTAATGATAGAAAAACAAAGCAACAAACCTCGTCACGACCATATTTGTGGCGATACTGAGCCTGAACAACAGAGCTAAAGAAGAGTGAAAATGGTTTTAAACACATACCTATGCCGAGCAAGACTCACTGTGAAAAGGGTTTTACTTTTACCCTTAGCTGTCTGTCCTTTTCACTTCATCTCCTTCGAAGAAGCACCATAAATCAGATGCAAGCTTAGAGAGGTTTCGGTTCAATCGTCGAGCTTCTCTAGGTGCTAAGGTTCACTCTGTACTTCGTTGAACCGACTGTCTATCGGTGTTAAAGGTCTGCCCTCCCCTTTTCTTTGCCATAGATCCAGAGATTTGAGAGTTACAGGAAATGTAGGCAAACGCTAGCTTTTGTTTTTCAGATGGAACGAAAAGAGGCTAAATAGAGAAAGATGAGAGACGAAGACACTCAGCGTGCGAGAAAGAAAATAGACTTGAAAGAGCAGATTTAATTTTAAGTTTTCATTTAAGCCCAAATTTTTGCTCCGTGTTTTTTATATTGCTAATATTTTTTTAAAAAAAACGTTATCTATTAAAAATCAAAAATTTCCTTTATAAATAGATAACGTTTTTTCATATGTATCTACAATGATTTGTTAAAAAACGTTGTAGAAAAAAATACCATAACATTTTTTATAAAAATGTTGTTGTTTAAGTGTTGTCTATTTGGTGTTTTGTACTAGTGAAGACCTACTATAGTGATAAAGATTAGGAGTTTCTTAGGTTTTGCAGGGTACTAAAAAGATTTGTGGAGAAATTTTCTTTACTTATCTTACTATTGACCCAATTGATGAGAAAGGGCATGAAGTTTGTGTGGAATGAGGAACGCGAGAAAATTTTTGAGGAGTTAAAGAAACGGCTTGTGATAGCTCCAATACTTACATTGCCGTCAGGGACATGAGGTTACCAGATTTATATTGATGCTTCTAAGAAGGGCTTGGGGTGTGTTTTGATGCAACACGGTAAGGTGATTGCTTATGATTCTAGGAAGCTTAAACCTTATGAGACTATTCGACTCATGATTTGGAGTTGGCAGCGGCGATCTTTACCTTAAAGATTTGGAGGCATTATTTGTATGGAGGGACTTATGATATTTTCACCGATCACAAAAGTCTTAAATACATTTTCACTCAGAAATAGCTCAATATGAGGCAAATACGTTCGTTGGAGCTTTTAAAAGATTATGATGCGAGGATTCAATATCACCCAGGGAAGGTAAATGTGGTTGCAGATGGTCATAGCCGAAAGAGTTATGGGAGTGTAGCAACCCTTATTACATAACCTCAGCTTATTTCGGATATGGAGCAGCTAGAGTTGGAGTTGTATGTGCAAGGTTCAGATGGGCATTTGGTAGGTATGAGAGTGGAGCCCTCTCTTATCTCACGGGTTATAGAAGCTCAAAAGGAAGATGGGGAATTGTGGAGTATGGCGTAGAATCTGGAGGAGGGCAAGCAACCCGAGTTTCGTATTGGTGACCATGGTGTGAGTTGGTAGGGTGAGCGGTTATGTGTATCGTCAGATCTAATCATTTCAGAGGCTATGTTAGTTGAGGCTCATAGTTCACCACTTTCTATTTATCCATGTTCTACGAAGATGTATAGGGATTTGAAGAAGAATTTTTGGTGGAATGGGATGAAATGAGACATGGCTGAATATATTGGGAAGTGCCTCACTTGTCAATAAGTGAAGATAGAACATTAACGAGCTAGCAGTTTGCTGCAACAGTTAGACATTCCAGTTTGGAAGTGGGAGGATATCACAATGGATTTTGTGAATGGTTTGCCGAAAACTTTCAGGAAGAATGATGCCATTTAGGTAGTGGTGGACCGACTGACCAAATCGTCACAATTTTTGGCTATCCATGAGGGTTACTCGGTGGATAGGTTGGCACAAATCTTTCAGCAGGAGATTGTTAGACTTCATGGTACTCTGATGTCTATTGTTTCAAATCGGGACCCACGGTTCACTTCACGATTTTAGAAAGGGTTTCAACGAGCTTGGGGCACTCGGCTCAACTTTAGTACTTCTTTCCATGCGTAAACTGATGGGAAATTCGAACGGACTAATCAGACGTTGGAGGACATGTTGGGGTCTTGTGCACTTAAGTGGTTGGGTAATTGGGATGATTCTTGAGCCTAGTTGAGTTTGCTTATAACAACAGCTGGCATGTAAGTATTGGAATGGCTATGTTTGAGGCATTGTATGGTACAAAGTGTCAGGCACCAACTTGCTGGGATGAGGTTGGCGAAAGGGCCATAGAAGGGCCTGAGTTCGTCCAAATCACTACGAAGAAGGTAGCTGTGGCTAAGGAGAAATTGAAATCGGCTCGATTACGACAGAAGTGTTATGTTGATAAGCATAAATGGACTTTAGAGTTTGAACCTAGTGAGCATGTGTTTCTAAAAGTTTCTCCTTGGAAGGGCATTCGACGATTTGGGTTGAAAGGGAAACTTAGTCCACGTTATATTGGCCCATTTGAGATTTTAGAGAGGGTTGGTGAGGTTGCATATCGGTTAGCTTTGCCTCAACAGCTAGCTCATGTGCACAATGTGTTCCATGTGTCGGTGTTGAGGAGTTATCATTATCATACGTTGCACGTGGTGCAATATCCATTCGATAAGATTCGAGAGGATCTTAATTGTGAGTAACAAGCTGAGGCGATTTTGGATCATCAAGAAAGGATTATGAGGAGGAAGACAATTCCGTTTGTTAAGGTTTTATGGAAAAATCATTCGGAGCGGGAAGCTACTTGGGAGATGGAGAAGTCTATTTGAGCGGAGTATCCACATCTTTTTGATAATTAGGTACTTTTCATTTTTTTTAATTACGGGGACAAAATCCTTTTTAAGGAGGAGGTAATGTAATACCCAAAAATAAATAAATAAATTACATTTATTTATATTTAAAATAAAATTGACATTGTCATTTATTTGGGTCAAAAGTAGTCGTTAATTTATATGGGCTAATATTGTATTAATAAGTGATAAGCAAAGTAACTTGGTAAAGTTGGGCTTAAATTAATTGGATCCAATCTATGTTTTGTAATATTAAATTCTATTATAATTAAAAAATAAATAAATTAATAAGATAATTTAATAAATAAATAGATAAGTAAATCTAACCTAATTTTATTGGACATGTGAAACCCCAAAACCCTAATAAGACTTGGATATGTAAATTCATTATATTAATAAAATCTCTCTGTTCTGAAAGTGTTATTTGTTAATATATACTATGTTTAACAAATTAGGTCAAATAAATTTTCGTCCGAAATATGACGTGCTTGACACCTCGCGATTAAAAATTTTCTTCTGAAAACGGACTTTTCGGAATATTTATTTTGACAAGTTACTTTGTCGTGCTTACATTGACAAAATGCTTTGTCGTGCTTGTTAGGATTTGTAGAAAATCTAAGTTAGGAACCCTAGATTACAAACCCTAACCTTAGATTATAAACCTTAACCCTAATCAGTAAACCCTAACCCTAATTTGCTAAACTAAACCCTAATTAGGTTATCCTAACACCTAATTATGATTGCTAAACATCAATTAGGTACTAATAAACATCATTAAGTAATCTTAATCATAAAAATCAAAACCCTAATCAAGATTAGTGAGGATTAGGGCAAAATTAAGCTACTAATTTGGTCAACTAGCTCACAAGTAGGTTAAGAGTCATCCACACAAGTTTCGAGACATCACATGACATGTTTCCAAACTCCCAAGCACCACCATAGTCACAAATCAGATCTTTTAGGAGGCAAGTAGGTGGAAAAATGACCAAAAAGTTAAGTTGGAAAATTCTATAAAAGGAAACCCTAGCTCAGTGCAAACCCAAGAAAATTAAAAACCTATATACTCATATAACCTGCCTATACAAGCCCTAATGATAGCAACAACAGATTCAATAGCCAGAAATCGAAAATCAAGTAAGAAAGGTGCAAACCCTAATTGGTAGCTAGATCTTTGATGTTATGTTTAAATTGTTGCTTAGATGTTTAGATATATGTTATAACATGTTAGAAAGTATGCTAGGTTGATAGAACAAGTTTTCATAACATCTAGATGCATCAAATTAGTGTTTTAAGAAATCTAAAAATTTTGGAAAAAATAGGTCTGACAGTCGAATGTTAGAGCCTGTAGATTCGTGTATGTTAATAGTTAGGTTTGTTAGTTGTATGTTATTTGTGGTATGTCATGAGGTCTTTAATCTGGACAAGAAAACAGGTTCATCGGAACCATATATTGTAAGATATAGGCGGTCAAAGATGGTTGACTGATCACGAAGTTCTGTTTTTTGGGTTACCCAGAAAACTCAAGAACAGGTTGAACTGGCTACTTTGACCAGCCTTTTAATCACTTTCTGTTTGATGTTATAATAGCTTATTGTAATGAATTAATACCTTGGCATACATACTACATATCTATGACCTTCAATTGCTTAAACAATTCATAGGATTACCAGAATTAATGGTCAAAAGTCGTTGACCGAGCATGACTAAGTTTTTTGGGTTATGTGACGCCCCCAAAATTAGGTATACATCACCCATCTCGAGTCGCCAGATATATGGTACAGAATTCAAATACAACTTAATAATACAACTGTCGTGTACAATACGACAGAACATAAACTGTGAGTTTGAATACAAATATTGTCTTATAGAGAGTATCCATACTCAAAAGGAGTCCTCATTATAATTATTATCACACTATTACATAGAATAATGAGGACTACTAATGCTATCATCTAGGACCATCAATCTGTTCCTGGACTAGTCCCAGCTACGTTCTCATTTCTTGATGAGAACAGTGAAAGAAAGGGTGAGCTCAACTAGCCCAGTAAGAAATATTATGACTAAGATAATGCAGAATAAATTATCATTAGTCTTCAACAATGCTAAACTGATAAAATACAATAGACATCAAGTTTAACTGCAGTGGAACCAACAATCCATTAAAAGAGTCAAGTAGAGAAAAAAATCATCTATCTTTTATGATTTAAAAGGTTTTTCATGACTTTTATCGCTGAGACTCAGCTTAAAAAATAATCCACATCATCGAATCACCCCTGCACTACGGCCAAAGACATTCTTTAGTATCACGACCACAAATTATCCATGCACTATAGGCCAAAGATAATCATTTTTTCATCAACGGTCCTGATCATGCCATAAAACAATTCATCTTTGCACTACGGCTAAAGAGAATCCATAGCCATAATCATACCAAAAACTGTCCATAAATGCACTACGGGCCAATGAGGACTTTTTTCACATCATTTGTAACATTACGGTCATGATTACACTGAATAATCCCTGGTCATAATCATACCAAGTCCATCTATGCACTACAGGCCACAGATGACTTTCAACATAATATAAACATGAGGATGATGACAATGATATAAGAATTCAATAAAATAAGTTCAAGAATTAATTTGTCCAGGAACCAATAACATCCAAATTGTCAACATGATACTGCTTTGCGGAGTAAAATTCAAGAATTCTTAGAAGAATATTTCCATGAAAAGATATTAGATGAAGCGGAACTATCAAAGATATTCCACTAATTTCATGGAGTATAGAAGTCAAAGTTTTAACCAACTAAGTGTAATAAAGAGTGAAATAACAAAAGAAATCACCATGCATACGATAGACCGCACAGGCAGGTTATTCCAACAGAATAATAAATAACAGAACCAGGTCCGACGTAAAACGCACAGATAGGATATTCCAACAAAATAATAAAGAATGGAACCAGGTCTGACGTAAAACGCACAGACAGGATATTTCGACAGAATAATAAATAATGGAACCAGGTCTGGCGTAAAACGCACAGACATGATATTCTGACAGAATAATAAATAATGGAACCAGGTCCGGCGTAAACGCATAGACAGGATACTCCGACAGAATAATTAATAATAGAACCAGGTTCAGCGTAAAATGCACAGACATGATATTTCGACAGAATAATAAATAATGGCACCAGGTCCGGCGTAAACGCACAGATAGGATATTCCAACGGAATAATAAAGAATGAAACAATAGAAGAATTTCACCAAGTATAGGGTAGCCCGCATATACAGGTTATTCCAATAAAATAATAAAGAATGGAATAACAGAAGTTCTCTTCATGAATAAGAAAGAAAGAATACCCCTTTACGAGTACAACAAATAATATCCCTTACCGTTTTAAAGAAGAACTGAAATAAAGAAGTAGTTAAGTAGGAGAATACTTTTCTTCTTTCTCTCTATAGTTTCTCTCTCTAGAGTTTAGTGAATTCGTAAGAAAATAATGAAGGAATGAGCTTCTATTTATAGAAAAATAGAATGTATAGTAACTAATCCATGAACGGTCCAGATTGATTTATTTTAATCTGACGGTCCATATTTAAAGAAAAATCTTTTAAATAAAATATAATATATTCTATTTATAGAATAACTTTAATAAAGTATTCTGTTTTATATAAAAAGATGTTTCTGTTTTATTACGTTAATAATACGAATAAAACAAAACTTCATTATCGCTAAATAATTCATATTGTTAATTGACAATAATTGAATCAAACTGAGTGACTTCTCACATAAGCATTAATAATCAATACCGTGTGCTACTATGCAACCACACGTATTACTGTACTTTTACTACCTAGTAGTTCAACAGTATCAACGGTAAAACTTCTGCCGTTATTTTTAATAAAATATTTTTATCATTTTCTCAATCCGACAATAATTCTGTTGTGGGGTCCTCCAATAATTGTGCCGTCGTACGAATATTCCCTGATAAAAATAATATTTTCCGACCAATCGAATATAATACAACAACTTGCATACTTTGAAAAATTTATAAATACTACCCACAACTATAACATTATATCAAATCCACACCATAATTAAAAAAAATTTATTTTGAGAAAATTAAATCTTATTCGTAAAATTTGGGGTTTTACAATCTCCCCTCCTTATGAAATTTCGCCCTTGAAATTTACGTACGTACCTAGTATGCTGAACAGGTGAGGATTCCTTGACTTCATTTTAGATTCTAACTCTTGAGGTATAATCTTTGAGTGTTGAATACGATTTTTCTTATCCAAGATTTTAACACGTATCTCCTCAAACGTTAAATCATCTGCTATCTCGTCCGCTTCTAAATTAATAATGTGGTTCGGGTCGTCCACATATTTACGTAACATCGATATGTTAAAAACGTTATAAACACGCGACATACTTGGCGGTAAAACGAGTCTATAAGCCACCGTTCCTATTCAATCGAGAATTTCAAATGGGCCAATTAAATCGAGGGTTGAGATTTCCTCTCTTCAGTAACTCTTGCTTTTAAAATAATGTCCTCTTGAACCTTCTTCTTAGTATTCATCAGCTCCAGGTCCGTAGCTTGCACGACTTTAACTTTATCGATTAAAGTCGATTCTAATCGTATATTCGTTATCTTCACGTAGGTCCCTAGAGTCTTTAACTCTATCTTCATCATTTGTAGGTTATACGAAATAGGTCTTTGTGTTAACAACATCTCACTCGTATACGATCTTCTACTCAACGCGTCAGCTACCACGTTCGCACTTCCACGATGATATTGAATGGTACGATTGTAATCTTCAACAGCTCGAGCCAACATCTTTGGCGCATAATACGTTCGTTTTAGTTGAAAAAAATATTTGAGGGTTTAAGAAATGGGTTTTGTACTGGGGTCAATACAAAATTCAATTTTATGCTCTGGGGTAGGCTAAGAAGTCTTCAAGAATATGTCAGGAAATTTATTAACAATAGAAATATCATTCAAAACTGTGACCCTCATCCAAGACTTGGATAACACGTCACATTGATACCTATCAACTTGCCATCGTCATTCACAACGTCTCCTACGGAAAGTCTGGCTTTGGTGCATTCCACATATGGAAGTCATCAGCGAAAGGCTCGGGGCTCTTTACTTATGGCTTGATATGACAATGATTGACTTTAGTGGTTTGGTTACTTGAATTCGCATAATAGGTTGGTTAGGAATATGAAATCTAACAACCTTACGAAAAGCATGATGAGCAGTTATCCAATCGTTTTCAAAAATCACATCAATTCAAATATTTCCAAAGAGATAAGATCGACAGGTAACATGAAAGTGTTGATTTGAACAAGATTTATAAATAGTGGAGGTAACGAAGGTTTCTCCTAACTGAATTTCAATAGATAAATCAAAGTCTAACTTCTCCGGAGTTAAGTTCAAACATTGAACACAACTAGGTGAAATAAAAGAGTGAGTAGAACCGGTATCTAACACGATATAGACTTCAAAAGATTTTATGACTAACATACCCGTGATAATTTTATTCAGGTTCCTCGTCACGAAAAAAAAAAGCTCTCTCTTAAACAACCGATTTTGGCTTGTCTGGGACATCCTTTGGCATCACTATCCCAGCTGGACTTGACTTCACCATATGATAAAATCGAGCTAGGTGACCTTCTCTTTCACAATTAAAACACGCTTTAGATTGCTGCGTACAGTTTGGACGGATGTGTCCCTCCTGTTCGCATTTGAAACATACGACCGGTGGTCGTTCTTCTTCCTTTGAAACGGGTGCTGGTGCCGATGTCTTCACGTCATTGTTGAACCTTCTATTCTTGAAATGTCCATTTTTATTGTTTTGGCCATGATTACCACCGAAGTGGTTACCATTTCTGGCATGTTGATTCCCTCCATGCTTATTGTCACCTCTTTGATGACTGTTATCACCGGTGTTATCATTTTGTCGGCTGCTCTCTTTTGGTTGGGTTGACTCGTTATCGCGCTCCAATAACTGAGCCATATTTACAACTTCTAAATACAAACACAGTTTATGAGAAATAAGATATTGACGTATCTCCAGCTTTAAACCTCTTAAAAATATCCGCGTCATTCTTTCTTCATTATCAACCAAGTGGGACGCAAATCGGGACAACTCAACAAACTTGGCTTCGTACTGCGACACGGTCATGTTGTTTTGCTCCAACTTGATAAATTCCACCTCCTTCATGTGACGAATGCTTTCGGGAAAGTACTTGTCATTGAACAGCTCTTGGAACTTCTCCCAAGACATCTTGAGTACGTCAGGCTGGGTACGTTTTACAGATTCCCACCAGTAATCTGCCTCTTCACGCAACATAAAGGTGTCAAAGGGAACCTTTTGCTCCTCGGAGTATCCCAAGACATCAAATATCTTGGTGATCTGCTTTAACCATGTCTCTGCCTTAAGTGGTTCTGGCTTTCCCAAAAACTCCGGTGGTCCCAGCTCCTTGAATTGCTTAGCGGTGACCAACCGTTGGTTGCCATTGTTTCCTCCTACATTATGAACAGGAGCCGCCTTCGCCTGATGTTGCATGAATTCTAAAAAACTCTTAAACGTACCGTTGTTCGTCAATTGATCAGTGTTGTTGTTTACAGGAGGATTATCGCCATCCTGTTGCACATTGTCCTGATTATTGATCTGTGGAGACTCAACGGCCTCTCGTGCTCCATTGCTTATCTCAACATTTTCAGATGCCATTTTCAAATACTGTTACAAAATAAGGGTTAATTAACATATCACATATTATCTCTATACTCTGACCGACCAATTAAATAACAAGTAAACTTAGGTAGGTCATACTAGCGAAGGAATTCCCCGTCTCTCCCCTCCTAGTTCTATTCTCGCATCCTAGCCAGGGATCATATCCCTAGGCTCTGATACCAACTGTGACGCCCCCAAAATTAGGTATACATCACCCATTTTGAGTCGCCAGATACATGGTACAGAATTCAAATACAACTTAATAATACAACTGTCGTGTACAATACGACAGAACATAAACTGTGAGTTTGAATACAAATATTGTCTTCTAGAGAGTATCCATACTCAAAAGGAGTCCTCATTACAATTATTATCACACTATTACATAGAATAGTGAGGACTACTAATGCTATCATCTAGGACCATCACTCTATTCCCTGACTAGTCCTAGCTACGTTCTCATTTCCTGAAGAGAACAGTGAAAGAAAGGGAGAGCTCAACTAGCCCAGTAAGAAATATTATGACTAAAATAATGCAGAATAAATTATCATTAGTCTTCAACAATGCTAAACTGATAAAATACAATAGACATCAAGTTTTACTGTAGCGGAATCAACAATCCATTAAAAGAGTCAAGTAGAGAATAAAATCTACTATCTTTTATGATTTAAAAGGTTTTTCATGACTTTTATCGCTGAGACTCAGCTTAAAAAATAATCCACATCATCGAATCACCCCTGCACTACGGCCAAGGATATTCTTTAGTATCACGACCACGAATTATCCATACACTACGGGCCAAAGATAATCGTGTTTTCATCAACGATCCTGATCATGCCATAAAACAATTCATCTTTGCACTACGGCTAAAGAGAATCCATAGCCATAATCATACCAAAAACTGTCCATCAATGCACTACGGGCCAATGAGGACTTTTTCCACATCATTGGTAACATTACGGTCATGATTACACCGAATAATCCCTGGTCATAATCATACCAAGTCCATCTATGCACTACAGGCCACAGATCACTTTCAACATAATATAAACATGAGGATGATGACAATGATATAAGAATTCAATAAAACAAGTTCAAGAATTAATTTGTTCAGGAACCAATAACGTCCAAATTGTCAACATGATACTGCTTTGTGGAGTAAAATTCAAGAATTCTTAGAAGAATATTTCCATGAAAAGATACTAAATGAAGCGCAAATATCAAAGATATTCCACTAATTTCATGGAGTATAGAAGTCAAAGTTTTAACCAACTGAGTGTAATAAAGAATGGAATAACAAAAGAAATCACCATGCATGCGATAGGTCGCACAGGCAGGTTATTCCAACAGAATGATAAATAACGGAACTAGGTCCGGCGTAAAACGCACAGACAGGATATTCCAACAGAATAATAAAGAATGGAAGCAGGTCTGACGTAAAACGCACAGACAGGATATTCCGACAGAATAATAAATAATGGAACTAGGTCCGGCGTAAAATGCACAGACATGATATTTCGACAGAATAATAAATAATGGAACAAGGTCCAGCGTAAACGCACAGACAAGATATTCTGACAGAATAATAAATAATGGAACCAGGTCTGGCGTAAAATGCACAGACAGGATATTCTGACAGAATAATAAATAATGGAACCAGGTCCGGCGTAAACGCACAGACAGGATATTCCAACAAAATAATAAAGAATGAAACAACAGAAGAATTTCACCAAGTATAGGGTAGCCCGCATATACAGGTTATTCCAACAGAATAATAAAGAATGGAATAACAGAAGTTCTCTTCATGAATAAGAAAGAAAGAATACCCCTTTACGAGTACAACAAATAATATCCCTTACCGTTTTAAAGAAGAACTGAAATAAAGAAGTAGTTAAGTAGCAGAATACTTTTCTTCTTTCTCTCTATTGTTTATAATTTCTCTCTCTAGAGTTTAGTGAATTCGTAAGAAAATAATGAAGGAATGAGCTTCTATTTATAGGAAAATGGAATGCATAGTAACTAATCCATGAACGGTCCAGATTGATTTATTTTAATCTGACGGTCTATATTTAAAAAAAATCTTTTAAATAAAATATAATATATTCTATTTATAGAATAACTTTAATAAAGTATTCTGTTTTATATAAAAAGATGTTTTTGTTTTATTACGTTAATAATACGAATAAAACAAAACTTCATTATCGCTAAATAATTCATATTATTAATTGACAATAATTGAATCAAACTGAGTGACTTCTCACATAAGAATTAATAATCAATACCGTGTGCTACTATACAACCACACATATTACTGTACTTTTACTATCGAGTAGTTCAATAGTATCAACGGTAAAACTTCCGCCGTTATTTTTAATAAAATATTTTTGTCGTTTTCTCAATCCGACAATCCACCAATAATTGTGCCGTCGTACGAATATTCCCCGACAAAAATAATATTCCCCAACCAATCGAATATAATACAACAACTTGCATACTTCGAAAAATTTATAAATACTACCCACAACTATAACATTATATCAAATTCACACCATAATAAAAAAAATTATTTTGAGAAAATTAAATCTTATTCGTAAAATTTGGGGTTTTACAGGTTACCCAGAAGAAAACTGATGAACATGAAGAACAACATTTGGCTGTACTTTGACCATCATAGATTGAGACCTTAGAATCATGGTTTGTCCAAATCAGTGATATATATAAGTATCTGGACATGTAGACTACATATTACAACAAATAAAAGACGAATCTATCACACAGATTGAAAAATATAGAAGCTACAAAACCGTTGACCGACTATGACCACTGTTCCGGGTTACCCAGAAACTCAAGAACAACTCTGATAATGACTTTGAGCCTCTATAACTTATTGTTATATGTAAGTTAAAGCATGAAATTGGTCTAATGTTGTACTAATGTATGAGTACTATAACATCCATACTTGTTCAAACCCAGAATCATTAACAGTAGCAAATTAGATCAAGGTCAAAGTGGTCCATTGGCCATGACCAAATAATTCCCAGAAACTCAAGAACACCTATAGCGACACTTCCTGTCACTATAGGGCTTTAGCGATAGACAGAAAATGTTTTCTAAGAAATTAATTAATAAAAATTAGAATTAATTAATAAATAAATATAAAAACAGTTTTAAAAATTATTTTAAGTTATAATAATTAACTTTTAATATTTTTACATAAATTCAATACATATTTTAATTTATTTGGATATTATTAATAATTAAGTTAATAATAAAGTAATTAGAATAATTATTTATATATATTAAATAATTATTTAAAAATAATAACTATGATATAAAAATCATAACAAATAATTATAAACTATTTAAAAATAATAAACAAAGTTTTTATAATATTCTAAGTAAATATTAAATTATTTAGAAATAGAAATAAATGGTTTAAAAATCATTCAAGGGATAAATAAATACTTAAAAATTATTATAAGCTTCTAAAAATTATTATAAAGGATATTTAAATTATCTAAACATATAATAAAGCTTATAAATAAAATTTAGTCGAGTTATCCACTTATTAAGTACTCAATAAAGTTTTTGGACACCGAAACCATATCAAACTTAACCCAAACATATGTAGTTTATGAATTCGAGTATTATTATCAATACTAATGTGTTAAATTTATATGAATGAACATCTTAGGTGTTTATTAACGAATCAAGTAGCATTACTTGACTGATCTTCACTCAGGCAAGTTCCCTAACCCTAATTACTTAAGCAAGTATCTAAACCTTATTTCTTTATTCCAAGTTTCCTATACTATGTGCAAATTTTCTATTTCATTGGAAGTATTCTATCCGTAAACTTATTACATTACGCAAGTTTTCTATACTTAATCTTATGACGTTACTTGAATACCTTTCTATGTGACAACCCGAGAATTTTGAATTTTTTAAAAAATTTTATTATTTGATTAAGGTTCAAAATTAGAACCTAGATAGAAAATAAGTGTATGCGTTCGATATTTTTAAGATGGAATTTTGAGGATTTCAAAATTCTGTGAAGGATTTAAGTGAATTATTCAGGATTAATTAATACGTGATTATGTTCTGTATATATGTGTACAATATGTGGTTAAGGATCAAGGGTTGACCAGATAATTGATATCTGTAACAAACCTTAGGTATATATTAAGAACGTCAACGTTCGGTTAGAAAACCTTATGTTTAATAAGAAACCCTAGAAACTGGTTTTGGAAACCCTAATTTCAGTTCTGGGAATCCGAAATCCTAATTCGGTGTATAAAATCCTAAATTGAGAACTTAATGGCGTAAGTGTAAATAATTATAAAATTAATTAGGGTTAATCTTAACAAATTGGTTACAAAACCCTAATTCCAAATTTGAAGCCCTAATTACGAATTTGAAACCCTAATTTGTAAATAGGAAAAAAAACTTAAGTGTTAATTTAATACTTTTGATGTTCATTAGGATATATTAATTCTAATTTTCAAGTTAAGATTATTAGAAAATCCTAATCTATTTAGGTAATCTAATTTTTAAATTAGAAATTTATTTTTCTATTAAAAACCCTAATTAGTGGTTTGTAAACCCTAATCCGTGATTTTGACACTAATTGCGCAATTAGCGATTTTAATTAGGAAATGTTAATCCTAATTAGCAAGCTTAAGTTAGGATTAGAAATTTTAATATAATTAGTAAATCCTAATTATAAGTTAGAAATATTAAATTTCTATTTTTGGAAACCTAAATTGGAATTTTAGAAAAATCAAATTTTGCTAAACTTGAGGGTTTAAACCCTAAATCCTAAAAGTTTTCCAAACCCTAAACGCTAACCAAACCTTAAACCCTAAGGGTTTGGTCAATTGTCCAAAATGACCGTTCTAGAAATTAAATGGAAATGACTAAAATGCCCTTGGTTGTATTATTTAGTGTTGCTTGCAAATCTAGCTAAATAAAAGAGTTGGCCAACTACTCTACCAACTCCTCATGCTCAATATCAAACACACCAGCCAATTTGACAGCCAAATACATTACATTTATATCAATTTATAAGATTAAAGTGATAGAAAGTAACTCACTTTACTTTTCCAAATAACCAAGACATTTTCTCTCTAAATTCGTAATTCTAGAGTGAGAGAGAGTGAAATATTGAGGCATGATCAGTTTATAGATCTCCTTAAATAGATTTAAGGATCAAAACTCTAAAGTGGTAAGAACCCTAATTTTTGAAATCCATGTGTTTTATGTTAGATATTGTAATTGATGGATAGATATGTGTAATAAGGTATCTATAAGTGATCTCGGTTGTTGGATCATGGATCCATAACATTTAGATGCTCGAAATTATCATTTTATTAAATCTGGAAAAGTTGGAAAAAGTCGTCTGACAGCCATATGTCAGGCCCTCTAAATCTGTGTGTGTTAGCTTTCTTGCGTGTTTTATGTGTTAGTTATGATCTCTGACATGAGGGCTTGGATCTAAAATTGGAAACATGACCAGATCATGCATATTTTGAGAGATATGTGTAGTCAAACTGCGTTGACCGGTCATGGAGACTGAGTTTCCGGGCAACCCAGAAACGCAGATCTTGTCTGACAACATTTTCTGAGTCCTTGATCTTGCTTCTGTTAAGTGTTTTAGTTATGTTGTTGGTTTCATATTTGTAGTCTGACATGTTATCTATATTCTCAAACCACTAGATCACTTAGATCATACTCAGAATCAAATGTATACGTGATCAAACCACCGTTGACCTACATGCCGGAAGGAGATTCTGGGTAACCCAGAATCTCCAAGACCCGTTTATTGACCACTCGTTTGACCGGCCTTGATAGCTTAGATCTGTTGTTGTTAAGATGATCTGAGGTTATGAAGTTATACAGGGACATGAGTACTACACAATGGAACCTTAATATTACATTACTCATATCTGGAAGGCCTAGATCTGGAGGCTCAAAGTAAGACCTAACAACTGTTCTTCATTTTTGGAAAACCCAAAAATGAAGAACAGCTCTGACATGCTTTTCTACAGCGTAGATCTCTCGATTAAGTAACGTTTTGGCCATGAACTCAATTGATAGTTGCAGTATAATACTTATACTATAACTATAACACCATTACCAGTCCAAAATTTAACTAGAACATAGGATTAGAATCGGTCAAACGACCCAACTTGTTGTCTGACATGAAGATCTGGGCAGCTCAAGAACAGCCTCAAGAACACCTATAGCGACGGGTCTGTCACTATAGGATCCTTTAGTGACAGTTTTATTTTCTAATTTCCGGAAACTATTAAATTAATTGAAATAAATAGATTTTAATTATTAAAAATACTAAATAAATTCTGAAAAATTATTTTAAATTCTGAAAAATAGTTTTTAATTATTTTAAGTATATTTCGTAAATATTTAATATTTTTGGAATATAAATGGTATTTAATTTATTTAATTATAATATTAAATAAATTATTTCAAAATGGTTTGAATTCATGAAAAATCATGAAAAATAATATTATGGTATAATAAAATATTTTAAGTTATTTTCAATGACTTTTGATATTTTGTGATGAAATTTATTAATAAATTAATATTAATGCTAATTAGTTTATTTAATAAATATATTAAATAAATTATGGAAAAATATAATTAATGTTTTATAAATCATATAAAAATGAATTAAGTGTTAGAAAAATATTTTAAGTTATAAAATATAACTTTTGATATTTTGTCATGAAAATATTAATATTAATAGTAATTATCGGATAATGAATTTAACGGTTTAAAAATCATATAAAGGTGATTTTAAAGTATTAAAAATACTTTGATATATTATAAATATATTATAATATTATGACATGTATTTTATTAATATTTGATAATAAATAAATATTAATGATAAAGGAATTATGTGGTATTTAAATTATTTAAATACGTGTTTAATGATTGAAAAATTCATGATAAATGATAGTAATTATGTGAAAATTATTATGAGACTTAGAAAAATATTTTGACTAATATTAAAATTATCCGAGTTAATTGTTAACTGTTAAGTAAGAGTTTAATTGAACTTAGACTCGATAAAAGTTTGACTAGACCGTCGGGATGATAGTTTTGTGTCGGGTTCAACTCAAACTTTAATAGTTTAACTTGATACCGAGTCCTATGTGTGTTGTAGACTGATAAGGTTATGTGTTATGTGTTTAGGTTATTCTATGCTTATATATATAATAGTATTATTATTGTGATGATATTATTCTAATATTGGAGATCTATATTACTAATATTAGGTCTTCGGATAAAGCGTTATAAATTATGTTACGGTAATCAACGGTTCAGGAAAGTTTGTTTTACTTAACTCTATTAAGAGTTGTATTTCATTGGATAAGCTTACGGTTAATCATTGCTGATTGCCATGTATAATTGTACTCTGTACATATTGCATGTATAAGTCAGGTATGAACGGCTGATCACGTTCATTACCCTTCGGTTCAGAAATATTTGTTCATGTATAATACTCGTTCAGTCATAAACTTATTCATGCTAGTTCACAATTATATTGTTGAATTATAGCCAGCTTATTATTCAGACTCTTTCAATCATGATATATCGTTATATTATTGAATTTAAACTTGCTGGGCAACTTTCATGCTCACCCTTGCTATATCCTGATAAAACAATGAAGATTAAGGCGAACGCATCGGATACAAAGAATGGTTAAAGACAGTTCCAGCTTTAGGATATGTGTGCAGCTAAATTGTATGAGTATTGTATGTTAATAATGTTATATGTTAGAAAAGTTATGAATGTGATTAAGTTAAGGTTACTCGACCTTGGGGAATAGTGTGTAATGTATTGTATAAACAATTTATGTTTATATCTTCCGCAAATAGTAATAGTTGTATAGAATGATCGAACCGGATCCAAGGTGATTTGGGACCTGGATTCGGGGCCCTCACAGTTGGTATCAGAGCTGTTGGTTATGAAGGTTAGGTAGGAATACCTAAGACTAATAACCGCAGTGATTAGGATAAGATCTAACTCACATAGATTTAGTTGGTCGGTAAGATTCAAAGATGAATCTCGACGAGTTATAAGATACATAGTTCCCTAACTCCGATAGTAAAGTTGAACAGTAGTGATGAATAGATCAAGTCTAAAAGACTAAAAGTGTAGTGATTGAAGATCGTAAATCAAAACGATCAAGACATAGAAATGAATCGTAATAAATACGATGCGATCACACCGTGATCTGATAAGGTGATAACAGGAAGAAGAGTCAATCTAATGATTGAAAAGTTACAGCAAAGTTTGCTGTGTAGCAGTTGTACTATGAATTGGTACATATTCAGGAAAGGATTATGAATACGGATTAAATGAAATTCGTATTGAGAAGGGTGTTAGTGTTAGGTGGGGATTCAATTGAGGACTCATGTCAGCAGCTGAGTTGTATGATTCCTTGTATGGGCGGGAATTTGTACTTGGTTTTAGAATCACTTAGCTTCCTGATCGATATAGTGGTTAGGTTGACCAATTCTTTGTATGGGCAGGGAATTGTGCGCTTAGCTTCCTATATTGATTAGTGACCGAGTTTGGTTTGATGACCACTTAGTTTCTGATACTGATAATCATTAAAATGTTTGTGTCGCGCTAGTTGCTATATGCATGTTGAGAGGGTGATTCCTTTCTCGTGTGTATAAAAGATAGATAGGTTATAGGTAGAGGATATAAGGTTAGGTACGAGTTCTTAAAATTCATACTTATGTGACATACTTGATTCATAGTTATATGAAATGTTTATGAACCCCTCAGCAAATGGACGCCAAAGGTCTGACTAGGACAAGTTCTTAAACTCATATGATTGTGGTAATTTATGGACTCATAAGTGTGGTTTGACGAACTGGGTATAGTGGTGTGTAATGGAGTATTAAAGACTATAGGAACGGATAGATTTTCAAGCAAATGATTGTTAGTGAAGAATTAAGTTTTTTTTTAGTTTTTCAAAACTCCTAGCTATGCTAGATTTCGAAATTTTGACATCAAGCTAAATACGCACTGCGTGCTTTTAAATTTTTTTTATTTTATTTATCACTCATGTACCATGTAAACTGGTGCAGAGATGATATAAATTTGATGGAGTTATCAATGCATAATTACTTAGTGTTGGATGTGATCTAAAGATCGTCAGCCCACTATGGAATGATGTAGTATGACAAAGTCATATAATGACGGCATCCTCAAACGGACTGTTAATACAGTACGGCATCATGGCGTCATTCTCAAAAATATTTTCAATAAAAACTCTAAGTGTTCATTAAAAGAAATTTTCCCGAACCAAATTGTTTTGGTGCGGAATCCTATAAGACTGAGGTAGAATTTTGTGCCTATGGCAGTGAAGAGAAACAGAGTTGACCAGCAGTACTTAATAAGTACAGGATATATTGGATTAATTACCCACTATGTCCGTAAGTTATGACGATTTGCTGATGAATTTCCTATAACCTTTTTGAAAATGATAGACAATAGTCTGTAAAACCCTCAGCAAAATTTGATTTTTTTTTTCTTGTGAGATATGTATTGGGTAGTATGTGAGAATGTATGGTGTATGGTGTGTGGAGTATGGTGTAAGGTGTAAGGTAAATTTCGGGGACGAAATTTTTAGAAGAATTAGTGAATGTGACAACCCGAGAATTTTGAATTTTTTAAAAATTTTTATTATTTGATTTAAGGTTCAAAATTAGAACCTAGATAGAAAATAAGTGTATGCGTTTGATATTTTTAATATGGAATTTTGAGGATTTAAAAATTCTGTGAAGGATTTAAGTGAATTATTCAGCATTAAGTAATACGTGATTATGTTCTGTGTATATGTGTACAATATGTGGTTAAGGATCAAGGGTTGACCAGATAATTGATATCTGTAACAAACCTTAGGTATATATTAAGAACGTCAACGTTCGGTTAGAAAACCCTATGTTTAATAAGAAACCCTAGAAACCGGTTCTGGAAACCCTAATTTCAGTTCTGGGAATCCAAAATCCTAATTCGGTATATAAAATCCTAAATTGAGAACTTAATGGCGTAAGTGTAAATAATTATAAGATTAATTAGGGTTAATCTTAACAAATTGGTTACAAAACCCTAATTCCAAATTTGAAGCCCTAATTACGAATTTGAAACCCTAATTTGTAAATAGGAAAAAAAAACTTAAGTGTCAATTTAATACTTTTGATGTTCATTAGGATATATTAATTCTAATTTTCAAGTTAAGATTATTAGAAAATCCTAATCTATTTAGGTAATCTAATTTTTAAATTAGAAATTTATTTTTTTATTAAAAACCCTAATTAGTGGGTTGTAAACCCTAATATGTGATTTTGACCCTAATTGCGTAATTAACGATTTTAATTAGGAAATGTTAATCCTAATTAGCAAGCTTAAGTTATGATTAGAAATTTAAATATAATTAGTAAATCCTAATTATAAGTTAGAAATATTAAATTTCTATTTTTGGAAACCTAAATTGGAATTTTAGAAAAATCAAATTTGGTTAAACTTGAGGGTTCAAACCCTAAATCCTAAAAGTTTTCCAAACCCTAAACCCTAACCAAACCCTAAACCATAAGGGGTTGGTCAATTGTCCAAAATGACCGTTCTAGAAATTAAATGGAAATGACTAAAATGCCCCTGGTTGCATTATTTAGTGTTGCTTGCAAATCTAGCTAAATAAGAGAGTTGGCCAACTACTCTACCAACTCCTCATGCTCAATATCAAACACACTAGCCAATTTGATAGCCAAATACATTGCATTTATATCAATTTATAAGATTAAAATGAGAGAAAGTAACTCACTTTACTTTTCCAAATAACAAAGACATTTTCTCTCTAAATTCATAATTCTAGAGTGAGAGAGAGTGAAATATTGAGGCATGATCAGTTTATAGATCTCCTTAAACAGATCACAAAGTCAGAATTTAAGGATCAAAACTCTAAAGTGGTAAGAACCCTAATTTTTGAAATCCATGTGTTTTATGTTAGATGTTGTAATTGATGGATAGATATGTGTAATAAGGTATCTATAAGTGATCTGGGTTGTTGGATCATGGATCCATAACATCTAGATGCTCGAAATTATCATTTTATTAAATCTGGAAAAGTTGGAAAAAGTCGTCTGACAGCCATATGCCAGGCTCTCTAAATCTGTGTGTGTTAGCTTTCTTGCGTGTTTTATGTGTTAGTTATGATCTCTGACATGAGGGTTTGGATCTGAAATTGGAAACACGACCAGATCATGCATATGCTGAGAGATATGTGCAGTCAAACTGCGTTGACCGGTCATGGAGACTGAGTTTCTGGTCAACCCAGAAACCCAGATCTTGTCTGACAACATTTTCTGAGTCCTTGATCTTGCTTCTATTAAGTGTTTTAGTTATGTTGTTGGTTTTATATTTGTAGTCTGACATGTTATCTACATTCTCAAACCACTAGATCACTTAGATCATACTCAGAATCAAATGTATACGTGGTCAAACCACCGTTGACCTACATGCCGGATAACCCAGAATCTCCAAGACCCGTTTATTGACCACTCGTTTGACCGGCCTTGATAGCTTAGATCTGTTGTTGTTAAGATGATCTGAGGTTATGAAGTTACACAGGGACATGAGTACTACACAATGGAACCTTAATATTACATTACTCATACCTGAAAGGCCTAGATCTGGAGGCTCAAAGTAAGACCTAACAACTGTTCTTCATTTCTGGAAAACCCAGAAATGAAGAACAACTCTGACATGCTTTTCTGCATCGTAGATCTCTCGATTAAGTAACGTTTTGGCCATGAACTCAATTGATAGTTGCAGTATAACACTTATACTGTAACTATAACACCATTACCAGTCCAAAATTTAACTAGAACATAGGACTAGAACCCGTCAAACGACCCACCTTGTTGTCTGACATGAAGATCTGGGCAGCTCAAGAACAGCCTCAAGAACACCTATAGCGACGGGTCTGTCGCTATAGGATCCTTTAGTGACAGTTTTAATTTTTAATTTTCGAAAATTATTAAATTAATTGAAATAAATAAATTTTAATTATTAAAAATACTAAATAAATTTTGAAAAATTATTTTAAATTCTGAAAAATAGTTTTTAATTATTTTAAGTATATTTCATAAATATTTAATATTTTTGGAATATAAATGGTATTTAATTTATTTAATTATAATATTAAATAAATTATTTAAAAATGGTTTTAATTCATGAAAAATCATGAAAAATAATATTATGGTATAATAAAATATTTTAAGTTATTTTCAATGACTTTTGATATTTTGTGATGAAATTTATTAATAAATTAATATTAATGATAATTAGTTTATTTAATAAATATATTAAATAAATTATGGAAAAATGGAATTAATGTTTTATAAATCATAAAAAAATGATTAAAATGTTAGAAAAATATTTTAAGTTATAAAATATAACTTTTGATATTTTGTCATGAAAATATTAATATTAATAGTAATTATCGGATAATGAATTTAACGGTTTAAAAATCATATAAAGGTGATTTTAAAGTATTAAAAATACTTTGGTATATTATAAATATATTATAATATTATGACATGTATTTCATTAATATTTGATAATAAATAAATATTAATGATAAAGGAATTATGTGGTATTTAAATTATTTAAATACGTGTTTAATGATTGAAAAATTCATGATAAATGATAGCAATTATGTGAAAATTATTATGAGACTTAGAAAAATATTTTGACTAATATTAAAATTATCCGAGTTAATTGTTAACTGTTAAGTAAGAGTTTAATTGAACTTAGACTCTATAAAAGTTTGACTAGACCGTCGGGATGATAGTTTTGTGTCGGGTTCAACTTAGACTTCAATAGTTTAACTTGATACCGAGTCCTATGTGTGTTGTAGACTTATAAGGTTATGTGTTATGTGTTTAGGTTATTATATGCTTATATATATAATAGTATTATTATTGTGATGATATTATTCTAATATTAGAGATCTATATTACTAATATTAGGTCTTCAGATAAAGCGTTATAAATTGTGTTGCGGTAATCAACGGTTCAGGCAAGTTTGTTTTACTTCACTCTATTAAGAGTTGTATTTCATTGGATAAGCTTATGGTTAATCATTACTGATTACCATGTATAATTGTACTCTGTACATATTGCATGTATAAGTCAGGTATGAACGGTTGATCACCTTCATTACCCTTTGGTTCAGAAATATTTGTTCATGTATAATACTAGTTCAGTCATAAACTTGTTCCTGGTAGTTCACAATTATATTGTTGAATTATAGCCAGCTTATTATTCAGACTCTTTCAATCATGATATATCGTTATATTATTGAATTTAAACTTGTTGGGCAACTTTCATGCTCACCCTTGCTATATCATGATAAAACATTGCAGATTAAGGCGAACACGTCGGATACAAAGAAAGGTTAAAGGCAGTTCCAGCGTTAGGATATGTGTGCAGCTAAATTGTATGAGTATTGTATGTTAATAATGTTATATGTTAGAAAAGTTATGAATGTGATTAAGTTAAGGTTACTCGACCTTGGGGAATAGTGTGTAATGTATTGTATAAACAATTTATGTTTATATCTTTCGCAAATAGTAATAGTTGTATAGAGTGATCGAACCGGATCCGAGGTGATTTGGGACCTGGATTCGGGGCCCTCACAATTGGTATCAGAGCTGTTGGTTATAAAGCTTAGGTAGGAATACCTGAGACTAATAACCACAGTGATTAGGATAAGATCTAACTCACATAGAGTTAGTTGGTCGATAAGATTCAAAGATGAATCTCGACGAGTTATAAGATACATAGTTCCCTAACTCCGATAGTAAAGTTGAACAGTAGTGATGAATAGATCAAGTCTAAAAGGCTAAAAGTGTAGTGATTGAAGATCATAAATCAAAACGATCAAGACATAGAAATGAATCGTAATATATACGATGCGATCACCCCGTGATCTGATAAGGTGATAACAGGAAGAAGAGTCAATCTAATGATTGAAAAGTTACAACAAAGTTTGCTGTGTGGCAGTTGTACTATGAATTGGTACATATTCAGGAAAGGATTATGAATACGGATTAAATGAAATTCGTATTGAGAAGGGTGTTAGTGTTAGGTGGGGATTCAATTGAGGACTCATGTCAGAAGCTGAGTTGTATGATTCCTTGTATGGGCGGGAATTTGTACTTGGTTTTAGAATCACTTAGCTTCCTGATCGATATAGTGGTTAGGTTGACCAATTCTTTGTATGGGCGGGGAATTGTGCGCTTAGCTTCCTATATTAATTAGTGGCCGAGTTTAGTTTGACGACCACTTAGTTTCTGATACTGATAATCATTAAAATGTTTGTGTCGCGCTAGTTGCTATATGCATGTTGAGAGGGTGATTCCTTTCTCGTGTGTATAAAAGATAGATAGGTCATAGGTAGAGGATATAAGGTTAGGTACGAGTTCTTAAAATTCATACTTATGTGACATACTTGATTCATAGTTATATGAAATGTTTATGAACCCCTCAGCGAATGGACGCCAAAGGTCTGAGTAGGACAAGTTCTTAAACTCATATGATTGTGGTAATTTATGGACTCATTAGTGTGGTTTGACGAACTGGGTATAGTGGTGTGTAATGGAGTATTAAAGACTATAGGAACGGATAGATTTTCAAGCAAATGATTGTTAGTGAAGAATTAAGTTTTTTTTTAGTTTTTCAAAACTCCTAGCTATGCTAGATTTCGAAATTTTGACATCAAGCTAAATACGCACTGCGTGCTTTTAAATTTTTTTTTATTTTATTTATCACTCATGTACCATGTAAACTGGTGCAGAGATGATATAAATTTGATGGAGTTATCAATGCATAATTACTTAGTGTTGGATGTGATCTAAAGATCGTCAGCCCACTATGGAATGATGTAGTATGACAAAGTCATATAATGACGGCATCCTCAAACGGACTGTTAATACAGTACGGCATCATGGCGTCATTCTTAAAAATATTTTCAATAAAAACTCTAAGTGTTCATTAAAAGAAATTTTCCCGAACCAAATTGTTTTGGTGCGGAATCCTATAAGACTGAGGTAGAATTTTGTGCCTATGGCAGTGAAGAGAAACAGAGTTGACCAGCAGTACTTAATAAGTACAGGATATATTGGATTAATTACCCACTATGTCCGTAAGTTATGACGATTTGTTGATGAATTTCCTATAACCTTTTTGAAAATGATAGACAATAGTCTGTAAAACCCTAAGCAAAATTTGAAATTTTTTTTTCTTGTGAGAAATGTATTGGGTAGTATGTCAGAATGTATGGTGTATGGTGTATGGTGTATGGAGTAAGGTGCAAGGTGTAAGGTAAATTTCGGGGACGAAATTTTTAGAAGAAGGGGTGAATGTGACAACCCGAAAATTTTGAATTTTTTAAAAAATTTTATTATTTGATTTAAGGTTCAAAATTAGAACCTAGATAGAAAATAAGTGTATGCGTTCGATATTTTTAAGATGGAATTTTGAGGATTTCAAAATTCTGTGAAGGATTTAAGTGAATTATTCAGGATTAATTAATACGTGATTATGTTCTGTATATATGTGTACAATATGTGGTTAAGGATCAAGGGTTGACCAGATAATTGATATTTGTAACAAACCTTAGGTATATATTAAGAACGTCAACGTTCGGTTAGAAAACCTTATGTTTAATAAGAAACCCTAGAAACTGGTTTTGGAAACCCTAATTTCAGTTCTGGGAATCCGAAATCCTAATTTGGTGTATAAAATCCTAAATTGAGAACTTAATGGCGTAAGTGTAAATAATTATAAAATTAATTAGGGTTAATCTTAACAAATTGGTTACAAAACCCTAATTCCAAATTTGAAGCCCTAATTACGAATTTGAAACCCTAATTTGTAAATAGGAAAAAAAACTTAAGTGTTAATTTAATACTTTTGATGTTAATTAGGATATATTAATTCTAATTTTCAAGTTAGGATTATTAGAAAATCCTAATCTATTTAGGTAATCTAATTTTTAAATTAGAAATTTATTTTTCTATTAAAAACCCTAATTAGTGGTTTGTAAACCCTAATATGTGATTTTGACCCTAATTGCGTAATTAGCGATTTTAATTAGGAAATGTTAATCCTAATTAGCAAGCTTAAGTTATGATTAGAAATTTTAATATAATTAGTAAATCCTAATTATAAGTTAGAAATATTAAATTTCTATTTTTGGAAACCTAAATTGGAATTTTAGAAAAATCAAATTTGGTTAATTAGGAAATGTTAATCCTAATTAGCAAGCTTAAGTTATGATTAGAAAAATATTTTAAGTTATAAAATATAACTTTTGATATTTTGTCATGAAAATATTAATATTAATAGTAATTATCGGATAATGAATTTAACGGTTTAAAAATCATATAAAGGTGATTTTAAAATATTAAAAATACTTTGATATATTATAAATATATTATAATATTATGACATGTATTTTATTAGTATTTGATAATAAATAAATATTAATGATAAAAGAATTATGTGGTATTTAAATTATTTAAATACGTGTTTAATGATTGAAAAATTCATGATAAATGATAGTAATTATGTGAAAATTATTATGAGACTTAGAAAAATATTTTGACTAATATTAAAATTATCCGAGTTAATTGTTAACTGTTAAGTCAGAGTTTAATTGAACGTAGACTCTATAAAAGTCTGACTAAACCGTCGGGATGATAGTTTTGTGTCGGGTTCAACTCAGACTTCAATAGTTTGACTTGATACCGAGTCCTATGTGTGTTGTAGACTGATAAGGTTATGTGTTACGTGTTTAGGTTATTCTATGCTTATATATATAATAGTATTATTATTGTGATGATATTATTCTAATATTTGAGATCTATATTACTAATATTAGGTTTTCGGATAAAGCGTTATAAATTGTGTTGCGGTAATCAACGGTTCAGGCAAGTTTGTTTTACTTAACTCTATTAAGAGTTGTATTTCATTGGATATGCTTATGGTTAATCATTGCTGATTGCCATGTATAATTGTACTCTGTACATATTGCATGTATAAGTCAGGTATGAACGGCTGATCACCTTCATTACCCTTCGGTTCAGAAGTATTTGTTCATGTATAATACTCGTTCAGTCATAAACTTGTTCATGCTAGTTCACAATTATATTGTTAAATTATAGCCAGCTTATTATTCAGACTCTTTCAATCATGATATATCGTTATATTATTGAATTTAAACTTGCTGGGCAACTTTCATGCTCACCCTTGCTATATCATGACAAAACATTGCAGATTAAGGCGGACGCGTCGGATACAAGGAAAGGTTAAAGACAGTTCCATCGTTAGGATATGTGTGCAGCTAAATTGTATGAGTATTATATGTTAATAATGTTATATGTTAGAAAAGTTATGAATGTGATTAAGTTAAGGTTACTCGACCTTGGGGAATAGTGTGTAATGTATTGTATAAACAATTTATGTTTATATATTCCGCAAATAGTAATAGTTGTATAGAATGATCGAACCGGATCCGATGTGATTTGGGACCTGGATTCGGGGCCCTCACATTCTATATCTTATACCAAACTAGGTTATTACCCATTTATTGAAAAAGTTATTACTATAGCTTTAGCATAACTCAGAAATAAATTATTTATTCATATGATATTGTTTATTGAGCATAAACTGTTGTGTCAAACAAAATTGTTTTGGTAAGAAATCCTATACTGAAGTTGTGTATCCCGAAAAGGGATCGATGTTTGGTCAATTATAATATTGACGTTGAGTGCATGCGAGCACTAGTATGATGAGATGTATACTCCTATGATATTGAATAGGCTAATCCTATATCTCATATCTAAACAAAGTTTCTAAGTCTTTGTTACTGACAGAAATAAAAAGTCCAAAAATGGTTGTAATAGAAATTTCAGAAATGGTAGCAACTATCAGTTGAGTTTTGAATTGTTATACTTCGTCAAATCATATATTGTTATAAATATAAAACCTGCTGAGCATGTCATAGCTCACCCTTGAAAATTATTCCCTTTGCAGTATTAGATGGTAACCTTGGCACTTCTGGAGTTAATAAAGGGAAGCGTCCCTGCTTAGATTAGTTTATATTACTGTCTAGTTGAATGTAATACTTTGTAATAAGAAATTCTTTATGAAGAATCATGTAATCAAACCTTCATGATATATATATATATATATATATATATATATATATATATATATATATATATATATATATATATATATAACATCTTTATTTCCACATCCGTGTTTTCTTACATATATAGATGTAATTAGAATTTCCAATCTAGTTTGAGATCCATGGGAACTATTTATCTGAGTGAGGGTATTGACAGCATGGAATGTTCATGTTGGTGTTATAACTCTGAATTTCGGATAGATAGGTACTATCGATACGATAGTGTAATTGGGATGACATAGACTATACATCTAAGTGAGGGTATTGGTAATATAGATTGTTCATGTTATTAGTAGTACTCTGATATTCGAAAAGATATATACTATTCACAGATACAGTTCATACATCTAAGTGAGGGTATTCAAATGAAGCAATAGTTCTCCTGGGAATTGTTATCTGTTATGGAATACTGTGAATCTTGGATCTATGGGAATTACACCTGGTTATAAATTGTATAGTCACTCAATTAGATATAAGCATATAATCAGATATCATGGGCGTATAGATTTAAATGCATTATATACATTGACTTGTAGTAAGAACCATATCAGATACCGTGGGAGTATAGATATGGGGGCATTACATTAATGGTATCAGAGCTATTAAGGCTATAGATATAAGGAAGAGAAATCTTAGTATATAGTCTTCGAGTCCGTAAAAATATTAAACTACACATAAAAATAACATTAAAAATATTATGTTTAACTTTCTATACCAGTATTAAAGGAGTTTTATTTTATAGGATGTGTGACGCCCCCAAAACAGGTATACAACACCTATTCTGAGTCGTCAATAACATGGTACAGAAACAACTATAACTTTATTAATACAACATAAAAACTGTGAGTGTAAATACAAATATTGTCATCTAGACAATATCCACACGCAAATAAGTCCTCATTACAATTATTAGAACAATATTTTACAAAAAAAAAATGGTGAGGACTACTAAAACAACTTCCTAGAACCTTCATTCCATACCCCGACTAGTACCTGCTACATTCTCGCCTCCTGAGAAGAAAATGGAACAACAAGGAAAAGGGTGAGCTCAACTAGCCCAGTAAAGAATATTATGACTAAGATAATATACAACAAATTATCGTTAGTCTTCAACAGGAAAAAATTTAATAGAATACAATAGACAACAAGTTTTAAATCAATATTCGCAGCGGAAAATAATAATTCATAGAGAAGTTACGTAGAGAATGAAATCTACGATTATCTATGAATTTAAAAGCTCATCATCAACATTTTATCCCTGTAATATCAATCAATAAATATCTTGAATCAAATAGTCATCTTTGCACTACAGGCCAAAGATATTCATCAGTTGGTCATGTTCACCTCAACACCTGTTCATCTTTGCACTATGGGCCAAAGATATTCATCAGAAATCATTAATCTTTACACTACAGGCCAAAGATATTCATTTATGTCATCATTTAGAACTGAGGATGATGAAAAATATTTTTTAAGGAAACGAATCCAGTGAAACAAAATAATAAATGTTAAGGATTCGTATTTCAGCTATTCCATGTCCAGAAATACCTCATAAATAATCATAGTGGAGTAAAATTCAAGAATGATCAAAACATGGATACAATCAAGGCTAGTATCCAGAATAGATATTTTGGACGAAAAGAAGAAAATTTCATTTTTCGGTGAATAGTAACTCGTGAATAGTAACTCGTGAATAGTAACTCATGAATAGTAACTCATGAATAGTAATCCCGACATGAAAAGTTCCAAATTTGATAAAAAGTTCAGATCAATACTTCGGCATAATAATATTGAAGAAAATAATATCATTTAAGAAGAAATAACATCCCTTACCTCGGAAAGACGGTACTTCTGACTGGAATACTAGATATAGTGCTGAAGGAAACTTGCACCGTAAAGCAACACTCAAAGTATCAAATACTCACAAGAATATGCTCGTTATAGAGAGAGAAATAGAGAGAAAACTTCAGTTTCTGGTGTGTTTTTCAATTCTAACCTAAGCACCCTATTTATAGGAAATTGCTTAGAACACCAAAGCAGAAAATCTAATAAAATAATAATATAATTTTTTTAATTTCCTTAGCACACCACACCAGCTGATTTTAGCCATTAGCACATGCCCACAAATGAAAAAAAACGTTTTTGTTAATATAATTATTTAAAACTTCTAAAAATCAATTATTTCGGAACTTCAGAACTTCAATAATTCATAAAAAAAATAGTCCTTTATTCAGAAAATTCAAATCTCGCGAGTTTTTATAGGAAATTCAATTCTCTACAACTTTGCAGAAGAAAATTTTTCCAAATTCCAAACAGAAATTGACCGAAATCCACAAACGGGCGATTTTACAGTCAATAATAAATTTTCGGTCAAGAATTGTGTCCACCAACACACAAAACATGTGTTAATCATTTAATGCCACAAAAATACTCTTCCTCCTCATATACTCATATATCCCACATTCATTGTAAAAATATCATCATCAATATATTATTAAAATAATATATTTAAATGAATTATTTTATCAGAAAAAGATAAAATATTAATTTTCAACAATTGTCACATTAAAAAATTTCTCCATCTATATCCACATAAAATCAATATTTTCTTCATCATATAAATCAATAATTAATTATTCACAAATAATATTACAGAATCACAATACCGACAACTAGGCCGTTCCCAGGAAAGAGGGGGATTTCCAATAAGGATCTCTCCTTACTGGCGCGCAATTAGATGACCAAACCTCTCCTTAGACGGAACTTTGTAGATATTGCCAATAATGTTATCTAATAATATTATTAAGATAATATGAATTATTGCTCCGATAATAGAAAATACTGTGTAGTGACAATTATTAAAACAATAGTAATATGAAATATCAACGCAGCAATTATTGAATCAATAAAATATAATATTGAACAGTAATTACTGTAACAATTATTGAGTAGTGCCTTCTTACGTAAGAATCAATAATTGGTGCAATACCGTGTGCTACGCGTATTACCGTGTTTTAACCACCGGGTATTCCAACAGTATTAACGGTAACAACTACGCCGTTATTTATAAACAACTTATTTTTGTCGTTTTCTTCATCCAATCGTTTTCTGTTATGGGGCCCACACAAGGCTGCGCCGTCGTACGAATATTCCCCGACAACAAGAATATTCCACGACCAAACAAATATTCCCCGACAACAATGAATATTTTATAACCACTAAAATATTTGCGCATTTTACCCATAACTAACCACATTAATCAAATCAACTCTTACTATTTCAGAATAATAAATAGAGGAAATTAAATTTCATTTATTAATAATTTGGGGTCTTACAACCTCCCCTCCTTATGAAATTTCGTCCTCGAAATTGACATACGTACCTGGTGTTTCGAAAAGATGAGGATACCTCGCTTTCATTTCCGTTTCCAACTCCCAGGTCATTTCCTCAATAGCATGGTTTCTCCACAAAACTTTAACTTGTGGTATGACCTTCGTGCGTAGGACATGCTCCATTTTATCCATGATCTTGACAGGTACCTCCTCGTACGTTAAGTCTTCAACTATCTCGTCCGGTTCTAACTCAATAACATGGTTCGGGTCTTTCACATATTTACGAAGCACAGATATATGAAAAACATTATGAACACGAGACATACTTGGAGGTAACGCAAGTCTATAGGCCACATTTCCTACTCGGTCAAGAATCTGAAATGGACCAATAAATCGTGGATTGAGCTTTCCTCTCTTCCCAAATCTTGTAACTCCTTTCCATGGAGCTACACGTAATAATACATGATCCCCAATGTCAAATTCCACGTCCTTTCGATGAAGATCCACATAACTCTTTTGTCGATCCTGTGCCGTTTGTATACGTTGTCGAATCGTTTGGATCTTCTCTGTAGTCATTCGTACCAACTCTGGTCCCAACAACGTTGCTTCTCCCACCTCATCCCAACATACTGGAGAGCGACACTTTCGTCCATATAATGCTTCAAAGGGAGCCACACCTATACTTGCCTGATAACTGTTGTTGTAGGAGAATTCCACCAATGGTAGGTACTTATCCCAACTTCCTTTGAAATCTAGGACACAAAGTCTTAATAAATCTTCAAGAGTTTGAATAGTCCTCTCTGATTGCCCGTCCGTTTGAGGATGGTATGCCGAACTGAACCGTAAATCCGTGCCCATAGCTTTTTGCAAGCTAACCCAAAATCTTGAAGTGAATCTTGGGTCACGATCCGAAACTATGGATACTGGCATGCCATGCAACCTTACAATCTCATTCACGTACATACTAGCAAGACGTTCAAGGGAATAAGTCTCCCGTATCGGCAAGAAATGAGCAGACTTGGTTAATCTATCAACTATAACCCAAATAGCATTTATGCCTTGAGAAACCGTGGGAAGACCCGTAACAAAATCCATGGTAATGTGTTCCCACTTCCATTTCAGAATCTCAAGTGGTTGCAATGGACCCTTTGGTACTTGATGCTCCACCTTTACACGTTGACAAGTTAAACACCTCGAGATAAACTTTGCAATCTCTCTCTTCATATTGTTCCACCAAAATGTATGTCGAAGATCACGATACATTTTAGTACTTCGAGGATGGATTGCAAATGGTGTATTGTGTCCCTCCATCATGATCTTGTACTTCAAATCAGAATCATTAGGAACACAAAGTCTGGAGTGGACTCGAAGTATTCCTTCTTCATCGATTCTTGCTTCTAGAATAGCACCTTCTTGCACTTTCTTCTTCATACGCATCAGCTCCGGGTCTGTAGCTTGAGCAACTTTAACTTTATCGATTAAAGTTGGTTCTACGCGTATACTTGACATCATCGCACTCGTTCCTGCATATGATCTTCTACTCAACGCGTCAGCTACCACGTTTGCTTTTCCAGGATGGTATTGAATAGTGTGGTCTTAATCTTTTAACAGCTCGAGCCAACGTCGTTGCCGCATGTTGAGTTCTTTCTGAGTGAAGAAATATTTGAGGCTTTTATGGTCTGAATATATCTCCACTTTCTCCCCATATAGATAGTGCCTCCAGATCTTTAGCGCGAAAACGACTGCTGCCAACTCTAGATCATGAGTAGGATAATTCCTCTCATATTCTTTAAGTTGTCGCGAGGCATAGGCTATGACTTTCCCACGTTGCATGAGAACACATCGTAACCCTTTACCTGAAGCATCGCTGTAGATAACAAATCCATCCGAACCAGATGGTATTGTCAGAACAGGTGCCGAAATGAGTCTCCTCTTAAGCTCTTGGAAACTCTTCTCGCATTCTTCGCTCCATACGAATTTGATATCCTTTCGAGTCAGCTGAGTTAACGAGGTAGCGATTCGAGAAAACCCTTCTACGAATCTCCGATAATAACCAGCTAAGCCTAGAAAGCTACGTACATCGGTCACCGTCTTCGGTTGCTCCCAGCTTTGTATTGCTTCAATCTTCGCCGGGTCAACAGATACTCCATGTTTTGACACCACGTGCCCTAGGAATACTACTTCCTCAAGCCAGAACTCGCATTTCTTCAACTTAGCATATAACTTGTTTTCACGCAACCTTTGGAGTACCAGCTTCAAATGGTGCTCATGATCTTCACGGCTTTTGGAATATATGAGGATGTCATCAATAAAGACAACAACGAACTGATCCAAATAATCCTTGAATACTCGGTTCATCATATCCATGAAAGCCGCAGGAGCATTAGTCAATCCCAAAGACATGACTAAGAATTCATAATGCCCGTACCGAGTTCTAAAGGCAGTCTTCGGAATATCCTCAGTTTTAACCTTCAGCTGATGATATCCAGAACGAAGATCGATTTTTGAAAAGAATTGTGCTCCTTGTAACTGGTCAAACAGGTCAACAATACGAGGTAGCGGATACCTATTCTTGATGGTGACATGGTTTAATTCCCGGTAATCGATACAAAGTCGCATACTCCCGTCTTTCTTCTTTACAAATAAAACAGGAGCACCCCAAGGAGATGTACTAGGACGAATGAAACCGATGTCCAACAACTCTTGTAGTTGGACTTTTAACTCCTGAAGTTCAATAGGAGCCATTCGATATGGGGTTTTAGAAATAGGCTTTGTACCAGGTTCAAGATCAATAAAGAATTCAACTTCACGTTCCGGGGGTAGACTGGAAAGTTCTTCAGGAAATACGTCAGGAAAGTTACTAACAACAGGAATATTATTCAAATTTGACGTGTCTTTATTCAAATCCATAACATGGGCTAAGAAAGCTTGACATCCATTTTTCAATAAACGAATAGCTTTATGACTTGATATGACAGTGATTGATTTTAATGGCTTTGTTGCTTGAATTCGAACAACAGGTTGATTAGGAATATGAAAACTAATCACCTTACGAAAACAATCAATTTTGGCATGATGAGTAGTTAACCAATCAATTCCTAAAATCACGTCAAATGCAAGTATCTTTAAAGAGATAAGGTCAACAGGTAAGGTGATGGTACCAACTTGGATCAAACAAGATTTATAAACAGTGGATGTGATGAAAGTTTCCCCTAACGGAGTCTCCACAGATAAATCAAAGTCTAATTTCTCCGGAGTCAAGTTTAAACGTTGAGCACAAGCAGGAGAAATAAATGAATGGGTAGCACCGGTATCTAGTAAGGTATAAACTTCACATGAATTTATGATTAGCTTACCCGTGATCACCTCGTTTGGGTTCCTCGCATGTTGACCAGTCACGACAAACGCTCTTCCAGGAACCGTTAACTTTGACTTTTCTAGGGCAGCCTTTTGAGTCACCGTCCCCGCTGAACTTGGTTTCGCTATCGTACAATCTCGAGCGATATGTCCTTCCTTTCCACAATTATAGCATACCTTGAACTGTTGTGGACAGTTTGGGCTGATATGTCCCTCTTTTCCACATTTATAGCATATGACCGGTGGTCGTTCTCCTCCCTTGGAACCAGTTGCTGCTGGTGCTGACGTCTTGGTATTGTCATTGTTGAATCTCCTCTTTTTAAAATCTCCTCCCGACTCGCTTCTTCTATTTTCATAGCCACGATTACCACCAGAGTGGTTGCCGTTCTTGTCTGTATTTTTCTTTCTCCGCTGATTATCATTGTTCTGATGACTGTTGTCACCGATATGATCCTGGTTGTGGTCCCTCGGTTGACCGTACTCGTTATCTCGCTCTAATAATTGAGCCCTGTTGACAACATCTGAATAGAGAGAAAATTTATGAGAAATGAGATATTGACGTATGCCGAGTTTCAAACCTCTCAGAAACATCCGCGTCATACGTTCCTCATTCTCCACCAAATGAGGTGTAAACCTGGACAACTCCGCAAACTTCGCCTGGTACTGGGACACCGTCATGTTATTCTACTCCAGTCTAATAAACTCTACCTCCTTCCTTCATATGACGAATACTTTCAAGAAAGTACTTGCCATTGAATAGCTTCTGAAATATCTCCCAAGACATGCTGAGTGCAGCTGGATGGGTACGCTTCATAGATTTCCACCAGTAGTCTGCCTCGCCACGGAACATAAAGGTGGCAAATGGAACCTTCTGTTCCTCCGTGCATCCCAAGATATCAAATATCTTGGTAATTTGCTTGAACCATGTCTCCGCCTTAATCGGATCCGGCTTTCCCCAGAATTCTGGTGGTCCCAACTCTTTGAACTGCTTGGCTGTGATCAGCTGTGCGTTGCCATTGTTTCTTCCTATATTTTGAACAGGAATCTCCTTCGTCTGGTTTTGCATGAATCGCAAAAAGCTTCTAAACATCTCATTGTTCATCGTCTGCTCAGTGGTGTTGTTCACAGGAGGAACATTGCCAGCCTGTTGCACGTTCTCCTCGTTGGTGAGTACAGGTGTCTCCACGGTTTCATTTACTCCACTGTTAACATTCTCAGTCGACATTCTCAAATACTGCCATAAAACAAGGGTTAATTTAACAAATTAACAAATCACATAATATCCCTATATTATGGCCGACCAACAAATAAGCTTAGGTAGGACACACTAGCGAAGGATTTACTCGTCTCTCCCCTCCTAGTTCTATTCCCCGATCTCCGCCAGAGATCATATCCCTAAGCTCTGATACCAACTGTGACGCCCCCAAAACAGGTATACAACACCTATTCTGAGTCGTCAATAACATGGTACAGAAACAACTACAACTTTATTAATACAACATAAAAACTGTGAGCGTAAATACAAATATTGTCATCTAGACAATATCCACACTCAAATAAGTCCTCATTACAATTATTGGAATAATATTTTACAAAATAAAAATAAAATGGTGAGGACTACTAAAACAACTTCCTAGAACCTTCATTCCATACACCGACTAGTACCTGCTACATTCTCGCCTCCTGAGAAGAAAATGGAACAACAAGGAAAAGGGTGAGCTCAACTAGCCCAGTAAAGAATATTATGACTAAGATAATATACAACAAATTATCGTTAGTCTTCAACAGGGAAAAATTTAATAGAATACAATAGACAACAAGTTTTAAATCAATATTCGCAGCGGAAAATAATAATTCATAGAGAAGTTACGTAGAGAATGAAATCTACGATTATCTATGAATTTAAAAGCCCATCATCAACATTTTATCCCTATAATATCAATCAATAAATATCTTGAATCAAATAGTCATCTTTGCACTACAGGCCAAAGATATTCATCAGTTGGTCATGTTCACCTCAACACCTGTTCATCTTTGCACTACGGGCCAAAGATATTCATCAGAAATCATTAATCTTTGCACTACAGGCCAAAGATATTCATTTATGTCATCATTTAGAACTGAGGATGATGAAAAATATTTTTTAAGGAAACGAATCCAGTGAAACAAAATAATAAATGTTAAGGATTCGTATTTCAGCTATTCCATGTCCAGAAATACCTCATAAATAATCATAGTGGAGTAAAATTCAAGAATGATCAAAATATGGATACAATCAAGGCTAGTATCCAGAATAGATATTTTGGACGAAAAGAAGAAAATTTCATTTTTCGGTAAATAGTAACTCGTGAATAGTAACTCGTGAATAGTAACTCATGAATAGTAATCCCGACATGAAAAGTTCTAAATTTGATAAAAAGTTAAGATCAATACTTCGACATAATGATATTGAAGAAAATAATATCATTTAAGAAGAAATAGCATCCCTTACCTCGGAAAGACGATACTTCTGACTGGAATACTAGATATAGTGCTGAAGAAAACTTGCACCGTAAAGCAACACTCAAAGTATCAAATACTCACAAGAATACGCTCGTTATAGAGAGAGAAATAGAGAGAAAACTTCAGTTTCTGGTGTGTTTTTCAATTCTAACCTAAGCACCCTATTTATAGGAAATTGCTTAGAACACCAAAACAGAAAATCTAATAAAATAATAATATAATTTTTTAAATTTCCTTAGCACACCACACCAGCTGATTTCAGCCATTAACACATGCCCACAAATGAAAAAAAATGTTTTTGTTAATATAATTATTTAAAACTTCCAAAAATCAATTATTTCGGAACGTCAGAACTTCAATAATTCATAAAAAAAATAGTCCTTTATTTAGAAAATTCAAATCCCGCGAGTTTTTATAGGAAATTCAATTCTCTACAACTTTACAGAAGAAAGTTTTTCCAAATTCCAAACAGAAATTGACCGAAATCCACAAACGGACGATTTTACAGTCAATAATAAATTTTCGGTCAAGAATTGTGTCCACCAACACACAAAATATGTGTTAATCATTTAATGCCACAAAAATACTCTTCCTCCTCATATACTCATATATCCCACATTCATTGTAAAAATATCATCATCAATATATTATTAAAATAATATATTTAAATGAATTATTTTATCAGAAAAAGATAAAATATTAATTTTCAACAATTGTCACATTAAAAAATTTCTCCATCTATATCCACATAAAATCAATATTTTCTTCATCATATAAATCAATAATTAATTATTCACAAATAATATTACAGAATCACAATACCGACAACCAGGCCGTTCCAAGGAAAGAGGGGGCTTTCCAATAAGGATCTCTCCTTACTGGCGCGCAATTAGATGACCAAACCTCTCCTTAGACAGAACTTTGTAGTTATTACCAATAATGTTATCTAATAATATTATTAGGATAATATGAATTATTGCTCCGATAATAGAAAATACTGTGTAGTGACAATTATTAAAACAACAGTAATATGAAATATCAACACAACAATTATTGAATCAATAAAATATAATATTGAACAGTAATTACTGTAACAATTATTGAGTAGTGCCTTCTTACGTAAGAATCAATAATTGGTGCAATACCGTGTGCTACGCGTATTACCGTGTTTTAACCACCGGGTATTCCAACAGTATTAACGGTAACAACTACGCCGTTATTTATAAACAACTTATTTTTGTCATTTTCTTCATCCAATCGTTTTCTGTTATGGGGCCCACACAAGGCTGCGCCGTCGTACGAATATTCCCCGACAACAAGAATATTCCACGACCAAACAAATATTCCCCGACAACAATGAATATTTTATAACCACTAAAATATTTGCGCATTTTACCCATAACTAACCACATTAATCAAATCAACTCTTACTATTTCAGAATAATAAATAGAGGAAATTAAATTTCATTTATTAATAATTTGGGGTCTTACAGGATGGCCAACTCCAGTGCTGAAGAAATGGTGATAGTAAACAATCTACTACAAATTGAGTCATTTATAACTAGTGATGCTGAGGATGAAGAATTACTTCATGATCAACAACGGCTAAATGCTGAGGAAGAGGAAGATCCAGTAGCAGGGCAATTGATGAGAATTAAAGAACATGATGAAGCAATGACATCACTAATGAAGACTTCTGAATATGAGAATAATAAAATGAAGTTTATGACACATTTAGCTAAATGAATGTTAGAGCATGAGAGGGGAACCAATAACCGACTGAAAGTACAACTCCACCATGCACAAAGGGGCAGAAAGGAAATACAGTCAAGGCTTCTCAAATCATCTCTGGGTACTCGAGATGTCTTCAATGATTTGCAGCGCCGAGTAGTTCGATATCTAGTGGAGGAGAAGAAAACTGCCTATCTGATAGATCGATCTGTGGTATGTCACATGATCCAGGATTCCTTTGATGATGTTAACGAATTCTAGAGGGTAGTATAGAAGTCTAAATGCTCTATAATATTATAAATAAAAGAGCATTTAAAGTTTTTAATATAGCTGGTAGTATGTGTAAACTACTAAGTTGTTTTATATGAATCTTGTGCCATATGAATAAAAGATATGTTTTTGTTACTCAAATTATTATATGGATTTTTGTTGTTTTATATAGAATCATGCCACTAGCCAGAAGACCTCAACGAGAGATAGATAATGATGATAATCCTATCCAAAATTTAGTAGAACTTTTGTTAGGTGCTATGAATAGACCCCTAACCCAAAACACTTCCTTTAAAGATTTTAAACTAGTTGGTCCACCCGAGTTCAAAGGTACATCTGAACCTATTGATGCACAAATCTGGATTACTAAAATAGAATTTTTTTTCTTAGTAACTAATGTCAATAACAATCAGAAGACAACTTTTGCAACCTTTTTCTTGAAAGATGAGGTGAATTACTGGTGGAAATCAACTAAGGGTCGGGTAGAAACTAAAATTGTGCCATGGGATAGATTCAAGAAATTATTCTTTGAAAACTATTTTTCCCAATATCTGAAGGATCGTATGGAAGTACGATTCCTAGAATTAAAAGAAGGAGACCTGACTATATCTCAATATACTGATAAGTTTAACGAACTATCCAGGTTTGCTCCTCACTAAGTTAATACTGAACTTAGAAAGACTCGAAGGTATCAGGAAGGTTTGAAACCTCAGGTACAAAGTAAGTTATCCTTATTCCAATTAAAGACATTTTTCGAAATACTCGAGAAAGCTTCTATAGCTGCGAGTGAAAACGAGAATCTCATTAAATTTCATCAGGAAAAGAAGAGTCAAAATGATAGGGTGAAATCTAAGACCGAACCTAGTTCAGGTGGGTTTAATAATAAACAAAAATGGGATACTACTTTTTCTAACAACTCGGGGAAAAAGGTAGGTAATAATAATAATAACATTAATAAGAGAGAATCTTGTCCTACCTGTGGAGGAAAATATAAGGGAATATATTTTAAAAGTATTAATAAATGTTATAATTATGGACAAATGGGATACCTTTCTCCACAATGTCCTCTCCCTAATAAAAATAAATGTTTCAGCTGTGGTTTGTCGGAACATTTCGCAAGGAACTGTCCCAAACCCAAGAACCAAGGAGGAAAGGGCAGTAGAGTGCCCGAGAATAACAATAATCAGTCAATAATAGCTGTATTTGGAGCTCAGAATCGACCAACTATGAGAACATTTAATATGTCGGTGATGGATGTTGTTGCTTCAAAGGAAGTGGTGACATGTATCATCCCTATCAACACTTTAAATGTATATGTGTTATTCGATTCTGGTGCTACTTGTTCCTTTGTGTCTAACAATTTTTTAAAAAACTTGAATATACCATGTGAAAATTTAAGCAAACCATTCTGTGCAGAAATTGCAAACAATGAAAAGATTCTGGTTAAGACCATATATAGGAATTGTAGTGTGGAGATAAAGGGACATAATTTTGTGGTAGATCTTATTCCAATTCAGTTGGGAGAATTTGATGTAATCTTAGGAATGGATTGGTTAGTTAACCATAGCGTGATGATCGATTGTCATCAAAAACATATACACCTTTTGACTACGTCGAAGTCAAAGGTAGTGTTCAACGGCGGTTGTTCACCTAAGTAATCTCAATGTCTGACCATAAGTCAGGCAGAAAGGTTACTTAAAAGAGGTTGTTCAGGATATTTGGCCTATATAGTTGATACTCGACAGGAAGGAGTAAAACTAGATCAAATACCTATAGTTAAGGATTTTCCCGATGTGTTTCCAGATGACTTACCAAGTTTACCTCCAGATAGGGAAATTGAGTTTGTTATTAATCTTGCACCAGGAGCGACACCAGTTTTGAAGGCACCATATTGGATGGCACATGTAGAACTGAAAGAGTTACTAGTACAAATACAGGAACTCTTAGATAAAAAGTATATACAATCTAGTGTTTCACCTTGGGGAGCACCAGTATTGATTGTAAAAAAGAAGGATGAAACCTTGAGGTTATATATATTATAGAGAATTAAATAAATTAACCATTAAGAATAAATATCCTTTACCAAGAATTGATGATTTGTTAGACCAACTAAAAGGGGTCGAACACTTTTCAATTGGCCTTAGGACAGGTTATCATTAGTTAAAGGTAAGAAAGGAAGATGTGCTGAAGACAACGTTTAGGACATTTTATGGTCATTATGAGTTCCTTGTAATGTCTTTTGGGTTTACAAATACACCAGAAGCATTTGTGGACTTTATGAATCGAGTGTTTAAACCATGCTTAAACAAATTTGTTGTAGTGTTTATCAACGATATTCTGGTATACTCAAAAACACGGGAAGAGCATGCTGAACACTTGAGAGTAGTTTTGGAGATATTACGAAAGGAACAACTTTATGCAAAGTTTTCCAAGTGTGAATTCTGGTTAAGGAGAGTTCAATTTTTAGGTCATGTAATTGACAAAAATGGAATATTAGTAGATCCAACTAAGATCCAAATGATTGTGAATTGGGAACAACCAACAACTCCAACAGAAGTAAGAAGTTTTCTCGGTTTAGCGGGTTATTATCGACGGTTCATAAAAGATTTTTAAACAATAGCAACCCCATTAACCATTTTAGCTCGAAAGACAGTGAAATACATCTGGAAAGATAAATGTGAAGAGAGCTTCCAAGAGTTGAAGAAGCGACTGAGCATGGCTCCAGTATTGTCCTTACCAGATGATACAGGAGGCCTTGTAGTTTTTAGTGATGCGTCACACAGAGGTTTAGGGTGTGTGTTGATGCAACATGGGAAAGTGATCGCTTATGCATCACGACAACTCAAAGATTATGAGAAGATGTATCCTACTCATAACCTAGAGTTAGCTGCGGTAGTTTTTACCCTTAAAATTTGGAGGCATTACTTGTGCAGGGAGAAGTGCCAAAATATATACATATCACAAAAGTCTGAAATATATTTTTACACAAAAGGAGTTGAATTTAAGGCAGAGGAGATGGTTAGAACTGATAAAAGATTTTAATTGTGAAATCTTATATCATCCCGGTAAAGCCAATGTCGTAGCTGATACGTTAAGTAGAAAGAATCAAGTAAAGTTGAATGCAATAATTGATGAGTAGGTTTTTAACCTATGATTTATATTCATTTAGCTTGTTATATTGTTAGTTTTTTGATTACTTCATGTTACTTTTGATGGGTTTTATACTTGTTGTAGGATAATCAGTAAGCTTATCAAGATGCTAGCATTGGAAGGAATTTCAAGCAATTATTGTCATTCTGCATGACCAGCGCGGGGCGCGTCGTGATGCTGAGTAAAGTGGCGTGGGGCTCGCTAGTGTGTGGGCTTGTCACTGGTTGAGTAGCACGGGCCACATTATCTGAGAGTAAATCATAGCGCGGGGCACACCGTTACGGGACAGGATCTGGTCAATTTCTGTATGTGCTGGAAGATGGGCATTGTTGGGAGCTATAAATTCCTTATTTAGTATGCTTATAATAGGAGTGTGTTAAGGAGGTTATTTCATGCAGTTGGGAGTCTTTAACTAATGACTTGTTTGGTTTTGAAAAGGAGTTGGATTTCTATTAGAATTTATGTGTGATGAGTTAGAGTTGGATTAGAATTCGTGGTGTGGAGCTAAAGTGAGGCAATTTATGCTAAGTGTTGGATGAAGAATAGGGATATTCTAACACACTTCAAGAATGAGATTGAAAAGCAAGAGCTTGGAGGAACGAAGAAGATAAGTAATTTCACGAAGATTGCAGATTTGAAGGGCGAGAAGGGTGGTGTATTACTATTCTCCTTTAATTTCAATTTGTGTAATCGGGATGATGTTTTCTTTTATTTATTTAGTATTTAATTCTTTAGTTATGAACTAAATTACTTATTAGGCTTATAATGGATCTTTAAGTGGAACGATGATTATGTAATCTTTGATTTTCAGTTTAATAAGCTATTATTCAGTTTATCTAATTAATTTGAGCTTGAATTTATGAATTGCCTGATCAACAATTTTATGTGGAATTGTATGAATTCGAGAGATGAAATACGAATCTAGACTTAATTAATATAACATGTGTTCTTGAATTTTGTGAATGAACAGGATGTTGATGAATGTTAAGGTAGAGATATGCTTGACGTCGCATGTAATCAGATAAAGAACTTGAACTTAAACATTCTTTAATTGTAATTCACATAGAGATATAGTGAGTTAGTTGATTAAGGTGTTTAACTTGATTCTATCTAATTTGTGGATTTAAGTTAATACGGTATTAGTACATCGAGAGGTGGCTAGCTCTACTTTCGTGTTCTTGATTAATAAACTGAGATAGTGAATTAAACTGGAATAAATGTGTAATAATCATAGTGATACTTAGGGTGAAGTTGTAAGTCTAATTCTCCAATATTTGTCTAAAATTTCCATTTTCAGGGTTGTTGGTTGTTTGGCACTTTTAATATTTTTAATATCTTTAGTTAAAAACTGGAAATTGATTAGTTTAATAAAATTAGGATTAATAGAAAATTGGTAGTTGTGAGAGTTAATTTCTCTTTGAGGGAACGATACTCTACTTACTATTATATTACTTGTTGACTACATATACTTGCGTGCTGTGCGTTATTAGATTTTACATAACAAGTTTTTGGCGCCGTTGCCGGGGACTTTAGTATAGATTTTATTATTTTGCAATATCAGTTTAATTAGTCCAGTTTTACTTAAACATTTTTATTTTTGTTTTGTTCGTCTTATTTTCAGTTTTTGAAGTTGGTTTATGCAAACTCGATCCAAAAATCCAGACTTGCTTCCTTTTGAGGATGACATTGAAAGACGCTTCCAAAGGCTAAGTAAGTGGATTAAGGAAACAAGGGACGACTTCAAAAATTCTGAAAAAGAAGAAGCAATGGCTGAAGACCAGAAAGCGTTGACGGATTTTGCTACACCTAAGGTGACTGAGCTGCAGTCGAGTATCAGTAGACCTGCTATAGCTGCGAATGCATTCAAGATTAAGCCTGGGACTATTCAGATGATCCAAAACTCGGTTCAGTTTTGGGGACTTTGCAAATTATGATCTGAACGAGCATTTGATCAGCTTTCCGGAAATATGAGACACTTTCAAGTACAAATGGTGTCGGATGAAGCAGTCAGACATCGCTTGTTCCCATTCACTCTGCGGGACAAGGCGAAGAGTTGGTTATACTCTCTACCATCGGGTTCAATAATGACATGGGATGACCTAGCTCAGAAGTTTCTAGCTAAATTTTTCCCGCCAGCGAAGACTGCAAAGATGAGAAATGAGATTACCATGTTTGATTTGTAACATGGGGAGTCATTGTACGAGGCATGGGAGAGATATAAAGAATTGCTCAGAGAATGCCCACATCACGGATTACCTAAGTGGTTGCAGATGAACACATCTTACAATGGACTACATAGGAATCTCAGGACCAGTATTGATGCAGCAGGGGAGCTTTTATGGCAAAGAATTATAAGGAGGCATATCAGTTGATAGAGACAATGGTAGCTAACAACTATCAGTGGCCCACGACAAGAATGACACAACCTACGGTAGCTGGAGTGTTAGAGGTAGATGGAGTGACGGCAATAACAACGCAGATTTTAGCACTCTCTAGGAAGTTTGACGTTTGGTCAGGGGTACAGACACAACAGGTTATAGTTATTTGTGAATTGTGCGCAGGTGAACATCCTATGGATCAATGCACAATCAACCCAGAATCAGTACAATTTTTGAGTAGCTACAACAAAATTCCACAGAATACGTACCAAAAAACATATAATTAGGGGAATAGGAATCATCCGAATTTATCGTGGAATAATAATCAGAATCAGCAAGCTCCACGACCATCGTATCCTCCAGGATTTCAGAATCAACAACAACCAGTTCAACGTCAAGAGAGGAAATCAGATTTAGAGGAGTTGCTATTAAAGTATATAACGAACAACGAGGTAGCCATGATAAACCAAGCAATAGCCATCAAAAATTTAGAAAATCAGATGGGACAGATAGCATTTGCATTGAATAACAGGCCTCAAGGAACATTACCAAACGATACAGAGAAAAATCTGAAAGGTAATCACGAGCAATGTCAGGCAATTATGTTGCGAAGTGGAAAGCAGCTTGAGGGTCAGAAAACAAAAAATTCGGTTGCAAAAGAAGTTGAGACAGACAATAAGAATAAAGTGGTTGAGGACAGACCGGGGGAAGAGAAACAAGGGGAAAAGAACAAACCAGTTAATGAACCGATTGTTTATCCTCCCCCACCTTTTCAGCAAAATGTTTAAAATCAGAAGTTAGATAGGCAGTTTGCAAAATTTTTGGAAGTTTTTAAGAAACTTCAGATTAACATCCTTTTCGCAGAAGCCTTAGAGCAGATGCCAAGTTATGCAAAATTTATGAGAGGGATTTTGTCCAGGAAAAAGAAATTGGAAGATTTCGAAATAATGGCATTAACAGAAGAGTGTAGTGCGATTTTATAGCGAAAGTTGCCACCGAAGTTGAAAGATCCGGGGAGTTTCACCATTCCATACACGATTGGGAACATGTCATTCAACAAGTGCCTATATGATTTGGGGGCAAGTGTGAACCTTATGCCGTTATCGGTTTATACAGAATTGGATTTGCCTACTCCAAAGCCTACGAACATCTCATTGTAGTTGGCAGATAGGTCAGTCACGTATCCGAGAGGCATTGTGGATGACATATTGGTAAAGGTTGATAAGTTTATATTCCCCACTGATTTCATAATTCTGGATTTTGAGGAAGATAAGAACAACCCAATTATCCTAGGGAGACCTTTCTTGGCTATGAGTAGAACACTCATCGACGTATAAAAAGGAGAGCTAACGATGATGGTCCAAGATCAAGAAGTAAAATTTAATGTCTTCAAGGCTATGAAATTCCCTACGGATGAAGAAGAGAGTTTTAGGATGGATATCATTGATCAGATAATCAGCGCAGACATGAGTAAGAGTTTGGTTAACGATCCATTGGAAACGATATTATTGGGAGATGAAGAATCAGATGATCTAGAATTTGCGGACTACTTGCAGATGCTCGACTCCCTGCCATGAGTTAGCAGATTTAGATCACCCTTTGAACCGTTGCACATGGATGAAAAAGCCACAACAAGGATAAAACCGTCATTAGAGGAGCCACCTACTCTTGAACTTAAGCCACTCCCTAAACACCTCAGGTATGCGTATTTAGGCAATTCCAATTCTTTACCTGTTATTATTTCTGCTGCACTTAACGAATTGCAGAAAGAAAAGTTGGTGAGAGTGTTTAGGGACCACAAATCGGCTATAGGATGGACAATCGTGGATATCGAGGGAATCAACCCATCCTTTTGCATGTATAAAATTCTGATGGAAGACGATGCAAGACGGACAGTGGAGCAACAGAGATGGCTCAACCCAATCATGAAAGAAGTAGTGAAGAAGGAAATCTTGAAATGGTTGGATGCGGGTATCATCTACCCGATTTTAGATAGTAAGTGGATCAGTCCAGTGCATTGTGTGCCAAAAAGGGAGGAATGGCCGTGGTTAAAAATGATGACAATGAGCTAATTCTGACAAAGACAGTGACTGGTTGGAGGGTTTGCATGGACTACAGGAAGTTGAATAAGGCGACCCGCAAAGATCACTTTCCTTTGCTCTTTATCAATCAGATGTTGGACAGATTAGCGGAACATGAGTACTACTGCTTATTGGATGGATATTCGACTTATAATCAGAGAGTCATCGCTCCTGAAGATTAAGAGAAAACTACGTTCACATGCCCATACAGCACATTCACATTCAGGAGAATGTCATTCGGCTTGTGCAATGCACCCGTGACCTTCCAAAGGTGTATGATGGCCATATTCTTGGACATGGTGGAGAAAAATATGGAAGTCTTAATGGATGACTTCTCTCTATGGGGATGATTTTGATGCTTAGCTGGAGAATTTGGTAATGGCCCTACAAAGATGGACAGACACGAATTTGGTCCTTTACTGGGAAAAGTGCCACTTTATAGTTGAAAAAGGCATAATTTTGGGTCACAAGGTATCGACTCAAGGATTAGAAGTTGATAAAGCAAAGCTGGAAACAATTGAAAAGCTTCCTCCACCGAATTCAGTTAAGGGAATTCAAAGTTTTCTGGGACATGCTGGGTTCTACAGGAGATTCATAAAGGACTTCTCTAAAATTGCAAAACCTTTGTGCAGTCTTTTAGATAAGGATTCAGTTTTTAAGTTTGATGGGGAGTGTAAAGTGGCATTCGAACTATTGAAGAAGAAATTGACTACAACTCTCGTAATTGTCTCGCCGGATTGGAATATGCCCTTTGAGTTAATGTGTGATGCAAGAGACTATGCTGTTGGGGCTATTTTGGGTCAACGCCAAGAGAAAGTATTTCATGCCATATACTATGCAAGTAATACACTCACGGAGACTTAAATGAACTACACAACTACGGAAAAGGAATTACTTGCAGTGGTATATGCGTTCGATAACTTTCGGGCATACTTGATCGGGACAAAGGTAGTAGTTTATACAGATCACTCGGCTATTCGGTACTTAATTTTGAAAAAAGATGCTAAGCCACGCCTTATCAGATGGATTCTCCTTTTACAAGAGTTCGATTTAGAAATAAAGTATAGAAAGGGGATGGAGAATCAAGTCGCCGATCATTTGTCAAGGCTGGAAACTCAGGGTAAAAAGGAAGAGGACAAGTGTGTAATCAATGAGTCATTCCCGGATGAGCAACTGTTTGGGATAAATAAAAAATTTCTATGGTACGCGGACTTTACGAATTATCTAATGAGCAACAGTCTTCCTCCAAATCTTACAAGACAACAGAAAAAGAAGTTTCTTCATGATGTCAAGTGGTATATGTGGGATGAGCCTTACTTATTCAAACTGTGCACCGACAAGATGATCAGAAGGTGTGTGCCTTACAGTGAGGTGAAGAACATACTGCATGAATGTCACTCATCTGTGTATAGAGGACATTATGGTAGTGAGAGGATAGCGATAAAAGTGCTTCAATCCGGGTTTTATTGGCCTACTTTATTTAAGGATGCCCACCAGTTTGTCAAAATTTGTGATAGATGTCAAAGGGTGGGCAACATATCGAAAAGGAATGAGATGCCACTCCAAACGAACTTGGAAGTTAAAATTTTTGACGTTTGGGGCATCGATTTTATGGGGCCATTTTCATCATCGTTCAGTAATCAGTATATATTACTTGCGGTGGACTACATATCAAAATGGGTTGAAGCCGTAGCACTCCCAACCAATGATTCCAAAGTGGTTCTCAAATTCTTGCAGAAGAATATTTTTACGAGGTTTTGCATGCCAAGAGCTATTATAAGTGATGAAGGTAGTCACTTCTGCAACAGATCATTTATTGCTCTTTTGTCAAAGTATGGGGTCAACCATAAGGTAGCTACAACATATGATCCACAAACCAGTGGGCAAGCTGAGGTTTCGAACAGGGAGGTAAAGAGAATATTAGAAAAGGTGGTAAACCTGAATAGAAAGGATTGGTCTCTCAGGTTGGACGATGCACTATGGGCCTACCGAACTGCGTATAAAACACCGATTGGTATGTCACCATATCAATTACTATATGGGAAATCTTATCACCTACCTGTCGAGTTACAACACAAAGACAACCCATTAGTCTTTCGCCAAGGTAGAATGAAATTAGAAAGGAGTTTCTAATTTGCATTATTTGGAGTTGTGCATTTAAGAGTCGAAATACATATAATTAAATAAAATAAGACTTGATAGTAATACCATGTCTTATATTTAATTGGGACATTGTATGGTGGAAGGATTGAATTGTACGGTAACTATTTACTCAAATATTCTTTTATGATTAATGTTGAAATCTATATTATCTGGAAAGTCGTTAATCACTAAGGAAGCTTATCCCTATTGTAGAATAAATATTATTTATTTAAATAAATTAATAGTTTAATTTATTTATTTAAATAAGATTAGAATTATTCTAATTGATTTATTCACAACCAGTTTAATATGGAGAACCTAAAGGGTCATACCATATAAAGAAGAATAATTATTTAAGAAGTTAATGACATAATCGTAATAATAAGTTAAGTATATTTAATTTAATGTATGGTGATAGAATAAATTAAATAGCTTAATATTTATTATTTAATATTTTGGAAATATTAAATATAAATTAATAATAGGAGTCTTATTATTATTATTACTATTATTATAATTTAATTCCTAAAGGAGTTTGAGAATTAATTAATAAAAGTACTCTCATTTATTCTTATTAAGATTAGGAGGTAAATTAATTAAAAGAATTTAATTAATTATCTCTAATAAGATTAGGGAGCTTAATTAATTAAAGAAATTTAATTAATTAAATAATACCCTATTTTCTAATTAGATTAGAAGGGTAAACTGATATCTTTATAAGAGGAGTCTTATATCAGATATCATAGAGATACGTAATTCCAATTGTTGGAGAGTACGCTCTTTTTCTATGAGAGATAGAAAAACTAAGGTTTTGCTAAACACCCATCTTCTTGAATCTTTCTTTTTCCTTGGTGGATCACCTCTAGAGGCCAAACACTTAGGTGGCTAACGTTGATCAAAGGAAGAAACCAAACCCGGAGGATTCAAGTTGAACGCGAAAAGGATTGGAGGTGAACTTGTACCTGAGGAAGCTCGAATCTTCAAGGGTATGATTCTTATTCTTTATCTTTTCGTTTAATATATATATATATATATATATATATATATATATATATATATATATATATATTATTCTTATTATTTTATTATTGAAATAAAAAGTTTATTTTAATTTTAAAATTAGATTTCATGCTAACTAATTAGAGTTGGAATTGGATTCCATGATAACTAATTGGAGTTAAAATTGGATTGCATATTTTCTTAAATAAAGGAGTTTATTTAGATATGAAATAAGATTTCATGTTATTCAAAATAAAGGAGTTTATTTGTGAATAGGAAAGAGAATCCGTATTTTCTTAAATAAAGGAGTTTATTTAGATATGGAATAAGATTTCATATTATTCAAAATAAAAGAGTTTATTTGTGAATAGGAAAGAGAATCCTTGTTTCCTTTAATAAAAGAGATTTTTTTTATTACTTGGAATTGGATTCCATAATTAATTAAAATAAATGAGTTTATTTTGATTAAAGAATTTGATTAAAATAAAATAGTTTATTTTATTCAGAATTGGATAAATTAAAATAAAAGAGTTTTATTTTAATTTAAATTTGGATTAAAATAAAAGAGTTTATTTTGATTCAAAATTAGATTTTATGCTAACTAAATTTACCCATTAAATGATATCAATATATATTGAATGTTTATTATTCATGAGATGAATTATTTATTGATGCATATGTAAATGTGTATGATAATAAATGTGATTGATTATGGACTATTGACCAATGTGATTGGATTTTATTTTAGTTGAATGCATGAATATATGAGTTTTATTAAATGGGGTCTGCGTACCTCGTCTTCTCTAATTTTTCTTAATGTAAATTCTATTTCCCTCCAATGTACTTCTCCTTGACTGCTAATCAAGGTTTCTATTTATTTTAAATAGTTTTGTAATAGGAATAGTTAGAATTAATTTTGAAGAATTGGAGATCAAGGAGCAAGGAGCGCTTGAAGACCCGTTTCTATTGGAACCCAGGTTTAAATGAATTAGTTATATTTAAATATTAATTCTTGCATCCCTAGGGTTTGACCTTTTGGTTCACTTGGTGGCTCTAGTGAACCAAACTAGAATAAAAGTCCATAATCAATCCGGGTAAAATATAGTATTCTATATGTGCATACTTATACTATATATATATATATATATATATATATATATATATATATATATATATATATATATATTATATTATACAAACATGATTCGCATGTTAATTAATATGTGTGTGTGTGTGTGCATGCACACTAAACAAGATGAGACAAATTAATAACAAACCCCTCAAAGATTTTATATTAAGTCCTAAGCATTCAAAGATATTTGGAATATCGAACGTCGCCTTCTAGCATAATAAAAAATAATAGAGTATCAATTAATTATTATAAGTTTGTTGTGTCACCACAAGGCTTATCTTTATTCTTTGAGATATTAATTTTATCACATTTGATGCTTATAAAGAAAATCGAACAATGTTGTTTTGTTGTGTCACCATAAGGACAATAATTTTCTTTTTTGAATATATGGAGTGCTAGGTTGGACTTAACTTGGATAATTTTGATTCGGATGTGCCACCACTTGATCAACATAATCTAAGAGGTAAAATAGAAGGAGTTGCGTAGTTGATGTAATTGACAAGAGTTGTCTACCTATTTATTTATATATAGTTTGTTGTGTCACCACAAGACTATATGCATTTGAAATGGGATCCTTATTTTCACTAGCAAATTTTTAATTAGATTTTGTCGAACTATATAAATGAGGGTAATATAGTTTGATAAAAATAGTAGGAGATACCAATTTAAAATAAGACCTAATTTATTTTGGTAATTAATAATAGAATGTATGCTAAAATATTGTTAATTGTAAATTTATTTACATAATTTTACAATGTCTAAATTACTATCACTGTAAAGCATATTAGATGCTATTTAACCGGACCAAGCAGAAGTAGAAAGTTAAACAAGAGACAAATAATCCTATGTGTGAAAATGAAAGCAAATGTTGCTGCATCAGCCATAGAAACTTATAGTTTAGCACAACCTACGAGCAATTCTATTAAGTCAATAAGTTGTTATTGTATTCCAGTTCTCGTTGAAAACATTATTTCTATTTTATTATTGGACAATTAAATCTTTGTTATTATATTTAAGAACAATTACTGTTCTATTTATAATAATAATATTTTTATAGAACTGGAATATTACTTAATGGTTTTTGTGTACTTGACTTATGTGGAAAAATTATTTTATAAATTGAACAAACTAGTATAAGAAAATGAGATAATCATTCATAGAGTTGAATGTGTGTATTTGTTGAAATACAAGTGTGAATTATTTGAATGGTTCAAAGAATTTAGAAGTGTAACAAATTGGCAAAGTATTAAGATTTTTTGATTAGATCAAGGAATAAATACTTGTGCAATAAGTTTCTAGATCATCTCAAATGGTTTTCTCACAATGGACGCCTCCTGATACGCAATAATTGATTTATGTATCTGAAAGAAAAAATCGTACCTTGTTGGACATGGTGCGGTCCATAATGATTTTACCGACGTTCCAGTATCCCTCTGGGGTTATGCCCTAGAAATGGCTACATATCTATGAAATAGTAACCTCAAAATCCAGCCCCAAGACTCCATAAAAGTTATGGACAGGGGGGATTCCTAATCTTAAGTATGTTAAGATAAGGGGTTGTCCAACTTATGTGAAAAGATTTCAAAGGATAAGCATGGGACAAGATTTGACAAATACAGATTTGTGGGACATCCTAAAGTAAGTTTAGGGTATATATTCTATAATCCTAGTTAGCAAAAAGGTGTTTGTTTCGAAACACGCTACCTTCTAAGATAAAGGTGTTTATCATTAAAAGGTCTAGTGGGAGGATAATAGATCTTGAAGAGTTCAAGAACCATAAAACACTATAAGTCAAATAAGAGGAACCTATAGATAGACCTATTGTACCATAACCGAATTATAAATCTGGAATAGTACCGAAGATGCCTAAGAGGTATGGATTCATCATAGATGATGATGATGAGGTACACATCATAGAAGATGATGATCCAGTTACATATAATGAAGTAAGAGTTGTAGACACTCAGAGAAATGGATTGAAGCAAGCTTCTCAAAAATAGAACATTCATTTTGATGAAACAAATCAAAAGAGTTTGATTTTATCACAAATAAGAATGAACCTAGTGTGTGTAAAAGGGTCAGTGGGAGCGCCGTGACATTTTTAATATTATATGTTGATATATTATAGATAAGGAATGACATAATATTGTCATAATCAGTAAAAATAAAGTTGTCTAAACATTCTTCCATGAATAATTTGGGAAGAGTATCTTAATTGGAGATAAAATTTATATAGATAGATTCAAGAGGATACTCGACTTAACCCAAGGAACGCATATTCATTTGATGCTAAAGTCGTTTAGCATGACAAACTTCAAAAGATGTCTTATGTTGATAAGTCATGGAGTGTATCTCTCTTAATAGTCCCCATAGACTCCTGAAAAGAGATATCGTATGAGTGACAATCATGTATACAATGAAATATATGAGACCTGATGATGATTGGTTATATTCTGGAGAAGATCACTGTAAGACAGTGAAAAACATCTTAAAGTATTTAACCAGCACTAATAATATGAGTAAAATTTATGGTGAGTCTAAATTTAAACTACAGGGCTTAACAGACTCAAGTTTTTTAGACAGACCAAGACGACAGAAAATCCACTTTAAGGTAAAGTGTTACCTTGAACGGTAGTGCAGTGAATTGGAAAGGTTTCAAACAGCAAAAAGTTGCTAGTTTATTGATAAAGATAAAGTATATATAGCTGTAAATGAAGCTGCAAGTTGATTGTTTGGATGAAAAGTTCATTACAGAACTAGGAATAGTTCCTAAGTTTTATCTTGGATCTAAACATGTGTTGTGGCACTTTCATTTGATTATCGGAATCATTGAAAGATGGAAAATCACTATAGAGATAGTGGACTCTCAAGAACAACATTAAATATCCATTAACTAAAGCTTATCCAACAGCAGAATAATCGTCATTTAGAGAAGAAGGGTATGAGATACCATGACGATTGACTTTAGTGCAAGTGGGAGATTGAAAGTAGTATGCACACAAGCCAATCATGTTTGATGATAAAGTATATACTTTGTAACAATCTTATTCATTTATTAATAAAAAGTATTAATTTATTAAAGGCTTTTAATTATCAACATGATGCTGTTTTATAATATATGATAAACCCATAGGGTTAAGCAATGCTTTTAGAATAATGATGATGATTATTCTAATGAGATCTAAATTTTTAAAAAGCTTAAAACTAAAATAGTTCCCAATCGTTGGATTACTAAATTGGGGATTAGTGAATCTGGATAGATTGGTACATACGTTGCTTGCTCATTGGATGAGGATGATTGATCTCACGATCATTTGTGTGGAGACACTAAAGCAAGTATGTAGGTGCTTATTAGAGAATAAGTTCACTGAACGTAACTCGCTAAGGAATGCCTAATGGAGTTTTACTTGTCTATCAATAGGAATTCCTGTAGTGATAGTAGTACAAGTGATCTTTAAACTTGAGATCATCATAGTATCTTATGTATGATGAATTATACTTTAACTTATTCCTTAAGACCTTTAGGGTATATCAAAGGGTATGCTTGGGTATAATAAGTCATACATGGAGATAATGTATAATCAATAAAGAATCTACCACTTCTAGTAAAAGAAGAAAAATGTCTTGTGTGATTTGATAAATGACAACCCAGTAGTCCTTGGCCAAGACAGAATAAAATTAGAAAGGAGTTTCTAATTTGTATTATTTGGAGTTGTGCATTTAAGAGTCGAAATACATTTAATTAAATAAAATAAGACTTGACAGTAATTCCATGTCTTATATTTAATTGGGACATTGTATGGTGGAAGGATTGAATTGTACGGTAACTATTTACTCAAAGGTTCTTTTACGATTAATGTTAAAATCTATATTATCTGAAAAGTCGTTAATTGCTAGGGAGACTTATCTCTATTGTAGAATAAATATTATTTATTTAAATAAATTAATAGTTTAATTTATTTATTTAAATAAGATTAGAATTGTTCTAATTGATTTATTCACAACCGATTTAATATGGAGAACCTAAAGGGTCACACCATAAAAGGAAGAATAATTATTTAAGAAGTTAATGTCATAATCATAATAATAAGTTAAGTATATTTAATTTAATATATGGTGATAGAATAAATTAAATAGTTTAATATTTATTATTTAATATTTTTGAAATATTAAATATAAATTAATAAGAGGAGTCTTATTATTATTATTAATATTATTATTATTTAATTTCTAAAGGAGTTTGGGAATTAATTAATAAAAGTAGTCTCATTTATTCCTATTAATATTAGGAGGTAAATTAATTAAAAGAGTTTAATTAATTATCCTTAATAACAATAGGGAGCTTAATTAATTAAAGAAATTTAATTAATTAAATAATACCCTATTTTCTAAATAGATTAGAAGGGTTAACTGATATCTTTATAAGAGGAGTCTTATATTATATATCATAGAGATACGTAATTTCAATTGTTGGAAAGTACGCTCTTTTTCTATGAGAGATTGAAAAACTAGGACTTTTCCAAACACCAATCTTCTTGAATCTTTCTTCTTCCTTAGTCGATCACCTCTATAGGCCAAACACTTAGGTGGCTAACGTTGATCAAAGGAAGGTACCAAACCCGGAGGATTCAAGTTGAACGCAATAAGAATTGGAGGTGAACTTGTACCTGAGGAAACTCGAATCTTCAAGGGTATGATTCTTATTCTTTATCTTTTCGTTTAATTAATAATTGTGCATAAAGGATGATCCGGGTATATGGTTTGTAAAATTTTAAAACTCTGATTTTTTCACGTTTTCGCTTACTTTGTGCAACTTGATTGCGTTCATGAATATTACAAACCTAACAGTTACAGCGCGCCCCACGCCAGTTTGTTCATCAGCATGGCGCGCCCCATGCCCGTCCTACAGAATGTATAAATTTTGCTCGAATTTTCTTCCAATGCTAGCATTTTGATGTGTTCACTGAATATCCTACAACAAGAACAAAAACCATCAAAAACAACATGAAATAATAAAAAAAACTAATAATATAACAAGCTAAATAAAGATAAATCGTAGGTTAAAAACCTACTCATCAAATTCTCCCAAACTTGAAACATTGCCTGTCCTCAAGCAAAATGATATGCAATGCAACTAACTAAGCTAAACTACGAATCCAGTATTAAGATAAAATATAGTTACTCATACAGCCTCAGAGAAATTAAGTAAACTCAACAATAATTCACATCAAAATCAATCAATAATTCCTTATCAATACTCAAATCTTAAACCGTTATTACTGGTATAGTGTGTGTGTGTGTGTGTGTGTGTGTGTGTCCTCAACATTCATGCTAACTGATGTGAATGCAAATTTAATACATAATTAGTCTCTTAGAAGGTATCATACAGTGTAAACTCAAAATTTTAAAAAACAGATGAAATCCAACTAAAATCAAATAATCACCAATATCAAGGGTCCAACTGGGGTATTTATGCTTTCTTTTTTGATCACGGGGGGCTTTTTGCTCTTATTTCCCGTTTTATTCTCTTTTTTTTCTCGCAGTGAATGCGTTTTACGCTCCATCTCACACCTGTGTTTATAGGGAGTGTGTTTCACGTTTCTTCTCGACCCACCACATGACTCAATTTATTCCACTTTTCTTTTTATTCTTTTTCTGAAGCTTATATACCCCACTTTTTCCCTCAAACATAGGTTTCTGCCTAATTCTCGTCTTTACTTCCTATCCTTGTCGTTCTTTCCTTTAAACTAGCAATATCCTTTAGAAATTCCTTATGTATCAATTTGAACTAGCCAGTTCACATAAGTGTTGTTAACGTGCTAACCTTATTATACCAATTTCAAACAAGCAAAAGATCCAATTCATAACAAAAATTATATCAAAGTTCTAATATGCGGCACTTTAATTGTCTACATAATTCCAATCTCATCATTGGCCAAGAATAAACTTTTACTATCTAATAAATGGATTCATGCAATTTAAACTACATACAAATTTTCTATTTTTTTTAAACTAATGTATTAAACTAAGAGACATGAAAAACAAATAAATATAAAAACTAAACAAACTAACTAACATGAATTTCTAAATCTTCACAACTTAATAGGCAGAGACATAACCCCCAAACTTAAATCAAGTAATGTCCCCATTACGATAACATATATTAATTAAAAACATGAGGGCTTCCGTGAAAGACGAGTCACTGCTCGTCGTCATCTGAAGGAGGGTATGCTGGAAGGATAAAAGGAACATGTATGACCACCGAATTGGCATTGGGATTGCAATGAGAGAACGCATCAGCAAGCGTGTTGATAGCATTTGCATTGTACTGATGTATCAAATCTTGACAGTGAGCCGACCATATAAATTGATTCCTTGAACCGCGCGGTTGTTGCTCATCCATTGGTGCAGCTACAACTGGTGGTGAGGGTTGGCGAATCATAATATAACCTTCTCCTCTTGGATGAGATCTTTCCCCCTCCCATGCCTTATACTTTTTGATTGTAGCATGGTCGATTATAGCCATTGGTTGTTGAATAGGTTCTAAAGGATGCCACTGCACCCCATTTTTCGGCATAAATCAGTAATTAGGAAACCTTGTAGAAAACCCCCCGTAGTACTCCCTTGTAGCAATCGATCAATGGACTCCTGAATACAATCACCCACATCCATATTGTAGAACGCAATTGAGTTATTCACACGGTAATGGTGGTGAACAATCCCATATAATAGCCGAGCCCTTTCCTTAGTTACATCATTTTGGCGGCGTGTGGGCATTAAACGGGCACAAAGGAATGCATACCATGCTTTGCCATACCGACTAAGTGCGGAGTGAGGAAAACTTATCTTTTCATCCGTCCCGGCTCGAGTCACCCATTGACTTCCCGGTTTGCACAATCTTATAATCAACTCATCCAGATCGGGCAAACCAACTTTATATCATGCAGTATTTGGTGTCTCCAACCCAAAATACTCGTTGATGGCATCGGCATGAAAAGCCACAGGTTTACCCCGAACAATGAATACGTGATTGACATGCTCCATTCCGTTGGCATAAAACTCTTTCACTATATTGATCATCGCTGGAAGTGGTTGCTCTACTAACTGGAACCAATTACGTTCCACAATCATCAATGCCATATCACTGTCCAAGTTAGCATCCGGCTTCAATCCTCGTTCTAGCACTAAATTCTTCTTGTATATGGATGATTTGAACCTTGCCTTGGCCCCCTCACTAACAATTTTCATGTGATCATACTGAGCCCGAGCAGTAGAGGTGGAAGGACATTGTCTCTTATGTGAAGACATGGTGGATTTGGTGAATTGTAGGCAAGAGTTTTGGTTCAGGAAATTTGTCAAAACGTTGGTGGGCGTAAAGGCTAATTCCCCCAAACTTGGCATTATAGGAGCTATCTCTCTAACCAAATTATGAAATAAGGCAACACAATCCTTGGGCAACCAATTCCCAAGGTTTTCCAACCAATTTTACCAATCAAAAGAGAAGAAGTACGAGAAATTGACAATTTTGGTTTACCTTCAAAACTAATTTGTGTTTCCCCCCTTTGTAGAGATGCCCTAATTTGAATGAATTTGTGCAGCACATGACTTAGACTTAGTGTGGAACTGTATTGCTTGTATGTGGAAGGATTGTGGCTACTTGCATTAGTTGAATTCATACATGAGATGAAAAACCAACGTGTGTTGGGAGTTGTAGAGTTTACGGGTTTAATGGGAGAAGAAGTTGGAAAGGAGAAGGAGAAGTGGTGTAGTGGGAGTTGTGGAAGTTAAAGGAGTTATGGGGTAGTGAGAGAGTTGTGTTGTAAGAGAATTGGGGAGTTTGGGTGTAAGAAGGATTTATTAGATTATTGTTGCCGAGTATGATGCAATTAAATCACCTTTAATGCCTGGCATTTCCGAGCGGCGCGGCTCACACCGTGTGTAGGCCTGAGATGGCGTGCCCCGCGCTATAGAGGCAGTGCGTACTGGTATGGTAGCGCACCCCGCGCCATGTGTATGCCTTAGGCGGCGCGCCCCGCGCTGGGTGATCAGTGCCTCCTCGTGTAGTAGCGCGCCTCGCGCTGTTGTGTACTTGATGTGGCGCGCCCCGCGTTGGGTGATCAGTATGTACTCGACGAATTGGCGCGCCCCGCACTGGATCTATGCTTTATGTGGCGTGGCCCGCGTTGTTTATGACAATCCAAGATTTTAGTAATTATAATTTAAAATATTTATTAAATGAAATAAATATTTTATTGATGTGGTTATTATTAGTAAATATTTATGACTAGATAATATTCTAAATTAAATTAATTTATAATTTAGAGAGTTGTAAAATAACATGAGATGTTATATTGTTGTTTTAATTTAATAATTTAAGATGGTATGATAAGTTATTAAATAAAAATCATAATGATATTATAATTTTGTGATATTTGTTTAAGTAAAATAATTATTTTAAATATAGTACGTGTAATTAATTTAGTTGATTATTATTGGATATGGAAATCCAAATAAATAATATGTGATTATAAATTATAAACTAAGTTGTTTAATAAAATAATTAAAGTAGTTTTAAATTGATTTAACCCAAACAAAACTTAAATATATTAAGTCTTTATTTTTAAAGGGTTTTGCCAAACAAAGCCTTATAACTTTTGGATTTTTAAATTTTGAATTTATAATAAAATAAATTAAAATAATAAATATAGTATATTTATAATATATACGTTTGTTTTTTTAACTGACATTTTATTAAATTTGGCGTATTAAGGTTATCAGTTTTATTTTGTTTTACGCATAAGGCATATCAGTTGGGTTTTGGCCATTTGCTAAGAACACTGAGAATTTCAGAGAGAGTTGAGCAAATTGAGAGAGAACATAAGCAATTTCCAGCGATTTTAGCAAGGATTACAAACTAAGTGAAGGTATTTTATCTAAACCTTGATTATATATATATATATATATATATATATATATATATATATATATATATATATATATATATATATATATATACTTGAGTTTTACGGCATGAATTTCAAACTACGTGAATTCCATACTTTTCGAATTGTTTCTATACGACTGTAGTATCACATTAGTATGTAATTGCAATACTAGAGTTTATGTTTAAACAAGGAAATTGTATGCTAAATTCAGATAATAGTAGGAAAATACGACAATGTATGTTTGTATATTTTTTTTTCATATGGCTCATGTAAGTACCAATGTTGATGGTCAATTTGTATGTAAATGTGTGAATTGAGGCTTGATTATCCTAGTCTATTAAGAAACGAAGATAACGTAATTTGAATGAAGCTATTTAGACAAGAATAGTGTTTACAGTGTTGATTTTTGTCTAAGGAACTCAAAAATGGTGTTTATGTATGGAAATATGAAATTTGAGAAATTAAAATAGTTTTAGTTGTTGTTAAATTATTCTAATTGGTGGAATATGTTAACAAGCATGTTTATGATAGTTTTATAATTATTTTACATGTTAATTTCACTATTTGGTGGGTGAAATTCGTGTTAGTTGGGCTAAAAATGGCTACTGTTCACGCTGACTCTGCCTCTGTCTGTGCACCAGCGCAGCTGCGCCGGTGCCAAGGCTAAAAACTGCGCAGCTGCGCAGGCGCAGCTGCGCCATACACTGATCTGAAGCAGAGCCTTCTGCTACTGCTGCTGTAGATTTTGGGGAAACTTTACCACTTGGTTTAAGGCTATGTTAAAGTGTCACACATGTAGTAAGAAGGTTAAAACAGAACCGTGATGTGTATTTGATAAATTCAAAGTTATAAGAATGATTAGTAAGTTACAAACACGTTTTGTGATAACTTAGTACACACAATGAATGTTAGACAGGTGTTGTGAAGTCAACACTTGGAATTTCTGAAATGTAAATAATAATGTAAGACTTGTAGCGAAATAACAAGTTTAACTAGAAATGAGTGTTATGTTGGAAAAAGGATATTAGTACATTGTGTATTGATTAGTAAGAAGGGTTATGAGATGTAGAGTAAAATTTATATTATCGCTACTATGCGTTATTATATGACTAATAGTTAATGTAAATAATGATATAATTGTGTAGGAATACACGAAGTGCAGATAAGCGACAAGCAGTTAAGTCGTAGTTCATAAACTACGAATCAGGCAAGTCTTTAGTTCCTATTTGCTACGTGAACTTGATGATTAACTGTTTTAAATCTTTATTGCAAATAATATGATGTGTTATATTTATGTTGAAAGCATGAAACGTTAAAGTCAACTTATGACTACGTTAATTGAGTAAAGCATGTTGATTGAGTAAGGAACTCAGTCGTTATACTTATTATATGAACTATAGCTTGTATGTTATGATAGTCCAATGTTTAAGAGATGTATGCTGAGCATGTTATTATATGCTGCGTGATGCATGAAAACGGTTAGATTTTGCTAGGCTGTCGAGCTCAATCTTGCAATAACCATTTTTGTAGGTCAAGATTTCGAGGTAAAGTTATGTGTAATTTGAAAGACATGAATCAGATGTGATACTTGAATATTTATACACTTTGGTTGTGTTAGTATTATTTGAGCCATGTTTAAGGTTCCGAATGATGTATTAATGCTGAATTGTAATATTATTTCGCAATGTAAACTATTGTAGTATTAAATTGATTCTGAGATATATAGATGTAAAGGTTAAAGGTTTTGAAAACGATGATAGTTTGTAATATAAAATTTTAATTATTTTACAAATTTCAATGGTTGTATTATCATTTAATGATGTAAAATTTGAGGTTAAATGTATTATTAACGACTGAAATCGAGAATTAAATTGTATGAATTTTGGGGTAGTCAAAATAAAATTGAGTCTAAGTAAAAGGTTATGAAATAAAAATCACTAAAATTTTTATCAAGAATGGTGGGGGTAGGAAATATAAAACCTATATTAAGGTAAGTGTTGAAGTTATTCAACGAAGAGATTTGATGAAAACCTAAGTAAGATAGAGTTTCGGTAATTCCGAGTACGGAATCCTTATAAGGAGGAAAGGATGTGACAACCCGAATTTTTAGAAGTTATTAAAATTAGAATTTAATAATTAAAATTCTTATTATGAGATGTTTTGAATTTGAGTATGTATATGTATGTGTTGTATATTTTGAAATATGTGATTTGGTGTGAAGAGAAATATATATTCATATATTGAGAAAGTGAGGTTTAATAGTACCTGAATTATTTGTTTAATCTGTTTTTTCAATTCTGGGGACAGAATCTTTGTAAGGAGGGAAGAATGTGACAATCCAAGATTTTAGTAATTATAATTTAAAATATTTATTAAATAAAATAAATATTTTATTGATGTGGTTATTATTAGTAAATATTTATGACTAGATAATATTCTAAATTAAATTAATTTATAATTTAGAGAGTTGTTAAATAACATGAGATGTTATGTTGTTGTTTTAATTTAATAATTGAAGATGGTATGATAAGTTATTAAATAAAAATTATAATGAGATTATAATTTTGTGATATTTGTTTAAGTAAAATAATTATTTTAAATATAGTACGTGTAATTAATTTAGTTGATTATTATTGGATATGAAAATCCAAATAAACAATATGTGTTTATAAATTATAAACTAAATTGTTTATTAAAATAATTAAAGTAGTTTTAAATTGATTTAACCCAAACAAGGCTTAAATATATTAAGTCTTTATTTTTAAAGGGTTTTTCCAAACAAAGCCTTATGGCTTTTGGATTTTTAAATTTTGAATTTATAATAAAATAAATTAAAATAATAAATATAGTATATTTATAATATATACGTTTGTTTTTTTTAACTGACATTTTATTAAATTTGGCGTGTTAAGGTTATCAGTTTTATTTTGTTTTACGCATAAGGCATATCAGTTGGGTTTTGGCCATTTGCTAAGAACATTGAGAGTTTCAGAGAGAGTTGAGAGAATTGAGAGAGAACGTAAGCAATTTCCAGCGATTTTAGCAAGGATTACAAGCTAAGTGAATGTATTTTATCTAAACCTTGATTATATATATATATATATATATATATATATATATATATATATATATATATATATATATATATATATATATATATGAGTTTTACGACATGAATTTCAAACTCTGTGAATTCCATACTTTTCGAATTGTTGCTATATGACTGTATTATCGCATTAGTATGTAATTGCAATACTAGAGTTTATATTTAAACAAGGAAATTGTATGCTAAATTCGGATAACATTAGGAAATTGTGACAGTTTATGTTTGTGTGTATTTTTTTTCATATGGCTCATGTAAGTACCAATGTTGATGGTCAATTTGTATGTTAATGTGTGAATTGAGGCTTGATTAAGCTAGTCTATTAAGAAACGAAGATAACGTAATTTGAATGAAGCTATTTCGACAAGAATCGTGTTTACAGTGTTAATTTTTGTCTAAGGAACTCAAAAATGGTTTTTATGTATGGAAATATGAAATTTGAGAAATTAAAATAGTTTTAGTTGTTGTTAAATTATTCTAATTGGTGGAATAAGTTAACAAACATGTTTATGATAGTTTTATATTTATTTTACATGTTAATTTCACTATTTGGTGGGTGAAATTTGTGTTAGTTGGGCTAAAAGCGGCTACTGTTCATGCTGACTCTGCCTCTGTCTGTGCACCAGCGCAGCTGCGCTGGTGCCAAGGCTAAAAACTGCGCAGCTGCGCAGGCGCAGCTGCGCTGTGTGTGGCGCAACTGCGCCATACACTGATCTGAGGCAGAGCCTTCTGCTGCTGCTGCAGATTTTGGGGAAACCTTACCACTTGGTTTAAGGCTATGTTAAAGTGTCACACATGTAGTAAGAAGGTTAAAACAGAACCGTGATGTGTAATTGATAAATTCAAAGTTATGAGAATGATTAGTAAGTTACAAACACGTTATGTGATAACTTAGTATACACAATGAATGTTAGACATGTGTTGTGAAGTCAACACTTGGAATTTCTGAAATATAAATAGTAATGTAAGACTTGTACCGAAATAACAAGTTTAACTAGAAATGAGTGTTATGTTGGAAAAAGGATGTTAGTACATTGTGTATTGATTAGTAAGAAGGGTTATGAGATGTAGAGTAAAATTTACATTATAGCTACTATGCGTTACTATGTGACTAATAGTTAATGTAAATAATGATATAATTGTGTAGGAATACACAAAGTGCAGATAATCGATAAGCAGTTAAGTCGTAGTTCATAAACTACGAATCAGGCAAGTCTTTCAATTCCAATTTGCTACGTGAACTTGATGATTAACTGTTTTAAATCTTTATTGCAAATAACATGATGTGTTATATTTATGTTGAAAGCATGAAACATTAAAGTCAACTTATGACTTCGTTGATTGAGTAAAGCATGCTGATTGAGTAAGGAACTCAATCTTTATACTTGTTATATGAACTGTAGCCTGTATGTTATGATAGTCCAATGTTTAAGAGATGTATGTTGAGCATGTTATTATTTGCTGCGCGATGCATGAAAACTGTTAGATTTTGCTGGGTTGTCGAGCTCAACCTTGCAAATAACCATTTTTGCAGGTCAAGATTTCGAGGTAAAGTTATGTGTTATTTGAAAGACATGAATTAGATGTGATACTTGAAGATTTATACACTTTGGTTGTGTTAGTATTATTTAAGCCATGTTTAAGGTTCCGAATGATGTATTAATGTTGAATTGTAATATCGTTTCGCAATGTAAACTATTGTAGTATTAAATTGATTCTGAGATATATAGATGTAAAGGTTGAAGGTTTTGGGAACGAGGATAGTTTGTAATAGAAAATTTTAATTATTTTGCAAATTTCATTGGTTGTATTATCATTTAATGATGTAAAATTTGAGGTTGAATGTATTATTAACAACTGAAATCAAGAATTAAATTGTATGAATTTTGGGGTCATTACATTATTTGTGCAGTGTCTTGGAGACTTTATTTTTCCATCATTCCCTACAAGCATATCAACATGAAGTCATTATTCTAAGAAAAAGAATTATCTAAGCTATACTATAAGCTAAAAAATGTACGTAAATAATAAAATAGTAAAAGATTAGAGCTTGGGTTGCCTCCCAAGTAGCGCTAGTTTTTACGTCGTAAGCCCGACGGTGCATCGGTAAGTGTAATTGCGGCGACATCCCAATTTGATTCGCCACCCCAATAATGCTTCAACCGTTGACCGTTCACCTTACACATCTCTAATGGATTTCTACTGTATAGTTCAACGGCGCCATGTGAGAAAACTTTTTTTTATATAGTAAATGGACCCGACCACCTTGATTTTAGCTTTCTTGGGAACAACCTCAATCTGGAGTTGAACAATAGTACTGATTGCCCCAGTTCGAACGTTCTCTGCATGATTTTCTGGTCGTGCCATTTCTTGACTTTTTCTTTGTACAACTTCGAATTCTCATAATCTTATAGTCTGAATTCGTCGAGTTCGTTTAATTGAGGTAGCCTCTTTTCACATATTGCTGCTAGCTTGATCAAAATTAAGCTTCTGAATTGCCCAATATGCTTTATGCTTTAACTCCACTGGTAAGTGACATGCTTTCCCATAAACCAACTAATATGACAACATCCCAATTGGCGTAAGCTGTCCTGTAAGCCTATAATGCGTCATCCAATTTGAGAGACCAGACCTTTCTGTTCGGGTTCACAAATTTCTCTAATATTTTCTTCACCTCCCTGTTGGAAACTTCAGCTTGCCCACATTTTTGGTGATGATATGTCGTAGCAACCTTATGATTGACCCCATATTTTGCCATGAGGGTTGTAAAGGACCTGTTACAGAAATGACTACCCTCATCACTTATAATAGCTCGTGGAGTGCCAAATCCTGTAAAAATATTCTTGTGTAAGAATTTGACAACCACCTTGGCATCATTTGTGGGTAGTGCTACGGCTTCAACCCATTTTGACACATAATTAACCGCGAGCAAGACGTACTGATTATTGAACGATGGAGGAAATGGCCCCATAAAATATATGCCCCATACATCAAAAAGTTCAACTTCTAAGATAGTTTGTAGTGGCATCTCATTCCTTTTCGATATATTACCCACCCTTTAACATCTATCACAACTTTTTATGAACTGGTGGGCATCCTTAAATATTGTAGGTCAATAGAACCCTGCTTGAAGAACTTTCGATGTTGTTCTCTCACTTCCATAATGTCCCCCATATACAGACGAATGACATTCATGCAATATGTTCTTTACCTCGCTGCAGGGCACACACCTTCTAATCATCTTGTCGGTGCACTGTTCAAATAGGTATGGCTCATCCCACATGTACCACTTGACGTCATGTAGGAATTTCTTTTTCTGTTATCGTGTCAGATCAGGGGGAAGGATGTTGCTCACTAGATAGTTAGCAAAATCCGCGTACCACAGAAATTCTGCATTGACTCCAAACAGCTGCTCATCCGAAAATGATTCATTGATTACACACTTGTCCTCTTTATTTTTACCCGAATTCTTTAGCCTCGATAAGTGATCTGTAACTTGATTCTCCGTCCCCTTTCGATCTTTTATTTCCAAATCAAATTCCTGTAGGAGTATCCACCTGATAAGTCGTGGCTTAGTATCTTTCTTCAAAATTAAGTACCAAATGGCCGAGTGATCTGTATAAACTACCACCTTTGTCTCGATCAAATATGCCCGAAATTTATCGAATGCATATACTACTGCAAGTAATTACTTTTCTGTAGTTGTGTAATTCATTTGGGTCTCCGTAAGTGTCTTACTTATATAGTATATGGCGTGGAATACCTTCTCTCGGCGTTGACCCAAGATAGCCCCAACCGCATAGTCTCTTGCATCACACATTAACTCGAAACGCATATTCCAATCCGGTGCGACGATAGCTCGAACTGTAGTCAATTTCTTTTTCAATAGCTCGAATGCCAACTTATAATCCTCATCAAACTTAAAAACTAAATTCTTATCTAAAAGACTGCACAATGGTTTTGCAATTTAGAGAAGTCTTTTACAAATCTCATGTAGAGCCCGACATGTCCCAGAAAGCTACGAATTATCTTAACTGAAATTGGTGGTGGAAGCTTTTCAATCGTTTCCAGCTTTGCTTTATCAACCTCTAATCCTTTAGCCGAGACCTTGTGCCCCAAAATTATTCCTTCTTCAACCATGAAATGACACTTTTCCCAATTAAGTACCAAATTTGTTTATGTGCATATCTGTAAAACCATCACCAAATTATCTAGACAAGTATCAAAATCATCCCCATAGACAGAAAAGTCATCCATGAAGACTTCCATATTTTTCTCCACCATATCCGAGAAGATGTCCATCATACACCGTTGGAAGGTAGCGGGTGCATTACACAAGCCGAAGTACATTCTCCTGAATGCGAATGTGTCGTATGGGCACGTGAAAGTAGTCTTCTCTTGATCTTCAGGAGTAATGACTATCTGATTATATCCCGAATACCCATCCAATAAGCAGTAGTACTCGTGTCCCACTAATCTGTCCAACATCTGATCGATAAAAGGCAGAGGAAAGTGGTCTTTGTGGGTCACCTTATTCAACTTCATGTAATCCATGCAAACCATCCATCCAGTCACTGTCCTAATCAGAATTAGCTCATTATCATCATTTTGTACTACGGTCATTCCTCCCTTTTTCGGCACACATTGAACCGGACTGACCCACTTACTGTCTGAAATCGGGTAGATGATTCCCGCATCCAACCATTTCAGGATTTCTTTCTTCACTACTTCTTTCATGATTGGGTTTACCCATCTCTATTGGTCCACTGTCGGTTTTACATCTTCTTCCATTAGAATTTTATGCATGCAAAAGGATGGGCTGATTCCCTTGATATCTGCAATTGTCCATCCTATAGCCGATTTGTGTTCTCTAAGCACTCTCAGCAACTTATTTTCCTGCAATTCGTTAAGTGCAGCAGAAATAATAACAAGTAAAGAATTAGAATTGCCTAAATATGCATACCTGAGGTGTTTAGGGAGTGGCTTAAGTTCAAGAGTAGGTGGCTCCTCCAATGAAGGTTTCATCCTTGTTGTGGCTCTTTCCTCCGTGTGAAATGGTTTAAAGGGTGCTTTGAATCTGGTTACTCACGGAATCCAGCATTTGCAAGTAATCCATAAATTTCGGATCATCTAACTCTTCATCTCCCAATAATGTTGTTTGCAATGGATCATTAACCAAACTTTTACCAATTTCTTCGCTGATTATCCGATCAATGGCATCCATCCTGAAACACTCCTCTTCATCTGTGGGGAATTTCATGTCTTTGAAAACATTGAACTTTACTTCCTGAACTTGGACCCTCATAGTTAGTTCACCTTTTTGCACATCAATGAGAGTCCTTCCCGTAGCCAAGAACGGCCTCCCTAGGATGATTGGGATGTTCTTATCTTCCTCAAAATCCAAAATTATAAAGTCCGCGGGGAATATGAATTTGTTAACCTTGACCAAAATATCCTCCACAATGCCTCTTGGGTACGTAACTGACCTATATGCCAACTATAATGAAATGTTCGTAGGCTTTGGAGCTGGCAAACCCAATTCTGTATAAACTGATAATGGCATAAGGTTCACACTTGCCCCCAAATCACATAAACACTTGTTGAACGCCATGTTCCCAATTGTACACGGAATAGTAAAACTCCCCGAATCTTTCAACTTTGGTGGTAACTTTCACCGTAAACTACACTACACTCCTCGGTCAATGCCACCATTTCAAAATCTTCTAATTTCTTTTTCCTGGACAAAATCCCTTTCATGAATTTATCATAACTTGGCATCTGCTCAATGGCTTTAGCGAATGGAATATTCATATGAAGTTTCTTAAAAACTTCTAAAAAATTAGCGAATTGCTTATCCAATTTCTGTTTTTGAACTCTTTGTTGAAACGGTGGTGGAGGATAAACAACCGGTTCGTTAACTGTTTTGCCCTTTTGCGCTTACTTTTCTTCCTCTTGTATGTCCTCAGCCACTTTACTTTCATTTTCTTTATCATCTTCTTTTGTAGCCAAATTTTCTGTTTTCTGCTCCTCAAGATATTTTCCACTTCTCAACATAATTTCCTGACATTGCTCATGATTACCTTTCGGATTTTTCTCTATATCACTTGGTAATGTTCCTTGAGGCCTGTTATTCAATGCAAAAGCTATATGTCCCATCTGATTTTCTAAATTCTTGATGTCTATTTCTTGCGATTTCATGGCGATTACTTGGTTTTTAATGGCTGCCTCGTTGCTTGTTGTATACTTTAATAACAACTCCTCTAAATCTGATTTCCTCTCTTAATGTGGAGCTGGTTGTTGTTGATTATGAAATCCTGGGGGATAAGATGGTTATGGAGCTTGCTGATGCTGATTATTACTCCACAAAAAATTAGGATGATTCTTATTCCCCAGATTGTATGTATTCTGGTACGTATTCGGTGGAATTCTGTTGTAGCTACCCATAAATTGCACTGATGCTGGGTTGATTGCACATTGATTTGTAGGATGTTCACCAGCGCACAATTCACAAATAATTGCAACCTGCTGTGTCTGTACCCCTGATAAAGCATCAAACTTCTTAGAGAGCGCTGAAATCTGCGCTGCTATTGTCGCCACTCCATCTACCTCTAACACTCCAGCTACTGTAAGTTGTCTCATTCTTGCCGTGGGCCACTGATAATTGTTAGTTGCCATTGTCTCTATCAATTCATACGCCTCCTCATAATTCTTCGCCATAAAAGCTCCACCCGAAGCTGCATCAATACTAGTCCTGAGATTCCCATGTAATCCATTATAAAATGTGTTCATCTGCAACCACTTAGGCAATCCGTGATGTGGGCATTTTCTGAGCAACTCTTTGTATCTCTCCCATGCCTCGTACAATGATTCCCCATGTTGCTGTTCAAACATAGTAATCTCATTTCTCATCTTTGCAGTCTTTGCTGGCGGAAAAAGTTTTGCTAGAAATTTTTGAGCCAGGTCATCCCATGTAGTTATTGAACCCGATGGTAGAGAGTGTAACCAACTCTTCGCCTTGTCCCACAGAGTAAATGGGAACAAGCGAAGTTTGACTGCGTCATCCGACACCCTATTGTATTTGAAATTGTCGCATATCTCCAATCTAGTTTGAGATCCTTGGGAACTATTTATCTGAGTGAGGGTATTGACAACATGGACCCTTCATGTTGTTGTTGATACTCTGGATTTTGGATAGATAGGTACTATCGATACGATAGTGTAATTCGTATGACATAGACTATATATCTGAGTGAGGGTATTGGTAATGTAGATTGTTCATGTTATTACTAGTACTCTAAATTTTGGATAGATAGATACTATTCACAGATACAGTTCATACATCTAAGTGAGGGTATTCAAACACATCAATAGTTCTCCTGAGAATTATTATCTGTTATAGAATACTGTGAACCTTGGATCTATGGGAATTGTACCTGGTTATAAATTGTATAGTCACTCAATTAGATATAAGCATATAATCAGATACCATGGGCATATAGATTTAAATGCATTATATACATTTACTTTTACTTGTAGTAAGCACCATACAGGATACCGTGGGAGTATAAATATGGGGGCGTTACAGGACATTACTTTGATGCGTAATTGGGGAGGAAGAAAGGAATTAACGCAGCCACAGAACAGAAAGAAGAAGAAATTGATTCATTAAATAAAGGTAAGAGCTCGAATTATTATAAAAGTTATATATGTATAAAAAAACATTGATGTTGTTCCTTCAGTAGATCACCTAGAAGTTTGAAAGAAAAAAAATGTTTTTGCAGTATATATATATATATATATATATATATATATATATATATATATATATATATATATATATATATATATATGTGTGTGTGTGTGTGTGTGTGTGTGTGTGTGTGTGTATATATATATATATGTATATATATACATATGTGTGTGATAGGATATGGACTAATGCTATGTAATGAATTTGTTATAAAATATATATGTTAATGATTAGAGAGATTATTAATCTGAAAGTTTCAGAATTTTTTTTTGTATAATGCTTTCTGGAAGTTTGTTTAATCGTAATCAGTTTGGTCTGATGTGTTAAGTAATTTGACAATAATTTATTTAGGAGGAATTGGTTTTAACCAAATGTTATAAAACTAGGTATTTACATAATATTTAATTGACTATTAAGTTACAGATTAAGTAAAATCATAGTAATTAAAGAAAAAATTTATTTTTATAATACAACTTATAAATGTTTTATTTTGGTGGTTAGTTCAAACGGAGGGAGTCTAAACGAGTTTAATTTGGAATATATTTTGGGTATTACATTACCTAATTCAGGTACAAATTCTGTACTCATTCAGCGTTAATCTTTTTAATTTTGATTTATTCATTTTGGTTTTCGTTTAAAAGGTAGTTATTTGTTTACCTTATTATTCCTTCTCAAATTCATCATGTGCATTATATACATTTACTTGTAGTAAGCACCATATAGGATACCGTGGGAGTATAAATATGGGGACGTTACAGGACATTACTTTGATGCGTAATTGGGGAGGAAGAAAGGAATTAACGCAGCCACAGAACAGAAAGAAGAAGAAATTGATTCATTAAATAAAGGTAAGAGCTCGAATTATTATAAAAGTTATATATGTATAAAAAAACATTGATGTTGTTCCTTCAGTAGATCACCTAGAAGTTTGAAAGAAAAAAACGTTTTTGCAGTATATATATATATATATATATATATATATATATATATATTATATATATATATATATATATATATATATATATATGTAACGACCCCAAAATAGGTTCATTCCATCCAACCTATTCTGAGTCGCCAAATACATGGTACAGAAAACAACTACAACTTTATTACAACAATTGTCGTGCAAAATACAACAACACATATACTGTGAGTTTGGATACAAATATATACCAAATGTGACTCATGTTCCAACCGTGGACATCACCTCACAATAACACCTTACATAAAGGTATAGTCAAAAACTGTTTTAGAAATTAAAATCTTTGGAAAGTGCTCAAGGAAACCTTCGTACATGGGAGGCCACGCGTCTAGGTTATGATAGATATCATATGGCCACAGAATTATCCTTGGTTGACCCAATAGACCCCAAAGAAAAACGAGAAGATTACTATCATATTCTTCCCAATGGTGAGTCTTCTCTTGACATATCATTATCTCTACTGTCTCTAATTGAGAATTATACTTTAAACAAACACCAAGATTATATAGGTAGTGCTCGTATATATACTCAGCAAGTGGATGAGCACATCCCTGTCTTATGATGACACGAGGTTGTATGTCGTTAGACATCTTGTATGATAGTGGCAAACCACCCTTCCAACGTTGGGTACACCTTACCCTATTGGATTCACCAAATATAACTACTAAATGAACTTTTCTATACTGCTTCGGGAGAACATCCACAGCTAGAGACCACTGTTCTATTTCCCCGTTACCCTCGCTCGACCCAGCTACACTCTTATTACCTGAAAGGAATTGTGAAGCAAAAGGGTGAGCACAACTAGCCCAGTAAAGAATATCATGACTAAAGATAATTAAATTATCAGTAGCCTTCATCAATAATAAATCAGAGATTTAGAACATATGGTAAATGATAAAAATTTCAACCATAGTTGCAGCGGAACGAGCAATCCATTAGAAGAGTCAAATAGACTATAAAGTCTATTATCTTCTCCATGTTAAAAATCCATCAACAATGTTTTATCCCTGTAACATCAATCAACAGTTCCTTTCCACAATCATATGAATAACTCATAATCATAATTGTGATTCTAAATTTTTCTTCGCACCCAGGACGAAGAATATTTTCATCACATGTCTTTACCTGAAACATCAAAGATCATGGTTATACCAAATCACAGTTCCTGTTCATAATCATACTAATAAATCCATCTTTGCACTACGACCAAAGATATTCAACAACAGTTTATCTTTGCACTACGGGCCAAAGATATTCATCAACAGACCATCTTTGCACTACAGGCCAAAGATATTCATCTACAATTCATCTTTGCACTACAGGCCAAAGATATTCCTCAACCGTTCATCTTTGCATTACTGGCCAAAGATATTCAACAACAGGTCATCTTTGCACTACGGGCCAAAGATATTCATCTACAATTCATCTTTGCACTACAGGCCAAAGATATTCCTCAACAATTCATATTTGCACTACATGCCAAATATATTAATACCTCAAAGAATATATAATCATTTAAGAATTTATATAAACAATAATTATAACCATGTTGATCATTTCACCTTTGCACTTAAGCTAAAGATATTCAATTATAAATTTAATGGTCATGATCATACCAGTCAACAATTCAACTTTGCACTACTGGCCAAAGAGAACCCATAGTCATGATCATACCAATAATTTACCCATCTTTACACTCAAGCGAAAGAGAATTTCAACATCAAGGTTATAAAAATGTTATATATGATTATAAAAATAATATGGTCAAAACATGGATTTAATTTCAAGAGCAATATTCATAAATCAACTATAATTTGGTTAGAAAAAGAAACCAATTTTGTCGTGAATAGTAACTCATGAATAGTAACCTCGACTCAAAAAGGTAGAAATTCCACAATAAAATCTATACCAATATTTCGGTATAATGATATTGAAAGGATAACATTTCTTAAGCTTATAAACAATTTATTTAAATTGTTTACACTTTACTAATTAATGCATTTAATCATCATAAAATGTCAACTCTTAAGATTTCATCATCAATAGCCAAAACCCTCATCAAAAATCTGCATATACCTCATATAGGATTCTCAAGCCATAAAATCCTATTTTCCAATTTTCTTTCCTCACAAAACATATTTAATTCATTTACTCATAACTAGACCATTTTCATAAAAAATACCAAATCAGTTCCAAAAATATTTCTTTTCTGGGATTTAGCATAATATAGTCCCATAGTGAACATATATTTTTCTCAGAATTTTTAAAAGTCATTTACTATTTTTCATATGGCCAAAATAGCCGAATATTTAAACATTTATCAAAAATTGTACTTTTGTCTAAAAATTCTGAAATTTACAGAGTATACTTCTATCATATACATGTACTCCCAATAAAAATTTCATCAATTTTGGAGTTAACCACAAGGAATTATAAGCTGTTACTTTTAAAATAGTTTTTTCTCATAAAATTCATAACTCTCAATCTATACATCCAAAAATCACCATTTTTGGACACAATCAAGAAAACTCATCAAAATATCATTTCAAATTTTTCCAGAATTTTTGAAGATCAGAAAAATTACGAAACTGAAAATCATAACAACCCTTAAAATCCCTTAATATCCCTTACTATCCCTTACCTCAAAAGAGCAGTACTTCTGATCGGTATAAGGCTGAAGGAAACTTGCACTGATGAATAGCAACTCACCAAGTATCTAAATACTCACAAAATACACTCAATAATCTAGAGAGAGAAAGAGAGAAAGCTTATGTTTCTGGTGTGATTTTCAATTCTAACTTAGCCCTCTATTTATAGGAAAATTTTGGTAGGTTTGACCTGCAACCTGATGGTTTTACCTGCTACTATTCCCACCCACCACATTTGAAATATAATTCAGCACATTTCTTCACCAACCACAAGTGGGGCCCACCAATTCTAGAATTTTCCACCAAAATGATAAACTCCGAAAATTCAACAATTTCTGAACCAGTCATCTCGTAAAATTCATAACAAATCATACATTCATTTTTAACGGTTCAAAATTTGTGGACATATACTCAACTTATATATGTATAACATATCCAAATATTACTACGATCCAACGGTCGGATTAAAAATTATAACCCCCGCAAAATATCTCAAAAACCCTGATTTTTAATACCTCCATTCCGACAAAAATACTGATAAAAACCTCAACATTAACTCCTTCATTTTAACCACAAAAATATATCCCTCATTTATATCCACATAAAATAAATATTTTCTTATCATATAAATCAATAATTAATTATTCACAAATAATATTACAGAATCACATTTATGACAACCAGGCCGTTCCCAGGAAAGAGGGGGCTTTCCAATAAGGATTTCTCCTTACTAGCGCGCAATTAGATGACCAAACCTCTCCTTAGACAGAACTTTCTAGACATTGCCAATAATGCTATCTAATAATACTATTCAAATAATATGAATTATTGATCTGATAATGGAAAATACTGTGCAGCAACAATTATTGAACAACAATAATATAAAATTTCAACGTAGCAATTATTGAATCAATAAAATAAAATATTGAACAGTAATTACTGTAACAATTATTGAGTAGTGCCTTCTTACGTAAGAATCAATAATTTCAAAAATACTGTGCAATACCGTGTGCTACTGTGCAATAACGCGTATTACTGTATTTTAACCACCGGGTATTTCAACAGTATTAACGATAACAACTACGCCGTTATTTGTAAAAACTCAAATTTGTCGTTTTTCTTCACCCGACAGTTATTCGTTATGGGGCCCACAAATAGCTGCGCCGTCGTACGAATATTCTCCGACAGAAAGAATATTCCACGACCAAACGAATATTCCCCGACAACAATGATTATTTTATAACCACTTGCTTATTTTGAAAAAATTTTTATATTTCACCCATAACTTTAAACTTTTATCAATTTAACCATTTACTGACTAGTAATTATAAGAAAAATTGAATACTTTTATTTCATAAAATTCGGGGTCTTACAATCTCCCCTCCTTATGAAATTTCGTCCCCGAAATTTACGTACCTGGTATTTCGAAGAGTTGAGAATACCTTGCTTCCATTTCAGATTCTATCTCTCAGATCATCATGATTTCTCCATTGCTCATCTCCCATGATAACTTCATTTGGGTTCCTCATTTGTTGGGAAGTCATGACAACCGCCATCCCTCGAACTACTCGGCTTTGACTTGTCTGGAGCAGCATTTGGCGTCATCATTACCGTTGGAATATACCTTTCTATAGGACATATTCCTCCCTCAACTGCCTCTTCGTACTCCTCATTCATGATCTGAATCATCAATCTTCGATCCATATCGGATTCAGGTTGACCGCTATGTACAGGGTAATTCAAAACTCGATGTTGGGTTCTCCCAATTGCTTTCCAAAAAGAGAAATTCATATCATCTATTTTAGCCTTCTTAGATCGAACATCTCTTTCCACAATATCCACGTGTCGTGCGGCTTTTGCCCATGCATCACTTATTCTCACTCGTTCAATTTTTTCTTCTTTCAGCTCAGATTCCATTTTTATCATCTTATACTCTGCCAAAGAATGCTTCTGTTCAAGCATCACATATCGGGTAACACAAGCTTGAATTGTTGCATCCTTTTGTTCCACGACCGCCTGTCGTTCTTCTGCCTGCTCTTCTAACTCATGAATACGATTTTGAAATTCTACATTTTGATCATATAATACCTCTAATAAACTCTCCTCTGGAACTTCTTCTTCCTCTTCTTCCTCAGTCTCAGCTGTTACCTCTGCGACTATCTCGGGTGCAACTATCAATTCTTCACTCACCACATAGATATCTCTAATTCCTTCTTCGTCTGACATCACATTATCATGGTTAGTGATTAGAGGTATCCCCACAGTCTCATTCACTCCATTGTTAGCATTCTCAGCTGCCATTCTCAAATACTGCCATAAAATAAGGGTTAATTAAACAAATTAACATATCACATAATATCCCAATATTATGACTAACCAACAAATAAGCTTATGTAGGATACACTAGCGAAGGATTTACGCATCTCTCCCCTCCTAGTTATATTCCCCGATCTCCACCAGAGATCATATCCCTAAGCTCTGATACCAACTGTAACGACCCCAAAATAGGTTCATTCCATCCAACCTATTCTGAGTCGCCAAATACATGGTACAGAAAACAACTACAACTTTATTACAACAATTGTCGTGCAAAATACAACAACACATATACTGTGAGTTTGGATACAAATATATACCAAATGTGACTCATGTTCCAACCGTGGACATCACCTCACAATAACACCTTACATAAAGGTATAGTCAAAAACTGTTTTAGAAATTGAAATCTTTGGGAAGTGCTCAAGGAAACCTTCGTACATGGGAGGCCACGCGTCTAGGTTATGATAGATATCATATGGCCACAGAATTATCCTTGGTTGACCCAATAGACCCCAAAGAAAAACGAGAAGATTACTATCATATTCTTCCCAATGGTGAGTCTTCTCTTGACATATCATTATCTCTACTGTCTCTAATTGAGAATTATACTTTAAACAAACACCAAGATTATATAGGTAGTGCTCGTATATATACTCAGCAAGTGGATGAGCACATCCCTGTCTTATGATGACACGAGGTTGTATGTCGTTAGACATCTTGTATGATAGTGGCAAACCACCCTTCCAACGTTGGGTACACCTTACCCTATTGGATTCACCAAATATAACTACTAAATGAACTTTTCTATACTGCTTCGGGAGAACATCCACAGCTAGAGACCACTGTTCTATTTCCCCGTTACCCTCGCTCGACCCAGCTACACTCTTATTACCTGAAAGGAATTGTGAAGCAAAAGGGTGAGCACAACTAGCCCAGTAAAGAATATCATGACTAAAGATAATTAAATTATCAGTAGCCTTCATCAATAATAAATCAGAGATTTAGAACATATGGTAAATGATAAAAATTTCAACCATAGTTGCAGCGGAACGAGCAATCCATTAGAAGAGTCAAATAGACTATAAAGTCTATTATCTTCTCCATGTTAAAAATTCATCAACAATGTTTTATCCCTGTAACATCAATCAACAGTTCCTTTCCACAATCATATGAATAACTCATAATCATAATTGTGATTCTAAATTTTTCTTCGCACCCAGGACGAAGAATATTTTCATCACATGTCTTTACCTGAAACATCAAAGATCATGGTTATACCAAATCACAGTTCCTGTTCATAATCATACTAATAAATCCATCTTTGCACTACGACCAAAGATATTCAACAACAGTTTATCTTTGCACTACGGGCCAAAGATATTCATCAACAGACCATCTTTGCACTACAGGCCAAAGATATTCATCTACAATTCATCTTTGCACTACAGGCCAAAGATATTCCTCAACCGTTCATCTTTGCATTACTGGCCAAAGATATTCAACAACAGGTCATCTTTGCACTACGGGCCAAAGATATTCATCTACAATTCATCTTTGCACTACAGGCCAAAGATATTCCTCAACAATTCATATTTGCACTACATGCCAAATATATTAATACCTCAAAGAATATATAATCATTTAAGAATTTATATAAACAATAATTATAACCATGTTGATCATTTCACCTTTGCACTTAAGCTAGAGATATTCAATTATAAATTTAATGGTCATGATCATACCAGTCAACAATTCAACTTTGCACTACTGGCCAAAGAGAACCCATAGTCATGATCATACCAATAATTTACCCATCTTTACACTCAAGCGAAAGAGAATTTCAACATCAAGGTTATAAAAATGTTATATATGATTATAAAAATAATATGGTCAAAACATGGATTTAATTTCAAGAGCAATATTCATAAATCAACTATAATTTGGTTAGAAAAAGAAACCAATTTTGTCGTGAATAGTAACTCATGAATAGTAACCTCGACTCAAAAAGGTAGAAATTCCACAATAAAATCTATACCAATATTTCGGTATAATGATATTGAAAGGATAACATTTCTTAAGCTTATAAACAATTTATTTAAATTGTTTACACTTTACTAATTAATGCATTTAATCATCATAAAATGTCAACTCTTAAGATTTCATCATCAATAGCCAAAACCCTCATCAAAAATCTGCATATACCTCATATAGGATTCTCAAGCCATAAAATCCTATTTTCCAATTTTCTTTCCTCACAAAACATATTTAATTCATTTACTCATAACTAGACCATTTTCATAAAAAATACCAAATCAGTTCCAAAAATATTTCTTTTCTGGGATTTAGCATAATATAGTCCCATAGTGAACATATATTTTTCTCAGAATTTTTAAAAGTCATTTACTATTTTTCATATGGCCAAAATAGCCGAATATTTAAACATTTATCAAAAATTGTACTTTTGTCTAAAAATTCTGAAATTTACAGAGTATACTTCTATCATATACATGTACTCCCAATAAAAATTTCATCAATTTTGGAGTTAACCACAAGGAATTATAAGCTGTTACTTTTAAAATAGTTTTTTCTCATAAAATTCATAACTCTCAATCTATACATCCAAAAATCACCATTTTTGGACACAATCAAGAAAACTCATCAAAATATCATTTCAAATTTTTCCAGAATTTTTGAAGATCAGAAAAATTACGAAACTGAAAATCATAACAACCCTTAAAATCCCTTAATATCCCTTACTATCCCTTACCTCAAAAGAGCAGTACTTCTGATCGGTATAAGGCTGAAGGAAACTTGCACTGATGAATAGCAACTCACCAAGTATCTAAATACTCACAAAATACACTCAATAATCTAGAGAGAGAAAGAGAGAAAGCTTATGTTTCTGGTGTGATTTTCAATTCTAACTTAGCCCTCTATTTATAGGAAAATTTTGGTAGGTTTGACCTGCAACCTGATGGCTTTACCTGCTACTATTCCCACCCACCACATTTGAAATATAATTCAGCACATTTCTTCACCAACCACAAGTGGGGCCCACCAATTCTAGAATTTTCCACCAAAATGATAAACTCCGAAAATTCAACAATTTCTGAACCAGTCATCTCGTAAAATTCATAACAAATCATACATTCATTTTTAACGGTTCAAAATTTGTGGACATATACTCAACTTATATATGTATAACATATCCAAATATTACTACGATCCAACGGTCGGATTAAAAATTATAACCCCCGCAAAATATCTCAAAAACCCTGATTTTTAATACCTCCATTCCGACAAAAATACTGATAAAAACCTCAACATTAACTCCTTCATTTTAACCACAAAAATATATCCCTCATTTATATCCACATAAAATAAATATTTTCTTATCATATAAATCAATAATTAATTATTCACAAATAATATTACAGAATCACATTTATGACAACCAGGCCGTTCCCAGGAAAGAGGGGGCTTTCCAATAAGGATTTCTCCTTACTAGCGCGCAATTAGATGACCAAACCTCTCCTTAGACAGAACTTTCTAGACATTGCCAATAATGCTATCTAATAATACTATTCAAATAATATGAATTATTGATCTGATAATGGAAAATACTGTGCAGCAACAATTATTGAACAACAATAATATAAAATTTCAACGTAGCAATTATTGAATCAATAAAATAAAATATTGAACAGTAATTACTGTAACAATTATTGAGTAGTGCCTTCTTACGTAAGAATCAATAATTTCAAAAATACTGTGCAATACCGTGTGCTACTGTGCAATAACGCGTATTACTGTATTTTAACCACCGGGTATTTCAACAGTATTAACGATAACAACTACGCCGTTATTTGTAAAAACTCAAATTTGTCGTTTTTCTTCACCCGACAGTTATTCGTTATGGGGCCCACAAATAGCTGCGCCGTCGTACGAATATTCTCCGACAGAAAGAATATTCCACGACCAAACGAATATTCCCCGACAACAATGATTATTTTATAACCACTTGCTTATTTTGAAAAAAATTTTATATTTCACCCATAACTTTAAACTTTTATCAATTTAACCATTTACTGACTAGTAATTATAAGAAAAATTGAATACTTTTATTTCATAAAATTCGGGGTCTTACATATGTGTGTGATAGGATATGGATATCTCCGTTTAGTAATAGAATAGGTTTCATATCATTATAGATACTTCCTAATGTTATGTAATGAATTTGTTATAAAATATATATGTTAATGATTAGAGAGATTATTAATCTGAAAGTTTCAGAATTTTTTTTGTATAATGCTTTCTGGAAGTTTGTTTAATCGTAATCAGTTTGGTCTGATATGTTAAGTAATTTGACAATAATTTATTTAGGAGGAATTGGTTTTAACCAAATGTTATAAAACTAGGTATTTACATAATATTTAATTGACTATTAAGTTACAGATTAAGTAAAATCATAGTAATTAAAGAAAAAATTTATTTTTATAATACAACTTATAAATGTTTTATTTTGGTGGTTAGTTCAAACGGAGGGAGTCTAAACGAGTTTAATTTGTAATATATTTTAGGTATTACATTACTTAATCCAGGTACGGATTCTATACTCATTCAGCGTTAATCTTTTTAATTTTGATTTATTCATTTTGGTTTTCGTTTAAAAGGTAGTTATTTGTTCACCTTATTATTCCTTCTCAAATTCGTGTAAATGTTTTGTTTTAGCATTGATAATTAGAGATCTTATTTGTACTCTTTAGACTAGTGCATCGTGTACATAATTTAATTTGATATTCATAGTAATGTACATGTTATTTTAATTTTTGGAGACTTTGTGTTGTTGATTCGGTTCAATTTAACATGTACATATTAGAACCCTTTGGTTAATATTATGTCGCATGTGTTGTGACATGATATTTTTGTTAGAATACCATAGGGTATACCTGAGCTATAACCACATGTGGGGGTACCACAGGCATACCCTCGTGGCACCTAGGCATGACACCTTCCGTGGCGGTGTGATTAGTCCACGGCGTCTCCGTTTTATGCTTCGGTGGGAGTTGGCCATTTGATGATTTGTTATGGGAGGCGTATGGGTCGACCCTAGTTTTTCTGTTCAATTCTGTGAAGTGGTGATGTTTGTGCCAAGCACGCCTTCTGATTTTACATACATTTAGATTCGCGGTCCAATGTGTGTGACTTGCCTTTGTAACATTATTTGATTTTCTTGTGTGGAAAGGTATATTTCTGTTGTGTTTTGAGCTCGGTATGAAATAACCCCAGCCATTTACTTCAGCCTATTATTTTGTTGTATTAGTTCTGTTCGTTACAGTTCAGTTTATTAAATTGAGTTAGTTATCTCAGTTCTTTATTTTGTATTCTGTATCCGTGCTAGGCATTTGGCTAATGCTATATTTTTCTTCGGGTAAGTAATCAGGGGGATCAAGTGCTACTGTGATGAGAAACCCCTTCTATCTAGTGATTTTGATATATTTTGTTAGGCTATGATACATTGATTTATTTAGAGTTGTAATAGTTATTTCAGATTGTGGTTTGAGCCAGTGTGACATTTATTATGGGTTGTCTTATGACATTTAATCATTATGAGATTTTCCTTTTGTTGTTTAGAGCCTTGTTATATATTCATCAATTTTGTTGTGTTTTGAGTAACCTCTCTTTCTATTTTGGAAAGGGGGTGTTACACCCAAAAAGAAAAAAAAATATGTTCTTATACAAGATACAAATTGAATGAGTCGATATATATATATATATATATATATATATATATATATATATATATATATATATATATATATATATGGGCAATAATCCATAGCATGTATTTGTTATGGATCAAAAATTGGTAAATATTATATCTATCTTTCATTACAATTATGAACGGATGGGTTTAAAAAGTAACTTTAAGTTGTTTGCTAGTTATACTAGCGGACTGGATTATACAAATATTTGGGCAATTATACCCCCAATTTGGCTAAGTTAAAAAATTCATTGTGTTTGCTAGAAAATCCTGTTTCAGTTCAACTCCCCTCCACTGGACCGACAATGACTACTCTCTCACTCTGTTTAATCTCCAGCGTTGGTCATCCCTTGGCTCTATCTACTTTCTCTGACTCTTCAATTTAGATTTTCAGTCCTAAGAGCAAAAAATCGAGGAGAAGAAGAGCGACGCCACTAACAGCAACGTGAGTGGAAACCACACGTATTTCTTGACATTCAAGTAGTAATAATGGTGTCATCGTCCAAATTCTGGACTCTTAATTATTCGATTCCCTCTTCTTCCTGGGATCGGACTGATGATATGCAAGCTGAGGCTGATGAGTGGGTGTTATATATTTCTGTACAGTTTTACTTGTTTTTGTTTTATTTTGTGTTTAGGTTGCATGACATGGTGTTGGTGGCATTATGGTGAGATTTTGCATGCATAAGTTAAAAATCATCACTTCTGCAGAATGACCCCCCTCCGGGGCGGCTCTATGAAGAACAAAACCCCCGCCGAGGCGGGGGTGCCTTGGTCAACTATAGTAATACCCCCTGTCGGGGCAGGCCTTTGCAAGCATAAAATCCCCGCCAGGGCTGGGGTACGGGGAGAGAGAAAGAAGTCTGTTTTGCTTAGAACTTTTGCAGAGGCTTTGATTAGGGAATACTTTGGCATAGATTGGGATTTTGTTTGAGCGTCATTTTATCAGCAATTACATGACGTGTACACATAACAACAGAGATAATCAATCACAACAATCAATCATTCATTCATTCTTTGAGCCCTAATTTCAGAGAAGACATTGGAGGAGAACAAGGAAGGAGATTTCACGAAGATTACAGAATTGAAGGCTAAGAAGGGCGATTTTGTACTATTCTCTTTCTTTAGTTCAAATTTTGTAATTGGGATGATGGATTCTTTACTTATTTCAGTTTTTAATTTATCTATGATGAACTAAATTCTTTATTAGGTTTGCAATGGATCGTTAGTCCTGAACGATGATTATCATGCCTTAAGTTCAGTTTATTATTACTATCAATTCAATTTATCTGTTGTGATTTGTACTTAACTTATAAATTGCTTGATCACCAATTTTATGTGGATTTATATGGACTCGAGAGATGTTGTATGAATCTAGACCTAATCACAATAGCATGTGTTCTTGAATTCTATGTTTTGATGGAATCTTGATGAATGTTTAGGATAGAGATATACCTAACATCGCATGCAATCGCGTAAAGAACTTGGAATTTAAACCTTCTTTGATTTTAATTCAGATAGAGATATAGTGAATAAGTTAATTAGGGTGTTTGGCTTAATTCTATCAATTTGTGGATTTAAGTTAATACGGTGTTAGTGCATCGAGAGATGGCTAATTCTACTTGAGTGTTCTTGATTAATAAACTGAGATAGTAAATTAAATTGGAAAAAGGTGTGATAATCAGAGTGAAACTTAAAGTAAAATTGTAAGCCTAATTCTTCAATATCTACTTGAAATTTACGGTTACTTAGTGTGCTGATTGGTTTGGATTTTTAGTTTCTTAGTTTTTAGTAATTATAATTATTAATTTGAATAGTTTAATAAAATTGGAATAATATAAAACTGGTAATTACTAGATTAAATTTCATACTAGCCTCTATGGGAATGATACTCTACTTACTATTATATTACTTGTTGACCATGTATACTTGCGTGTAGAGCGTATATAGAATTTACCCAACAAGTTTTTGGCGCCGTTGTCGGGAACTAGTTTGATTTTATTGCTTTCAATATCAGTTTAATTAGTTCAGTTTTAGTTAAACAAATTTTCTTTTTGTTTTTCTTTTTCTTGTTTCAGGTTCTCTGAATTAGTGTATGCAAACTCGGTCTAAGAAGCCAGACTTGCTTCCTTTCGAGGACGACATCGAATGACGATTTTAGAGATTGAGTAAGTGGATTATGGAAAACAGAGAAAACCTTGAAAAATATGAAGAAACAATGGCTGCAGATGATCAAAAAGCGCTAAAGGATTATGCTACTCCCAAGGTGACTGAGCTTCAATCAAGCATTACCAGGCCTGCGATAGCTGCAAATAACTTTGAGATCAAGCCTGAGACCATACAAATGATATAGAACTCAGTGCAGTTTGGGGGATTAGCCAACGACGATCCAAATGAGCACTTAGTCAGCTTTTTTGAAATTTGCGACACTTTCAGATACAATGGGGTGTCAGATGATGTAGTCAGACTTCGCTTGTTTCCGTTCACACTATGGGACAAGGCAAAAAGTTGGTTGCACTAACTACCGCCAGGGTTGATTACTATATGGGATGACCTTGATCAAAAATTTTTGGCTAAGTTTTTCCCACCAGCGAAGTCTGTGAAGATGAGGAACGAGATTACTATGTTTAAACAGTAGCATTGGGAGTATTTGTACGAAGATTGGGAGATGTACAAGGAACTACTTAGGAAGTGCCCACATCATGGACTACCCAAATAGCTGTAAATGAACACATTTTAAAACGGGTTGAGTGGAAATCTCAGGAATAGTATTGATGCAGCTTCGGGTTGAGCTTTCATGGCTAAGAGTTATGAGGAGGCATACGATCTGATAAAGACGATGGGGGCTAACAACTACCAGTGGCCCACAGCGAGAATGACACAGCCTAAGGTAGCTGGGGTGTTAGAAGTAGATGGGGTAACAACATTAGCAACACAGATTTCAGCTTTATCAAAAAAGATGGATGCTCTTACAGGTGCATAGACACAGCAGGTTACTTTTGTTAATGAATTGTGTGCGGGGAACATCCTACGAGACAGTGTGCCATTAACCCATCAGCGGTACAATTTGTGGGCAGCTATAATAGAATTTCACAGAATCAGTATCAGAATGCCTACAATCTCGGGAATAGGAATCATCCAAATTTTTCATGGAGTAACAACCAAATTCAGCAGGCTCCACAACCATCTTATCCCCCTGGATTTCAAAATCAGCATTAACAAGCAGCTCCACATTAAGAGAAATGGACGGATTTGGATAAGTTGTTGTTGAAGTACATATCTAGGAATGAGGCAGCAATGAAATCACAAGCAGTGGCCATCAAAAACTTAGAAAATCAGATGGGACAGCTTGCATTAGAACTTAATAACAGGCCTCAAGGGACTCTACCTAGTGACACAGAGAATAATCCGAAGGGGAATCATGAACAGTGTCAAGCAATCACTTTGAAGAGTGGAAAACACCTTGAGGGACAGAAAGCAGAAAGTTCAGCTAGGAAAGATGTCAAAGATAGTTAAAACAAAGTGGTTGAAGAAAAACAAGGTGAGGACAAGAGTCAGACAGATGTTGAGCCTGTTGTTTATCCTCCACCACCATTTCAGCAGAGGGTGCAGAAATAGAAATTGGATAAGCAGTTCTCAAAATTTTTGAAAGTTTTCTAGAAACTTCATATCAACATTCCTTTCACAGAAGCCCTAGAGCAAATGCCTAGTTATGCTAAATTCATGAAGGGAATTCTGTCAAGGAAGAAGAAGTTAGAGGATTATGAGACTGTGGCATTGACGGAGGAATGCAGTACAATTTTACAAAGAAAGTTGCCTCTAAAGTTGAAGGATCCGAGGAGTTTTACTATTCCCTACACAGTCGTGACCATGGCCTTTAACAAGTGTTTGTGTGATTTGGGGGCAAGTGTGAACCTTATGCCTCTATCAATTTATACTCAATTGGGTTTGCCATCTCCGAAGCCTACAAACATATCACTGTAGCTAGTGGATAGATCAGTGACTTATCCAAGAGGGATTGTGGAAGACATTTTAGTTAAGAATCTTCCACCGTCGACTACAGTTAAGGGAATCCGCAGTTTTCTTAGACACGCCGGATTCTACACAAGGTTCATTAAAGATTTCTCTAAGATTACTAAACCATTATGTTAGAGAAAGATGTAATTTTTAGCTTTGATGAGGAATGTATGACATCATTTGAGTAGTTCAAAAAGAAATTAACTATAGCCCCCGTGATTGTAGTACCGTATTGGACAATGTCGTTTGAATTGATGTGTGATTCTAGCGACTATGCGGTAGGGGCTATTTTGGGTCAACGTCGAGAGAAGATCTTCCATGCCATATACTATACAAGTAAAACCCTCGCGGATTCTCAATTGAACTACTCAACCACCGAGAAGGAGTTACTTGTAGTAGTATATGCCTTTGATAAATTCAGAGCTTATTTGATAAGAACAAAGGTGGTGGTATACACGGATTACTCGTCGATTCGTTATCTGATCACAAAGAAGGATGCTAAGCCGAGACTCATCAGATGGATTCTACTCCTTCAGGAATTTGATTTAGAAATAAAGGATAGGAAGGGGACAAAAAATTAAGTGGCAGATCATCTTTCGAGATTGGAAAATCTAGATAAGGGAGCAGATAAATGTTTGATCAATGAGTCGTTTTTGGATGAGTAGTTAATTGGAGTAAACTCTGAGTTTCCATGGTATGTAGATTTTGCCAATTACTTGTTGAGCAAAATCCTCCCCCTTGATTTTACACGTTAGCAGAAAAGAAAGTTCCTACATAATGTCAAGTGGTACATGTGGGACGAGCCCTATCTATTCAGACACTGTGCAGATAAAATGATCCATAGATGTGTGCCTTACAGTGAAGTGAAGAATATTTTGCACGAATATCACGCATCTGCGTATGGGGGACATTATGGGATTGAGCGGACAGCGGCCAAGGTACTTCAGGCAGGATTCTTTTGGCCTACTGTGTTTAAGGATGCCCACTAGTTCGTGAAAAACTGGGATAGATGCCAAAGGGTGGGAAATATATCAAAAAGGAATGAGATGCCACTCAACACAATAATGGATGTTGAGGTTTTTGATGTATGGGGGATGGACTTCATGGGATGTGACAACCCGAGAATTTTGAATATTTTTAGAAAATTTATTTACTGATTTAAGGTTCAAAATTAGAACCTCGACAGAAAATAAGTGTATGCGTTTGATATTTTTGAGAAGGAATTTTGAGGATTTCAGAATTCTGTTAAGGATTAAGGCGAATTATTCAGGATTAAGGAAAACGTGATTATATTCTGTGTATATGTGTACAGTATGTGGTTGAGGGTCAAGGGTTGACCAAAAAATCGATATCTGTAACAAACCCTAGGTATATATTAAGAACGTCAACGTTCAGTTAGAAAACCCTAGCGTTTAACAAGAAATCCTAAAATCGGTTCTGAAAACCCTAATTTCAGTTTCGGAAATCCGAAACCCTAATTCGGAAAGTTAAAACCATAATCTGGGAACTTAATGGAGAATTATATTGCTTTAGTAATATTAATTGTAATATGAATTAGGGTAAAACTTAATTAATTAGCAAACCCTAATTTAATTAGGTAATCTAATTTCTAAATTAGAAAATTATTTTTCTATTATAAACCCTAAATTTTGGGTTGTAAACCCTAATGCATGATTTTGACTCTATTGACTAAATTAGCAATATTAATTAGGATATATTAATCCTAACTAGCAAGATTGAATTATGTTTAAGTACGAGTTCTTAAAACTCATACTTATGTGACATTCTTGACTCATAGTTATATGAAATGTTTATGAACCCCTCAGCGAATGGACGCCAGAAGTCTGACTAGGACAAGTTCTTAAACTCATATGATTGTGGCAAGTAAATGAACTCATAAGTGTGGTTTGACAAACTAGGTATAGTTGTGTGTAAACGGAATATTGAGGATAATAGTAACAGATAGATTGTTAAGCAAATGATCATTAGTGGAAACATAAGTTTTCCAAACCTCCTAGCTATGCTAGAGTTCGAAATTTTGATATCAAGCTAAATACGCACTAATGCTTTTAAAAAAATATGTAGACTCGTAATCATTTTTGAAACGGTTTAAAGTATAGTCTATGCTACTTATTTCAGCTAGACGCAAATATCAAAATATATTTTATTTATCACTCATGTACCATGTAACCTGGTGCAGAGATGATAAAAAGGTGATGGAGTTGTAAATACAAGAATACTTAGTGTGAATTTGATCTAAAGTCATTGTTCCACTATTGTATGATGTGTTATGACAAAGTTATATAATGACGACATTCTCAAATGGACTGTTAATACAGTACGGCATCATGACGTCATTCTCAAAAGTATTTTCAAAAATTTTAATTTGCTAACGGGATTTGGCTACACCTAAATAATTCGATTGAATTGAATTATTGATATGAGTCTATGTTATTCGATTCAGCTAGACTAATGTTATGAAAACTCTAAGTGTTCATTGAAAGAAATTTCCCGAACTAAATTGTTTTCGTGCGAAATCCAATAAGATTGAGGTATAATTTTTGTGCCTTTGGCAGTGACGAGAAATAGATAAAACCAGTACATGGCCAGTACAGGGCATATCGGGCTAATCACCTTTTGTGTCTGTAAGTTATAACGGTTTGCGGATGAATTTCCATATAACCTTTGCCAAAATGACAGACAAATAGTCTATATGACTCCTCAGCACAATTTGAAAACTTTTACTCTTGTGATTGGTGTATTGGGTAGCATGTGATAATATATATGAACGGTGTAAGCAGTATAGTGTAAGATGTAAGGTAAATTTTGGGGACGAAATTTTTAGAAGAACGGGTGAATGTGACAATCCGAGAATTTTAAATATTTTTAAAAATTTTATTTATTGATTTAAGGTTCAAAATTAGAACCTAGATAGAAAATAAGTGTAGGCGTTTGATATCTTTGAGAAGGAATTTTGAGGATTTCAAAATTCTGTGAAGGATTGAGGCAAATTATTCAGGATTAAAGAAAACGTGATTATGTTCTGTGTAAATGTGTACAGTGTGTGGTTGAGGGTCAAGGGTTGACCAAATAATCGATATCTGTAACAAACCCTAGGTATATATTAAGAACGTCAACGTTCAGTTAGAAAACCCTAGCGTTTAACAAGAAATCCTAAAATCGGATCTGGAAACCCTAATTTTAGTTTCGGAAATCCAAAACCCTAATTCGGAAAGTTAAAACCCTAATCTGGGAACTTAACGAAGAATTATATTGCTTAAGTAATATTAATTGTAATATGAATTAGGGTAAAACTTAATAAATTAGCAAACCCTAATTTAATTAGGTAATCTAATTTCTAAATTAGAAAATTATTTTTCTATTATAAACCCTAATTTTTGGGTTGTAAACCCTAATGCATGATTTTGACTCTATTGACTAAATTAACAATAATAATTAGGATATATTAATCCTAATTAGCAAGATTGAATTATGTTTAGTAAATTTTAATATAATTAGAAAATTCTAATTATAATTTAGAAATATTAATTTTCTATTTTGAAAACCTAATTTAGAAATTTTAGAATTTATTTTTTTTCAAACCCTAAACCCTAAGGATTCCAAACCTTAAACCCTAAGAATTTGGTCAATGTCCAAAATGCCATTAAAATTAAATGGAAATGACCATTTTACCCTTAGTGCATTATTTAGCATAACTTGTAGATCTAGACCTAAGGTGAGTGGGTGAACTACCCTAGCTCTAGCAATTGACTTATATCTCAATTATATCAGCCCACCTTGACAGCCATGTCGTTGCATATAACAATTTATATAGATTAAAGAGAGAGAAAAGAGCCACTTTATTTCTCATTTTCTCCCAAGACCCTCTCTCTCTAGAAATTCGGGAGTTAGAGTGAGAAAGAGTGAGAAACTAAAGCCATGATCATTTCATAGCAAGCCTAGATCAGATCACAAGGTCAGAATCAAGATCAAGCCTTAAAAGTGGTATAAACCCTAAATTTTAGAAATTATATGATCTGATGTTAAATGTTGTTTTTGTTTGGTTAAAGTTATGTAAAAAGGTGTCTTTTAGTGATCTGGGTTGTTAAATCCCAGATCCATAACATCTGGTTGCACGAAATCATGTTTTTTTGAAACTGACTATGAACCCTAGAACATGGCCTGACAGCCGAATGTCAGGGCTCATAGATCATTTACTGTTTTTTTGTTTGTATGCTTTAAGAGTTATTACTTGTAGTATGCCATGTGGTCATTGTTCTGCAAGTGGAATCAGGGGTGGATCGTATCTGGATTGCATGTTATGATCGGTCAAACAGCGTTGACCGATCACAGGAGTAAGCTTACGGGCAACCCAGAACTCATTATGTTGTCTGACAACGTTTTGTTTGGCCATGATCTTACTAATTTTGTTAGTTTTGGCTATATTGTTATTTTATTGTTGTAAACAGGTATAAGGACTACACATGTATGCTATTAGATCACCCAGAATAACAGTAGAATCAAAGATAATTAAGGTCAAACGAGCTTTGACCGACTGCCTTATGAAGAAATCTGGAAAACCCAGATTTCCTCAAGAAAAGTTTCAGACCACTAGTTTGACCGGCCCAGATCTGTAATGTGTGATGTTGTTATGATGCTCTGTTGATATAGAAATGAAGTCTGACATCTCTACTACAAGAATCAACCATTATATTACACAAAGTAAACATAGAACGAAAGTTATAAGGAACCAAAATTGGTGCCTCGACTGTTCTTCAATTCTGAAAAACCCAGAAATTGAAGAATAGGTCTGTCAACAATTTGGGGAGCTTGGATCTCTCTGATTTATTGTAGAATGGCCATGAAACTTGATTATAATTGTAGTATTACACTTATACTACATTCTAGATATGATTAGTGTGCCAGAAATCAACACAAAGATTGTTTTAATCACACGGTCAAACCACCCAACCGGCTAACTGACTTGAAGTTCTGGGCAAACTCAAGAACACACCAAGAACACTTATAGCGACGGGTCTGTCGCTATAGGGTCCTTTAGCGACAGTTAATTTCAGAAATTAATATTTTTAATTAAAAAATTTGAATTAAATGGTTTTTAATTATTAAAAATACATAATAAATTATGAAAAATTATATTAAAGACTGAAAATAGTTTTTAATTATTTTAAGTATATTTCATAAATATTTAATATTTTTGGAATATAAATGGTATTTAATTTATTTAATTAGAATATTAAATAAATTATTTAAAAATGATTTTAGTTTATGAAAAATCATGAAAAATAATATTATGGTATAATAAAATATTTTAAGTTATTTTTAGTAACTTTTAATATTTTGTGATGAATTTCATTAATTAATCAATATTAATGATAATTAGTTTATTTAATAAGTATATTAAATAAATTATGAAAAAATAGAATAAATGATTTAAAAATCAAATGAAAATGATTTAAGTGTTATAAAAATATTTTAAGTTATAAAATATAACTTTTGATATTTTGTCATGAAAATATTAATATTTTAATATTAATAGTAATTACCGGATAATAAATTTAAGTGTTTAAAAATCATATAAAGGTGATTTTAAAGTATAAAAAAATACTTTGTGATATTATAAATATATTATAATATTATGTGACGATTTTCATTAATATTTGATAATAAATAAATATTAATGATAAAAGAATTATGTGGTATTTACATTATATAAATACGATTTTAATGATTAAAAATTTATGATAAATAGTGATAATTATGTGAAAATTATTACGAGCTTACGAAAAATATTTTGACTGTTATTAAAATTATCTGAGTTAATTGTTAAGTGTTTAGGCAGAGTTTAGTTGAACTTAGACTCGAAGAATTGTCTGACTAGACCGTCGGGACGTTAGAACTTTGTCGAACTCAAGTCAGACTGAAATAGTTTGACCTGATACTGAGTCTTATATGTGTTATAGACTGATAGGGTTATGTGTTAGGTGTTACGTGTTTAGGTTATTCTATGTATATCTACATATATTATGGTATTATATTGTGATGATATTATTCTAATATTGGAGATCTATATTAGTAATATTAGGTCTTCGGATAAAGCGATATAAATTGCGTAGCGGTAATCAACGGTTCAGGCAAGTTTATTTTAACTTAACTCTACTAAGAATGTTTCATTCGGATAAGCTTATGGTTAATCATTGTTGGTTGCCATAAATTGTACTATGTACATATTGCATGTATAAGTCAGGTATGAAAGGCTGATCACCTTCATTACCAGTTGGTTCAGATATATTTGTTCATGTATAATACTTGTTCAGTCATAAATTTGTTCTTGCTAGTTCAAAATTATATTGTTTAATTATAGCCAGCTTATTATTCTGACTCTTTCAATCATGATATATTGTTATATTATTGAATTTAAACTTGTTGGGCAACTTTCATGCTCACCCTTGCTATATCATGATAAAATATTGCAGATTAAGACGAACGGGTCGGATACAAGGAAAGGTTAAAGACAGTTTCAGCTTAAAGTTAATACGCGCGATTAGTTTTGTAATAGTACAGTTTGATAATGATGTTATGTGTTAGATAGTTATGAATTGTGTATAAGTTAAGGTTACTCGACCTTGGGGAATAGTGTGATAAATGTATTGTATAAATAATTTATGTTTATATCTTCCGTAAAAATAGTAATAATTGTATAGAATGATCAAACCGGATTCGCGGTGATTCGGGACCTCGGTGATTTGGGGCCGTCACAGTTGGTATCAGAGCTGTTGGTTATGAACCTTAGGTAGGAATACCTAAGACTAATAACCGTAGTGATTAGGATAAGATCTAACTTACATAGAGTTAGTCGGTCGGTAAGATTCAAAGATGAATCTCGGTGAGTTATAAAAGTACAGAGTTCCCTAACTCTGATAATAAAGTTAAACAGTAGTGGTGAATAGATAGATTTTAAAAGACTGAAGGTACATGAATATGAGATCGTAAAACAAAACGATCAAGATATAGAAATGAATCATAATATATACGATGAGATCACCCCGTAATCGGATAAGGTTATAATATGGGAAAAGAATTAATCTAATGATTGAAAAGTTTACAACAAGATTGCTAGGTGTCAGTTGTACTATGAATTGGCACAGATTCAGGAAAGGATTATGAATACGAGTTGAATGAAATTCATATTGAGAAGGGTGTTAAGATTAGGTGGGGATTTCAATTGAGGATTCATGTCGACAGCTGAGTTGTATGATTCCTTGTATGGGCAGGGGATTGTACTTGGTGTAACAACTACTTAGTTCTGATAATGATAATCATTTAAATGTTTGTGTCGTGCTATTTGATATATGCATGTTAAGAGGGTGATTCCTTTCTCATGTGTATAACAGATAGATAGGTCATAGGTAAAGAATATAAGTTTAAGTACGAGTTCTTAAAACTCGTACTTATGTGACATTCTTGACTCATAGTTATATGAAATGTTTATGAACCCCTCAGCGAATGGACGCCAGAGGTCTGACTAGGACAAGTTCTTAAACTCATATGATTGTGGCAAGTAAATGAACTCATAAATATGGTTTAACGAACTGGGTATAGTTGTGTGTAAACGGAATATTGAGGATAATAGTGACAGATAGATTGTTAATAAAATGATCATTAGTGGAAACATAAGTTTTCCAAACCTCCTAGCTATGCTAGACTTTGAAATTTTGACATCAAGCTAAATACGCACTATATGCTTTTAAAAAAAATATGTAGATTCGTAATCACTTTTGAAACGGTTTAAAGTATAGTCTATGCTACTTATTTCAGCTAGACGCAAATATCAGAATATACTTTATTTATCACTCATGTACCATGTAACCTGGTGCAGAGATGATAAAAAGGTGATGGAGTTGTAAATACAAGAATACTTAGTGTGAATTTGATCTAAAGTCACTGTTCCACTATTGTATGATGTGTTATGACAAAGTCATATAATGACGACATTCTCAAATGGACTGTTAATACAGTACGGCATCATGACGTCATTCTCAAAAATATTTTCAAAAGTTTTAATTTGCCATAGGGGTTTGGCTACACCTAAATAATTCGATTGAATTGAATTATTGATATGAGTCTATGCTATTCGATTCAGCTAGACTAATGTTATGAAAACTCTAAGTGTTCATTGAAAAAAATTTCCCGAACCAAATTATTTTGGTGCGAAATCCAATAAGACTGAGGTATAATTTTTGTGCCTTTGGCAGTGACGAGAAATAGATAAAACCAGTACTTGGCCAGTACAGGGCATATCGGGCTAATCACCCTTTGTGTCTGTAAGTTATGACGGTTTGCGGATGAATTTCCATATAACCTTTGCCAAAATGACAGACAAATAGTCTATATGACTCCTCAGCACAATTTGAAAACTTTTACTCTTGTAAGTGGTGTATTGGGTAGCATGTGATAATATATATGAACGGTGTAAGCAGTATGGTGTAAGGTGTAAGGTAAATTTCGGGGACGAAATTTTTAGAAGAACGGGTGAATGTGACAATCAGAGAATTTTAAATATTTTTAAAAATTTTATTTATTGATTTAAGGTTCAAAATTAGAACCTAGACAGAAAATAAGTGTAGGCGTTTGATATCTTTGAGAAGGAATTTTGAGGATTTCAAAATTCTGTGAAGGATTTAGGTAAATTATTCAGGATTAAAGAAAACGTGATTATGTTCTGTGTATATGTGTACAGTATGTGGTTGAGGGTCAAGGGTTGACCAAATAATCGATATCTATAACAAACCCTAGGTATATAATAAGAACGTCAACGTTCAGTTAGAAAACCCTAGCGTTTAACAAGAAATCCTAAAATCGGTTTTGGAAACCCTAATTTCAGTTCTGAAAATCCGAAACCCTAATTCGGAAAGTTAAAACCCTAATCTGGGAACTTAACGGAGAATTATATTGCTTAAGTAATATTAATTGTAATATGAATTAGGGTAAAACTTAATAAATTAGCAAACCCTAATTTAATTAGGTAATCTAATTTCTAAATTAGAAAATTATTTTTCTATTATAAACCCTAATTTTTTGGTTGTAAACCCTAATGCATGATTTTGACTGTACTGACTAAATTAGCAATATTAATTAGGATATATTAATCCTAATTAGCAAGATTGAATTATGTTTAGTAAATTTTAATATAATTAGAAAATTCTAATTATAATTTAGAAATATTAATTTTCTATTTTGAAAACCTAATTTGGAAATTTTAGAATTAATTTTTTTTTCAAACCCTAAACCCTAAGGATTTCCAAACCTTAAACCCTAAGGATTTGGTCAATGTCCAAAATGCCATTAAAATTAAATGGAAATGACCATTTTACCCTTAGTGCATTATTTAGCATAACTTGTAGATCTAGACCTAAGGTGAGTAGGTGAACTACCCTAGTTCTCGCAATTGAATTATATCTCAATTATATCAGCCCACCTTGACAGCCATGTCATTGCATACAACAATTTATATAGATTAAAGAGAGAGAAAAGAGCCACTTTATTTCTCATTTTCTCCCAAGACCCTCTCTCTCTAGAAATTCGGGAGTTAGAGTGAGAAAGAGTGAGAAACTAAATCCATGATCATTTCATAGCAAGCCTATATCAGATCACAAGGTCAGAATCAAGATAAAGCCTTAAAAGTGGTATAAACCCTAAATTTTAGAAATTATATGATCTGATGTTAAATGTTGTTTTTGTTTGGTTAAAGTTATGTAATATGGTGTCTTATAGTGATCTAGGTTGTTAAATCCCAGATCCATAACATCTGGTTGCACGAAATCATATTTTTTTTGAAAATAACTATGAACCTTAGAAGAACATGGCCTGACAGCCGAATGTCAGGGCTCACAGATCATTTACTGTTTATTGTTTGTATGCTTTAAGAGTTATAACTTGTAGTATGTCATGTGGTCATTGTTCTGCAAGTGGAATCAGGGGTAGATCATATCTAGATTGCATGTTATGATCGGTCAAACAGCGTTGACCGATCACGGGAGTAAGCTTCTGGGCAACCCAGAACTCATTGTGTTGTCTGGCAACGTTTTCTTTGGCCATGATCTTACTGATTTTGTTAGTTTTGGCTATATTGTTGTTTTATTGTTGTAAACAGGTATAAGGACTACACATGTATGCTATTAGATCACCCAGAATAACAGTAGAATCAAAGATAATTAAGGTCAAACGAGCGTTGACCGACTGCCTTATGAAGAAATCTAGGAAACCCATATTTCCTCAGGAACAGTTTCAGAGCACTAATTTGGCCGGCCTAGATCTGTCATGTATGATGTTGTTATGATGCTCTGCTGTTATAGAAATGAAGTCTGACATCTCTACTACAAGATTCAACCATTATATTACACAAAGTAAACATAGAACGAAAGTTATAAGGAACCAAAATTGGTACCTCGACTGTTCTTCAATTCTGGAAAACCTAGAAATTGAAGAACAGGTCTGTCAACAATTTGGAGAGCTTGGATCTCTCTGATTTATTGTAGAGTGGTCATGAAACTTGATTATAATTGTAGTATTACACTTATACTATATTATAGGTATCATTAGTGTCCCAGAAATTAACACGAACACTGTTTTAATCACGGTCAGACCACCCAACCGGCTAACTGACTTGAAGTTCTGGTCAAGCTCAAGAACACACCAAGAACACCTATAGCGACTGGTCTGTCGCTATAGGGTCCTTTAGCGACAGTTAATTTCAAAAATTAATATTTTTAATTAAAAAAATTGAATTAAATGGCTTTTAATTATTAAAAATACATAATAAATTATGAAAAATTATTTTAAAGCGTGAAAAATAGTTTTTAATTATTTTAAGTATATTTCATAAATATTTAATATTTTTGAAATATAAATGGCAATTAATTTATTTAATTAGAATATTAAATAAATTATTTAAAAATAATTTTAATTCATGAAAAATCATGAAAAATAATATTATGGTATAATAAAATATTTTAAGTTATTTTTAGTAACTTTTAATATTTTGTGATGAATTTCATTAATTAATCAATATTAATGATAATTAGTTTATTTAATAAGTATATTAAATAAATTATGAAAAAATAGAATAAATGATTTAAAAATCAAATGAAAATGATTTAAGTGTTATAAAAATATTTTAAGTTATAAAATATAACTTTTGATATTTTGTCATGAAAATATTAATATTTTAATATTAATAGTAATTACTTGATAATGAATTTAAGTGTTTAAAAATCATATAAAGGTGATTTTAAAGTATAAAAAAATACTTTGTGATATTATAAATATATTATAATATTATGTGATGATTTTCATTAATATTTGATAATAAATAAATATTAATGACAAAAGAATTATATGGTATTTATATTATATAAATATGATTTTAATGATTAAAAATTTATGATAAATAGTGATAATTATGTGAAAATTATTACGAGCTTACGAAAAATATTTTGACTGTTATTAAAATTATCTCTGAGTTAATTATTAAGTGTTTAGGCAGAGTTTAGTTGAACTTAGACTCGAAGAATTGTCCGACTAGACCGTCGGGACGTTAGAACTTTGTCGAACTCAAGTCAGACTGAAATAGTTTGACCTGATACTGAGTCTTATATGTGTTATAGACTGATAGGGTTATGTGTTAGGTGTTAAGTGTTTAGGTTATTCTATGTATATCTACATATATTATATTATTATATTGTGATGATATTATTCTAATATTGGAGATCTATATTACTAATACTAGGTCTTCGGATAAAGTGATATAAATTGCTTAGCGGTAATCAACGGTTCAGGTAAGTTTGTTTTTACTTAACTCAACTAAGAGTGTTTCATTCGGATAAGCTTATGGTTAATCATTGCTGGTTGCCATGAATTGTACTCTATACATATTGCATGTATAAGTCATGTATGAAAGGCTGATTACCTTCATTACCAGTTGGTTTAGATATATTTATTCATGTATAATACTTGTTCAGTCATAAATTTGTTCCTGCTAGTTCACAATTATATTGTTGAATTATAGCTAGCTTATTATTCTGACTCTTTCAATCATGATATATTGTTATATTATTGAATTTAAACTTGCTGGGCAACTTTCATGCTCACCCTTGCTATATCATGATAAAACATTACAGATTAAGACGAACGAGTCGGATACAAGGAAATGTTAAAGACAGTTGCAGCTTAAAGTTAATGCGCGCGATTAGTTTTGTAATAGTATTGTTTGATAATGATGTTATGTGTTAGATAGTTATGAATTGTATATAAGCCAAGGTTACTCGACCTTGGGAAATAGTGTGATAAATGTATTGTATAAACAATTTATGTTTATATATTCTATAAAAATAGTAATAGTTGTATAGAATGATTGAACCGGATCCGCAGTGATTCAGGACCTCGGTGATTTGGGGCCGTCACATGGGACCTTTCCCGTCTTCATTCGACAACCTGTACATTCTGCTAGTTGTGGATTACGTGTCAAAGTGGGTTGAAGTCGTAGCACTCCCTACAAATGATGCCAAGGTAGTTCTGAACTTTCTATAGAAGAATATTTTCACAAAGTTTGGCAGAGCAATTATAAGTGACGAGGGAAGTCACTTCTGCAATAAGTCATTTATAGCTCTCTTGGCGAAGTACGGGGTCAATCACAGAGTTGCAACAACGTATCACCCCCAAATTAATGGTCAAGCTGAGGTTTCCAACAGAGAGGTGAAGAGAATTTTAGAGAAGATGGTGAATCCGAGCAGAAAAGATTGGTCTCTAAAGTTAGATGACGCGTTATGGGCTTACCAGATAACATACAAGACACCAATAGGGATGTCTCCGCATCCGTTGGTCTATGGGAAAACGTGTCACCTTCTAGTAGAATTACAACATAAGGCATATTGGGCAATTCAAAAACTAAACTTCGATCAAACAACTACACGTGAGAAGAAGTTACTCTAATTGAATAAACTCGACGAATTTTGACGGCAAGCTTATGAATACTCAAAGATGTATAAGAAAAAAGTCAAGAAATGGCATTGCCAAAAGATTATGTAGAGAACGTTTAAACCGGTTTAATCTGTATTACTGTTTAGCTCAAGACTGAGATTGTTCCCCAAAAAACTCAAGTCCCGACGGTTGGGGCCATTTACGATCAAAACTATTTTCCCATATGGCGTCGTTGAACTGTATAGCAGAAATCCACTTGAAACATTCAAAGTCAACGGGTAGTGGTTAAAGCATTACTGAGGTGGTGACATCGACAACGAAGCCACTACAATCACATATGCCGATGCGCCATGAACAGGAAGTAGTAAGGCTGAAAGACTCAAAAACAAGCGCTCATTGGGAGGCAACCCAATTTTCTTTCCATTTATAGTATTTTTGTGTTATGTTATTCAATTTTTAATTTATTTCGTAATTATAGTATCATTTAGTTCATTTCGGTACAATAGTTAGCTAGTTAGTTAATTAATGATTTTCAGTAATTTTGATTGTTCTTGCTCATGCTCCATGATGTTATCTTATATTTAATGTTGAAATGTATTTCAGGTACTTAGGATGCCATTGGACATGCGTACGGGGAAAAGAAAATCAAAAATTGAAGTTGTGCAGAAAAGGGACCCCCGCCACGGAGGGGGGTTTTACAGCCTGACATGCCCGCCCCGTCGGGGGGACGGGTCCTCTGGATATGCCCTCTCCGATGAGCCTTTATAGAACAAATATCCCCCACCTTGGCGGGGGTATGGGATCTTGAATTTATTTTTAAACAGATTCTGCACTTGATCTTCCCACTTCTCCACTTCTCATCTCTTCTAACTGACCCCCATAACTCAAGTATCCCACGAATTCACCCACGACAACACTCATTACCCTCTCATTCTCCTTCAAATTTGAGGACATCTACTACTATATATATACACAAACCCTAAAATTCACCATCACACACACACATCTTACTTCAATTCCATCGAATTGCTACACCAAAAACCTAGGGTTTGTAACTATTTGGGATTGCAGAAGGAAAACAAAGGGGGAAACTTCAAATTGGGGCACTCTCACTGTAAATTCATATTTCAATTGAGGCAAATCACTATGGGTAAGTTGTTATTCTCATTTATTCATCATAGTTAGATTTCAATTATCATATTTGGGGGTATTGTGAGTTATGCACATAAACTATTTGCGTTATTGCCAAAGAAGAAGTTTGGGGGAGTAGTTGACAGAAATTGATACTAATGGCACCGAAAACACCATCGAAGCGCCAAAGGGGTGAGGGTTCTAGTTCTTCACCCCTGGTCCGAGCTTTTGACAAGAGAAAATTTGTTAGTGCAAACGCCGTCGACAATTATGATTACTTAGTGCCCAAAGCACTAACACCTGAGCGGGGCTTAGCACCGGATTCCTTCGATGGGCAGATGCGTAGAAAAATACATGAACAGGGGTGGGATATGCTCACGGATGTTCTTGACCCGATGATAGTGAATGTAGTGAAGGAGTTTTACACCAATGCTGAGGATAGGGCGCCATACAGTGCATTTGTGAGGGGTAAACATGTTCCGTTCAGTCAAGAGGCGATTAATAAATACTACAGTCCGCGAGTCCTTGCCATATGCCAGTATACTCAGCTACGCGATAACATTCCCGACTATTACCAGATTTTGACAGAGATATCTAAATCGGGCACAGTTTGGGTGAAAGGTAGAAAAGCTGGCACGATTTTCCTAAGCAAAGACTTGAGCCATTATGGAAAGATCTGGTATGCATTTCTGTGCTCGAAGTTATTCCCTTCGACGCATACCAGTGAGGTGACAAGGGAAAAAGTGCTACTGCTTTATGCCATCGTCAAAGACTTCGAAATCAACATTGGTGATATTATCAGCTTCTCTATCCACCGATGTCTACACGGGCTATTCTCAGGCAAAATGCCACACCTATCTCTCATATGTGGGTTGTGTTAGAGTTAGTGCCCTAGAGGCTAATTATTTGATATAATTGCTTAACGTTTCGATTTTATATTTGATTGAATAATGAATGATTTTATTTACTGCGTTATATAAATGTTAACATAATAAAATTCCTTAGAGTACTGATACAAATTATATAGTTTCAAGTATGTGACTTGAACATGAGATTATATAATTACAATTAGTATCATTGCTCTTAAATGTCCCTAGTCGAGTATCATTATTGATGGGACAACAATGATGTATTGAGACTAATATGTGGATTGACTAATGACCAAATCTCATTGGTCATAAATATATGAGATATTAAGTCAATGCATAGGTACATGTTAGAGAACGATATGCTGGACACACCCACCATGAGAATTTTACGTGGAACAGTATGCAAAGTGTCATTAGCGATTCTCATTATGACAATGATGTAATGGTCCTCCGACCTGAAATCACTATATTACTACACGAGAATTTTTGTACTTTGATATCATCAAAGGTCACCTTTAATAGGTTAGACTATAAAGGTGATTATTGGGTACATCATGAATCGTGTGAGGAATATGAGTGATCTAGATGGAATTTAACCCTCCTATTTATTAGGGGTGATATCCATAGGCCTCTTGATTGAGTATGACTATGAAATGCATGGCCATGCTCAAATAGTGATTTCACTACTACAAATTATTAAATAGACAACGCTTAAAAGACAACGTTTTTTATAAAAGCGTTGTAGTATTTTTTTTCACAACGTTTTTTTAAAAAACGTTGTAGATACATATGAAAAAACGTTATCTATTTATAAGAGTAATTTTTTGATTTTAAATAGATAACATTTTTTTTTAAAATGTTATGTTTGTGGAAAAACACGGAGCTCTTGAATAAAAACTTAAAATTAAAATACGTAGATGAGTTATATGTCTTTCTTTGCTATGTCTTTCTCTGCTCCTTTCGCTCACAATACCAAAACCCTAGTTATCGTCTCTGCTGCAATGCTGCCAAAGTTTGACCCATCTCAAGTCGTCGACGTGGGCGAGAAATGGATCCGTTCTTGGTGGTGGTGGGTCGAGCTCAGAAATCATCGATTCGAGCCAAGACGATAGATCAGAGGGGTTGTAGTGAACGGTATCGCAAGCGAGATGAGAAAGGCAATTGCCGTAGCTTCATCGGACCATGGACACAAACTTAAGGAACGAAGAGACGCAATTGTGCAACGACTCTATGCCTGCTGGAGCTGCGACGAAGTTAACTGGCAACAAAATTTTCCTGCGATTTGGGGAGATAATGAAGCCAAGGTCAAACACTCGCCTTATACTTCGCAATCGGTTCACAGAGACGAAGATGTTGACATTGAAAACGAGGATGAGGAACCAGATCCCTTTGGAGGTTTATTTGATGATGAGGAAACAAGGATTCTCACAATTAAAGAACAGATTGAAGATCTTGAGCAGGTAAATTTAGATTTTATATTTTGTTCTTACTTTTTAGCTTTGATTTGTTTTAGTTAAAGTGTTTTTGTTTCTCTGTTTAATCTGACGAGTCTCTGGTGGAATTGCGTCAAGGCCTTTCTGATATGGATATTACATTCAAAGGTCTCAAGGTAATTATAGTTTATATTGTTGGTTTTTGTGGGTGAGTTGTACTTGGTGTGCTTTTCATGGATTGTACATTGGTTCTGGAATGGCTAGCTATCACTGACTATTTAACATATAATTTGCTTACTCCTATACCTTCATTAGTTAACTTACTAACCCAGTTTAATTTGCTTTATAAGAGTTAATTTGCTTTATGAAAATTTTAGAGTTGATTTATAAGAGTTCCTTTATATTTTGTCATAATTATTTTGTGTTTTGTTTCTTTGGCTTATTTATAAGAGTTCTTTGATTTATAAGAGTTCCTTTATATTTATTTTCACATCTACATTTAACTAATCACAACATTCTTTATGTAAAACAATTTGTTGACGCCAGCATGGTTGCTCAGGCCATCCATGGCATAGGCCAATTCCAGCCTGAGTCTAGGAGATAGACTACCCATACTTTAATGTCCGGCCAGGTACATTATCAAGCTACACAAACAATTCTTATTAACCATCAGAAACTGAACTGTCTTATACAAACTAAACCATATGTTCTAATTTTTGGCGTGACAAGATGTGATTTGATCAAATACAGCCGAGTCCTTTTCCTATCTAGTTGACAAGAGGACATGAAGCTTCAAAGTTACTAACAATATCGGGCCAGCATTTGTTGGAAGGTACAGGAGTAAGCTTCAAACTTTCCTTTTTATGTTTGTTGCAGACTTATTCCAACCCATTGCAAAATAACCTGGCATACTCTGTTGTGAAGTAAGTTGGGTTAGGTTCTCTGTCATTTGCAACTATTTTTCTTTTCAAGTGCTCGTATGCTGATTTTAAGAATCTAATTATTTTTTTCCAGGCAATACTTTGTCGATTTTGATGACACTGTTGCGCAGAAGGTAAGGAGTTTCATTCATTTTTTTCCTAGCCCATTCTCGTGAATTAATTTGATTAGTTGATTGTTTTCTCATGTTATATACTTATATCCTACTTATTAAAAAAATACAAAATCTTATTGTAATTCATTTTGATCTCATTTTAGTTGTGTTGTGTATGAGAAGGTCTGCCTGAAGACTAGTTCTACTACCAACTGATTGGAGAGGCAGTACCAAAAGAATAATCATAATGCTCAGTTGGGAGGGATAAAGGGAGATGGATAACATCACAAGTATTAGGGGTTTGATTCTTGTACCAACCAGTATTAGGTGTTCTGTTTGTAATTTTGTCTTGCTTTATTTTTCAGGTGGATTTGACACTGCTCATGTTGCAGCAAGGTGAGTTTTTATTTTTTGACTGGGAAAAACCTTGTTTTAGACTTCAATTTTTATTCAATTGCTTGAGTTTGCTTAAGTTTGACTATTGCAATTTGGTGACCGACTTTGAACCCAGTACTTATGAAGGGGAAGTCAATTTGGTTAACAATAATCAAGGTACTATTGGACTAGGAACTTCTGCTTTGTTGAATTATTTTTTTTATATATATTATGGGGGAAGAAATTCTTTGGTAATGGGGGGACTGATAGTGACTGATAAATTTTTTTTGCTAGGCTCTTTGAGGAACTGACTGGTGATGGATTTGAGTCACAAGAAAGAGAAAAAAAGTTTCAAAGGAGCTCAAATCTGCTGAGGCACTTGCACAAAGGATTTTTGCCAGCCGTTTGTTCTCTTCCTGTTCCAGGATACATGGTGAGACATTAGTTATCAATGTGTCACTATATTAGCCATTGCGGATCTGCTTATTGTTTCATTTGTCTTTTCACAGTTTGGGGAGGCTATTGTATGCTCAGATGCTGCAGCTGAAGCTAATAGGTACAAATTTACAGCAGTTGACAGACCAGAAGGATTTTTGCTATTGGTTTGGATTAGTTATGTTGGCCTTTCTCACAAGGTCCTCTATTAGATTTTATATTTACAGATGTTAGTTGGATTTGGCAGTGGGATTTTGTAAGGACTAAGATCTGATTTTTGTTTTTTTAAGACACCATATATGTTATTTGATATTTTATCATCACTTAATATTTTACAAGAATTGTGTGTGGTTGGATTACTTGGAATCTTTGATAAATGATTGAAGTTACAACTCTTTTAATCTTTCAGGCTACGATATGCTAATCTTTCAGGCATTAGCATATTGCAGGTGTATTGGTAATGTAGGTGAACAATTTTTTTTCTTTTTTTTAATCTACAACATTTTAAAAACGTTGTGTAAATATGTCTAAACGTTGTCTGATATGCTAAACGTCAACATTTTTATACAAAAAATATTGTGGAATCATACCTTCTACAACGATTTAAGCATCTGCTAATTTTTGAAAAACAAATCTACAACGTTTTTTCATAAAAAACGTTGTGTATTGTGCTTAACTACAACGTTTTTAAAACGTTGTGTAAGGGTGTCAAATAGATGACACCCTTAACCACGACGTTTTTCTGACTGAAACCACAACGTTTTTTCCGCGTTGTCTATTTACTGTTTTGTAGTAGTGTTTGTTTCATATAGTCTACTCATTGATCAAAAAAAACTTAGATTAAATAATAAAGAGTATGACGCATTCCATGACTCGAGTTTAATCTAGGATATTAAGGTTAAAAGGATTAAATTACATTGAAATATTGGTCACGAAAAGGTTGCATCGAATCATCGATCTTATTATTACTTGGGTAGCAATGCTGCATTACTAGATGCCGCTCACTGTTTATAATTTTATAATATAATTTTAAAATTATTGCAAACGTAATAATAACCTATAGGGTCACACACATAGAACGTAATTAAAAGGGAATTAATTTAAATTATAAATATTTGAATATGTCAATATGATTGATAGTATTTAAATCACGAATTTAAATTAAAAAGGATGATTTGTATATATATATTTATATTAAATAAGTAAGACTTAATTAAGATATAATATATATATATATATATATATATATATATATATATATATATATATATATGATATATCAGCGTTTTAGGAAAGTTAATCATAACCTAAAATCCTAGCCGCTCTTAGAGAGAGACTAGAGAGAAACAGTTTCAAAAATTCTCAACCTTGGTGGCTAGTACCGTAGTTCCTTTTACTGCAGATCGTACGACGATTCGCGGGACGTTCGTGTGGATACCGTAGAGGTGCGATTCGTTTGGATTGCATTGGAGATTCGAGCGTATCAATTCTATTTTCATAATCGGTATAATTTCTAACCATTGAGTTAATTTGTTTTTCGTATGGATCCTATTTTAGGGTTTCAGAATTGCCTTTAAATTGGTTTATTTCCGTTGCGTTTTATGTACCGAAACCCAACAGGTTATGTAGGCAGTCAGGAGTTAGATGGTCCGGGGATGAGCATGTGCAGCAGCCACTCTATCTATTAGACTCCAAGATGATTGCTAGATACAGTGTCTGGGCTGGAGGGGAGTCTCACCCACGAGGTGTCGGTTTTGTATTTCCGGAGGCCTCTAATGAAGAAGAAGCTGAGGACACATCGGAGGACGATGAGTTCTGAGTTGATGAGATGAGTGGGGAGGAGGAGACTGCGGAGAGCAACAGGTCGGGCAAATATATGTTCAGTTCACAGTTTCGTAGCCTGCATCGCCATATTGATGATCAAGATAAAGATGCCAACAGAAAAATGAAGCGACTGGCGGCTAGGCAGGACCACATGTTTGACACCATGAACATGTCCTTTGCCTTCTTGAATGCGGCATTACAAAATCTAAATCCTACCACGGCTGATCAGTTCCAGTTCCAACAGCTTGAGCCTATGCCATAGTATCCTCCATCGGATTCAGATGTAGAGGAACGCCGAGTTTTTGTTCCCAGCCACCATCACCACCATCACCTTGTGCTTAGCAGGATACAGGGAAGTCCTCTATACTTTACTGTTATATTTTTGCAATGAGGGCATTGTAACTGTTAAATTTGGGGGATATTAGTGTTAATTTTATTTTGATATGTATGTTATAGTTTGCATATGTTAGTTTAGTTAGTTTTCATGTTTAGTTTATATGATGTATGTTTGCATTTATGTAGTGGTATGTAGTTTGCATTTGCATAGTAGTTTAGTTTAGTAGTTTAGTAATGTAATTAGTTTCTTGTTCTATTCTTTTATAAAAAAAATCTCAAAAATATTAGTTAATTTAATGTTGTTATTGCATTTAGTTCATGCATTTGCATGAATCCAGCTATTAGATGGTAAAAGTTTGTTTTAGCCAATGATTAGATTCGAATTGTGTAGAAAATTATGGTATTGATTATTAAGGCTTTGATGTGATTTCTTGTTATGATTTTGATCTTATTCTGTTTAAAAGTGATATAATCATGTTAGCACTTTAGAAATGATTATGTTGACTGATTGATTTTAAATGGACATATAATGGAACTCTAGAGGATAATACTAGTTTGAATGAAAGAAAGAAATGAATAGGCAGAGATAGCTAAGATTAGACAAGAACATAAGTTTGGGGGAAATTTGGGATATATAAGGTATATATAAAAAAAAGAAAAATAAAGAAAAATAAAAAAAAGAGAAAAAAAAAATAAAAAAAAGTAAGAATAAACACCATGGTTAATCTAGTTCTGTGGCCTTTGTTACTTGAGTAAGTACGCCCGAGGGAATTGTCTCTACACCTAGCACCCTAAAGCCTTTACGGTTTGGGAGTCGTTGGTTGAAAGCTCGCTAAGGGGTAGCATTGAAAAGCCTAAGAGGACTAGACATTGCACAGCCATGAGAAAAATAAATAATAAAAAGTGAAAAAACGGGTAAAAGAGCAAATAACCCCCGTAAATGATAAATAAAGCATAAGTATCCTGTTTTGACCTTCGAAAGTGGTAACTGTTAGATTTTAATTAGTCGGATCTAGACTATTTTTGGATTTCTTGAGTTTACACTATTTAAGTCCTTCAAAGAGACATATTATGTGTTATATTTGACTTTATATCAGTTAACATGGTTGTTGAGCACACACGCACTATATCGGTAATAACAGTCTAAGATTTGATGATTGACTGGGAAGTTATTGATTTGCCTTGACATGACATGCTATCAAGTTTATTTGATTTCTCTGAGGCCGGTTGAATGAACTTTAGTTTGTCTTCTTGCTAGACTCATAGGCATGTAGTTGCATTACATTGCATTGCATTATGTTTTGTGTTGTGCTCGAGGACTAGCACAGTTTAAGTTTGGGGGAGTTTGATGAGTACGTGTTATACCTACGAATCGGCTTCTGATATGAACTTAAAAGATGTTTGTTCTATCTATTTCTGTACAGTTTTACTTGTTTTTATTTTGTTTTGTGTTTAGGTTGCATGACGTGGTACTGGTGGCGTATTGGTGGCATTATGGCGAGATTTGGCATGCAAAAGTTAAAAATCAGCACTTCTGCAGAATGACCCCCCGCCGGGGAGGGCTCTATGAAGAACAAAACCCCCGCCTGGGCGGGGGTGCCTTGGTCAACTACATTAATACCCCCTACCGGGGCGGGCCTTTGCAAGCATAAAACCACCGTCGGGGCGAGGGTACGAGGAGAGAGAAAGACGTCTGTTTTACTTAGAACTCTGCAGAGGCTTGGATTGGGGAATACTTTGGTATGAATTGGGATTATGTTTGGGTGTCGTTGTAACAACCTGATATTTTCTATACAAATAAATTAGAAATTTTGCGTATAAATTTTTTTTTATTTTAAATATGGGGAATATGTGCCAAGATAATGTGTGTATGTATTTATGTGATATATTTATTACATGAATGATTTTAAATAATTTTATTTTAAAATTTTTGATTATTATAAACTATATTATTATAATAATTAATTTTATAGCAGAAATATTTTTATTAATTATTTTCCATAAAAATATAATCATATATTATTTATATAATATATGAAATGATTTTTTTTATATAACTATAATAATTATTTTATTATATGAATTTTAGTACAGATTATTAAGTTAATTATTTTAACTTAATTAATAATGTTAAGTATGACAGATAAATCAGATATGGAATCCAAACTCTAATTTTGGATTTTGATTAAGAAATGAGAATAATAATATAATATTATTTATATTTTGATTTTTAGTGCTATAATTATATACTGTATGTATGTGGACTGACAATGATTGGTTAGTTATGGTGTATTATGTCAAACCCTAGTTTTACTGTGGAAAACCCTAATTTGAAACTTAATTGTGAGTTTAAGACTATTATATAATTGTTTTGTATGATTTTTTTTATTTGATTAGGTCAACCCTGATTAACATTTAGATTTATTAATTTTTTGAAATCCTATTTATTAATTAGAAACCCTAATTACTAGATTAGCAAGGATAATTATAATTATTATATAATACCCTAATGTTCATGTATGATTAGAACCCTAACCAAATTAAGAAAATCCTAATTATAAATTTTAGGAACTAATTTTATTTTATTTTAAACCCTAAATGAAAGCTTTGTAACCTAATTATACATTAGGTGAGATAATTAAATAACCTAAGGGTTATGGTAATAAGAAAAGGTTAGTATTTAATATGTATACTAACTTATGTAGATAATCTTGTTATTTCAAGTGACTAATAATTTTAAATCTATTTCTAGTATACCTAATTAGGTTACGAGCTAAAGTCACATGTATAGATAATTAAATTTCATAAGATTGGCAATGAAAACCCTAAATAAACAATTTGGGTAGCATGTATTAAAATTGTTAGACTATGTTCATTACATGGCCCAAAACAATTAAAGGAGATGCCCAAAAGAAATAAAATACAAGCCCAAACTTAGTCCACTTGATTAAGGGTATTTTAGACTTTTGATTTATCTAATTTATGCATTAAAATAAAGGCTAAATGAAGGAATTAGTGGGCATTTATATAGCTGGCTCCATTAGGCCTTTTAAGGCAATAAATTATGCTAATCAATGTCCATAAGTAGAAGTCTTACACACAAGTACATGTGTGTCAATCTCCCATTGGTTGCAAATCTATTAAGCACCCTTAATCACATGATTAGGCTAATTGAAGAGATAAGGTGTAGTCTTTTATCCATGGAACAATAAAAGTATGGGGGATAATAGTTAATCACCCATTCATTTGCTAGATCATTTTCATTTCTCTTATTCTCCTTCTTCTTTTTTTTCCAAGCTAGCAACATACAAGAGAGAGAGAGAAAGAGAGTTTTGGTTTTGTGTGTGAGAGAGAGAGAGGTGTGCTAGTTGCTTAATGCACCTTAAGATTATACATTACTTTGGAAGATCAAGAAGGATATCAAATAAAACTAGGTAAGGTTCTCATCCATTCTTTTTCTTATTCTTCTTCTATTTTGTGTTATAGCATGATTTGCTGGAGAGATGGATTAATACTCAAGATACCCTATTTCTACATATTATCTTGTATGGAACTAAGCATTTTGAGTGTTAGATCAAAGGCTTAGAGGAAGGAAATGAACATATGTTCTCCAAGGGGTGAAACTCTTATTTTTCTTCCACTAAATCTTGTGTAACTCAAGTTTTACAACTTGGATTTGTGATCCGTCAAAGGGGGGTGCTAGATACATGAGTTATCTAGTAAACCCAAGCAGTAGAACACAAATCTAGCAAGTATTGAAGCCATGAGGGCTGTTTTCCACAAAATAGTCCACTTAAAAAGTTAAAGTTTCAAACCCCTAAAAAGCTATTGTCCCCGTTTTTTCTTGAGGCTGTTTCAGGCAGTTCCAAGTCTTTTACAAATCTGGGAAAAATCACAGAGGTACCTTAAGAAGTTATCTACGTGTAGGAAAACGAACGAACGCGTTTCGATTTATAGGTTGTGCGTAATGACTATTTCCGTAAGGACTCCTAAATATTTACACTCGAATTTCTCACTGTGTATATACTGGAAAATTCCGAAATTTTTACAGTATGTTCATGTATGTTATGAGAGTATACCCTGAAAATATCAGATTTTTCTGAGCAAAACTCGATTTATGAAAAATTAAGCAAGATCCGGGTGTTTTTGGAACTTTAAAAATTAGTAAATCATTTTCCAAAATTTCAGAAAAATTTGAGAATTATGGTTGGGTCATATACTGTCCGAATCCAAAAAATGAGAATTTTTGGAATCAGTTTGCTAGTTTTCCTAAAAATGATTAAGTTATGAATAAAAGGAAATAAATAGTTAAATGATGTCTGAAATAAGAAAAATATGATTTTAATGCTTGAATACTCCTAATATATAATATTATGACTATAAAAGGGCATTTTGCTAATTTATAATAAGAAATATTATTTATGAACTTTTATGGATATTAAATAAATAGTTTTATAAAGGATGAACAATTAAAATAAATTATATATTGATCTAATAAATTATTAAAATATTATTATGATATTAATAATATTAGAATATGATATTGTTAAGTAAATAAAAATATTAAGATTAAAACTTTATTAAATGATTAATCATATTTGATTTAAAATATTAATAAATGATTAAAGTACTATTAAATGATTAATAATATTACATTAAAATATTAATCTTAGATTAATAATATTAAATTAAAGTATTATTGGATGATTAAAATATTATTAAGTAAATAATAATATAAGAGATTAAATAAAATATTATTAATGTAATAACATTAGTAAAGGAATAAAATATTATTAAATGATCAATAATAATAGTAAATAAATAAAATATTAATACGATTGGTAAATGACTAAAAGTATTATTAATTGATTAATGATACTAAAGCATAAGTAAGATATTATTAAAGTAATAATATTAATGCATGATTAAAATATTATTAAGAGGATTAATATTATTAGTAAAGTATTAAAATATTATTAAGATGTTAATAATATTAGTAAGCGAATAAAAGTGTTATTAGTGAATTAATAATACTAAGAGCTGAATTAAATATTATCAAGATTAATAATATTAAGTGAATTAAAAATATTTTAAGTTATACTTAATGACTTTTAATATTTTAAGAAATAGTACATTAATATCTTAATATTAATGGAAATTATTTAAAAATGATTTTAAACGTTTTAAAAATCATTTAAGGGTAATATAAATGTTTTAAAAATATTTTGAGTTATTATAAATAATTTTAATATTTTGACAATGGTTTCATTAATAGTTAAATAATAATTAAATGATAATAGAATTGTTTAATACTTAAATCATTTGATAATGATTCTGGTGTTTGAAATTCATGATAAATTATATTAAATATTTATTAAGTCATTTAAAATGATATGACTGATACTTATAGTTATTGAGCTTCGGAATAGAGTCTTAGACTCAATAATTACCCGATAAAGCTGTCGGTACACCGACATATTTTAGAAATTGATCTGGACTTAGATATTTTGACTGTATTAATATTTGTTTGTTATGCAATAACTGTTGAACTTGTGTGATAATGTAATTAGGTTATGTGCTGACTGCGAAATGCAGTACTATATGTTATAGTATATTGTTCTAATAGAACGAATGATCTGATTAATGATAGGTCGTGATATAAAAGATAAAACTAAGTTGCGTATTGTAAGCAGCGCATCAGGCAAGTATCCTACCTTTGCATTTTCTTTATGCAATGGACATGAGTAAGAATGTTTCAGAATTATATTATTACTGTACATATTATTAACCCTATATTATATACGCTCATTGATTATCAACATGTTAGTATATGGTAATTCAGATATATATTATGTTCGATAATTTCTATAAATGGTTATACAAGTGTCCCCACTTGGATAATCATTGCATTTAATCACATGTTGATACACCTTTGTTAATTACCCGTATACATATATGTAGAATTATAGATTATTGTTGAATAAGATAAAACCTTATTTTTATCCAACCGAATTGCTTTGGTTTGAAACCCCGACAAGTATAAACATCCCTTACACGAAAAAACTTTTATGCGCCCAAGGCGGACAGAGTGAACGATCCTATCGTTCTTGCATGCAGTATTGATCAATACATGGTCCATGGGATGTACACCCTCATGCCCGTAAGTTATGACGGTTTGCGGATGAAGTTCTGCTAAACCTATTCGAAAATAAAAATAATGTTCATAGTATGTCCCCTTAACTATATATATAGCCAGTGCGTAGTTTTAAAATTTGAAAGAGGGTGTTAATATTATCGGTTCAGATTACTTCACAACTATTGATTTATTGTAGAATGACAGTATAAAGAAAATATTTAAACTCTTTCGGCTTATATATATATATATATATATATATATATAATTGTTATTACTTGCTGGGCACTCAAATGCTCATCCTTGCTTATTTTAAATGTTTTTAGCTAAGTGTGAACAAGTAGATGGCTCGGCTAAGAATAAAGGGAAAGGAAAGGTTGCAGAATGAATTCAATGCCATTTTATGTAATAGTTATCTTTATTAAGACAAGTATGATATATATTACCTATCATGTATTGTGAGGAATGTATTAAAGGTTACGTACTTGGGATTTAGACTTTGATAAATATGTAAATTAAGTTGGTATCGATATTATTGTTATTATTATTAGTATTATTCCGCTCATAGAAAAGGTATCGTAAAACACCGAGTTCAGGTTTCAAGTACCTAGATTTGGGGGCCTGACAGAAATGTAAATAAAGCCGTAAAAAGCCACGAAGTAAACTCCAGGCTAGACTGAAATGTAAATACATATATATAAAAACGGTAAACATACCGGATGTGACATCTAGACTCAATCAAATAGAGTTTGATAGCAACAACATATATATAAGTATTTATATATATATATATAAAAGCAGTAAACGCTCCGGATGTAAATTCAGGCTCATCGACCAGAGTTCGACAACATTATATATATATATATATATATATATAATATAAATATATATACAAAAAGAAATAAAAGCCACGGACCGAAGTCCGGGCATACACACGTAACACGACTCTCAACGTGCAGAACTGTGTGTGCACAGTAGTGGAGAAAGGCTTAAAAAAGTGTAAGAAGGCTTATAGTGGACTGCCAAAGAAGACTTCAATGACTTTAAATGGATGAACATTTGGCTCCCGCCGGTAAAAAATATAGTAATATAGAAGCTCACAAGTGTTTAAAATTGGACAGGGCTTTCTCGCCTTTTCTCTATGCAAAATGGTTGTCCCAAGCCCTTTATTTATAGAGGGGGGAACCGCAGGTGTACCTGCGGTAGCCGCAGATGCACCTGCGACTGCCCGGGCTGCCCCGAGTTTCGCAGGTTCTGCCGTCTCGAAGTACGTGCACGCGTGTAACGTGATGTCCGCTCAAACTTTCAGAACTTCAATCCGGGAATCCGATCGAGGTGTATAAGACCTTTTACGGCATGCTGTTGTCGAGAGCTACACAATGACATGGGATTAGAGGTTGTACGAAGTTAGGAAGATGGGACCATGCCCTTGGTCTTCAAGCTTAAAATTCTATCTGGTGTGATGTCTTGTGCAGTAGTCACTCGGGATTGGAGCTCTTTGGTTCTTGTAGGACATTTTTGTGTAGAATGTATGTTTAAATGTTGTTGATATGGTGCAATGTAGGATTAAGATGGCAAATGATAGTTTTTCCCCTCACCGGGGTTATCTCCTGTTTGAGCTGTTTTAGTGATCGTTGCTCAGGGTTATCTCTGAGATTGGACTGCTGCATGTGTTGACCATCCTCAGGGTTGTCTCTGAGGTGTGCCTAACCTCCCAGGGTTATCTTCGGGCTTGGGGAATGAGTGCCTCAAGGTTATCACCTAGTGTTGAGGTTGATTGCTGGGAGCAGAAAAGAACATTTTCGGGGTTATCTCCGGTATTGCTACTGCATCCCTCGAGGTTGTCTCTGAGGATGGATTGAAGATCCCGGGGTTGCCTCCAGGATTGGGACTGAACATCTCGGGGTTGTCTCCTAGATGACAAATTTCTCCAGTGTTATCTCCGGAACTGTAACTGCATTTCTCGAGGTTATCTCTGAGGTTGAAACTGAGTATCACAGGGCTATCTCCAGGATTACAACTGTATATCTCCGGGTGATCTCTGAGATGGCAAACTAAGCATCCCGGGTTTGTCTCTGGGATTGTGCTTATTTGACTTCCAGGGTTATCTTTGGAACACGATTTTACCCTCTTGCAAGGTTAGTAAGAGGAATGCAAAATTTCAAGTGTCTACAGTGAATTAGTTAATTAGGGTGTTTGGCTTAATTATATCAATTTATAGATTTAAGTTAATATGGTATTAGTGCATCGAGAGATGACTAATTCTACTTGAGTGTTCTTGATTAATAAACTAAGATAGTAAATTAAATTGGAAAAAAGTGTGATAATCAGAGTGAAACTTAAAGTGAAATTGTAAGCCTAATTGTGACACCCCCAAATCTGGGCACTTCTTTCCCACAAGATTTGGTGTTCATTGTCTAAACATTCATTTTTAACTACCCAAATATAATAAAATTTAACAATAAACCTTCCCGTTAAAGAATTACATCAATAAGTTCAATAAAATCTCCCAGGTTATCTAACCTTTAAATACAAACATCAAGTGCGAAAAAATTAAATAATTACATCTCAACAATTAAAACAAAGTCTGACAATATAGAAATCACAGATTTACAAGTCTTCAACACTTGTTCATCTTTCTTTTTCCTTTACTGGTGGTAGGTTCATCGACCTTCTCAACTTTAGCTGTAATAGTTATATAAGCAAGAGTGAGCAAACAAATGCTCACTTGAAGTGACAATGAATAAAGATATCATAACAATTGCCAAATAAATAGGCTCAATAGAGCTGAATAATATTCTCCATCAATGATAATCAGGAACAAAATTTGAAATATATGTATCTGAGGGTCACAAGACCACGAACTATGTCCAAAGTTATAAGTATTCTTTTAACTTAAACCTAAACAGTCATAGGACTGTAGGGACTTCTCGTACTTACGGGGATCAGCCCTTCGTACGATGTATTGTGCACAAACATCTAAACGCTTACGCGTAAGTAATCCCATATAATAGGGTTGTTCATCTCAGTTTTCATATACGAGTCCGCACCAAAGGAAGATTGATTTGGATAAGCTTCAAGGGTAATTTATAGTTCAACGAACATCAACTAAGGATTAATTGAATCAATATAGTTTGATATCACTTCAAGTGCTCGATAATAATATGATATAAAATAGTCATGAATTATAAGTGAATCAACATTATACATCGAAATCATGATTTAGAAATGAACTAGAAAGCATAGGCATTGAATATTATAACAAACATTGCTTGAACAATAATAAGCTAAGGCTATTAATCTTACTCAATAAAAGAAGTGAGTTAATGAACGTGCATGATTAATAACAAGTTGAGGAATAAAACTTTCTTAACATAAGAATAACAAAATTTAGGAACTTGCGTAATAAGAGACAAAGTAAAGATAGGAACCCTTCTCAAAGTAAGAGTTAGGTTGAAGAGTTTGCGTGAACATAATCAATTTAGAACAAATATATATAAGTAGGTTAAGAACTTGCTCAATGTATCAATAAGGTTTAAGCACTTATACAATCGTAAAAGTAAAGTTAGAGAACTTGCCTCATACATATGTTAAACAATCACTACTCACGTTCACCACAAGTCCTACACATACCATATGTATTGACAATACTCATTTGTTACACTAATATTAGTTTCATGAGTTTCTTTCCCACTTTTAGTATAACTCACTAACTTAGTTTAAGCAGCATCACATCTTTTCATGAGCATCACATTTTAGCTCTATTACAACTAATTAAATTATCATGTCATTGCACCATATACACATTAGCAACTTGATGTAACATCCTATTACATGTTCAACATGTTATCATTCACTTTAGATTAGGTTATACTAACACACAAAGGACTGCACTTGCATTCGTGCTTCCCGACGCCCTCCGATGGCCTCCAAGTGCACAAAAATCCTAAAGATGACCATTTTGACCCCCTAATAACGACATCAAATTGAAAAACTTAAAGAATAAAAGTTATTAGTCTACTCGTCCTCGTTCCGGATCATCTTGAATCCCATCAATCGGAGTTTGTATGAAAACGTTATGCTCATTTTAGTAAAACATGTCTGGTCAGATTTTCTTAACTTTGGCAAATCAGACTACCCCCTGTCGGGGCGAGGGTTTTTGCACTATAATAGCCTGCCAGGGCGGGGGTACCTTCTGCAGTTTTGCGAACAAACACTGCAGAAAACCAAATTAGGCCTAAAAACTCTTTTCTAACAACCATACCAACCTATCCAAGTTGTAATATATTTACAGAAACATAAACTAATGTTTCTAACACGTTTCTAACTACACAAATAACATAAACATCAAAATTACAACCTTTAATTTCACTATTTCTATTATTTCTTCTTCTTTTGACATTCATAGCAAAATTTCTCACTATGAATTCGTTTTACAACCAAAATAGTTAGTTTCAATTACTTTGTTCTCGTTTCTTCATGTACTTTCACAATCAATAACCAATTTATACATTATACTATGAATTAAACACCAATTTTGACTTCAAAATAAACCATATATATATACAGTCACTGTAATCTATTTTCTTTCTTTTGAACGTAATTAGCACACTAATTCCTTGTCTAGATGTTAATTATAACATCACAATTTGCTAATAAACACCATAAAATCAGTATGTCTAACAACAATTCATCGCACATGTAATTTACAGAAAATTTTGAAAGTGAAGAACATGAACTCTTTCTATAAATGTAAAACTCAAGATTGAGAGATTATACCTTCAATTTCTTAGAGATAATCCTTGATAAAACACAAAATTATTTGGAATCACATAAGTCTTTCTCTCCTTTCTCAAGCTCTCTCTTTCTCTCAAACTCTTCTATGTAAACTCTCCCTTCTCCTCTTCTTCTTAGGCTTAGGCCAAGTCTTTTCACGTAACATAAAACACACGCACATAAACCCAAATGTCTAAAACTGACATTTTAATAATGATTATAATAAATTATCAGTTATAAAAATTTAATATATTTTATTTTTATTATTATTTTAATTCAAATTCAAAAATCAAAAGCCATAAGGCTTTGTTTGGCAAAAATACTTTTAAAATAAAGACCTAATATCTTTAAGCCTTGTTTGGGTAAATCTATTTAAAACTATTTTAATTTATTTTAATAACTCATTTATAGTATAGTTTATGGTCACACTTTATTTAATTAAATTCCCTTATTCAAATTTAATTAAACTAAAGCCAATAACAACTTATTAAATCCATTTGTCACATAATTATATTACTACAAAATTATAATCTTCATTATAATCTTCGTTTAATAAATTTTATTCACTTTAATTACCAAATTAAATTAAAAATATTATCATAATTTATTTAATCCTTATCAACTCTCTAATTTAATTTAGAATATTATCTTATAATAATTAATTTTCTTAACTCGTAAATTATTTATTTAACAAATAAATAATCAAATCAAATCAAATTAAACGAATATTTATTCAACAATAAACACATCAATTAAAATATTTATGTAATACAATAAATATTTAGAATTACAATTTAAAATTATGGATTGTTACACTAATTCTTCAATATCTACTTGAAATTTACAGTTACTTAGTGTGTTGATTGCTTTGGATTTTTAGTTTCTTAGTTTTTAGTAATTATAATTAATCATTATTTCGAATAGTTTAATAAAATTGGAATAATATAAAACTGGTAATTGCTAGATTAAATTTCATACTAGTCTCTGTGGGAACGATACTCTACTTACTATTATATTACTTGTTGACCACGTATATTTGTGTGCAGAGCGTATATAGAATTTATTCAACAAAGGCCAGAGCCATGGCCCGAGCTGCTAATGCGTCTGTATACAGCCCTCAACTTCTTTCAATGAAATATGGATCTCGCCCATTTAAGGTTTTGCGAAGGGCCCTTCTAATATATATATATATATATATATATATATATATATATATATATATATATATATAAGCCAGTAAACGTTCCAAACATAAGTCTAGGCTAATCTAACAGAGTTTGACACACAGTTCATATATATAAGTATATATATACGAAAGCAAATAAACGCTCCAGCCGTAAATCTATGCTCAATCGAGGCATAACTCGATAATGTTAGTCCATATATATATATATATATATATATATATATATATATATATATATATATATATATATATATATATATATATATATATATATATATACAAACTTGACATGAAACCATGGACCGAAGTCCGGGCATACACGCGCAACACGACTCTCAATGTGAAGAATAGTGTGTGCAAAGATGAAGAGAAAGTCTTTAAAATATGTAAGAAGGCTTACAGTGGGCTGCCAAAGAAGACTTCAATAATTTGAAATAGATGAACACTCATCTCCCGTCGGTAGAAAAGTAGCTATATATGAGCTTACAAGTGTTTAAAATGGGAAAGCACTCAGTTTAGGGTGTGTACAGAGCAAATTGGACAGGGTTTCCTCGCCTTTTTCTCTTCCAAAATGACCACCCCAAACCCTCTATTTATAGAGGGGGGGAGCTGCAGATGTACCTGCGGTTACCTGGGCTGCCCCGGGCTCTGCGGGTCTCGTCGTCTCGAAGCACGTGCACGAATACCACGTGATGTCTGCTCGAACTTTCAGAAGTTCAACCCGGGTATCCGATTGAGGTGTATAAGACCTATTTTGGATCGTCGTTGTAACAACCCCAAAATTCATACAATTTAATTCTCGACTTCGGTCGTTAACAATACATTCAACCTCTAATTTTACATCATTAAACGATAATACAACCATTGAAATTTGCGAAATAATTAAAATTTTCTATTACAAACAATTCTCGTTCCCAAAACATTCAACCTTTACATCTAAATATCTCAGAATCATTTTAATACTACAAGAGTTTACATCGCAAAACGATATTACAATTCAATATTAATACATTATTCGGAACCTTAAACATGGTTCAAATAATAATAACTCAACCAAAGCATATAAATTATCAAGTATCAACATCTGATTCATATCTTTCAAGTAGCACATAACTTTACCTTAAATCTTTAACTTGCAAAAGTGGCTATTTGCAAGGTTGAGCTCGACAGCCCATCAAAATCTAATAGTTTTCATGCATCAGATAGCACATAATAACATGCTTGATATACATCTCATAAACATTGGACTAACATAACATACATGTTGTAATTCATATAACAAGTATAAAGATTTCAAACAGTTCATCATCAAATTCACATAACAAATAGGAACTGAAAGACTTGCCTTGATCGTTGTTTACTAATTACAGTTTAACAGCTTACAGTTATCTGCATTTCACGTGCCCTACACAATTATATAATCATACACATCAACTATTAGTCACATAGCAACGCATAGTAGTTGTAATGTAAACTTTACTCTATATATCATAAGTCCGATGACATCCAACTTTGGATATGCTTTAAACATCATATTAACCTATTTTTAAAAGTTATTGGACACCCATTTTGGATAAGATAGACAGTCCAAAATAGTGTTCAAAAAGGGTCGTTCAAAACTTTTTTCATTCGTTCCCAACTTTATCATCTCTCGCTAAAACAGTCATAACTTTTCCGTTTCAAAACATTTTTGAGCGATTCTTGAGCCCACACAAAGCTAACTTTCGGGACTATAACTTTTATTCTTTGACATTTCCCAAATTCTAAGTACAGAATTCTAGAAAATTAATTCAAGGTGACTGCCCCGAGTTGGTTAGACAGTTTTGACTCGACTACTTTGAATGGTCATAACTCTTTGCTCCGAAGTCGGAATTAGTCCGTTCTGGAGTCTATGGAAAGCTTATTCAGTGTAATATAACATACCAAAAGCCCAAAATTTTCTAAATAATCTAGCTAACCCTGAATTTTCGTTTTTGGATCAGCAGTCCACTAATTTTTCAGACTTCTCATTTTGACATTCAAAACTCGCTTCGACTCGTTCCAACCCAACTTTCTTTACAAATAAGTCTTATTTAACATAGTCAAACTCGTCTAAGGTCTCGGCTCCCTATCTCTAATTATAATCATTATAACTCATTTACATAATCAATTCCAAGCCAAAATAAACATAGTAAACTATAACTAGTTTACTAACAAAACTAACTAAACTTCCAAAATTCAAACTTTAACTAACAAACTAAATACAATATTTAAAATTATAACATTACCAAAAATTAAATAAGAAACATACCCGAAAATACGAGTTCCACAAACTGACTACACACTTCCATGCCAAAATTTAATTAAGGAGGTCTTTATAAAAAGTCCTCCCATAACAAAGCCTTTCTCAAAATTAGAGGTCTTATTGTTGGTGAATGAAACAAAAGGTCAAGCCCTTCTATTTATAGGTTTAGTAAAGGGGTAAAGTTCTCAATTTAGTCGATGTGGGACTTGGTTTATACTAATTCTAATTGATTTTTACTAATTTTTCATATTTTTAACATGCTAAGTATATTCATTCATCACGAATTCGTTTCTTAACCGATACGATCCATTCAAGTTGGGTTGTTTTCGTTTTATAGAGGAGAACAACAATCATCCATCAATTTAAAGTTTCAATCACGAATTTATCATCAATTTTAGTCTCAAAGTACACCAAAACACACATTACCATCAAAACCCAAATTCCTCTTCTTTTTAGCATAAATACATGAATTTGATTTCTGAAAAATCGTTTTTAGATGACAATTATGAAGTTATAAAATCTAATAACATATGTAACATCATAACCCACAAATTCATTAACCAAAACCCCAATTTTAAAAGAAACTCATGAAAACATAAACTAGAAATATAAACTAGATTATATACCTTTAATTCTTTAAGAAATAAAATTAACCTTATCAGTAAAATTATAATTTTTATTCAACCATTATAATCATAACAATATCTAACAAATTCTCACTCCTCTAATTTAATTAATTAATTAAATTAGAATATCACCATTATACTCGCGTAATAAAATACGTATAAATCTCATCTATTTTATCACACTTAAATAAATTATCCCATAACAATTTTCATCAAATATTTATTTAATACCATAAATATTCATTTTATTCCATAAAGTTTCCAACTAAAATATTTAATGTATTTAATAAATATTTTACTCGTATTATACTAGCATTTACATTTTCATGCAATATATTACTTTATCACTTTATTAAATCAATTATACTTGTATTAATTCACTATTTTATTAAGTGGATTATTCACACTATTTATGAAACTTAACTCATAATAATTTTTATTGCCCACAAGGCATAACAATTAAAATTATATTATCTCATAACATAATTTTAACTAAATTAAATTAACTAATATTATTTAATTTCTTTAATAGTTTAAGTAACTATTAAATCTCACATTCTCCAACATATGAATATATAATTATCTTTACCCCAAATCATATAATTCAAAATATATACACCTCATAATAAGAATTTTAATTATTAAATTTTTATTTTAATAACTTATAAAAAATCGGGTTGTCACATCATTCCCTTCTTATAAGGATTCCGTCCTTGGAATCAAAGAAACCACCCTTACTCGGTTTTCACCAAATCTCTTTTCAAAATTTATCGTTGAATATCTTTAACACATTATCTTAATATAGGTTTTATATTTCTTACTACATTCATTTCTTCAACAAATTCTAGGTTTTATTTCATAACTTTCACTTGAACTCAATTATATTTTGAGTATTATATATTCTTTAACCCATTCATTTCCTTTTCTAAGGATCATTATCATAAACACTCGGGATATTACATTCACCCTTTCTTCTAAGAATTTCGTCCTCGAAATTTTATCTATTACTCTTTATTCATTTTATCTATCAAAATAGATTTTACATTAATACTTTATTCATTCATTGGGTTCTATAACCACTTTCTTTCCACAAAGATCTTTATACAATTATTAACTTTTCTATTAAAAGATTTACATTATTCATTGATAACTCATCTCCTTCTCATTTCAAAATTTCTTTTCTCACTTATTCAATATATTTATCATTCAGTGTTGCATTCTACGACTTACTACTTTCTAAGGAATATCATCCTTACCACATTTGCCTTTTAGAATAACAAGAATCTTCCATAATTGCTCAATAATTAGGAAGTAGTATAAATAACTCAGGAATTTAAAAGATTTCGAATCAAGCTGAGGGGTTATAAGACCTTGAACTACGTCCACGGTTATAAGTACTCTTTCAACTTAAACCTTAACAGTCGTTAGACTATAGTGACTCCCGTACTTAGGGTGTTAAGCCCTTTGTACGATGTATTATTCACAAATATCTAAACGCATCGCGTAAAAATAATCCCCCCATAATAGGGTTGTTCTTCTCAGTTTTTAGAGATGTAACTGAGGGTCACAAGACCACGAACTATGTCTACGGTTATAAGTAATCTTTTAACTTTAACCTTAACAGTAATACTATAGGGACTCCCCGTACTTAGGGTGATCAGCCCTTCGTACCATGTATTGTGCACAAGCATCTAAACGCTTCCGCGTACTCCCCTATAAAAGGGTTGTTCATTTCAGCTTTTCAACATCTGAATCCGCACCAAAACAATTTGGTTCGGCATAAGCTCTCAAAGAATACTTTGAATTTCATAAACATTTGTCTAGCTGAATCAAATAGCTTAGACTCATACCAATAATTCGAATATCAATCGAAACATGTCTGGCCAAATTCAATTGGCAATCATTTATCTTTAAAATTCTAAAAATTATTTTATGACGTCATGATACCACATTATATTTACAGTCCGTTTGAGGATTCCGTCATTTTGTGACTTTTTCATACTACATCATACCATAGTGGGCTGACGATCCTTAGATCACATCCAACACTAAGTAATTCTACACTGATAACTCCATCGTTTTTATTATCTTTGCACCAGGTTAAATGATGCATTAATGATATAAAATATATTTTGATATTTTCAAATCATTTTCGTCTAGCCGAAGCAATTAGCATAGACTCTTCTTTAAACAGTTTAAAATCATTGAAAATCAGTTTTAGTGTTATCATGTCGTAACAGATAACGAGATATTAGTGGCTCACAGTCCACATACACACCCTTGTCACCGTATGATGCTGATAACAAAAATTCATTTGTATTTTTAAAGGCACATCTGTGCGAATTTAGCTTGATGTCAAAAATTTCAAAGTCTAGCATAGCTAGAAGATTTGGAAAACCTATGTCTCCACCATCAACTCCACTTTCTACTATGATCCATTGCTTAATCAGTCCATCTATTCCTATCATCCTTAGTACTCCATTCACACTTATTTATACCCCAGTTCATCAAACTTACCACACTTTGGACGTTCAGAAACTTGCCACAATAATATGAGTTTAAGAACTTATCCTAGTCGGACCACAGATCCATTCACTGAGGAGTTCAAAAATATGTCATATTATTATGAGTCACAAACTTACCATATGCATTAGTTTTAAGAACCGTGCCTAATCTTAATATCGTCTATCCTAATCTTAAAAGTCTCTAACTGTCAAATATACACATGAGAAAAGAATCATCTTTCCACCACATATACATTGATAGCGCGACACCGACATTCCAATGATTATCAATGTGATAAACTAAGTACATGCACCAAATCTCTGCCCATACAAAGGTTTGTACAACTTAGTCACTATATAAGTCCTCAATTGAAATCTCACCTAACATTACCTTACTCTTAACTTATTCTTAACTTGCCCTTAACTTGCTCAATACGAATTCCTCGTATCACATTATCTATAACTCCTCGTGAGTTTATCTCGTACTATATCATAGTACATTATCTTCATAGCATCAAGCTATAATTATTCAAACATTACAGACCATCTTTCTTTTATAACTTAAACAGATCACGTCGTGATCTTATTTTATAATCATCTCCCTTAAAATTCTATTCTTAACTCGTGATCGTTTTGTTTTACGATCCCCTTTCTTTCCTTTTTCATCATTAAAGACATTATTCATTATCTTGGCTATTAGAGTTAGGTAACTCCCATTTCTTATCTTTATATCTCTTCAAGATTCTTCTTTGAATTTTCTTTGTTATATAACAATTCTTCCTTTAAGAATTTCTAACTTCATTTACATTGCTCAACATTTCATTCGAGTTCCACATTTTCATCATACGTTTCCATTTTCTATACTTGGTACACATCGAGTCTCTAATAGTTTTAATATGGTACGTTGAGTGGTTTCCCACAAACAACCAACAAACTAGGTTCTGAGTTACTAGTTCGTATATACCTCCGCTCTATGAAGGAATCGTTTAGCCCAGATACCATACGTCAACTATTAAAGAGTACGATTATACCATACTTAGATATAACTTTTTATTCTTAACTTCTTTATCATTTTCTTTTTATAGACATTGTCTATTTATTAACACCTTACATCCTTATTATTTGAGTTGGGTAACCCCACATTCATATTCCTTATAACTCTGCGAGATTCTTCTTTGAATCCTCTTACGCATGCTTTAATCCATTCTTTATAAATTTCTTAAATTACTTCTTATTGTTCAAACTCTATTTGAGCTTATTCTTTAATTATCTTCACATTCCTTCTCTAAGGTTATAGCCTAAGGTATTCTTACCTAAGGTTTCTAACCTATCAACTTTGATACCAACTGTAGTGACCCCAAAATTCATACAATTTAATTCTTGACTTCGGTCGTTAACAATATATTCAACCTCTAATTTTATATCATTAAACGATAATACAACCATTGAAATTAGCGGAATAATTAAAATTTTCTATTACAAACTATTCTCGTTCCCAAAACTTTCAACCTTTACATCTAAATATCTCAGAATCATTTTAATTCTACAAGAGTTTACATCGCAAAACGATATTACAATTCAACATTAATATATTATTCAGAACCTTAAACATGATTAAAATAATAATAACTCAACCAAAGTATATAAATCTTCAAGTATCAACATCTGATTCATATCTTTCAAGTAGCACACAACTTTATCTTAAATCTTTAACCTGCAAAAGTGGTTATTTACAAGGTTGAGCTCGACAGCCCAGCAAAATCTAATTGTTTTCATGCATCACATAGCACATAATAACATGCTTGATATACATCTCATAAACATTGGACTAACATAACATACATGCTGTAATTCATATAACAAGTATAAAGATTTCAAACAGTTCATCATCAAATTCACATAGCAAATAGGAACTGAAAGACTTGCCTTGATCGTTGTTTACCAATAACAGTTTAACAGCTTACAGTTATATGCATTTCACGTTCCCTACACAATTATATAATCATACACATCAACTATTAGTCACATAGCAACACATAGTAGTTGTAATGTAAACTTTACTCTACATCTCATAAGTCTAATGACATCCAACTTTGGATATACTTTAAACATCATATTAACCTATTTTTAAAAGTTATTGGACACCCATTTCGGATAAGATAGACGGTCCAAAACAGTGTTCAAAAAGGGGCGTTCAAATTTTTTTTCATTCTTTCCCAACTTTATCCTCTCTCACTAAAACAGTCATAACTTTTCGGTTTCAAAACATTTTTGAGCGATTTTTGAGCCCACACGAAGCTAACTTCCGGGACTACGACTTTTATTCTTTGACTTTTCCAAATTCTAAACATAGAATTCTAGAAAATTAGTTTAAGCTGACTGTCCCGAGTTGGTTAGACAGTTTTGACTAGACTACTTTGAATGGTCATAACTCTTTGTTCCGAAGTCGAAATCAGTCTGTTCCGGAGTCTATGGAAAGCTTATTCAGTATACTATAACATATCAAAAGCCCAGAATTTTCTAAACAATCTAGCTAACCCTGAATTTTTGTTTTTAGATCAGCAGTCCACTAATTTTTTGGACTTCTCATTTTAACATTCAAAACTCACTTCGACTCGTTCCATCCCAAGTTTCTTTACAAATAAGTCTTATTTAACATAGTCAGACTCGTCTAAGGTCTCGACTCCCTATCTCTAATTATAATCATTAGAAATCATTTACATAATCAATTCCAAACCAAAATAAACATAGTAAACTAACTAGTTTACTAACAAAACTAACTAAACTTCCAAAATTCAAATTTAACTAACAAACTAAATACCATATTTAAAATAATAATATTATCAAAAATTAAATAAGAAACATACTCAAAAATGCGAGTTCCACAAACTGACTACGAACTTGCACGCCAAAATTTAACTAAGGAGGTCTTTATAAAAAGTCCTCCCACGACAAAGCCTTTCTCAAAATTGGAGGCCTTATTGTTGGTGAATAAAACAAAGGGTCGAGCCCTTCTATTTATAGGTTTAGCAAATGGGTAAAGTTCTCAATTTAGTCCATGTGGGACTTGGTTTATACTAATTCTAATTGGTTTATACTAATTTTTCATATTTTTTAACTTGCTAAGTGTATTCATTCATCACGAATTCGTTTCTTAATCGATTCAATTCGTTCAAGTTGCGTTGTTTTCGTTTTATAGAGGAGAACAACAATCATCCATCTATTTAAAGTTTCAATCATGAATTTATCATCAATTTTAGTCTCAAAGTACACCAACACACATTACCATTAAAACCCGAATTCCTCTTATTTAGAATAAATACATGAATTTGATTTCTGAAAAATCGTTTTTAGATGACCATTATGAAGTTATAAAATCTAATAACATATATAACATCATAACCCATAAATTCATTAACCAAAATTCTAATTTTAAAAGAAACTCAAGAACACATAAACTAGAAATATAAACTAGATTATGTACCTTTAATTCTTTAAGAAATAAAATTAACCTTATCAGTAAAATTATAATTTCTATTCAACCATTATAATCATAACATTATCTAACAAATTCTCACTCCTCTAATTTAATTATTTAATTAAATTAGAATATCACCATTATACTCGCGTAATAAAATACGTATAAATCCCATTTATTTTATCACACTAAAATAAATTATCCCATAACAATTTTCATTAAATATTTATTTAATACCATAAATATTCATTTTATTTCATAAAGTTTCCAACTAAAATATTTAATATAATTAATAAATATTTTACTTGCATTATACTAACATTTACATTTTAATGCAATATATTACCTTCTCACTTTATTAAATCAATTATACTTGTATTAATTCACTATTTTAAATAAGTGAATTATTCACACTATTTATGAAACTTAACTCATAATAATTTCCATTGCTCACAAGGCATAACAATTAAAATTATATTATCTCATAACATAATTTCAACTTAATTAAATTAACTAATATTATTTAATTTCTTTAATAGTTTAATTAACTATTAAATCTCACATTCTCCAACATATGAATATATAATTCTCTTTACGCCAAATCACATAATTCAAAATATATACACGTCATAATAAGAATTTTAATTATTAAATTCTTATTTTAATAACTTATGAAAATTCGGGTTGTCACAGTCGTTCTTGAGAGTTACGCAATGACATGGGATTAGAGGTTGTACGAAGTCAGGAAGATGGGACCATGCCCTCCGGTCTTCAAGCTTCAAATTATATCCGTTATCCTGCGTAATAGTCACTCGGGATTTGACTTCCTTGGTTCTTGTGGGACATTGTTGTGTAGAAATGTATGTATGAAATGTTGAGATGGTGCGATGTGGCATCAAGGTGGCAAGATGACGACTTTACCCCTCATCGGGGTTATCTTCGGTTTGGGCTGATAAAGCAGACGTTGCGTAGAGTTATCTCTGAGATTGGACTGCTGCAAGTGTTGAAGATCCTTAGTGTCATCTTTGAGGTGTACCTGTCTTCCCGACGTTATCTCCGGGTCTTGTACTGAGTGCCTCGGTGTGAGTGCCGAGGTTGAAGCTGATTGCATGCATTTGAAACAAGCATTTTCGGGGTTATCTCCACAACTGTAACTACACTCCTTGGGGTTATCTCCAAGGTTAGCACTGCTATTCCCGGTGTTGTTTACGGGACTGGAACTGAGCATCTTAGTGTTATTCCCGAGACAAAATTGTCCTCTCTGGTGGAATTTCTGCCATCTTGAACTGCAGTCCTCGGGGTTATCTCCGAGGTTGAACCCGAAACTCCCGGTGTTATCGCTGGGGTTGAGGTTGAAACTTCCGGTGGTATCCGGGTTTGAACTGGATGTCTCGGGGTTATCTTCGAGATGGTGATACTGAATATCCCAGGATTACCTTCGGGATTTAACTGAGCTGTCTTCCAAGGTTATATTTGAAAGATGAGTATGCCCTTTTGCAATGTTAGTAACAGGTATGCAAAAAAATTTGAGTGTCTATAGATGCCCCTCTTTATCATATTCATGCAATGCAATGGAACGGATAGGATAAAGAATCCTAGACACTTGAAATGCAACAAGATAAACATAATGCCATGTGTAGGAACATGATGCAAATGTATGATGCATATGGATTGTTTTCCCACATGTTGGGGATGATTGCCGGCTCGTTGTTGTTTCTATTGGGGATTGGCAACGATGTCTTTGCTGACCAGATTGGACGTGTGATCCAAATCTTTTAGGATTTTGACGTTGGGGCTATCACCAAAGTCCTTAATCCTTGATACAGACTTTATTCTGAAGATGTGCCTCTCGTGTTCAAGAGATCTGTAGGGATAAAGCTTTGTCTGCTTGATGATGTGTATAACATATTCCATCATCGATCCTCTCCAATGATGTTGATCTTTCCTAGTTTGTATCGCCAGGTCATATCAATGTTCTGTTGGAGTTACTACCAACAGTATGTGTTGTCAGGGCTGCCTGACCTTCGCTGATATGTGCATCAATGGATAAAACCCTCTGTTGGGCAGACTGTCAAGGATGCTTGACCTTTGCTGAAGTGTGAATCAACGAATAAACACGCGTTGTAACCCCCGCCGGGGATATGTACTTCGACATATGAAAACGTGTGGTGCCCCCGCTAGGGATATATACTTCGACATATGAAAATACGTGATGCCCCCGCCGGGGATATGTGCTTTAGAATGCGTGATGCCCCCGCCGGGGAAAGTGTACTTGAGAATGACGACCCCCAAATTGATGGCATTAGACCTTAGTGCGGTGTTGCCGAATGTGATCTGCAGCTGCTGAGATCATCAGTATAGTATACCCTGTGTTTGGGTGAATACCAATGGTTGATATGAAAGCCACAGTCGGGCCCAGAAAAACCAGGGTTTCAGGTTATTCTGCTCAATTACGTAGCGTTTTTATCCCTGATTTGGCCTTTTTAGCTAGTGAAAACTCCTTTGTAACTCGAACTGGACCGAGCCGGAGGGATGGGCTTCACATAGGGGTGTCGCAGGTACACCTGCAGCAGTAACAGGTGGACCTGCGGCTAGCCATGGCTACTAAATGCTTGCAGGTTATTTTCATAAGTTATTTTTAAGTTGCATTGCGAAGGAAATCCGAGAACTCTTCTTCAGATCTACTGAGTTCGGGCGACTTTCTACAAATTCTGTCACCGTACAAGTGTTCTACACTGTCCTAGTAACGTACGCATGCCTTCTTTTCCAGTTTTTATCTGTTGGAAAATGACTTATCATATGAAATGCATCTAAACATATTGTAGTGAATATACATGCTAAAATGACTTGATAAATAATATTCAACATAGTAAATGTTAGTATTAAACCATGTTGAACTTAATGATGTGAAAAAATTTGACTTTTAAAATAGTCAAATTGGCACCTTTTTCTGCTATTTCTTATCCTATTGGAGGATAAATAAGCAAAAGGTAAAAATGCAAAGTAATCTTGGTAATTAGGCTACCCTTATGGATTGATGACTTTGACATTTAATTGCATATAGGATGTTTATGACTTTGGGCAGGTGTGCTACTGAATGGCCACCTAGTCATGCCTATGTGCATGTTGATAGTCCTATTTACAGAGGAAACTATGACAAAAATTTTCTAAAGTGTAGGCATTGAATAGTCATGCATTTTTAACTTTACTGTAGACGTATGTTATAGTAATGCAGGCATGCATGTAATCATAAAATGCATTTTGAAAAGCTCCAGGTTAGAAAATGCAATTTCTGAAGTGATTTGGAGACTTGTGGTCCGGATATTATGGATCCGGATCAGCTGAGTAGTTCCTGCAGGACCACTTCTGCTGTACGAAGGAAGGCTTCTGAAGTGCCTCGCCCCCGTTCTATTAGACAGCCTCGTCGGTTGGTGGAGGCGGTGATACGTCCGGTCCAGGTTGATGTGTCAGACATCAAGGACGAGGATGAGGATGTTTCGGTTGTGGACCCTACTCCTACTGCACATGTTCCCTGTAGGGATCTCCTGAGTATTTAGGTGGCAAACCCAGAGCTTCTGGGTGATCTGAGTTGACATCCCTCGATGTACTTGCACACCAATGAGGTATCAAGTTAGATCTTAATCTTCCTTCTTTCCTATTGATGAGGAGTAAAGGATTTTGATGTTGATTTGTAATTCATATAGGTTCCCGGCTTTACCCAGCCTCGAGGGAATTGGTTCAGCATCCACTTCATGTACCAGGCTTTGCATCCTGACTATAGAGCGATTGTGCATGACTGGGGCTTTAGGGCGTTCTTTTCCGTCCTTCCCTGCCGTTGTCCCTAGGGTTACCTCAGGGCATTGTCGGAGCGCTGGTTTCACCAGACTCAGTCACTCCATTTGCTGGACTATGAGGTGATAAAGACGCCGATGGATTGGCGGTTTATCACAGGTATGGAGTTTGGAGGGGCATCAGCCTTGTACGACAACTATTACCCCGACTACCGTCAGATCATTGCTAGGAATTCTAGTGGAGGCGCTCAAGGGTAGGACTATCCGTACAGGTCCTTTGAGCGTAGATGCTATGAGTGGGCTGTTGAGTGAACCCATACCAGCTGATGTCAGAGTTAGGGATCGCATTCTTCGGTGATTGTTCCTGATGATCATTAGGACTCTTCTACGGTGTCATTCGCTTTGATCAGTGCCACACGACATGTGGACCATATTGGAGAGTATGATTGGGGTTCCTATACCTTTGCCTATTTCCTAAGGGGCATACGTATGCGTTCGAAGGGCTTGACCAACGCTTGGCTAGGATTCTACCTGTTTCTACTGGTGAGTATTTCTCTTTTGATTTTCCATGTATAGGTTAAGAGTGTTCACTGACAGTAGATATTTTACCTTTGTGTTGGTAGTTTTGGGCCTACGAGAAGCTTCCATGTTTGCGTCCTACGAGTGTGTTAGGTTTAGATACCTATCCACGAGGACGTCGATGGCATCATTCTATACTAGTGGAGGTCTCTATAGCTGAGGGTTTTACTCATTGTCACCTATAGCTGGAGTTGTTGACAGCTGATATCATCATATGGATTCTCTATTCTGGGGAGCACTTGGCCACTGGATTTGAGGATGGGTACTCGACTGGTGTCGAGTATGTGATTTCTACCTGTAGGGTTCCTCTCTTTACTGATGGAGGATGGGAGCTCTATTTAGGAGATGGTGCTATTAAGAGCACCACAGGAGAGATTCGTATGCTGATCTTGCCTCTTGCCAGGCGTTATTGGCCTGTGTCGCAGTCACCCATCATTGATATCCCATTGTTGGGTGTGAACAGTTTTGTACTGTTAGAGGGTCCCTACACTCAGGAGATATTCCAGCATTAGTGGTCCCCTCGTACCATTAGAGCCTAGACCCGCGCCACTCAGTCCATGGGGGATATTATTCCAGGATCCGTGATGATGATGGATTGGCTAGCCTGTGTTCGAGATCTGACTCATATGACATAGATTGACAGCTTGACCCAGCGACTGGACCGGGCACATTTCTTTATCCGACATTTGGGCAGAGATCCTTCAAAGGAAGATTCATTTGATCCTTCCAGCACAGAACCTAGCCCCTCAGATTACCCATTTGGCTTTGCCGGTGCAAATCCTCCCTTATATAGGCCTGACATCCTTGTTGATAGAGATTCAATGACTCAGGAGGAGTTACATTAGGTGGACAGGATTGATGATGTGGATATTGACACCATTGTCTTCTTCTGATGTGTATTCTAGTTATTTCTTTTAATAGGCCTCTTGTTAGATATTGGGTGGCTGTGCCCCATTCTCGCTATATCTTTTGATAGGCCTCTGTTAGTAGTAGGGCGTCTGTGCCCCATTTCCCAGTATTTTTATCTGTACATAGATGATGTATGTAGCTGATGATGTACTTAGGAATGTATGTACTTTCTTCTATTCCCTACATCATATTGTCATCTATTATCTGTTATGCATTTATCATGTTATGCATATGTATGTATGTCCAGAGATATTCAGTATTGACCCCGAGATCGTCTTATGATACAGCCCACAAATATGTCTTCTTCGACGGTCAGCTGCATAGATCACACCCCATCAGTATTGGTGGTATCTCGTTTGAGATTGTGGTATGATAGTATGTCACCATCAAACACGGTGACTGTAGATCAGCTGTTACATCATACTATGACCCTTTTGATGTTTCAGGTTCTTGCAGAATTTATGGAGGGCATGCTGGAGCACTGGGTACCGGAGAGGCAGGTTTTATGGCTTGGGACCCAGGAGTTGACTCCGACTCTGGAGGAGTATGCACGTTTGACGATGCTTCCACTTGACTGACCTTGCGTGCACATGGCTCTTGGATACATGAGTCGATGGTTCATAACCTTCACTGGACTGAGGTGTAGGGTTGTGCAGGATGAGATCACATCCAGCCACGTGATATCCTAACATTTTCTATTTGACAGATTTGGCTCTGAGGATAGCTATGCTCGATATTCTGGGGATTTCACCATACCAGAGGATCAATGTCATTTGGCCAGAGTGGATGCATTCCTGATGTGCATAGTGGCGTATGTGTACATGCCACGATATATGGATGAGCTTGACATCAGCGTTATCATGGCAGTGAGAGCTCTCGGGGAGGATCGTACCATCATTCTGATGATTATGGCGGAGATGCTGAGGTCGGCCACATTTTGCAGCACCTACCCTGCAGGGGTCTTTATAGGCAGTTCGGTCATGTTATACGTGTGGTTTATATCACACTTGAGACCGATTGGCACTTTCCACCGACACGGGTATTGCTTTACCCACGATATAGCCATGTCCTACTACTTTCAGCCCTCGAAGTGTATAAACGCTATGTCTTGGTTGGTGTTTTTGGCGGAGATCATAGATCCATTTGACATCCTGCCATGTTCAGGCCTCAACTCACCTTATAGCTTCATTACTCATGCTCTGGGCATGGATTATCTCCCTCTGGCTAGTTTGAGGGACATGACTACCTACCACCGACTGGTCGTGATGTTGCAGTTTAACCAGTTCTAGGACTTCCATCCTTTTGATGGGGTGCTAGGTCAGCGTTTAGCTTCTCGCTATCTTTCAGCAGAGGACCGATCTAGGGTGTATGCATATTGGGATTAGCGTGAGATAACTGCTTTTTCTATTAGCCATCCGGGTTATTCGCTAGAGTATTCTACGTGGATGGAGACAGAAACTTCATCGGCTGTGGCAGTATCCATAATGCTGGGTATTGATTCAGATGGTGGAGAGCCCATGGAGGACATTAATTCTCACACTGAGGATGAGCCATTCCCTGGGTTACCAGCAGCTCTTTTAGATTCTCCCCGTACTAGCACTATCGTGATCCAGCATTCATCACAGTACTTTGAGCATAGTCTTCATCTGATGAACTTTGAGAGAGATCGTGCTAGATCCTTGATGTTGACAGCCCTTGATGGGAGAGACGCAGCTCTGTTAGAGAGAGACGAGGCATTAGCTCGTAGAGATGCCACTGTTATTGAGCGGGATGAGGCCAGATCAGCCAGAGACGCAGTGATAGTCGAGAGGGATAGTGTCATATATGCCCGAGATATAGTCGTCACAGATAGTACTACAGTGATGTCACTTACCACTGGCATGATTACAGAGATGAGCACGTACATCGATGATCACAGTGTCACCATGCAGATGGCTATAGATCTGTTAGCTCGTGTGGATACCCTTGCACAGGAGACCACAGCGTTACCTCCTTCTTCGCAGAGATGCCATGTTGGGCTTGATAGCTCTCATATACACTGATTTGTAGATGGGCTTTGTATTTTCCTGCACAGACTAGCTTAGCCATTTTGTCATGTACAGTTTACATTGTGTATATCAAACAACATTATATGTAGCAGGGAAATATATTTTTGATCACTTCCATTTTAGATATGCCTGAATACTTGCTTGATATTTTGCCTGATTCTTCAGGGCTTGTGATCTTGATGTATTCTGAATTCCTCCTTGATGGATGGACATTGAGTTGTCTCTGGACATTTCAGATTGGATCATTAATCTGTGTGTATCCCTACCATCTTTGGTATCTTGGGACTGGTTTCTGTATGGAAATGTGGAGAGGAGTGTGGCTTTCCTCTCTGAGATCGACCGCACCATAGATGGTCGCCAGTACTCCTATTTAGGAGGAACCTAGTTAATTCCATCTTTTATGGATTGGTATTTCTCTTCAAGGTACAACCATAGCGTAGATGGTCGCCGAGTCTCCTATCTAGGAGGAGGTCAAGTAGTTCCATCCCTTTGGTCTGAAGTCGGTGAAATGTAGTGGATTGAAAGATGATCCCAGTACCGTTGACAAGTGTTTGTGTTTAGGTAGGGGGTTAGACCGAACCATAAATGGCTGCCTATGTAATCCTATTGAAGAGGAGATCAGGTCAACATAGTTCGAACCTGGTGTAAGAGGTTCAACGCTGTTTGTGGCAGAAAGGGTGTAGGAATGTTTTTGTTTTTGTTTTTGTAAGGAGAAGGGTGTAGAAATGTTTTTGTTGTTTTTTTTATTGTGACCGGGCCATATAAAATGGTTGCCTACGTACTCCCGTGTATCAAGGAGATCAGGTCGTCGTAGTTCGCCCCTTAGGACGATTTGTAGCCGATGAAAAGTTTGATCCTATGTGGAGGACAAACTGCAGGGCGAAGAAAGTTTAATCCTAAGTTCAGGATAAACTACAGGTGTGAAAAGTTTGATCCCATGTTTGGGGACAAACTGCAAATGTGAAAGGTTCAATCCCTAGTGGGATAATCGAAGTTGAGTAAGGGTTAAAAAACCAAGTCGGGAGAAATGGATCTGGCGATCCAAAAACCAGGTTACTGGCTTGAAAAGTGTGTTTCCTTGAGGGGCGTAGTATGGAAAAAGAGTTATATGTAGTGAAGGGATAAAGAACCAGAATGACTGGTGATCTGATGATCCAACACCAGGATATTTACTTGATCGTAACTTCAGACATAGTACCGTTTCACGGTGTCCGAGTTGATGAGTTGCGAAAATTCATCGCCGTCCATTTCCTACATTCTGAGAGCACCTCCTATCAATGCCTCCTTGACAATAAACGGGCCTTCCCAGTTAGGGGAAAATTTTCCCTTAGACTGATCTTGGTTGTCGATGATCTTCTTCAAAACCAAATCATGTTGTTTAAACTGCCATAGCGGGACTTTTCTGTTGTAGGATCAACCGATCCTTTGTTGATATAAATGACCATGGAAGATAGTCGCGGTTTGCCTTTCGTGTATTAGAGATAATTGGTGATACCTGTCTTGTACCCATTGGTCTTCATCCAGCTGAGCGTCTATTAACACTCTGAGGGATTCCATTTCCACTTCTATGGGGAGCACTACTTCCATCCCATAGGTTAATGAGTAGGGTGTTACCCTAGTAGAAGTGCGCATTGACGTTCTGTAGGCTAACAAAGTAAGAGGCAATAGGTCAGGTCATCCTTTGTGATTGGCGGACATCTTTTGCATGATCTTCTTAATGTTTTTGTTAGCCGCTTCAATAGCACCATTCATCTTTGAACGATAGATAACGGAGTTAAGATGTTTGATGTGGAATTTACTGCATAACTCCTCCATCATTTTGTTGTTGAGGTTCTTAGCATTATCTGATACAATGACCTCTGGTTTTCCATATCGACAGATGACATTGTTTCTGATGAAAGCAATGAAAACTTCTTTGGTTACCCTGGGGAAGGAGGCTACTTCTACCCACTTGGTGAAGTAGTCGATAATGGTGAAGCGATGTCTGTTACTGGCTTTGGGCTCGATGGGCCCGATCACGTCCATTCCCCACATGGAGAAGGGCCAAGGCGAACTCATATTGTGGAGCTCCCTCAGAGGGGCGTGGATAGAATTCCTATGAATTTGGCATTGATAACATCTCCTGACGTGGTCATTGCAGTCAGCTTTGAGAGAGAGCCAGTAATGTCCTGTTCTGAGGAGCTTCTTTACAAGTAGAGGGCCACTTATGTGCGGGCCACATACTCCACTATGGACCTCATCCATAAGCCTTTAAGCTTGGTCTTGGTCCAGACATCTGAGGAGACATAATCCTGCATCTCTTTTGTAGAGTGCATCTTCGCTCAGGTAGAATTTCATAGCCAGTCGATGGATCCGCCTTTTCTCAGTCGGGCTCGCCTAAGCGGGTGTAGATCCATCTCTTAAGTACTCTTTGATATGCCGATACCAAGGATGCTGAATGGGAGGTAGCTCACCCGATACTTCTCCAGCGTAATTCCCATAGGTTGGTGCCTTTTGCAGGGCAAATGTGACACTTGGCATGTATTCCTTGCCAGGTATATGAATCAAGGAGGCCAAAGTTGCTAGCGCATCCGCAAAGTCATTCCTATTACGAGGAATGTGTAGAAAAGAGATCTCTTCAAATTCTGAAGTGATCTATAAAACTTGCCGATGGGAAGGCAGAAAATGTAGTTCTTTGATTTGATAGATTCCTGTGGATTGTTTGACTACCAACTCTGAATCCTTAAAGACAGTTTACCGCCTGATGTCCATTGAGCGGGCAAGTTTTAGCCCCATGATATAGCCTTCATACTCAGCTGTGTTGTTGGTACTGACAAACTGCAATTTGACGACGACAGGATACTGCTCCCCCATACTAGATACTAGAACTGCTCCAGCTCCGGAACCTTCTATATTAACAGCTCCATCGAAATATATGTTCCATGTTTGGCGTGTTTCGTACTTATGGTGTTGCTGAATTGCCAATACCCCTTCATCGGGGAAGTATGTTTCCAAGGGTTTGAAGTCCCCTGAAGGTGAGGCGGCCAGTTGATCCGTAATTCCTTGACCCTTAATGGACTTTTGCGTCACATAAACAATGTCAAATTGTTGTAGGATCAACAACCATTTCGACAGTCGGCAGTTCAGCATGGGTTTACTGAACACGTACTTAAGAGGATCCATGCTGGATATAAGATGGGTTGTGTGACCATGGAGGTAATGCTATAACCTCATGGAGGCCCATGCTAAAACACAACAAGTCTTCTCAATCAGAGTGTAATTGTGTTCGCTGCTGCTGAATCTTTTGCTGAGGTAGTAAATAGCTCGATCTTGGTCTCTATCGTCTTTATGTCCCAGCATGCAGCCCACGGCATTGTCACTTATGGACAAGTACATGAACAAGGGAACATCATCCCTGGGTGGCACCAAAATGGGAGCTTTGACTAGCTGCTCTTTGATTGTAAGGAAGGCCTTCTGGAATTCATCATTCATCTCATGGAAGAGTTCTTCCTTAACAACTTGAAGATAGGCTCACAGGTTGCTGTAAGTTGAGATATGAACCTGCTAATGAAGTTGATTCTTCTCAAAAATCCCCGTATTTCCTTCTCTGTCTGAGGAATGGGCATTTATGTGATGGCCTGAATTTTGGTGGGATCCAGCTCAATCCCTTTGTGGCTTACTAGGAATCCTAGTAACTTGCCTGATTTAACACCAAAGGCGCACTTGGCTGGATTCAACTTCAAGTTGTACTTATGCAACCTGTTGAAAAGCTTTCTGAGATGGTCTAAGTGGTCTTCTTCCCTTTTGGATTTGATAATGATGTCATCCACGTAGATCTCTACCTTTTTGTGCATTAAGTCAGGGAAAAGAGCCATCAAGGCTCGCTGATAGGTAGCTCTGACATTGATGAGGCTGAATGACAACTGTTTATAGAAAAAGGTTCCCCAAGGCGTGATGAAAGAAGTTTTCTCACAATCCTCCTCAGCAACCATGATCTGATGGTACCCCGCAAAGCAATCAGCAAAGGAGTACATGCCATATTGAGCAGTATTGTCAATGAGAATGTGGATAAATGGCACGGAAAAGCTATCCTTAAGACAAGCTTTATTCAGATCCCGGTAATCCACGCAAACTCGCACCTTCCCTCCAGGTTTAGGCATAGGAACGATGTTGGATATCCATTCAGGATATATGGACACCATGATAATACCAGCTTAAAATTATTTCATAATTTCTTCTTTCACCTTTAAACTCCACTTAGGTTTTAATCGCCTGACCTTCTGCTTGACTGGCTTGAATCCCTCTTTAATGGGAAGGCGATGAAGGACAATGTCAGTGGATAAACCCATCATGTCTTCATAAGACCATGCAAACACATCCTAGAATTGGGTTAATAGCGTAACCATGTCATTCCTCTAGTTTGGAGTAAGGTCTGAACCAATCTGGATTAACTTAGGGCTTTCTAAGGTTTTGAGATTGAAGGAGGTAGTTTGATCAAGGCTGGGTTTAGGCTTGTCTTCAACCCATTCTTTGATCTCCGGAGGCACCTCAATGTCCTCTTGTATTTTTATCAAGTCTGAGTCCAACTTTTCATCAAAGTTACAATCTTTGTGGAGAAGAGGCATCTTACCAGCAAGTACATGCACATCTAAGTTCAGAGTCCTGAAACAAAATATGCTTTCACTTAATATATATGAAACTATTTAATCATACAAAGTGTTAGCATGTACTGACAAAACAACTGCTAATATTGTACAGAAAAATAAGCAGTTATGATATCTACAGGGCAGAAAGATTTCCGGCCCGCTTTACCCTTGTCAACCAATGCAAGGAGTGCTACTCCAATTGGCAAGGGCAAAGTCCTGGTGGACTGCAGTGATGTAGGGGCTGTCATCGTCCTCCTTCTCCCGAATGATAACCATTATGTCTGGGCAATCATCGTCTGGGGTGTATCTGTTTGTATGTTCATCATGGACAATGATGTGTATGCCTGACATCATTCTGACGATGTCCTGCTTGATTCTTCGTTCCTCATCTTCAACTTTGGGATCTGGAACAAAGACTTCTTTCTCCTTTATCGGTATTGACTTAGGAAATAACATAACCATTACATTGGCTGACACTTTTACCAGAGATTGTGCGGACTCAGGATTTACAGGTGGAGATAATTATCGTGTTACTAGAGCTGGAGGAATCTGCTTATGCTTATGTGGATTCCTGTGACTGGAATTGCTAGAATAGCCCAGTCCAGCTATCCCAATTTGATTGGACACTTGAATCGGGTTCTTAATACCCTAATGACTTTTACCCAGCCCTTGTCCCGGCTGGTGACCCAATGACATCATTTCTTGAGTAGCTGCCATCACTTCAGTAGAAATCTTGGGTACGAGAAATGACATCCCAATGGAATGGTATTGAGTGTTGCTCACTTCCAAGGTATAAAAACTGACCGACTCAACATCCTAATTGACATTGATGAGTGGTATGTCACCATGTGGAGGACATTCCGGTTCAGCGTTGACTGTATTGTTGATAATGTATTTAGGTTGCTGATGAAGAGTGGAGGGGACTGCCCCGGCCATGTGAATCCACGGTCTTCCCAGCATCAAGTTGTATCATGTATCTATTTTGAGCACGTGAAAAGATACGCAAAATGTATGGGGACCAATCTCAATTGGCTGCTCAATCTGTCCGACTGAATTCTGGTTGGATCCATCAAAAGCTTTAATAACCGTATGGCAGCTTCGGATCCGGTTGAGATTGACATTCATCTTCACCAACGTAGTGTAAGGACAGAAATTCAAAGATGAACCTCCATCTATCAAGACTCCAGCTAGCATGTATCCGGAGGATAAAACTGTAATATGCAACGACTTGCAATGACCTGTCCATTCGGGCGGTATGTCATCATCAGTGAAAGATATCACATTGTTGTTAAAAATGTGATCAACCAAATGTTGAAATTTTTCCACATCCACTGATTTCGGTAAATAGGCTTCTTCCAAAACCTTTAGTAAGATCTTCATGTGATATTCGGAAGTTAAAACCAAGTCCAGTATTGAAATTTGATGTGGAGCTTCTCTTAAGCTTAAAACCACCTTAGCTTCAAAATGACCCATAATACGGAGGAATTTTTCAATCTTCTCTATTGAAATTTTCCCCTTTGATTTGATGGTAGGCTTAATCACCCGTTGGGGAAGATACAATGGATTTTCCTTTGACACTATAGCAGTTGTATGAGAGGTGGATCCTTTAGCTTCTCCATAATTCCATGGGACCTTTTGTAAGCTGATAACAAGATATTGTGGTCTAAATGGTAAACTGATTGACTCTAGAATAGCCACTTTCAAAGGATTGCCAACTCCTTTGAGTTGAATTGCTTTGATTGTGAATGGTTTGACAGTCCCATCAGCCTCAGCGGATATAATTGCTACCAATCCCTTCCATTTAGTAGGATAGGTATTTTCACTCTCAAATAGCACAGTATCATTGTCTGCTAGTTGCAGGACACCGCTGTCAATTAGATTCTAAATAAGATGGTGGAGTGCCCAACATTCTTCCGTGTTGTGACCGCGAGCATGAATTGAACCGTCCTGAACGGAGATTAATTAGAGGTAGAAGGGAAGTAATCCTTCCTTCATTGATCAGCATCTGCAGTATCTCCTCCATAAGTTGGCCCAGGTATGTAAATTTCCTTCTATTGCCAAAATCCCGACGGGCTTTAGCATTTTCTCTTTTGGCAACTTTGTCCTCCTGTGTTTCATTTTTTGAAGGCGATGATGGAGTATTCATAACAAAAGGGAGGAGACTAGCATGCTCCTTGCTGACTAATTGGCGTGTGACTTAATGCTGATAGGTCACCAGTTCTGCCAATTGCTCAATCTGTTTACACAGAGCTTTAATCTTTCGTTCCATCACAAACTGGAACTTTGCATAATCCCATTTGTCAACACCGTCGTTGATGGTCTGGGATGATTCACAGTTAAAATTAGAACTCTGTCCACTGCTCCAATTAGTCATGTTGACCTCTTCCTCTTTGTGTTGAGGAAGAGGGTTGCCTTATATGTGAGGTTGATCTGGTTTGGTAACCACGATCTCACCGTTGTCTATTAAATCTTAGATCTTGTGTTTCAATGCCCAACAATCTTGAGTATAATGCCCAAGTGCCTCGGCTGAGCAGCATTGAAACCCTTCCCATTAGGGTTGACTGGTGGAAGAAGATGCGTAATTTTCTTCTGAGTAGTCAAAAGATTGAGAGTGTTCTCGAGTGAGTCCCCTAAGGGTGTGAACACTCGAGGTCGTTTGACTTCTCCATGTTTAGGCAATGGAGGTTTTGAAGTTTGAGCTTGAAAAGGAGTGTAATTTCTCCTCTGGATAGGCATATTCTTATTGCCCTTTTGACCTTATAGTATCAAGGAAACATCCTCTTCATTCTTTTTATAGACCCTCCGGGGTTGTTTTCATAATTTTCGGACTGGATGTGTTCAGTAACTGCTTTGAGAGCGGCTTGGTCTTGAATCTTTCCTGACTTCAACCCCATCTCACCCATCCCTCCATGTTTGATCATTTCAAAAAATGGTTTACCAATGCCAACTAAAACTCTCTCATAGAAAGGAGCTTCTTGTATGTCGATGAAGGTCATGACCATTTCTGACTCGGTCATAGAAGGAATAACTTGAGCAGCAAGGCGCCTCCACCTTTGAGCATATCTTTGAAAGACTCATTAGATTGTTTCTTGACCTTGGTAATCTGGTACCAGTCAGGGGCCATCTGAGACTGGCAGCTGTATTGTGTAAGGAAGGCATGAGCTAGCTCTTCCCAGCTATGGATCTTTGAGTTGTCTAATCAGGTATACCACGAACGAGCTTCTCCAATCATACTCTTTTGGAACAGCTGCATTCTGAGCTTCTCGTCCTTTGCATAAGATCCAAGTTCTCCAATAAACACCTTCAAATGTGTGTAAGGATCTCCTAACCCATCGTATTTTTCGAAGTCAGGAGTTTTAAACTTCTCTGGATAATGTACACCAGGGAATATACAAAGGTCAGTATATGAGACACTCCCATGTGCTCCAATTCCTTTGATAGAACGAAGGGTTTCTTCCATTTGAAGGACCTTTTTCCTGATGTCATCGGTGTCTAGATCTCCTTTGAGATGGGTGTTTTCAGGATTTTTGTCTGTGGTAAGCAACTGTAATTCCGAATTTGTTTTATCCAAACCTTGGAGTCCTACTTGTGTAGAGGATTCAGCATGTACGGGTATCTTTGTACCCTGAGTAGATTGGTGTAGTTCTTTAAGCAGAACAACCAAATTTATGATTTATTTACTTAATCCGTCAAATTCTTCGCAAGAAACTGGATTAGACTGGTCAGATGAAGACATGATTGGCTGTAGGCTCGTGGCCTTTTTGGACTTTGATCGGGTAATAGGTCCGATTGTTTCCCTGCAAAGGACTTGCATAGTTTAGTCTTAGGGAATGTGTAAATTTTTTCATGCTATATGATATATCCGTTTTAGGAGTATTATCCTACAAAATGGATGTTAGCTGTTTGTAATACAGGATAACATGTAAATATTCATGTGCACATTTCTTCATATTTCTCATTACATGGAGATTAATATGGAATGAAATTACAAGTAATTGACTTTACAAGTAATTATGAAATAAGAAAGCATGAAGAGACTTTCCTCCGCTTTTGGTTTATCAGAGGCTGACCTATCTTAGGTTACTCTTTCGGCTTTTTGGCATGAAGGTTCCTAAATTAGCGCAATTTACTCAACGAGAAGTTAATCTGGTCTTTCAATTGGAGAAAATTTTGGTGGTGCCTTACCTGAGCCTCGTTGGAATTAGTCTTCCTACGAGTCCAGTAATCAAACACTGACAGGATAGCCTCCTGGTGGAGGAACCACACAACATACATTCACATACAACGTGTCTCACCGTTTATGAAAATGATGACATGTGCGAATCACTAATATCATAGATATATATATTGCAATGCAGTAAAAAAATGCATCTGTACACATTCATCAAATGTAAATGCAACATCCACACACAAGCATACAACAGTTTTGAAAAGCTTGAAATAGCGACTTAAGTCCTCTTACTGGAGTCCCCGGCAGAGTCGCCACCTATCGACGTCGGGATTTTTATTTGTCCCTTTCTATTTCTTGTTCTTTTGTGTTCTCATGTTGAGTGAGATTTATTTGAAAAAACAAGTGAAAAAGGTCCGACATTTATATGTCGACAATTGGACTGTAAGTGTCGCCAGTTGGTTTTGTAACTGGTTATACCAACACAACCGAGAAAAGGTTTGCACATTGACCCAGTGATGTGACACTGCTAAACAGGTCTGTGAAACCGAGATTCATTAGGGTCCGGGGACTTGCTTATGCGGAGGGAAGGTGTTAGGCACCCCCAGACATCCATGTTACCACGGTGACCACCACTTTTCAAGAAACTGTTATATAAATGTGTGTGTGTGTGTGGGGGCCAATGTTATTTGGAACACAACTCTCAATGTGAAGAATAGTGTATGCAAAGATGTAGAGAAAGACTTTAAAATATGTAAGAATGCTTACAGTGGGCTGTCAAAGAAGACTTCAATAATTTGAAATAGATGAACACTTGGCTCCCGCCAGTTGAAAAGTAGCTATATATGAGCTTACAAGTGTTTAAAATGAGAAAACACTTAGTTTAAGGTGTGTACGGAGCAAATTGGATAGGGCTTCCTCGCCTTTTTCTCTTCCAAAATGGCCACCCCAAGCCCTCTATTTATAGAGGGGGGAGCCGCATGCCGTAGATGTAACTGCGGTAGCCCGGGGTGTCTCGAGCTCTGCGGGTCCAACCGTCTCAAAGTACTTGTACGCATGCAACGTGATAACTTTCAGAACTTCAATCCGGGCATCCGATTGAGGGGTATAATACGTATTTTGGACCGTCGTTGTCGAGAGTTGCGCAATGACATGGAATTAGAGGTTGTACGAAGTCAAGAAGATGGGATCATGCCCTCGAGTCTTCAAGCTTCAAAATATATCCGTTATCCTACGCAATAGTCACTCGGGATTGAACTTCCATGGTTCTTGTGGGACATTGCTGTGTAAAAATGTATGTATGAAATGTTGAGACGGTACGATGTGGCATCAAGGTGGCAAGATGACGACTTTACCCCTCACTGGGGTTATCTCCGATTTGGGGTGATAAAGCAGACGTTGCTCAGGGTTATCTCTGAGATTGGACTGCTGCAAGTGTTGAAGATCCTCAGTGTCATCTCTGAGGTGTGCCTGTCTTCCCGGTGTTATCTCCAGGTCTTGTACTGAGTGATTCGGTGTGAGTGCCGAGGTTGAAGCTGATTGCATGCATTTTGAGTGTCTACAATCATCATAGCATTAAGCGCCCGATTCAAGTGTCCAGTCAAACTGGGACATCCGGACTAGGCTATTCTGCCAGTCCTAGTCACAGGAATCCGCATACGCATAAGCAAATTCATCCAGTTTCAGCCATACGGTAATTATCTCCAACTGTAAATCCTGAGCCCGCACAATCTCCGGTAAAGGTGCCTGCACATGTGATGGCCATGTTATTTCCCAAACTGATACCGGTAAAGGAGAAAGAAGTCTTTATTCACAATCCCAAAGTGGAAGAAGAGGAACGAAGAATTAAACAAGACATCGTCAGGATGATGTCACGCATACACATCATTGCTGTGACATCCCCAAATTCGGGTACTTATTACCTAAGATCTGGTACATCGTTTCTATAACTATTGCGGAAGATATAAACATAAATTGTTTATACATTAAACTTTTACACATCATTTCCAAGGTCTACAACCTTAACTTAATATATACCTTCAATATCTAAAAAGGTTTACAATGCTATTTTCGTCAGAAAATTTAATATATCTAACTGCATCATAGTTTAATCTTGCACTTTGACTTTGCTTCTGTCTTTACTCGAGCTTTCATCTGAATCTGAAAATTTTATCATGATATAGCAAGGGTGAGCATCAAATTTGCCCAGCAAGCATAAGTTTAATTGAGGATATATCATGATTGAAAGAATTGAACAATAAGCTAGCTAACTTTCAACAATATAAACATTGTGAAAGAGCATAAACAAATTTTCTTAGTTGAAAGACCAAGTTAATAAAAATGAATGGTCAATAATGAACATGAACAGATTAACTGAACCAAATGGTATTGAAGGTGATCAGCCTTTCATACCTGATGAACATTTACAATATGCACAACGTGCGAATCAATAATCAATCTAGACGTGATATAATCAACAATGATTAACCACTAACATGCTTTGAATTAACAACTCAAGTTGAGTTAGAAAACTTGCCTGAGCCGCTGATTACCGCTAAGCAATCTAATATAATCTCTCACAAAAGACCTATCAGTATAAGATTGATCTTTCAGTCAGCATAGCATACCTATTAGCTCATAATACTATTACTTTATCCATAGATTATCTAACACTTAATCAAATATTAGATAACCTCTTAACACATTATTATTATTATTATTGTCCTGTGATAATTCTTTAATCAGTATATCATATCCATTATGATTTAACACTCTAATAAGATAATACCAAACCAGCAATCTGGATTTCAAATCTAGCAAGCTGGATTCCAAATCCAGTAACCTAGATGGTCAATTCAGCAAACTAAATTGCAATCCAGCAAGCTGGATTCAACATATTTTTAATTCTGTAAACTGTTTTTCAATCCAGCAAGCTGGATTCATCAGATTTTCCAAACCAGCAAGCTGGATTTCATATCCTATTCACGAAAAAACCAAATCAGCTTATTATTTTTCTATCCTTTGTCCAAATATGTATACATATATTTCATACACAAAAAGTATTTTTCCATAATTTTCCAACTTCCTTTTGTATTTTTCAAAAATTATTTTTAGTTAATTCCTTAAGAAATTAGCTACCTCGCGCTTAACTCCAAAAATGATCATCTCTTGACACAATCTTATACGTGTTAACGTGACACTCCAATCTAAATTCCGTGGCCATCGAAGTTATAGAACTCCAGTTATAGCCGTTTTCGTCGAAAAATCACAGAAATTAAAATGGTTATAACTTGGTCATTTTAAGTCGGAATTAGCTCATTTTTGGACAGGAGGTACTTTATACAATATATTTTCATGTCCCAAAAAGCCAAAAAAAATTTTACAAATTAAGTGGCCAAAAATGCCCTTTTAAAATTTTGGGTAGAAGTTAAATGGCGTTTTGCAGTTTTGGAGTTCTTTGCTAAAACTTAAATAAAATGATATCTATAACTCCAATTAAAGATCCGTCAATTTTATTGGATTTGTATCTTTCCAATCTACAATTTTCATCTATCAAAATCCATATTTGGACATGTTAAGCTCTTGGAAATTAGTCCAGAAGTTACTGGTCAAAACAGTGGCTTTAACAATTTTTCTTAACTTTGAGTAATTTGGGATAAATTCCATAACTTGCTCATTTTTCAACCTAATTGAGTGATTCCAAAGGGGTTTTATCCTTAATACATAGATCTAGCATCCCAAGAAAATAAATCACAAATATCCTTCATATATTAAAAAAAAATCAAAAGCTAGATCACACTTTCAAGTTTAAGCTTTCCAGAAAATTCTATTTTTCTATTCCTTTTGATTTCAACCAAATCAACACCAAATATGTGTAGATCTAAATATAAAACACTCATCAACATGGATACCTATAGTTTTTGAGTTTATAAACATAAATCCAAGCTTTGATTTACAAAAATCCAACTAATATATATATATATTAGTTTAGGAATTTACCTTTTTTCTCAAAATCTTTCTTCTTCTCCTTCTTCTTCTTCTTCTTCTTTCGTGGATGAACTTTCTCTCCCCTCTTCTCTCTTCTTCCTTCCATGGCTGCCGAAGCCTTTCTTCTCTCACACATACACTCTCTCTCTCTTTTGTTCTTGATAGAATAATAAAAGAGATGAAAGAGAAAAAAATAAGATAGATTTTTATTATATATGGATATACATCAATTATCTATACCCACTCTCCTTTTTCTCCTACACAATCCGGCCAAGTGGCCTTATTCACCCACTAATTCTCTCTCTCTCTCATACTTACCAAGAGGTTACTACAAGAAAGAACAAATTGTTGGCCAATTAAAATGTTGACACCTAGCAAAATGATTAATATATTTTAGAAACATGTGGTGTTTAAAATGGTAATGTACACCCCTTCTTCTCCTCTCCTATTTCTCTCCTTCTATAACAGGACAAGTGGCCAATTCTTCTCCAAGTATTGCTTTATTTTTATTGTTCCACTTAGTATAACAAATGTCTAAAATGCCCTCCATAATTGTGCCAACACTTGGGCCACCATTTATAATCTTTTGGGCTTCTAGATTAATTTCTTGGGCCATATAAAATTAACATAGTCTAATACTTTTAATATTATCCCACCCTAAATATTTTATTAAGGTATCCATTCCATACATTTAGAATTTAAGTCATTACTCTTGTATACTAAATTTTATAACCAAATTAAACTTACTTTAATTAAGTTATAAAATTAATAAACTTGAGATAATAAAGGAATATCTCTTGACTTAATATTCAATATTATTATGGGTCCTTAACACTAATATACAACAATTAGAAAGTATTTACAAAAATAATACATACACAAAATAATTACAAAAATAACGCAATTCACATTAATAAGGAAACCTAAAATCAAGGAGAAATTACTTTCATAATTAATAATTCAAATTCAAATATCTGGGATCTAACAACAAAAATAAATTAAAATTCAAAGGAAAACAGGTGAAGGGAGGGATATAGATATGATCTGCATTAGTAGTAATCGTCCAAATCAGTTTCACAGTCGTCGTCGTCATGCTCGTCAAATTCAAATTCATCTTCGTTGTCTTCATCTATAATGTGCTCATTATCCCAGAGTGGACAGTTACAGGATGGTTTCTTATCCTTCCACTCAACCATGGAGCCGAACTGTCAAGCATTGGCTCATAATTTCAATCAATTTCAGTGTCACGTACTCTTTTAAGTTGTTTGGGTTGCCCAACTGTTAAACTAATTTTGTTGAATTGTTAAACCAATTTATTAATTATACACTGCACATGAAAAAGAGAGATAAAAGAGTGATGTGTAATGTAATGTTGATAACCAAATCTTCGTACCAAGGTAACAAAACTTTTATACCAAGGTAACCAAACCTTTATACCAAGGTAACCAATCAACTTCCACACCTACAGTATGAATTGGTTACATTGATCTGAAAGTTTGGTAACTAACTGCATGAAGGTTTGGCTACCAACTGCATCACATTCAAAATAAATTGGTAACCTAATAACACTGAATTGGTTACCTTAATATGAATGTTTGGATACCAACTGTACTATGAAAAAATTGCAGGTGTGGATGTGGATTGGTTACCTTGGTATGAAGGTTTTGTTACCTTGGTGTGAAGGTTTGGTTACCAACTGTACTTTGAAAAAACTGAAGGTGTGGATATGGATTGGTTACCTTGGTATGATGGTTTGGTTACCTTGATATGAAGGTTTGGTTACCAACTGCACTATGAAAAAACTGTTGTAGAGGTGGATTGGTAACCTTGGTATGAATGTTTGGTTACCAATCTTTTCTATCAGTGGATACTTTCTCCTCAATCTCCCAATCTTTTAGTCTTTAAAATGGCTTCAGAAATGAAATCATATTCCCAATCCCATAAATGCTGGAAATGAAGCACACACTTTCTTGGTTTCCAACTATCATCAATAAAATGTCCCGATAGGCACATAAATTCGTCGTAATGACCATTGCGTCTATAGTATCTCAATACATCAATCGAAAGGTTGATCTGTCCATCCATATTTCTGAAGATATTCTTGACCTTCACTTTCTCTTCCTCATAAATTTGTAACCTTGGTATGAATGTTTGGTAACCTTGGTATGAAAGTTTGGTAACCTTAGTAACCAATTTGTTAGAAACTTTAATAAAATACAATACCTTAGAGTTTTGATTATTTCTGCCCAGGTTTGTATGGGAAGAAAGCTATCAGTATCACTCTTGGACTTCATAGAAGCTTTAGAATCTGATTGTATCCTATGAATAACAATATATCTCCCTTTCTCCGCACCAACATTCTTATACTTTTCCATTACAACCTCCTTCAGCTTCCTTGAGATTGATACTTTTAGTGGAGGCATGGGCTCTCTTGGTATATTGCGAACAGGTCTCCCAACCAATCGGTCATTTGATGGTACCTAGATATAACAAGCCTCTACCCATCTGTCTCTCTCTCCTCCCGTTCAATGCGTTTGAATGGGTTTGTTGTGTTTGAATAAGAAAATAATAATTAACGGGAAGAGATAAGGGAGATAATTGTGGGCAGCGATTAAAGGATACCTAAATATATTAATTTTGTAAATAAATATGAAAAAATGTTTTACTTTTGTAATTATTTTATCTATGCACCATTATTGTAATTATTTCTAAAAATATACTAAAATATGTAATTAATCCTATTATTATTCTCCCACATGTTCCTTAATATTTGGGCTCACTTGGGCTTAACATTTAACTCCTTTGGCTTTCTGAATAAAATGTCCGGACTTCCTAACTAAAATGTTTGGGCCATAATATTAATATGATCCATTACATTAAATTTCAACTTACCCTACTCATTTCATTAGGGGTTCCATGTACTCAATTTAAATACAAATTCTTACCCAAGTACATTTAATTTCTTAACCCAATTAGGCTTACCTTAATTAGGTTATAAAATTAATTAATTGAGATAAAATAAATCTCTTAGAACTAGTATATATAATAAATACTAGTATTCCCTCATCTCATAACCTTTAAGTTATTCAATCCTTCATTCCCAATATATATTTAGGATTACACTAGTTTATTTTATTTGTTTTCACATAATATTCGTATTCACTTACTCACATAATCATTAAATAAATTATGACATTCTCCACAATTCTCTTAGATTAGGTTACTAGTATATATTTAAATACTAAAACCACTAAATAACAATAACCATTTAGGTTATTTAATTCTCATACATAATTTAAATAACTTATTTAAGTTATACAATTTATATTGTATAATTAAATTTAATTTCCTCATTCTCTCCATAAATTGTTTTCAACCAATTTATTTATATATTAAATATATAATTTAATAAATTCAATCATTTATTCAAATATGAATTTTATTTACTAACTGTTTTGATACCAATATACATATTTGCATATTAGATCTCATCTCATATTTTTACTTTACATTATTTGGTGTAATATTAAATATTATACCATTAACCATATAATATAATATCATAACATATTTCACTTCTCAGACTAATTTTGACTTTTCTCTATAAAAAGTCAACTGTTGACTTTGACCAAAAGTCAACCTTTACACATTTTGTGTTTACTGTCCATTTTGACTAAACTTGACGTTCTAGACGCAACTGAGCAGTCCATGCTTCAAAATTCTATCTCTAACTCAAATTATGAGTTTTAAATTACTCCCTTCTTATTGCTAATCGTATTAACTAATGACTTTATACTTATTCAAATTCTTATTTACCAGCCAAGGCCAACGTTCAAGCTATGTTAATTACTAACATAGTTTTATATTGATCCTTATATCATTAACTTAATTCATCATTCCTCTTGCTAAAATATATGTAACAACCCGATATTTTCTACAGAAATAAATAAGAAATTTTGCGTATAAATTTATTTTTATTTTTTTATATTAAGGATGAGGATTTGTACAAGATAATGTGTATGTCATGTATTTATGTGGTAAATAAAAATATATTTATTATAGAAATATTTACAAATAATTTTATTTTAGAATTATTGATTATTATAAAGTACATTCTTATAATAATTAATTTATGGTAGAAATATTTTTATTAATTATTTTTCATGAAAATATAATCATATATTATTTAAATAATATATGGAGTGATTTTTAGAATAATTATAATAATTATTTTATTATATGAATTTTAGTACAAATTAATAAGTTAATTATTTTACCTTAATTATTAAGGTTAAATATGAAGAATAAATCAGATATGGAATCTAAACCCTAATTTTGGATTATTGTCAAGGTATGAGAATAATAATATAATATTAATTATATTTTAATTTTTCAGTGCTGTGAATATGTACTGTATTTCCGTATTGATAATGGTAGGTCAATTACGGTGTATTATGACCAAACCCTAGTAATAATGCTAAACCCTAATTTGAGATCTAAATTAGAGTGCAAGATTATTTTATAAGTGTGTTATATAATTTATGTCGTGTATTAAATGTATTAATTAGGTGAACCCTAATTATAATCTAGAAACCCTAAATAATTTTTGGAAATGAGGAACCCTAATTTAAAATTTAAATTAGAGTTCGAGATTGGTTGTAATTGTGTTAATGTGATTAATTAGCAAGTATTATAATTTCAATTGCTAATTTTGGAAACCCTAAAATTTTAAACTCTAATTTGATAATTAGAAAACTTAATTATAAATTGGTAACCCTAATTATCAAAATCGTAAACCCTAATTGCTATTTTAGCAATGTTAATGATAATTATATGATATTAAACCCTAATGTTCCTGTATAACGTAATTAGAAAATTAATCATAATTATAAAACCCAAATTTCAAAATTTTAGAAACTAAAATTTATTTAATTTTTATTTAATTTTTATTTTGTGTAAACCCTAGTGGGAAAATCCTTCATTGGTGCTAAACCTAAGGGTTAAACCCTAAGGGTTTGAGAAGTACCAATTTTGCCATTAAAATGATTTATAAAAAGACCATTTTGCCCCTAGTTGTATTATTTTGGCTAACTAGTAGCGTTTGACATTAGGAGGAGTTGTTCACCAAACTCAACCACTCTCTTGACTTACAATTGACATCAACAAGCTCTAGACATCTGTAACAACCCAATAATTTCTATAAAAATTAAATCATAAATTTTGCGTATAATTTTTTTTTATTTCAAGGATGAGGATTTGTACAAGATAATGTGTATATGTAATTATGTAATAAATAAAAATATATTTATTACATAAATATTTGCAAATAATTTTATTTAGAATTATTGATTATTATAAATTATATTCTTATAATAACTAATTTTATAGCAAAAACATTTTTATTAATTATTTTCCATGAAAATATAATTATATATTATTTAAATAATATATGAAATGATTTTCAGAATTATTATAATAATTATTTATTTTATTATATGAATTTATGCGAGATTAATTAAGTTAATTATTTAAACTTAATTAATAATGTTATATATGAAGAATAAATCAGATATAAAATCCAAACCCTAATTTTGGATTATTGTCAAGGTATAGGAATAATAATATAATATAAATTATATTTTGATTTTTCAGTGCTATGGATATGTACTGTATATGTGTGGACTGATAATGGTTGTTCAATTATGTGGTATCTTGACCAAACCCTAGTGTTACTGATAAACCCTAGTTTTGCAGCCAAATAAGACTTTAAAATATGTCTAGTGATTATGTTATGTGGTATATAATATGTATTATTAGAATTTAATTTTTTATTAGGAAAACCCTAATTATTATGTGGAAAACCCTAATTAGTAACTAAAAAATCCTAATTTTTAAAAGTTAGAGACCTTAATTAGAAACCATAATTTAAAACTCAATTTGAGTTCGAGACTGTTATATAAATGTGTAATGTGATTTGAGTGGTGTATTAAAGAATTTAATGTTAATTAGAAAAATCCTAATTTTAGAAACCCTAATATATATTTAAACTGTAAACCCTAATTGTTGATTTGGAAAGCTTAATGCTAATTAGTGTATCTTAAATCTAATTAGTAAGATGTTAAGTAATTAAAAACCTAATTAATTAAGAAACCTTAATTTTGTATTTTAGAAACTAAAATTTTTTATTTTATTTTATTTTTTTTACAAACCCTAATTTGAAAATTCTAGGAAATTATTTTTAAACCCTAAAATAGTTTAAACCCTAAATCCACCCAAATCCTAAACCCTAAGGGTTTGCAACAAATGGAAATTCTTGAAATAAAAAGAAAATGACAAAAATGCCCCTTTTGTATTATTAGAGCTATATTTGTAGGTTTTGACAATAGGGGAAGTTGGTGACCAAATCCAACAACCCCATGTGCTCTATATTGACGAATCTCAGCAACAAGACACATAATCTCAGCCAATGCATGCATCTAAGACATATATTTATAGTCCAAGAGAGAGAAATGTTCATTATTTTGCCTCATTTATTTACCTTGCTCATCCAAAACCCCCTCTCTCTCTAAGATACGAATTCTTGTAGTATATCAGCTCCCAAACAAAGCCCCACTAACACCCACAGCAAATCAGAGGCTTAGATTCATGGATTTGATCAAGAAAGGTATAACTTAAAAACAAAAATCTGACTTTTAATCTTGTGTTAGATGTTAAGTTTTTTGTGTTATATATGTATTATGGAGTCTAAATAAGTGATCTGGGTTGGTATCTTGTAGATTCATAACATCTAAGTGGACGAATTTGAAGATTTTAAGAATCTGAAAATTTTTAATTTTGAGTCTGACAGTCAAATGTCAGTCATCATAGATCTTTGTATGTTATGTGTTTTTGTTGTTTAAAGGTTTAATCTTGTAGTATGCTGTGAGCTCTTTAATCTAGAACTCGATTCAGAGTTAGATCTGTTGTAGATTGTAACTTATTCATGGTCAAAGGTCGTTGACCGACCATGACTTTCTAAAATCTGGGTAACCCGGAATGCGTTTTGCAGCGTCTGACAAGCATTTGTAACGTCCATATCTGTCAGTGTTTAGGTGTTTTGATTAAGTTTTTGTATCAAGTTTGTACCCTGTTATATGGGCTCTAGACCCATTGCTTTATGTTCCTTAAACAACAAATATGTTGGACGTAGTGAATGGTCAAAGGTTCTCATCTGTTCACGATGACACTTTTCTGGAATTTCCAGAAAGTGTATGAACATCGTTTCTAACCTTGTTTGACCTTACTGAATCTGGAGAATTAGATGTTATTAAACTGATATGTTGTTATAAAACTGTTATATGACATATGTACTAGCGTTTTAGACCTTAATAACATCAACGTGATGACCAGATCATGGAGAGAATCGAGCCACAAAGTAAGCAGTCAAAGCTGTCTGGGTTTCTGGGTAACCCAGAAAGCCCATAAGCTTCTGACAGCTGCTTTGGGACTTCGAATCTTGCAGGATCGTTATGTTATAGCTCTGGTGTTGTGTGATAATTGTAGTTCTACATTTATACTACACGACCAATGCTTGAGATCGATCAGATCATGCAGGAACAAAGGAATTATAAGTGGTCAAAGTTGACCCCTCGGGCACGAAGTTGTCAGTGTTCTTGAGCTCAAGAACACCAACAGCGACGCCAAGTGTCGCTAAAAACTATAGCGACGGTTTCTTTTATTTTTATTTTTTGAATTTCTGAAAAATGATTAAAAATAAAAAATAAATTCTAAAAATTACAAAAATAGTTTTAAAAATTATTTTAAATTCCAAAAATTAGTTTTTAATTATTTTGAATATATTTCATAAATATTTAATATTTTTGGAATATTAAAAGTATTTAATTTATTTAATTATAATATTAAATAAATTATTTAAAAATAATTTTAATACATGAAAAATTATTTAAAATTATATTATGGTATAAGAAAATAATTTAAGTTATTTTTGATAACTTTCAATATTTTGTGATGAAATTTCATTAATTAATTAATATTAATGCTAATTAAGTTATTTAATAAATATATTAAATAAATTATGGAAAATAGAATTAATGATATAAAAATTATAGAAAAATGATTTAAAGGTTATTTAAGTTATGAAAAATGAGTTTTGATATTTTGTCATGAAAAATATTAATATTTTAATATTAAATAATATTAAATCTATTAAATAAATTAGTTTTAAAAATGATTTTAATATTAAAAAAATCATTTTAAATAAAAATAAATAGTTTAAAAATATTTTAAGTTATAAAATATAACTTTCAATATTTAAAGGTAAATTTCGTTAATTATTTATTATTAATGATATTAAGGTTATTTAATAATTATATTAAATAAATTAGTTTAAAAATAATTTTAATATTAGGAAAATCATTTTAATAAAAATAAAGTGTTTACAGATATTTTAAGTTATAAAATATAACTTTTAAAATTTAAAGGGTACTTTTATTAATAAATGATATTAATTTAATATTAAATGATATTAGATTTATTTAATAATTATATTAAATAAATAGTTTTAAAATAGTTTTATTTATTTAAAAATTATTTAAAAATGATATAAATGAATTAAAAATATTTCAAGTTATAATTAATGACTTTTAATATTTTGATAAATAATACATTAATACTTTAATATTAATGATAGTTATTTAAAAATAATTTTAATTATTTTAAAAATCATTTAAGTGTAATATTAATACTTTAAAAGTATTTTTAGTTATTATAAATAACTTTAACATTTTGGCAATGGTTTCATTAATAGTTTAATATTAATTAAATATTAATGATAATAGAATTGTGTAATATTTAAATCATTTAATAATGATTCCGAGGTTTGAAATTTCATGATAAATTATAATAAATGTTTAAAAATTATTATAAGTCATTTACAAATAATATGACCGTACTTACAGTTATTGAACTACAGGATAGAGTCTTAGACTCGATAATTACCCAATAAAGCTGTCGATACACCGACATGTTTCAGAAATTGATCTGGACTTAGATAATTTGATTAGTTATGTGTTTATTTGTGATTCAATAGTTGTAGAACATATATGCCAATGTGATTAGGGTATGTGCTGACTGCAATAAGCAGTGTTATGTGTTATAGTATGTTATTCTAATCGAACGAACGATCTTGTTAATGATAGGTCGTGAGATAAGCGATAAATCTAAATTACAAACTGTAAGCAGCACATCAGGCAAGTATCTTACCTTTAAATTTTCTTTATGCAATGGACATGAGTAAGAATGTTTCTAAATTATATTATTACTTTACAGATTATGAACCTTATATTATATAAGCTCATTGATTATCAACATGTTAGTATATGATAATACAGATATATATATTCTGTTTGTTAATTTCTAGAAATGGTTAAACAAGTGTCCCCACTTGGATAATCATTGTATTTCACCACATGTTGATATACCTTTGTCAATTACCCGTATACATATATGTTGAATTATAGATTATTGTTGAACAAGATAAAACCTTTGATTTAGAACCCATACAAGTATGAACATCCCTACACGGGAAAACTTTTATGCGCCCAAGGCGGAACAGAGTGCACGATCCTATCGTTCGTGTAATGTAGTATTGATCAATACAGGGCCCATGGGAAGTACAACCTAACGCCCGTAAGTTATGTCGGTTTACAGATGAATTTCTGTTTAACCTTTTCGAAAATGAAAACAATGTTCATGGCATGTCACCATAACCCCAGTTATAGTCATTATGTAGTTTTAAAAATTTGAAAGAGAGTTGTTATGTTATTATTATCGGTTCAGAATACTTCACAACTATTGAATTGTTATAGAGGAATAGTACAAAGAAAATATTTAAATCCTTTCAGCTTATATATATATAATTGCTATTACTTGTTGGGCACTCAAATGCTCATCCTTGCTTAATTTAAATGTTTTCAGCTAAGTGTGAATGATCAGAGAGCTCTACTAAGAACAAGGGAAGAGAAAAGGTTGCTGAATGAATGAATGAACGTTATCTTATGTAATAGTTTAATGTTATTAAAACAAGTATGATATATATATTATCTATCATGGTTTGTAATGAATGTTTAAAGGTTACGTACTTGGGATTAGACTCTGATAAATGTAAGTTATGTTTGATATTTATATTATTTTTATTATTATTAGTATTATTACGCTCATAGAAATGGTATCGTGATGAACCGAGTTCAGGTTTTAAGTACCTGAGTTTGGGGTATTCACAAGTTGGTATCAAAGCTTAGGGTTAAAAACCTTAGGTGGATTAGACCTTAGGCTATAACCTTAGAACAGAGGGAAACGTTGAAAATACAAATAACTCATATAGAGTTTAAAAAAAAGAGATGAATTGAATTAGTTCATCGTCAAACAATATAAAAGATAACTTATATAAAACTATTAATTGTTGTGTGTATATATTAAGTGATAATCAGGATAACTTAGTTGTGTACATGTCGGCTAGAAAAGGATTAGGAGACCCTCAAATTGTAAAGAAGAAGTCAACCTTCATAACCGAGCCAATATCAAAGCCAATAGTTGAAATAGAGGCTCACATTGAAAGCTACCTCAAAGAGGTGGTTACTTTGAAAAGTATAGTACCAGACCCTGAAACGATAGTATAACTGATAGGTAAAGTATAGTTAAAGAATATGTGGTCAATGTCGAGTTCTTAAACTCATATGTTTGTGGTGAGTTTTTAAACTCATACTGTATGGTAAGTTGGACGAACTAGGTGTAGTTTGAGGTGAATGGATTATTGAGGATAATGAGAATAGACAGATATCTAAGCAATTGATCCTTAGTGGAGGCGTAAAAAATAAGTAGTATTACTTGAATAGGTATGATTCTATGTTATGTTATGTATATTATAGGTATGTTTGTATAAGGTACTATTTTTCAAATTTGAATAAGTTGTGTCAGCGATTCCCAACTTTTGAAGTCACAAAAGGGATAGCGTATGATTACAGCAATATGTGCTATGGTATGTCAAGTAATATGAGTATGAATCTATAATGGATTAATGAAATAAGTTGGTATAAAGATAGTATTTAATTATATGAGTACTGGTTAATGCAGAAAATCAAAATTTTAAAATCTAATATTTTGAGTACATGATTATTCGAATAGAAAGTTTTGTGTTATATGTTAAGCGTATACGATAATGTTTAGAATGTAAGTTAATAAGAATAATTTATGATAATGTCACCAAGACGAAAACGAAATTCACGGACAGAAGAACCTGTCAACAAAGCTGGAAGACAACCAGACCCGATACAGAATTTTGTGAATATGGACGATCAAGCTATACAGAACGGAATACCAGTCGCCGGAAGATCAGCCAGCTAATCGATCGACGAACGTCAAAGACTTCAAGGCAATCAGACTGCCAGGATTTAGAGGATCAACTGACCCGGTGGAAGCATTTGTGATAGCTAAGATAACGAAGGGGCAAAAGATAGTTTTGTCACCTATACGATAAAAGGAAAGAAGATAAAGGGAAAGTCTGCGTGATTTAAGTGTGGATTAATGGAGTATAAGGTGAAAGACTGTTCAGGAAGGAGAAAGAAGGCAAGGAATGTGAATACAGAAAAAGACAGCAGGACATTGGCGACAACGGGACCAACATCAACAATCAAACCAACGAAATCAACCGCAAGCGTCTTCAACATGACCGTTCAAGATATCGTGGCAGCCGGGGATGCAACTCCAGGTATTATTCAAACCCATTTTATTTTCTTATATATTATTTTCTTATAAATATAGTAAGTTATTTTATAGAAAATTTTGAGGGAGAAATTTGAGTTCTTTTAAAAATCAAATTTCTGTTTAATCAGAAAGATAAGCTTTATGTGTATAGTTAAAGATCAGTTCGATTAAAGTTGATCGAGATCTACTTGCAATGATTATGTATGCTATGTGCCGTGTATGTATAGGTTTTAAAACGGTAATTCCGGGGACAGAATCTTTATAAGGGAGGGTGAATGCAACAACCCAATATTTTCTATAAAAATTAAATCATAAATTTTGCGTATAATTTTTTTTTATATTTCAAGGATGAGGATTTGTACAAGATAATGTGTATATGTAATTATGTAATAAATAAAAATATATTTATTACATAAATATTTGCAAATAATTTTATTTAGAATTATTGATTATTATAAATTATATTCTTATAATAACTAATTTTATAGCAAAACTATTTTTATTAATTAATTTCAATGAAAATATAATTATATATTATTTAAATAATATATGAAATAATTTTTAGAATTATTATAATAATTATTTATTTTATTATATGAATTTATGCAAGATTAATTAAGTTAATTATTTAAACTTAATTAATAATGTTATATATGAAGAATAAATCAGATATGGAATCCAAACCCTAATTTTGGATTATTGTCAAGGTATGGGAATAATAATATAATATAAATTATATTTTGATTTTTTATTGCTATGGATATGTACTGTATATGTGTGGACTGATAATGGTTGTTCAATTATGTGGTATCTTGACCAAACCCTAGTGTTATTGATAAACCCTAGTTTTGCAGCCAAATAAGACTTTAAAATATGTCTAGTGATTATGTTATGTGGTATATAATATGTATTATTAGAATTTAATTTTTTATTAGGAAAACCCTAATTATTATGTGGAAAACCCTAATTAGTAACTTAAAAATCCTAATTTTTAAAAGTTAGAAACCTTAATTAGAAACCATAATTTAAAAATCAATTTGCGTTCGAGACTGTTATATAACTGTGTAATGTGATTTGAGTGGTGTATTAAAGAATTTAATGTTAATTAAAGAAATCCTAATTAATATTTGAAATCCTAATTTTAGAAACCCTAATATATATTTAAATTGTAAACCCTAATTGTTGATTTGGCAATCTTAATGCTAGTTAGTGTATCTTAAACCTAATTACTAAGGTGTTAAGTAATTAAAAACCTAATTAATTAAGAAACCTTAATTTTGTATTTTAGAAACTAAATTTTATTATTTTATTTTATTTTTTTTACAAACCCTAAATTAGAAATTCTAGGAAATTATTTTTAAACCCTAAAATAGTTCAAACCCTAAATTCACCCAAACCCTAAATCCTAAGGGTTTGCAACAAATGGAAATTCTAGAAATAAAAAGGAAATGACAAAAATGCCCCTTTTGTATTATTAGAGCTATATTTGTAGGTTTTGACAATAGGGGAAGTTGGTGACCAAATCCAACAACCCCATGTGCTCTATATTGACGAATCTCAGCAACAAGACACAAAATCTCAGCCAATGCATTCTTGTAGTATATATTTATATTGACATATATTTATAGTCCAAGAGAGAGAAATGTTCATTATTTTACCTCATTTATTTACCTTGCTCATCCAATACCCCCTCTCTCTCTAAGATACGAATTCTTGTAGTATATCAGCTCCCAAACAAAGCCCCACTAACACCCACAACAAATCAGAGGCTTAGATTCATGGATTTGATCAAGAAAGGTATAACTTAAAAACCAAAATCTGACTTTTAATCTTGTGTTAGATGTTAAGTTTCTTGTGTTATATATGTATTATGGAGTCTAAATAAGTGATCTGGGTTGGTATCTTGTAGATCCATAACATCTAAGTGGACGAATTTGAAGATTTTAAGAATCTGGAAATTTTTAATTTTGAGTCTGACAGTCAAATGTCAGTCATCATAGATCTTTGTATGTTATGTGATTTTGTTGTTTAAAGGTTTAATCTTGTAGTATGCTGTGAGCTCTTTAATCTAGAACTCGATTCAGAGTTAGATCTGTTGTAGATTGTAACTTATTCATGGTCAAAGGTCGTTGACCGACCATGACTTTCTAAAATCTGGGTAACCCGGAATGCGTTTTGCAGCGTCTGACAGGCATTTGTAACGTCCATATCTGTCAGTGTTTAGGTGTTTTGATTATGTTTTTGTATCAAGTTTGTACCCTGTTATATGGGCTCTAGACCCATTGCTTTATGTTCCTTAAACAACAAATATGTTGGACGTAGTGAATGGTCAAAGTTGCTCATCTGTTCACGATGACACTTTTCTGGAATTTCCAGAAAGTGCATGAACATCGTTTCTGACCTTGTTTGACCTTACCGAATCTGGAGAATTAGATGTTATTAAATTGATATGTTGTTATAAAACTGTTATATGACATATGTACTAGCGATTTAGACCTTAATAACATCAATGTGATGGCCAGATCATGGAGAGAATCGAGACACAAAGTAAGCAGTCAAAGCTGTCTGGGTTTCTGGGTAACCCAGAAAGCCCAGAAGCTTCTGACAGCTGCTTTGGGACTTCGAATCTTGCAGGATCGTTATGTTATAGCTCTGGTGTTGTGTGATAATTGTAGTTCTACATTTATACTACACGACCAATGCTTGAGATCGATCAGATCATGCAGGAACAAAGGAATTATAAGTGGTCAAAGTTGACCCCTCGGGCACGAAGCTGTCAGTGTTCTTGAGCTCAAGAACACCAACAGCGACGCCAAGTGTCGCTAAAAACCTATAGCGATGGTTTCTTTTATTTTTATTTTCTGAATTTCTCAAAAATGATTAAAAATAGAAAATAAATTTTAAAAATTACAAAAATAGTTTTAAAAATTATTTTAAATTCCAAAAATTAGTTTTTAATTATTTTGAATATATTTCATAAATATTTAATATTTTTGAAATATTAAAAGTATTTAATTTATTTAATTATAATATTAAATAAATTATTTAAAAATGATTTTAATACATGAAAAATCATTTAAAATTATATTATGGTATAAGAAAATAATTTAAGTTATTTTTGATAACTTTCAATATTTTGTGATGAAATTTTATTAATTAATTAATATTAATGGTAATTAAGTTATTTAATAAATGTATTAAATAAATTATGGAAAATAGAATTAATGATATAAAAATTATAGAAAAATAATTTAAAGGTTATTTAAGTTATGAAAAATGAGTTTTGATATTTTGTCATGAAAAATATTAATATTTTAATATTAAATAATATTAAATCTATTAAATAAATTAGTTTTAAAAATAATTTTAATATTAGAAAAATCATTTTAAATGAAAATAAACAGCTTAAAAATATTTAAGCTATAAAATATAACTTTCAATATTTAAAGGTAAATTTCGTTAATTATTTATTATTAATGATATTAAGGTTATTTAATAATTATATTAAATAAATTAGTTTAAAAATAATTTTAATATTAGGAAAATCATTTTAATAAAAATAAAGTGCTTAAAGATATTTTAAGTTATAAAATATAACTTTTAAAATTTAAAGGGTAATTTCATTAATAAATGATATTAATTTAATATTAAATGATATTAGATTTATTTAATAATTATATTAAATAAATAGTTTTAAAATGGTTTTATTTATTTAAAAATCATTTAAAATGATATAAATGAATTAAAAATATTTGAAGTTATAATTAATGACTTTTAATATTTTGATAAATAATACATTAATACTTTAATATTAATGATAATTTTTTAAAAATGATTTTAATTATTTTAAAAATTATTTAAGTGTAATATTAATACTTTAAAAGTATTTTGAGTTATTATAAATAACTTTAACATTTTGGCAATGGTTTCATTAATAGTTTAATATTAATTAAATATTAATGATAATAGAATTGTGTAATATTTAAATCATTTAATAATGATTCCGAGGTTTGAAAATTCATGATAAATTATAATAAATGTTTAAAAATTATTATAAGTCATTTGCAAATAATATGACCGTACTTACAGTTATTGAACTACAGGATAGAGTCTTAGACTCGATAATTACCCGATAAAGCTGTCGATACACCGACATGTTTCAGAAATTGATCTGGACTTAGATAATTTGATTAGTTATGTGTTTATTTGTGATTCAATTGCTGTGGAACATATATGCCAATGTGACTAGGGTATGTGCAGACTGCAATAAGCAGTGTTATGTGTTATAGTATGTTATTCTAATCGAACGAACGATCTTGTTAATGATAGGTCGTGAGATAAGCGATAAATCTAAATTACAAACTGTAAGTAGCGCATCAGGCAAGTATCTTACCTTTGCATTTTCTTTATGCAATGGACATGAGTAAGAATGTTTCTAAATTATATTATTACTGTACAGATTATGAACCTTATATTATATAAGCTCATTGATTATCAACATGTTAGTATATGATAATACAGATATATATATTCTCTTCGTTAATTTCTAGAAATGGTTAAACAAGTGTCCCCACTTGGATAATCATTGTATTTCACCACATGTTGATATACCTTTGTCAATTACCCGTATACATATATGTTGAATTATAGATTATTGTTGAACAAGATAAAACCTTTGATTTAGAACCCATACAAGTATGAACATCCCTACACGGGAAAGCTTTTATGCGCCCAAGGCGGAACAGAGTGCACGTTCCTATCGTTCGTGTAATGTAGTATTGATCAATACAGGGCCAATGGGAAGTACAACCTAACGCCCGTAAGTTATGTCGGTTTACATATGAATTTCTGTTTAACCTTTTCGAAAATAAAAACAATGTTCATGACATGTCACCATAACCCCAGTTATAGTCATTATGTAGTTTCAAAAATTTGAAAGTGAGTTGTTATGTTATTATTATCGGTTCAGAATACTTCACAACTATTGACTTGTTGTAGAAGAATAGTACAAAGAAAATATTTAAATCCTTTCAACTTATATATATAATTGCTATTACTTGCTGGGCACTCAAATGCTCATCCTTGCTTAATTTAAATGTTTTCAGCTAAGTGTGAATGATCAGAGAGCTGTGCTAAGAACAAGGGAAGGGAAAAGGTTGCTGAATGAATGAATGAACGTTATCTTATGTAATAGTTTAATGTTATTAAAATAAGTATGATATATATATATATATATATATATATATATATATATATATTATCTATCATGGTTTGTAATGAATGTTTAAAGGTTACATACTTGGGATTAGACTCTGATGAATGTAAGTTAAGTTTGATATTTATATTATTGTTATTATTATTAGTATTATTCCGCTCATAGAAATGGTATCGTGATGAACCGAGTTCAAGTTTCAAGTACCTGAGTCTGGGGTCTTCACAACATCAGCCATTCATGCATCCAAGACATCTATATATAGAGTTGGAGAGAGAAAAATCTCATTTGGCCACTTATTTTGCACAAATTCTCATACTTGAGCCTCTCTCTCTAAAAGTTACGAATTATCCTTCATAAATCAGTCACAAACCAAGCCCTACCATAAACCATAACAACATCAGTAGCCAGAATCAAGAATCGTTCATAGAAGGTATAAACCCTAGCCATAATTTCTGTCCATCGATTCTGTGTTAGATGTTAGTTTTAATTGTTAAAATATGTTGGTTGTAGTCCATTTTGACGATCTGGGTTGCTAAATGTTGGATCCATAACATTTAGAAGCTCGAATTTGTGTTTTTCAAATAATCTGGAAAATTTGTTCTTGGTGGTCTGACAACGAATGTCAGACCTTATATCTCTGTGATCTGTTACGAATTTTGTGTTTTGAAACTTTGTAGTTGTAGTCTGATATGTTCTCTTGGATCTGGGCTTGGAATCAGGCTTAGATCGTATGTATATTGCAAGTTATGGAAGGTCAAACTGCGTTGACCGACCATGACTTGCAAGGTTTCTGGGTAACCCAGAACGTGATTAGCAGCGTCTGACAACGTTTACTAATGCCTTAATCTGTTCAGTTATATAGGTGGTCTTTAGCGACAGATAATATATTATTTTCCGAAAATTAATTTTAAATAGAAAAAAATTAGTTTTAAATTATTAAAAATACAAAATAAAGTATTAAAAATTATTTTAAATTCTGAAAATTAGTTTTTAATTATTTTAAATATATTTCATAAATATTTAATATTTTTAAAATATTAAAAATATTTAATTTATTTAATTATAATATTAAAAAAATTATTTAAAAATGATTTTAATATTGGAAAAATCATTAAAAATTATATTATGATATAAGAAAATATTTTAAATTATTTTTAATGACTTTTAATATTTTGTGATAAATTTCATTAATAAATTAATATTAAGGATAATTAAGTTATTTACGAAATGAATTAAATAAATTAATTAAAAATGATTTTAATATATTAAAAATCATTTTTAAATAATAAAAAGGTATTTAAAAATATTTTAAGTTATAAAATATAACTTTTAATATTTAAAGGTAAATTTTATTAATTAATTATTATTAATGATATTAGAGTTATTTAATAATTATCTTAAATAATTTAGTTTAAAAATGATTTTAATATTATAATAATCATTTTAAATGAAAATAAAGTGTTTAAAGATATTTTAAATTATAAAACATAACTTTTAATATTTAAAGAATAATTTCATTAATAATTTAATATTAATAATTATTAAGTTATTATTAATGATATTAAATTTATTTAATAATTATATTAAATAAATAGTTTATAAAAGGTTTTATTAATTTAAAAATCATTTAAAAAGGGATATAAATGAATTAAAAATATTTTAAGTTATGAATAATGACTTTTAATATTTTGATAAATAGTTCATTAATACCTTAATATTAATGGTAATTATTTGAAATGTTTTAAAAATCATTTAAGGGTAATATTAATACTTTAAAAATATTTTGAGTTAGAATAAATAACTTTAACATTTTAGAAATGATTTCATTAATAGTTTAATACTAATTAAATGTTAATGATAATGAAATTATTTAGTATTTAAATAATTTAATAATGATTCCGAGGTTTGAAAATTCATGATAAATAATATTAAATGTTTAAAAACTATTATAAGTTATTTAAAAATAATATGACTGATATTAAGTTACAGGACAAAGTCTTAGACTCGATAATTACCCGATAAAGTTGTCGGTACACCGACATATTTCAGAAATTGATCTGGACGTAGATAATGTGATTAGATAAGTGGTTATTTGTGATTCAATGGTTGTTAAACCTATGTGCCAATGTGATTAGGGAATGTGCTGACTGTAAATAAGCAGTATTATATGATATGATATGTTATTCTAATCAGACAAATGATCTATTTAATGATAGGGCTTGATAGAAAAGATAAATCTAAGTTGTGTAAGCAGCAGACAAGGCAAGTATCTAACTCTTTGCATTTACTTTATGCAACGGACATGCGTAAGATAATATCTGAATTGTTCATTTCAATTGTTCAAATATTTCAACCTTTGTATATACTTATGCAATGATTCTGTATAAGTAAGTTATTAAACTATAATTGTTGTACAAGTTCCTCTATTCTGTTATTATTGATCAAATTATATATTCTGATCATTAATTTCTAAAACATGATTATACAAGTGTCCCCACTTGGATACTCATTATATTTTATCACATGTTGATACATACTTATTGGTGTTCAGTATGTATAAGTTGAATTAAAAGTCGTCTAAGCTATTTGATCCAGCTAGACATATATTTAAAGTTGTTGTTGAACAAGATAAAACTTTATCCAACTAAATTATTTTGGTTTGGATTCAAGACTGGTATAAACATCCCAAATATGGGAAACTTTTATGCGCCTAAGGCGGGAATGCTGGACAAAAATATTGTCCTATAATGTAGTATAGATCAATACAGGGCATAACGGGCTGATCACCCCCCCCCCCCCGTGCCCGTAAGTAATGACGGTTTACAGATGAAGTTCTGTTTAACCTTTTCGAAAATAGAAAATAATATTCATTGTTTGTCAACTGATCCTCACTTATAGTCAGTACGTAGTTTCAAAAATTTGAAATCGAAATGATATGTTGTTTATTATCGGTTTAGTTTACTTTATAACTGTTGATTCGTTGTAGAAGTATCGTTCAAATAAAATATTTAATTCGTTCAGCTAACTATTATTGTTGCTATTACTTGCTGGGCACTCAAATGCTCATCCTTGCTTAAATTTAAATATTTTCAGCTAAAGGTGAACAACCTGGAGGCTCTTCTAAGAACAAAGGAAAAGGGAACGTCGCCGAATGAATGATAATGCTATCTTTTGTAATAACTAGACTTTATTAGGATAATGATGATATATATAAATTATCATGTAATAAAACGAATGTTTAAAGGTTTCGTACTTGGGATTGAAAACTCTGATAATATGTAAATTAAATTTGATAATCTATATTATTGTTATTATTATTAGTATTATTCCGCTCATAGAAATGGTATCGTGAAACACTGAGTTCGGGTTTCAAGTACCTGAATTTGGGGGCGTTCACAAGTTGGTATCAGAGCTTAGGGGTTAAAAACCTTAGGTGGGCTAGACCTTAGGTTATAACCTTAGAACAGAGAAAAACATTGAAAATATAAATAACTCATATAGAGTTTAAAAAGTTGTGAATTGAATAAATTCATCGTCAAACAAAATAAAAGATAACTTATATAAAACTCTTATTTGCTATGTGTATATATTGTATGCTAGTCTAGATAATTTTTGTGTATAGCTGTCGGATAGAAAGAATTAGAATACCCTCAAATTGTAAAGAAGAAGTCAACCTCCATAACCGAGCCAATATCAAAGCCAAAAGCTGAAATAGAGGTTCACATTGAAAGCTACCTCAATGGGATGGTTATTTTAAAAAGTATAGTACCAGACCCTGAAACGATAGTATAACTGAAAGGTATAGTATAGTTAAAGAATATGTGGTCAATGTCGAGTTCTTAAACTCATATGTTTGTGGTGAGTTCTTAAACTCATAATGTATGATAAGATGGATGAACTAGGTGTAGTTAGGTGTGAATGGATTACTGAGGATGATGGGACTATATAGAATACTAAGCAACTGATCATTAGTGAATGCGTAAGAAATAAGTAGTACTAATATTACTTGAATAGGTATGATTCTATGTTATGTAGTGTATATTATGGGTATGTTTGTATATGGTAATATTTTTCAAATTTTATATAAGTTGTGTCAGCGATTCCTGACTTTTGAGTCACAAAGGGATATCAGATGATTAAAGCAGTATGTGTTATGGTATGTCAAGTGTTATGAATATGAGTCTATGATGGATTAATGAAATAAGTTAGTATAAAGATAGTAGATATTTATCTGTATACTGGTTACTACAGTAAACCAAAATTTCAAAATCTAATATTTTGAGTACATGATTATTGGAATAGAAAGTTTTGTGTTATATGATTATACGTATACGATAAGGCTTAGAATAAAGAATAAATAGTGATAATACTGTCAAGAAGACGAAAATGAAATACACGGACAGAAGAACCTGTCAACAAAGTTGGAAGACAACCAGACCCGATACAGAATTTTGCGAATATGGATGATCAAGCTATGTAGAACGGAATACCAGTCGCGAAAAGATCAGTCAGATAATCGATCGGCGAGCGTCAAAGACTTCAAGGCGATCGTACTGTTAAGATTTGGAGGATCAATTGACCTTGTAACAACGTTTGTGATAACTAGGATAACGGAAGGGACAAAAGATAGTTCTGTCATCTATACGATAAAAGGAAAGGAGATAAAGGGCAAGTCTGCGTGATTTCAGTGTGGATAAATGGAATATAAGTGGAAGAATGTCCAAGAAGGAGAAAGGAGGCAAGTAATGCGAATACGGGAAAAGGCAGCAGGACATTGGCAACAACGGGACCAACATCAACAAACAAACCAACAAAATCAACCGCAAGCATCTTCAACCTGACCTTTCAAGAAACTGTAGCAGCCGAGAATGCAACTCTAGGTATTACTCGAACCAATTTTATTTTTATATATTATTTTCTTATATATAGTAAATTGGTTTATAAAGAAATTTTGAGGGAGAAATTTGAGTTCATTTAGAAATTAAATTTTCGTTTAATCAGAAAGACAAGCTTTATGTGAATAGTTAAAGATCAGTTCGATCAAAGTTGATCGAGATATACTTGCAATGATTGTGTATGCTACGTGCCGTGTATGTATAGGTTTTAAAACGGTGATTCCGGGGACGGAATCTTTATAAGGGAGGGTGAATGTAACAACCCGATATTTTCTACATAAATAAATAAGAAATTTTGCGTATAATTTTTTTTTTATTAAGGATGAGGATTTGTACAAGATAATGTGTATGTGTATTTATGTGGTAAATAAAAATATATTTATTACATAAATATTTACAAATAATTTTATTTTAGAATTATTGATTATTATAAAGTACATTCTTATAATAATTAATTTATGGTAGAAATATTTTTATTAATTATTTTCTATGAAAATATAATCATATATTATTTAAATAATATATGGAGTGATTTTTAGAATAATTAGAATAATTATTTTATTATATGAATTTTAGTACAAATTAATAAGTTAATTATTTTACCTTAATTATTAAGGTTAAATATGAAGAATAAATCAGATATGGAATCCAAACCCTAATTTTGGATTATTGTCAAGGTCTGAGAATAATAATATAATATTAATTACATTTTAATTTTTTAGTGCTATGAATATGTATTGTATTTCCGTATTGATAATGGTAGGTCAATTACGGTATATTATGACCAAACCCTAGTAATAATGCTAAACCCTAATTGGAGATCCAAATTAGAGTGCAAGATTGTTTTATAAATGTGTTATATAATTTATGTCGTGTATTAAATGTATTAATTAGGTGAACCATAATTATAATCTAGAAACCCTAAATAATTTTTGGAAATGAGGAACCCTAATTTGAAATTTAAATTAGAATTCGAGATTGGTTGTAATTGTGTTAATGTGATTAATTAGCAAGTATTATAATTTCAATTGCTAATTTTGGAAACCCTAAAATTTTAAACTCTAATTTGATAATTAGAAAACCTAATTATAAATTGGTAACCCTAATTATCAAAATCGTAAATCCTAACTGCTATTTTAGCAATGTTAATGATAATTATATGATATTAAACCCTAATGTTCCTGTATAGCATAATTAGAAAATTAATCATAATTAGAAAACCCAAATTTCAAAATTTTAGAAACTAAAATTTATTTAATTTTTATTTTGTGTAAACCCTAGTGAGAAAATCCTTCATTTGGTGCTAAATCTTAGGGTTAAACCCTAAGGGTTAAACCCCAAGAGTTTGACAAGTACCAATTTTGCCATTAAAATAATTTACAAAAAGACCATTTTGCCCCTAGTTGAATTATTTTGGCTAACTAATAGGGTTTGACATTAGGAGGAGTTGTTCACCAAACTCAACCACTCTCTTGACTTACAATTGACAGCAACAAGCTCTAGACATCAACCATTCATGCATCCAAGACATCTATATATAGAATTGGAGAGAGAAAAATCTCATTTGGCCACTTATTTTGCACAAATTCTCATACTTGAGCCTCTCTCTCTAAAACTTACGAATTATCCTTCATAAATCAGTCACAAACCAAGCCCTATCATAAACCATAACAACATCAGTATCCAGAATCAAGAATCGTTCATAGAAGGTATAAATCCTAGCCATAATTTCTGTCCATCGATTCTGTGTTAGATGTTAGTTTTTATTGTTAAAATATGTTGGTTGTAGTCCATTTTGACGATCTGGGTTGCTAAATGTTGGATCCATAACATTTAGAGGCTCGGATTTATGCTTTTCAAATAATCTGGAAAATTTGTTCTTGGTGGTCTGACAACGAATGTCAGACCTTATATCTCTGTGATCTGTTACGAATTTTGTGTTTTGAAACTTTGTAGTTGTAGTCTGATATGTGCTCTTGGATCTGGGCTTGGAATCAGACTTAGATCGTATGTATATTGCAAGTTATGGAAGGTCAAACTGCGTTGACCGACCATGACTTGCAAGGTTTCTGGGTAACCCAGAACGTGATTAGCAACGGCTGACAACGTTTACTAATGCCTTAATCTATTCAGTTATATAGGTGGTCTTTAGCGACATATAATATATTATTTTCTGGAAATTAATTTTAAATAGAAAAAAATTAGTTTTAAATTATTAAAAATATAAAATAAATTATTAAAAATTATTTTAAATTCTGAAAATTAGTTTTTAATTATTTTAAATATATTTCATAAATATTTAATATTTTTGAAATATTAAAAATATTTAATTTATTTAATTATAATATTAAAAAAATTATTTAAAAATGATTTTAATATTGGAAAAATCATTAAAAATTATATTATGATATAAGAAAATATTTTAAGTTATTTTTAATGACTTTTAATATTTTGTGATAAATTTCATTAATAAATTAATATTAATGATAATTAAGTTATTTACTAAATGAATTAAATAAATAAATTAAAAATGATTTTATTATATTAAAAATCATTTTTAAATAATAAAAAGGTATTTAAAAATATTTTAAGTTATAAAATATAACTTTTAATATTTAAAGGTAAATTTTATTAATTAATTATTATTAATGATATTAAAGTTATTTAATAATTATATTAAATAATTTAGTTTAAAAATGATTTTAATATTATAATAATCATTTTAAATGAAAATAAAGTGTTTAAAGATATTTTAAGTTATAAAACATAACTTTTAATATTTAAAGAATAATTTCATTAATAATTTAATATTAATGATTATTAAGTTATTATTAATGATATTAAATTTATTTAATAATTATATTAAATAAATAGTTTATAAATGATTTTATTAATTTAAAAATCTTTAAAAAAGGATATAAATGAATTAAAAATATTTTAAGTTATGAATAATGACTTTTAATATTTTGATAAATAGTTCATTAATACCTTAATATTAATGGTAATTATTTAGAAATGATTTGAAATGTTTTAAAAATCATTTAAGGGTAATATTAATACTTTAAAAATATTTTGAGTTAGAATAAATAACTTTAACATTTTAGAAATGATTTCATTAATAGTTTAATACTAATTAAATGTTAATGACAATGAAATTATTTAGTATTTAAATCATTTAATAATGATTCCGAGGTTTGAAAATTCATGATAAATAATATTAAATGTTTAAAAACTATTATAAGTTATTTAAAAATAATATGACTGATATTAAGTTATAGGACATAGTCTTAGACTCGATAATTACCCGATAAAGTTGTCGGTACACCGACATATTTCAGAAATTGATCTGGACGTAGATAATGTGATTAGATAAGTGGTTATTTGTGATTCAATGGTTGTTAAACCTATGTGCCAATGTGATTAGGGAATGTGCTGATTGCAATAAGCAGTATTATACGATATGATATGTTATTCTAATTAGACAAATGATCTATTTAATGATATGGCTTGATAGAAAAGATAAATCTAAGTTGTGTAAGCAGCAGATAAGGCAAGTATCTAACTCTTTGCATTTACTTTATGCAACGGACATGCGTAAGATAATATCTGAATTGTTCATTTCAATTGTTCAAATATTTTAACCTTTGTATATACTTATGCAATGATTCTGTATAAGTAAGTTATTAGACTATAATTGTTGTACAAGTTCCTTTATTATGTTATTATTGATCAAATTATATATTCTGATCATTAATTTCTAAAACATGGTTATACAAGTGTCCCCACTTGGATACTCATTATATTTTGTCACATGTTGATACATATTTATTGGTGTTCAATATGTATAAGTTGAATTAAAAGTCGTCTAAGCTATTTGATCCAGCTAGACATATATTTAAAGTTGTTGTTGAACAAGATAAAACTTTATCCAACTAAATTGTTTTGGTTTGGATTCAAGACTGGTATGAACATCCCAAATATGGGAAACTTTTATGCGCCTAAGGCGGGAATGCTGGACGAAAATATCGTCCTATAATGTAGTATTGATCAATACAGGGCATAACGGGCTGATCACCCCCCCGTGCCCGTAAGTAATGACGGTTTACAGAAGAAGTTCTGTTTAACCGTTTCAAAAATAGAAAATAATGTTCATAGTTTGTCAACTGATTCTCATTTATAGTCAGTACGTAGTTTCAAAAATTTGAAATCGAAATGATATGTTGTCTATTATCGGTTCAGTTTACTTTACAACTATTGATTCGTTGTAGAAGTATCGTTCAAAGAAAATATTTAATTCGTTCAGCTAACTGTTATTGTTGCTATTACTTGCTGGGCACTCAAATGCTCATCCTTGCTTAAATTTAAATATTTTCAGCTAAAGGTGAACAACCTGGAGGCTCTTCTAAGAACAAAGGGAAAGGGAAGGTCGTCGAATGAATGATAAGGCTATCTTTTGTAATAACTAGACTTTATTAGGATAATGATGATATATATAAATTATCATGTAATAAAACGAATGTTTGAAGGTTTCGTACTTAGGATTGAAACTCTGATAATATGTAAATTAAATTTGATAATATATATTATTGTTATTATTATTAGTATTATTCCGCTCATAGAAATGGTATCGTGAAACACTGAGTTCGGGATTCAAGTACCTGAATTTGGGGGCGTTCACAATATATATATAGCACCTTACTAAGTATATATATATATATATATATATATATATATATACATATATATATATATATATATATATACATATACTCATCTTCTTTTAACCTCATAGCTTTTCTTCCGATGAAATCTTATTTCGTTAATAAAATTCCACCTGTATTAGTATAACATTTCTTACACTATTCAATTCATATCAAATTTTTACAGGTATCATAATACCTTATTATTGATATTCATTCAAATACATATCAATTCATTTCTAGGGTTTTGGAATTTTGTAAACCATATTTCTTTATTCTCATTCAATTAAGAAATCATATAGGTTCTTCTTAAAATTTTTGAAATCCTTAAAATTCCTTCACAGAAACGTCAAATCCATACACTTATTTTCTGTCTAGGTTTATCTTATAACCTTTAATCCATCATTTTAGGATTTTAATAATTATCTAAATTCTTGGGTTGTCATAATTGCCCATAATGAACATACAAATAGATACACCCCATACGATGATTGCCCAGACATAATGGTCATCATTCGGGAAAAGGAAGACGATGACAGCCCCTCCATCACTGCAGTCCACCAAGACTTTGCCCTCGACAATTGGAGCAACACTCATTGCATTGGTCGACAAGGGTAAAATGGGCAGGAACTCTTTCTGCCCTATAGATATCATAACTGCTTACTTTTTTGAACAGTATTAACAGTTATTTTGTCAATACATGCTAACACTTTGTATGATTAAACAGTTTCATATATATTAAGTGAAAGCATATTTTGTTTCAGGACTCTTAATTTAGATGTGATGTACTTGTTGATAAGATGCCTTTTCTCCACAAGAATTATAACTTTGATGAAAAGTTGGACTCAGACTTAATGGAAATACAAGAGGACATTCAGGTGCCTCCGAAGATCAAAGAATGGGTTGAAGACAAACCTAAACCCAACCTTGATCAAACCACCTCATTCAATCTTGGAACTTTGGAAAGCCCTAAGTTAATCCAGATTGGTTCAGACCTCACTCCAAACCAGAGGAATGACATGGTTACACTACTAACCTAATTCTAGGATGTGTTTGCATGGTCTCATGAAGACATGGCAGATTTGTCCACTGACATTGTCCTTCATCGCCTTCCCATTAAAGAGGGATTCAAGTCAGTCAAGCAGAAGCTCAGGCGATTGAAACCTAAGTGGAGTTTAAAGGTGAAAGAGGAAATTGTGAAACAATTTCAAGCTGGTATTATCATGGTGTCCACATATCCTGAATGGATATCCAACATCGTTCCCGTGCCTAAACTTGGAGGAAAGGTTCGAGTTTATGTGGATTATCGGGATCTGAATAAAGCTTGCCTTAAAGATAGCTTTCCCGTGCCATTTATCCACATTCTCATTGATAATACTACTCAATACGACATGTACTCCTTTGCTGATTGCTTTGCGGGGTACCATCAGATCATGGTTACTGAGGAAGATCGTGAGAAAACTGCTTTCATCATGCCTTGTGGAACTTTTTGCTATAAACGGTTGTCTTTCGGCCTTATCAATGCCAGAGCTACCGATCAGCAAGCTATGATGGCTCTTTTCCACGATTTAATGCATAAGGACATAGAGATCTACATGGATGACATCATTGTCAAGTCCCGAAGGGAGAAAGACCTCTTAGACCATCTCAGAAAGCTCTTCAACAGGTTGCGTAAGTACAACTTGAAGTTGAATCCAGCCAAGTGCGCCTTTAGTGTTAAATCAGACAAGTTGCTAGTGTAAGACCCCAACTTTTATAAATAAAGACGAATTTTCTATAAATATCATTTTTGAATATTATGGAGTTAATTTGATATAATGTTATAGTTGTGGGTAATATTTATAAATTTTGTAGAGTACGCAAGTTGTTATATAATATTCGATTGGTCAGAAAATATTCCTTTTAACAGGGAATATTCGTACAACGACACAATCATTGGTGGACCCCACAACGGAATTATTGTCGGATTGAGAAAACGACAAAAATATTTTATTAAAAATAACGGCAGAAGTTTTACCATTGTTACTGTTGAACTACTCGATAGTAAAAGTACAGTAATACGTGTGGTTGCATAGTAACACACGGTATTGATTATTAATGCTTATGTGAGAAGTCACTTAGTTTGATTCAATTATTATCAGTTAATAATATGAATTATTTAGCGATAATGACGTTTTGTTTTATTCATATTATTAACGTAATAAAACAGAAACATCTTTTTATATAAAACAGAATAGTTTATTAAAGTTATTCTATAAATAGAATATATTATATTTTATTTAAAAGATTTTTATTTAAATATGAACCGTCAGATTAAAGTAATCAATCTGGACCGTTCATGAATTAGTTACTATGCATTCTATTTTTCTATAAATAGCAGCTCATTCCTTCATTATTTTTTACGAATTCACTAAACTGTAGAGAGAGAAACTATAGAGAGAAACTATAGAGAGAGAGAAGAAGAGTATTCTGCTACTTAACTACTTCCTTATTTCAACTCTTCTTTAAAACGGTAAGGGGTGTTATTCATTCTTATTCATGAAGAGAACTGTTGTTATTCCATTTCTTATTATTCTGCTGGAATAACCTGTATACGAGGTCTACCCTATACTTGGTGACATTCTTCTATTATTCTGTTGGAACATCATGTCTGTGTGTTTACACCGGACCTGGTTCTGTTTTTATTATTATTCTGTTGGAACATCCTGTCTGTGTGTTTTACACCGGACCTAGTTCTGTTTTTATTATTATTCTGTTGGAACATCCTGTCAGTGTGTTTTACACCGGACCTGGTTTCGTTTTTATTATTATTCTGTTGGAACATCCTGTCTGTGTGTTTTACACCTGACCTGGTTCCGTTTTTATTATTATTCTGTTGGAACATCCTGTCTGTGTGTTTTACACCGGACCTGGTTCTATTATTTATTATTCTGTCGGAATATCATGTCTGTGCGTTTACGCCGGACCTGGTTCCATTATTTATTATTCTGTTAGAATAACCTGTTTGTGCGGTCTATCGCATGCCGGGTGATTTCTTTTGTTATTTCATTCTTTATTATACTCAGTTGATTAAGTTTTAACTTCTATACTCCATGAAATTAATGGAATATCCTTGATAATTGCGGTTCATTCAGTATCTTTTCATGAAAATATTCTTCTAAGTATTCTTGAATTTTACTCCACAAAGCAGTATCATGTTGACAATTTGGACGTTGTTAATTCTTGGATAAATTAATTCTTGAACTTGTTTTATTGAATTCTTATATAATTGTCATCATCCTCATGTTTATAAAATGTTGAAAGTCATCTGTGGCCTGTAGTGCATAGATGGACTTGGTATGATTATGACCAGGGATTATTCGGTATAATCATGACCGTAATGTTACAAATGATGTGGTAAAAGTCCTCATTGGCCCGTAGTGCATTGATGGACAATTGTTGGCATGATCATGACCATTAATGAATACAAAAATATTCTTGGCCCGTAGTGCATGGATAATTGTGGTCGTGATACTAAAGAATATCCTTGGCCGTAGTGCATGGGTGATTCGATGATGTGGATTATTTTGTTAAGCTGAGTCCCAGCGATAACAGTGTTGAAAAACCTTTTAAATCATTGAAGATAGTAGATTTTATTCTCTACTTGACTCTTTTAATGGATTGCTTGTTCCGCTGCAGTTAAACTTGATGTTCGTTATATTTTATCAGTTTAACACTGTTGAAGGCTAATGATAATTTATTTTATATTATCTTAGTCATAATATTTCTTACTGGGCTAGTTGAGCTCACCCTTTTTTTCACTGTTCTCTTCAGAAAATGAGAATATAGATGGAACGAGTCGAGAAACAGAGTGATGGTCCAGAGGATAGCATTAGTAGTCCTCACTATTCTGTGAAATAGTGTGATAATAAGTGTAATGAGGACTCCTTTTGAGTATGAATACTCTCTAGAAGACAATATTTGTATTCAAACTCACAGATTATGTTTGGTCGTACTGTACACAACAGTTGTATTATTAAGTTGTATTTGTATTCAGTACCATGTATCTGGCGACCCAAGATGGGTGATGTATACCTAATTTTGGGGGCGTCACAGTTGGTATCAGAGCTTAGGGATATGATCCCTGGGTAAGATGTGAGAATAGAACTAGGAGGGGAGAGACGGGGAATTCCTTCGCTAGTATGACGTACCTAAGTTTATTTGCATGGTATTTAATTGGTCGGTCATAATATAAGGATAATATATGACATATCAATTAACTTTTATTTTGTGGCTGTATCTGAAAATGGCATCCGAGAATGTTGAGAATAGCAATGGAGCACAGGCGACTGTGGATTCACTACATATCAATAATCGGGATAATGTGCATTAGGAAGGCGACAATCCTCATGCAAAGAACAATACTGACCAAATGATGAATGATGGAATGTTCAGAAGCTTTATACAGTTCATGCAACAGCAGGCGAGAGCGGCTCCTGTTCAAAATGTAGGTGGAAACACTGAAAACTCTCGGACGTTCACCGCTAAACAGTTCAAGGAGCTGGGACCACCATAGTTTAAGGGAGAGCCAAAACCACTTATAGCGAAAACATGGATAAAGCAGATTACCAAGATATTTGATGTCTTGGGATGCTCCGAGGAGCAAAAGGTTCCCTTTGCCGCCTTTATGTTGTGAGGAGAGGCAGATTACTGGTGGGAATCGATTAAGCATACTCAACCTGCCACACTGAAGATGCATTGGGAGAAGTTCCAAGAGCTGTTCAATGACAAATACTTTCCTGAAAGTGTTCGTCATATGAAGGAGGTGGAGTTCATCAAATTGGAGCAGAATAATATGACTGTGTCGCAGTATGAGGCTAAATTTGCTGAGTTGTCCCGGTTTGCGTCCCACTTGGTGGATAATGAAGAGCGAATGACGCGAATATTTTTGCGAGGTTTGAAACCTGAGATACGTCAACATCTTATTTCTCATAAACTGTGTTTGTATCCAGATGTTGTGAATTGGGCTCAGTTAGTGGAGCGCGATAGCGAGTCAACGCAACCAAAAGAGAGCAGTCGACGAAATGATAATACCAGTGAGAGCAGTCATCGAAGCGGTGACAACAAGCGTGGAGGGAATCAACAGGCCAGAAATGGTAACCACTTCGGTGGTAATCAGGGCCAAAATAATAAGAATGGTCATTTCAAGAAGAGGAGATTCAACAATGATAGAAAAACGTCAACACCAGCACCCGTTGTTAAGGAAGGAGAACGACCACCTATCATATGTTTCAAATGCGGATGGGAGGGGCACATCAGTCTAAGCTGCGCGATGCCGTCTAAAGCATGTTATAATTGTGGGAGAGAAGGTCATTTAGCTCGATTTTGTCGTTTACCAAAAGTAAGTTCAGCCAAGATGGAGACACCAAAGGCCGTCTCAGAAAAGTCAAAACCGGTAGTGCAAGGGAGAGCGTTTGTTGTGACCTCCCAGAAAGCAAGGAACCCGAATGAGGTCATCACGGGTAAGCTTATCATAAACTCTAACGAAGTTTATACTTTATTTGATACCGGTTCTACCCATTCTTTTATTTCTCCTACTTGCGCTCATCGATTAAATTTGATTCTGGAGAAATTAGACTTTGACTTATCTATTGAAACTCCATTGGGAGAAACCTTCATTACATCCACGGTTTATAAGTCTTGTTTGGTTCAAGTTGGTACCCACACATTACCTGTCGATCTTATTTCATTAAAAATACTTGCATTTGACGTGATTCTAGGGATTGATTGGTTAACTACTCATCATGCAAAAATTGATTATTTTCGTAAGGTTGTTAGCTTTCATATTCCTAGTCGACCTATTATGCGAATTCAAGCAACCAAACCATTAAAATCAATCGTTGTCATCTCAAGCTATAAAGCTATTCGTTTATTAAAAAACGGATGTCAAGCTTTCTTAGCTCACGTCACGGATCTAAACAAAAATACGTCAGTTTTGAATGATATTTCTATTGTTAATAAATTTCCTGACGTATTCCCTGAAGAACTTCCTGGCCTACCCCCAGAGCGTGAAATTGAATTTTGTATCGACCTTGAACCCGGTACAAAACCCATTTCCAAAGCCCCATATCGAATGACTCCTATTGAACTTCAGGAGTTAAAGATCTAACTGCAGGAATTGTTAGATATTGGCTTTATTCGTCCTAGTACTTCTCCTTGGGGTGCTCCTGTGCTATTCGTGAAGAAGAAAGATGGAAGTATGCGACTTTGTATTGATTATCGGGAGTTGAATCATGTCACCATCAAAAACAGGTACCAATTGCCACGTATTGATGACCTGTTTGACCAGTTGCAAGGAGCACAATTCTTTTTAAAGATCGATCTTCGCTCTGGATATCATCAGCTGAAGGTTAGAACAGAGGATATTTCAAAGATGACTTTCAGAACTCAGTACAAGCATTATGAATTCCTAGTCATGTCCTTTGGATTGACTAATGCTCCTGCTGCCTTCATGGATATGATGAACCGGGTATTTAAGGAATATTTGGATCACTTTGTGGTCGTCTTTATTGATGACATCCTTATTTATTCCAAAAGCCGTGAAGATCATGAGCAACACTTGAGGCTGGTACTCCAAAAGCTTCGTGAATATAAGCTTTATGCCAAGTTGAAGAAGTACGAGTTCTGGCTGGAGGAGGTAGCATTCCTTGGGCACGTAGTATCAAGTCGTGGAATATTTGTTGACCCGACAAAGATTGAAGCTATTCAAAGGTAGGAGCAACCTAAATCAGTGACCGAAGTACGTATCTTTCTTGGTTTAGCTGGTTATTATCGGAGATTCGTGGAAGGATTTTCTCGAATCGCTACCCCATTAACTCAGCTGACTCGGAAAGATACAAAGTTCGGTTGGAGCGAAGAATGTGAGAAGAGTTTTCAAGAAATCAAGAGGAGACTCATTTCAGCACCTGTTCTAACAATACCATCTGGCTCGGAGGGATTTGTCATCTACAGTGATGCTTCGAGCAAAGGGTTGGGATGCGTTCTCATGCAACATGGAAAAGTCATAGCCTATGCATCAAGACAACTTAAGGAATATGAGAGGAATTATCCTACTCATGATCTAGAGTTGGCAGCTGTTGTCTTTGCACTTAAAATTTGGAGGCATTACTTGTATGGGGGGAAGGTGGAGATCTTTACGGATCATAAAAGCCTCAAATATTTCTTCACTCAAAAGGAACTCAACATGCGACAACGACATTGGCTTGAACTGTTGAAAGATTATGATCATACCATTCAATACCATCCTGGAAAAGCGAACGTGGTAGCTGACGCATTGAGTAGAAGATCATATGCAAGTACGAGTGCGATATTGTCAACATAAAGGCCCATTTTGTGTGACTTGCAAAGGATGAAGATAGAGTTAAAGACTCCAGGGACCCATGTGATGATGGCGAATATACGAGTAGAGCCAACTTTAATCGATAGAGTTAAAGCTGCTCAAGCTACAGACCTGGAGCTGATGCATATAAGGAAGAAAGTGCAAGAAGGTGCTATGCCGGAAGAAAGAATCGATGAAGAAGGAATACTTCGAGTCAACTCCAGACTTTATGTTCCTAACAACCATGATTTAAAGTATGAAATTATGATGGAGGCGCACAACACACCATTTGCAATCCATCCTGGAAGTACCAAAATGTATCATGATCTTCGTCATATATTTTGGTGGAGCAATATGAAGAGAGAGATAGCGTTGTTTATCTCAAGGTGTTTAACTTGTCAACGAGTCAAAGTGGAGCATCAAGTACCAAAAGGTCCATTGCAACCACTTGAAATTCCAAAATAGAAGTGGGAGCACATTACCATGGATTTCGTTACCGGTCTTCCTAGGGTTTCTCAAGGTATTGATGCGATTTGGGTCATTGTTGATAGATTGACCAAGTCTGCTCATTTCTTACCGATACGAAAAACTTATACACTTGAACGTCTTGCTCGTATGTACATAAATAAGATTGTAAGACTGCATGGCATGCCAGTATCCATAGTTTCTGACCGAGACCCAAGATTCACTTCACGATTTTGGGTTAGTTTACAAAAAGCTATGGGCACGGATTTACGATTTTGTTCAGCATATCATCCTCAGACGGACGGACAATCAGAGAGGACTATTCAAACTCTTGAAGATCTATTAAGACTCTGTGTCCTTGATTTTAAGGGAAGTTGGGACAAGTTCTTACCATTGGTAGAGTTTTCTTACAACAACAGTTATCAAACAAGTATTGGCATGGCTCCATTCGAAGCATTGTATGGAAGAAAATATCGTTCTCTAGTATGCTGGGATGAGGTGGGTGAAGCAACGTTATTGGGACAGGAGTTGGTACGTATGACTACAGAAAAGATTCAAACGATCCGACAACGTATAAAAACCTCACAAGATCGACAAAAGAGTTATGCTGATCTTCATCGAAAGAACGTGGAATTTGATATAGGAGGTCATGTGTTTTTACGTGTTGCTCCTTGGAAAGGAGTTACGAGATTTAGAAAGAGAGGAAAGCTCAATCCTCGATTCATCGGTCCATTTTTAATTCTCGATCTAGAAGGAACTGTGGCTTATAGACTCGCTTTACCGCCAAGTATGTCTCGTGTTCATAACGTTTTTCACATATCCATGTTACGTAAATATGTGGAAGACCCGAATCACATTATTGAATTAGAACCGGACGAAATAGCGGAGGATTTGACGTATGAAGAAGTTCCTGTTCAAATCTTGGATAAGAAGGAACATATTCTACGCTCCAAGGTTATACCTCAAGTCAAAGTTTTGTGGAGAAACCACGATATTGAGGAAATGACTTGGGAGTTAGAATCTGAAATGAAATCAAGGTATCCTTACCTCTTCGACATACCAGGTACGTACCCTAATTTCGAGGGCCAAATTTCATAGGTAGGGGAGGTTGTAAGACCTCAACTTTTATAAATAAAGACGAATTTTCTATAAATATCATTTTTGAATATTATGGAATTAATTTGATATAATGTTATGGTTGTGGGTAATATTTATAAATTTTGCAGAGTACGCAAGTTGTTATATAATATTCGATTGGTCGGAGAATATTCATTTTAATAGGGAATATTCGTACAACGGCACAATCATTGGTGGACCCCACAACGGAATTATTGTCGGATTGAGAAAACGACAAAAATATTTTATTAAAAATAACGGCGGAAGTTTTACCATTGTTACTGTTGAACTACTCGGTAGTAAAAGTACAGTAATACGTGTGGTTGCATAGTAACACACGGTATTGATTATTAATGCTTATGTGAGAAGTCACTCAGTTTGATTCAATTATTGTCAGTTAATAATATGAATTATTTAGCGATAATGACGTTTTGTTTTATTCGTATTATTAACGTAATAAAACAGAAACATCTTTTTATATAAAACAGAATACTTTATTAACGTTATTCTATAAATAGAATATATTATATTTTATTTAAAAGATTTTTCTTTAAATATGGACCGTCAGATTAAAGTAATCAATCTGGACCGTTCATGGATTAGTTACTATGCATTCTATTTTTTTATAAATAGCAGCTCATTCCTTCATTATTTCTTATGAATTCACTAAACTCTATTGAGAGAAACTATAGAGAGAAACTATAAAGAGAGAGAAGAAGAGTATTCTGCTACTTAACTACTTCCTTATTTTAGCTCTTCTTTAAAACGGTAAGGGGTGTTATTCTTTCTTATTCATGAAGAGAACTGTTGTTATTCTATTTCTTATTATTTTGTTGGAATAACCTGTATACGCGGTCTACCCTATACTTGGTGACATTCTTCTATTATTCTGTTGGAACATCCTGTCTGTGTGTTTTACACCGGACCTGGTTCCATTTTTATTATTATTCTGTTGGAACATCCTGTCTGTGTGTTTTACACCGGACCTGGTTCCGTTTTTATTATTATTCTGTTGGAACATCCTGTCTGTGTGTTTTACACCGGACCTGGTTCCATTATTTATTATTCTGTCAGAATATCCTGTCTGTGCGTTTACGCCGGACCTGGTTCCATTATTTATTATTCTGTTGGAATAACCTGTCTGTGCGATCTATCGCATGCCAGGTGATTTCTTTTGTTATTCCATTCTTTATTATACTCAGTTGGTTAAGTTTTAACTTCTATACTCCATGAAATTAGTGGAATATCCTTGATAATTGCAGTTCATCCAGTATCTTTTCATGAAAATATTCTTCTATGTATTCTTGAATTTTACTCCACAAAGCAGTATCATGTTGACAATTTGGACGTTGTTAATTCTTGGATAAATTAATTCTTGAACTTGTTTTATTGAATTCTTATATCATTGTCATCATCCTCATGTTTATAAAATATTGAAAGTCATCTGTGGCCGCCTGTAGTGCATAGATGGAGTTGGTATGATTTTGACCAGGGATTATTCGGTATAATCATGACCGTAATGTTACAAATGATGTGGTAAAAGTCCTCATTGGCCCGTAATGCATTGATGGAAAGTTGTTGGCATGATCATGACCATTAATGAATACAAAAATATTCTTGGCCCGTAGTGCATGGATAATTGTGGTCGTGATACTAAAGAATATCCTTGGCCGTAGTGCATGGGTGATTCGATGATGTGGATTATTTTGTTAAGCTGAGTCCCAGCGATAACAGTGTTGAAAAACCTTTTAAATCATTGAAGATAGTAGATTTTATTCTCTACTTGACTCTTTTAATGGATTGCTTGTTCCGCTGCAGTTAAACTTGATGTTCGTATATTTTATCAGTTTAACACTGTTGAAGGCTAATGATAATTTATTCTATATTATCTTAGTCATAATATTTCTTACTGGGCTAGTTGAGCTCACCCTTTTTTTCACTGTTCTCTTCAGAAAATGAGAATATAGATGGAACGAGTCGAGAAACAGAGTGATGGTCCAGAGGATAGCATTAGTAGTCCTCACTATTCTGTGAAATAGTGTGATAATAAGTGTAATGAGGACTCCTTTTGAGTATGAATACTCTTTAGAAGGCAATATTTGTATTCAAACTCACAGATTATGTTTGGTCGTACTGAACACGACAGTTATATTATTAAATTGTATTTGTATTCAGTACCATGTATCTGGCGACCCAAGATGGGTGATGTATACCTAATTTTGGGGGCGTCACAGCTAGGATTCCTAGTCAGCCACGAGGGAATTGAGCTGGATCCCACTAAAATCCAGGCCATCACGGAAATGCCCATTCCCCAGACAGAGTAGGAAATACGGGAATTTTTAAGAAGAATCAACTTCATTAGCAGGTTCATTTCTCAACTCACAGTAACCTGTGAGCCTATTTTCAAATTGTTAAGGAAGAACTCCTCCATGAAATGGAATGATGATTGCCAGAAGGCCTTCCTTACAATCAAAGAGTAGCTAGTCAAAGCTCCCGTCTTGGTACCACCAAGGGATGATGTTCCCCTGTTCATGTACCTATCCATAAGTGACAATGCTAGGACAGAAGGACCATAAAGGCCAAGAACGAGCTATCTATTACCTCAACAGAAGATTCAGCAGCAGTGAACACAAGTACACTCTAATTGAGAAGACTTGTTGTGCTTTAGCATGGGCTTCCATGAGGTTAAAACATTACCTCCATGGTCACACAACCCATCTCATATCTCGCATGGATCCTCTCAAGTACGTGTTCAGTAAACCCATGTTAAATTATTGGCTGTCCAAATGGCAGTTGATCCTACAACAATTTGACATCGTCTGTGTGACGCAAAAGTCCATCAAAGGTCAAGAAATTGCAGATCAACTGGCTGCCGCACCTTCAGGCGATTTCAAACCCTTGGAAACATACTTCCCCGATGAAGGGGTAAGGTAATTCAGCAACACCATCAGTATGATGCACACCAAATATAGAAGATGTATTTTGATGGAGATATAAACATAGAAGGTTCTGGAGTGGGACCAGTTCTAGTATCCGGTACGGGGGAGCAGCATCCCATCACTGTCAAATTGTAGTTTGCCAACACCAATAACACAGCTGAGTATAAAGGCTGTATCATGGGGCTAAAACTTGGCCAATCAATGGGTATCAGACGGTTAACTGCCTTTGGAGATTTCGAGTTGGTAAATCAGACAAACCATAGGAATCTATCACACCAAAGGTCTACACTTGCTGCCTTACCATTGGCAGGTTCTATAGATGGCTTTGGAGTTTGAAAAAATATCCTTCCTCTACATTCCTCAAAATAGGAATGATTTTGCGGATGCGCTAGGAACCTTGGCCTCCTTGATTCATATACCTGACAAGGAAGACATGCCAACCCTCACATTTTCCCAACAAAAGGCTCCAGCTAATGGGAATTACATTGGAGAAGTATCAGATGAGCTACCTCCCATCCAACACCCTTGGTATCAGCGTATCAAGGAGTACTTACAAGATGGATCTACACCCGCTGAGGCGAGCCCGATTGAGAAAAGGCGGATCCATCGACTGGGTATGAAATTCTACCTGAGCGGAGATGCACTCTATAAAAGAGATGCAGGATTAGGTCTCCTCAGATGTCTGGACCAGGACCAAGCTCAGAGGCTCATGGATGAGGTCCATGGTGGAGTATACAGCCCACACATGAGCGGCCCGCTACTTATTAAAAAGATCCTCATAACATGACATTATTGGCTTACTCTCAAGGCTGACTGTGATGATCACGTCAGGAGATGTTATCAATGCCAAATTCATGGGAATGCTATCCATGTCTCTCCACAGGAGCTCCACAATATGAGTTCACCTTGGCCCTTCTCAATGTGGGGGAATGGACGTGATCGGGCCCATCGAGCCCAAAGCCAGTAATGGGCATCAGTTTATCTTCACCATGATCGACTACTTCACCAAGTGGGTAGAAGCAACCTCTTTCCTCAGGGTTACCAAAGAAGTCATCATTTCTTTCATCAAAAATAATATTATCTGTCGACATGGACAACCAGAGGTAATTGTATCAAACAATGCTAAGAACCTCAACAACAGAATGATGGAGAAGTTATGCAGTAAATTCCACAGCAAACATCTCAACTTCGTCATCTACCGTCCAAAGATGAATGGTGCTGTTGAAGCGGCTAACAAAAACATCAAGAAGATCATGCAAAAGATGTCTGCCAACCACAAAGGATGGCATGATCTATTGTCTCTTACTCTGTTAGCCTACAGAACGTCAATGCGCACTTCCACTGGGGCAACCCCCTACTCATTAACCTATGGGATGGAAGTAGTGCTCCCCATAGAAGTGGAAATGGAATCCCTCAGAGTGTTGATAGACGCTCAGCTAGATGAGGACCAATGGGTACAATTTAGGTATCACCACTTGTCTCTAATAGACGAAAGGCGTGCCGCTGCTATCTTCTATGATCAGTTATATCAACAAAGGATCGCCAGGTCCTACAACAGAAAAGTCCGGCTACGACAGTTTAAACAACATGACTTGGTTTTGAAGAAGATCATTGACAACAAAGATCAGTCTAAGGGAAAATTCACTCCTAACTGGGAAGGCCCGTTTGTTGGCAAGGAGGTATTGACAAGAGGCGCTCTCAGATTACAGGAAATGGACGGCAATGAATTTTCACAGCTTATCAACTCAGACACCGTGAAATGGTACTATGTCTGAGGTTACCATCAAACAAACATCCTGGCGTTGGATCATCAGATCATCGGTTATTTCGATTCTTTAACCCTTCACTACATACAACTCTTTTCCACACTTGGTCCCTCAGGGGAGCATACTCTTCAAGCCAGCAGCCTGGCTTCCCTCCATTCATACAACTTCGATTATCCCACTAGGAATTGAACCTTTCACACTTGCAGTTTGTCCCAAACATGGGATTAAACTTTTTCACACTTGCAGTTTATCCTGAATTTAGGATTAAACTTTCTTTCCCCCTGCAGTTTGTCCTGCACATAGGATCAAACTTTTCGTCGGCTACAAATCGTCCTGAGGGGAAAACTACGTCGACCTGATCTCCCTGATACATGGGAGTACGTAGGCAATCATTTTATATGGCCCGGTCGCAATAAAAAAAACAAAAAAAAACAACAAAAAACACTTCTACACCCTTTTCATTACAAAATAAAAAACAACAAAAACATTCCTACACCCTTTTCTGCCATATATAGCGTTGAACCTCTTACACCAGGTTCGAACAACGCAGACCTGATCTCCTCTTCAATAGGAGTACATAGGCAGCCATTTATGGTTCGGTCTAACCCCCTACCTAAACACAAACACTTGTCAACGGTACTGGGATCATTTTTCAATCCACTACATTTCGTTGGCTTCAGACCAAAAGGATGGAACTACCTGACCTCCTCCTAAATAGGAGATTCAGCGACCATATAAGTTGCGGTTGTACCTTGAAGAGCAATAACAATCCATAAGAGTTGGAATTAACTAGGCTCCTCTTAAATAGGAGTACTGGCGACCATCTGTGGTGCGGTCAATCTCAGAGAGGAAAGCCACACTCCTCTCCACATTTCTATATAGAAACCAATCCTAAGACACCAAAGATGGTAGGGATACACACAAATCAATGGTCCATTCTAAACTGTCCAGAGACAACTCAATGTCCATCCATCAAGGAAGAATTCAGAATACATCAAGATCACAAGCCTTAAAGAAGCAGACAAAATATCAAGCAAGCAACAAAGCATATCTGAAAGGGAAGTGATCAAAAATATATTTCCCTACTATATATAATGTTGTTTGATATACACGATGTAAACTGTACATGACAAAATGGCTAAGCTAGTCTATGCAGGAAAATATAAGCCCATCTACAAATCAGTGTATATGCGAGATATCAAGCCCAGCATGGCATCTCTCTCAGAAGAAGGAGGTAATGATGTGGTCTCCTATACAAGAGTATCCACACGAGCTAATATATAGATCTAAAACCATCTGCATGCTGACATTGTGCTCATCGACATACGTGCTCATCTCTATAATAATGCCAGTGGTAAGGGACCTCACTGTGGTACTATCTCTGCCGGATCTCTGCCTAAATGCCCGATAAAGAAATGTGTCCGGTCCAGTCGCTGGGTCAAACTGTCAATCTGTGTCACATGAGTCGGATCTCAGACACAGGCTAGCCAATCCGTCATCATCACGGATCCTGGAACTATATCCCCCATAAACTGAGTGGCGCGGGTCTGGGCTCCAATGGTACGAGGGGACCACCAATGCTGGAACATCTCCTGAGTGCAGGGACCCTCTGATAAAGCAAAACCATCGACACCCAATAATGGGTTATCAATGATGGGTGACTGCAACACAGGCTAATAACGCTTGGCAAGAGGCAAGATCGGTATACGGATCTCTACTGTAGTGCTCCTAATAGCACGCTCTCCTAAATAGAGCTCCCATCCTCCATCTATGAAGAGAGGAATCCTACGGGTGGAAATCACGTACTCGACACCAGTTGGATACCCATCCTCAAATCCAATTGCCATGTGCTCCCTAGAATAGGGAATCCATGTGACGACATCAGCTGTCAATAACTCCAGCTGTAAGCGACAATGAGTAAAACCCTCAGATACAGGGACCTCCGCCAGTATGGAATGATGCCATCGCTGTCCTCGTGGATATGTATCTAATCCTAACACGCTCACATGAAGCAAACATGGGAGCCTCTCATAGGCCCAGAACTATCAATACAAAGGCAAACATCTGCTGTCAGTTAACACTATTAACATGTACATGGGAAATTACAAGAGAAATACTCACCAACAAAAATGGGTAGAATCCTAGTCAAGCCTCGGTCAAGCCCTGCAAACGCATACACATGCCCCTGAGGAAATAGGCAAAGGTGTATGAACCTCAATCATAATCTTCGATACGGTCCACCTCCCGAGTGGCGCTGATCAAAGCGAATGATGCCGTAGAAGAGTTATCTGCTATAAAGCAGCCCCTAATGATCATCAGGAACAATCGCCGAAGAATGCGATCCCTGACTTTGACATCAGCTGGTATGGGCTCACTCAATAGTCCACTCATAACATCTACGCTCAAAGGACCCGTACGGATAGTCCTACCCTTGAGCGCCTCTGCTGAAACTCCTAGCAAGGATCTGATGGTAGTCGGGGTAATATCCGCTGTACAAGGCACTGGTGCCCCTCCAAACTCTATACCTGTGATAAATCGCCAATCCATCGGCGTCATCATCACCTCATAGTCTAGTAAACGGAGAGACTGAGTCTGGTGAAACCAGCGCTCAGACAATGCCTTGAGGTAACCCCAGGGACATCGAAGGGGAAGGATGGAAAAGAACGCCCCAAATCCCAAATCATGCACAATTGCTCTATAGTCGGGATGTATAGCCTGGTACATGGAGTGAATGATAAACCATTTCCCTCTGGGCTGCGTAAAGGCAGGAACCTGGATCACAAAGCAGATCAACATCAGAATCCTTTAAATACTCGTCAATAGGAAAGAAGGAAAATAAGAGTCCAGCTTTGTACCTCATTTGCGTGCAAGTACATCAAAGGGTGTCGACTCAAATCACCCAGAAGCTCTGGGTTTGCCACCTGAATACTCAGGAGGTTTCTACGAGAAACATGCGCAGCAGGAGCGGGGTTCGCAACCGGTACATCCTCCTCCTCGTCCTCGACGTCCGGCACATCAACCCGGACATGACGTATTACCGCCTCTGCCAGACGACGAGGCTGTCTAATAGAACGGGGTTGAGGAACTTCAGAAACCCTCCTCCATACACCTGAAGTGGTCCTGCAGGAACTACTCTGCTAATCCGGATCCATAATATCTGGACAAAAAGTCTCCAAATCACCTTAGAAAGGGTGTGGTAATTTTTAACCTGGAGCTTTCTTTTCAAAATGCATTTAATGACTGCATGCATGCATTATTTTAACATACGTCTATAGTAGAGTTAAAATGCATGACTACTTAATGCCTATATTTTTGAAAAAATTTGCCATAGTCCCCTTTATAAATAGTACTATCCACATACACATAGGCATGACTAGGTAGCCATTCAATAGCATACCTGTCCACAGTTATATACATACTATTTGCATTAAATAGTCAAAGTTATCAATCCATAAGGGTAGCTTATTTACCAGGATTACTTTATATTTTTACCTTTTGTTCATTTGTCCTCAAATAGGATAAGAAATAGTAGAAAAAGGTGCCAATTTGACTGTTTCAAAAGTTAAATTTTTTGACATCATTATGTTCAGCATGGTTTAATACTAACATTTAATGTGTTGAATATTTTTTATTAAGTCATATAAGCATGCATATTCACTACTATGTGTTTAGATACATTTCATGTGATAAGTCATTTTCTAGCGGATAAAAACTGGAAAAGAAGGCATGCATACGTTACTAGGATAGTGTAGAACACTTGTACGGTGACAGAATTTGCAGAAAGACGTCCGAACTCGATAGATCTGAAGAAGAGCTCTCAAATTTCCTTCGCGACGCGACTTGAAAATGACTTGGGAAAGCAACCAATCCATTTAAAGACATTTACGGTTGGCTGCAGGTCCACCTGCGGCTGCTGTAGGTGTACCTACGGTACCCCTATGTGGGGCCCACCCCTCCGACTTGATCCAGTTCGAGTTGCAAAGGAGTTCTCACAAGCTGAAAAGGCCAAATCAAGATTAAAAACGCTACGCGATTGAGCGGAATGGCTTGGAATCCTGATTTTATCAGACCGAACCGTGGGTCTACACATCACTCATTAGTATTCACTCGAACACAGGGTGCACTATGCCGATGATCTCAACTGTTGCAAGTCATACTCGGCAATACCTTATGCTGGTCTAATGCCTCCAAATAAGGGTCGTCACCCTAATCCTCTCATAAACCCCGGCGGGGGTATCACACATTTGCATCTGTTGATGCACAACCCCGGCGGGGGTATCACACGTCTTCATCTGTCCAACTACAAATACCCCGGCGGGGGCATCACGTGTCTTTTTCTGTCCAAATACAGATTCCTCGACTGGGGCATCATGCGTTTTCATATGTCGAAGTGCATATTCCCTGGTGGGGGTATCACGTATTATCATCCATTGATGCACGTACCAATGAAGGTCAAGCAACCATGACATCATTTTAACCGTTGGCAAGTAAATCCAACGAAGCACCGGAAACCATACGATGATTTCAGTCGTTGATACACAAATCAGCGAAAGTCAAGTAACCTTGACAGTTTACCCGACAGGGATATTATCTGGTGATGTACATGTCAATGAAGGTCAGGTAACCCTGATAACACAAACTATTGGCAATAACTCCGACAAAACATTGATATGTCCTGACGATACAAACTAGGAAGGATCATCCTAATTGGGGAGAAGCGATGATGGAATATGTTATACACATTCTCAAACAGACAAGGATACATCCACACAGAGTCTATTATACATGAGAGATACATCTTCAGCATAAAGTCTGTATCAAGGATTTAAGACTTGGTGATAACCCTAATGTCAACAATCCTTGAGATTTTTTATAGCTATGGATCGCACGTCCATGACAGTTCATCAGGCTGCTTATCTATTGCCATCCCCGGTAGAAGCAACAGGGAGTCGAAAATTTTCCCACCATGTTGGACAACAATCCAACAAGACATATACATCATACATTTGCATCATGAGTATCTTGTTGCAATTCCAGTGTCTAGTATTCTTTATCCTATCCATGCCATTGCATTGCATGAATATGATAAAGAGGGGCATCTGTAGACACTCAAAATTGTTTGCATACCTGTTACTAACATTGCAGGAGGGCAGAATCATCTTTCAGAGATAACCCTAGAAGACAGCTCAGTTCAATCCCGAAGATAACCCTGTGATACTCAATATTACCATCTCGAAGATAACCCCGAGACATCCAGCTCAGATCCGGATACCACTGAAAGTTTCAACCTCAACCCCAGCGACAACACCAGGAGTTTCGGTTTCAACCTCGGAGATAACCCCGAGGACTGCAGTTTAAGATACCAAAAATTCCACCAGAGAGGACAGTTCTGTCTTAGAGATAACCTTGAGATGCTCAGTTCTAGTCCCAAAAAAAATACCGGGAATAGCAGTGCAAACCTTGGAGATAACCCAAGGAGTTTAGTTGTAGTTACGGAGATAACCCCAAAAATGCTTGTTTTAAAGCCATACAAACAGCTTCAGAACACTCGGCAAAGCCCCGAGGCATTCAGTACAAGACTCGGAGATAACCCCGAGGAGACAAGCACACCTCAGAGATAACCCTGAGGACCTTCAGTACTTGCAGCAGTCCAATCTCAGAGATAATCCTGAGCAACATCGGCTTTATCAGCCTAAACTGGAGATAACCTCAATGAGGGGTAAAATCATAATTTTGCCACCTCGATCATACATCGCGCCGTCTCAACATCTCATACATACATTTTTACACAGTAATGTTCCACAAGAACCAAGGAGGTCTAATCCCGAGCGACTATTACGCATGGCAGCACACCGGATAGAATTTAAAGCTTGAAGGCGAGGGCATGGTCCCATCTTCCTGACTTCGTACAAACTCTAATCCCATGTCATGGCATACCTCTCGACAATGGAGGTCCAAAATAGGTCTTATACACCTCAATCGAATACTCGAATTGCAATTCTGAAAGTTTTAGCGGACATCACAGTGCACGCGTGCACGTACTTTGAGATAGCGGGACCCGCAGAGCCCGGGGCACCCCGGGCAATAGCAGGTACATATGCGGCAAGCCGCAGGTACACTGCGGCTCCCTCCTCTATAAATAGAGGGCTTGGGGTGGCCATTTTGTAAGAGAAAAGGGCGAGGAAGCCCTGTCCAATTTGCTCTGTACACACCCTAGACTGAGTGCTTTCTCATTTTAAACACATGTGACCTCATATATAGCTACTTTTTTACCGACGGGAGCCGAGTGTTCATTCTTTTCAAGTTATTGAAGTCTTCTTTGGCAGCCCATTGTAAGCCTTCTTACACACTTTAAAGTATTTCTCTTCATCTTTGCACACAGTCAATCGAGGATTAAAAATGTGTCAATGAATCGAGGATTGAGCTTTTCTCTCTTTCCAAATCTCGTAACTCCTTTCCATGGAGCAACACATAACAACACATGGTCTCCAATATCGAATTCCACGTCCTTTCGATGAAGATCGGCATAACTCTTTTGTTGATCTTGTGAGATTTTTATACGTTGCTGGATCGTTTGAATCTTTTCCGTAGTCATACGTACCAACTCTGGTCCCAACAATGTTGCTTCTCCCACCTCATCCCAACATACTGGAGAACGACACTTTCTTCCATACAATACTTCAAACAGAGCAATGCCAATACTTGCTTGATAGTTGTTGTTATAGGAAAACTCCACCAATGGTAAGAACTTGTCCCAACTTCTCTTGAAGTCAAGGACACAGAGTCTTAATAAATCTTCAAGAGTTTGAATAGTCCTCTCTGATTGTCCGTCCATCTGAGGATGATATGCCGAACTAAATCATAAATCTATGCCCATAGCTTTTTGTAAACTAACCCAAAATCGTGAAGTGAATCTTGGGTCTTGATCAGAAACTATGGATACTGGCATACCATGCAATCTTACAATCTCGTTTATGTACATACGAGCAAGACGTTCAAGTGTATAAGTTTCTCGTATAGGTAAGAAGTGAGCAGACTTGGTCAATCTATCAACAATGACCCAAATTACATCTATGCCTTGAGAAACCTTGGAAAGACCACTAACGAAATCCATGGTAATGTGCTCCCACTTCCATTCTAGAATTTTAAGTGGTTGCAATGGACCTTTTGGTACTTGATGCTACGACTTGACTCGTTGACACGTTAGACACCTTGAGATAAACAGCGCTATCTCTCTCTTCATATTGCCCCACCAAAATGTATGTCGAAGATCATGATACATTTCGGTACTCCTAGGATGGATTGCAAATGGTGTGTTGTGCGCCTCCATCATAATTTTGTACTTTAAATCAGGGTCGTTAGGAACACAAAGTCTGAAGTTGACTCGAAGTATTCCTTCTTCATCGATTTTTGCTTCCGAAATAGCACCTTCTTGCACTTTCTTCCTCATATGCATCAGCTCCAGGTCTGTAGTTTGAGCAGCTTTAACTTTATCGATCAAAGTCAATTTTACTCGTATATTCGCCATCATCATATGGGTCTCTGGAGTCTTTATCTCTATCTCATTCCTTTGCAAGTCATACAAAATGGGCCTTTGCGTTGATAATATTGCACTCGTACCCGCATATGATCTTCTACTCAATGCGTCAGCTACCACATTCGCTTTTCCATGATGGTATTGGATAGTATGATCATAATCATTTAACAATTCAAGCCAATGTCGTTGTCACATGTTGAGTTCCTTTAGAGTGAAGAAATATTTGAGGCTTTTATGATCTGTAAAGATCTCCACTTTCTCCCCATACAAGTAATTCCTCCAAATTTTAAGTGCAAAGACAACAGCTGCCAACTCTAGATCATGAGTAGGATAATTCCTCTTATATTCTTTGAGTTGCCGAGAGGCATAGGCTATGGCTTTCCCATGTTGCATGACAACACATCCTAAACATTTGCCTGAAGCATCACTGTAGAGGACAAATCCCACCGAGCCAGATGGTATTATCAGAACAGGTGCTAAAATGAGTCTCCTCTTAAGTTCTTAAAAACTCTTCTCACATTCCTCACTCCAACCGAATTTTGTATCTTTCTGAGTCAGCTGAGTTAATAGAGTAGCGATTCGAGAAAACCCTTCCACGAATCTCCGATAATAACCAGCTAATCCGAGAAAGCTACGTACTTCGGTCACTAATTTAGGTTGCTCCCAACTTTGAATAGCTTCAATCTTTACCGGGTCAACAGATATTCCATGACTTGATACTACGTGCCCAAGGCATGCTACTTCCTCAAGCTAGAACTCACATTTCTTCAACTTGGCATAAAGCTTATTTTCACAAAGCTTTTGGAGTATCAGCCTCAAGTGTTGCTCATGATCTTCACGGCTTTTGGAATATATGAGGATGTCATCAATAAAGACGACCACAAAGTGATCCAAATATTTCTTGAATACTTGGTTCATCATATCCATGAAGGCAGCAGGAGCATTAGTCAATCCAAAAGACATGACTAAAAATTCATAGTGCCCGTACCGAGTTCTGAATGTAGTCTTTGAAATATCCTCAGTTTTAACCTTCAGCTGATGATATTCAGAACGAAGATCGATCTTTGAAAAGAATTGTGCTCCTTGTAACTGGTCAAACAGGTCATCAATACGTGGTAATGGGTACCTATTTTTGATGGTGACATGATTCAACTCCCGATAATCAATACAAAGTCGCATACTCCCATCTTTCTTCTTCACGAATAGAACATGAGCACCCCAAGGAGATGTACTAGGACGAATAAAGGCAATGTCTAATAATTCCTGCAGTTGGGTCTTTAACTTCTGAATTTCAATAGGAGCCATTCGATATGGGGCTTTGGAAATAGGTTTTGTACCGGGTTCAAGGTCAATACAAAATTCAATTTCACGCTCTGGGGTAGGCCAGGAAGTTCTTCAGGGAATACGTCAGGAAATTTATTAACAATAGAAATATCATTCAAAACTGACGTATTTTTGTTTAGATCTGTGACATGAGCTAAGAAAGCTTGACATCCATTTTTTAATAAACGAATAGCTTTATGGCTTGAGATAACAGTGATTGATTTTAATGGTTTGGTTACTTGAATTCGTATAATAGGTTGGTTAGGAATATGAAAGCTAACAACCTTACGAAAATAATCAATTTTTACATGATGAGTAGTTAACCAATCAATCCCTAGAATCATATCAAATTCAAGTATTTTCAATGAAATAAGATCGACAGGTATTGTGAGGGTACGGATTTGAACCAAACAAGACTTATAAGCAGTGGATGTAATAAAGGTTTCTCCCAATGGAGTTTCAACAGATAAGTCAAAGTCTAATTTCTCCGGAGTCAAATTTAAACGTTGAGCGCAAGTAGGAGAAATAAAAGAATGGGTAGAACCTGTATCAAATAAGGTATAGACTTTATTAGAGTTTATGATAAGCTTACCCGTGATGACCTCGTTCGGGTTCCTTGCTTTCTGGGAGGTCACAACAAACACTATCCCTTGAACTACCGGCTTTGACTTTTCTAGGACGGCCTTTGGTGCCTCCATCTCAGCTGAACTTGCCTTCCCTGAACGACAAAATCGGGCTAGGTGACCTTCTCTTCCATAATTATAACATGCTTTGGACGACATCGCGCAGTTTGGACTGATATGTCCCTCCCCTCCGCATTTGAAACATATGATAGGTGGTCGTTCTCCTTCCTTAACCACGGGTGTTGATGCTGACGTCTTTCCATCATTGTTGAATCTCCTCTTCTTAAAATATCCATTCTTATTGTCTTGGCCACAATTACCACCAAATTAGTTACCATTGCTGGCATGTTAATTCCCTCCACGTTTGTTGTCACCGCTTCGATGACTGCTACCACTGGTATTATCATTTTTTCGGTTGCTTTCTCTTGGTTGAGTTGACTCGTTATCGCGCTCCAATAACTGATCCTTATTTACAACATCTGAATACAAACACAGTTTATAAGAAATTAGATATTGACGTATCTCGGGTTTCAAACCTCTTAGAAATATTCGCGTCATTCTCTCCTCATTGTCAACCAAGTGAGACGCAAACCGTGATAACTCGGTAAACTTAGCTTCGTATTGCGACACGGTCATATTTTTCTGCTCCAACTTGATAAACTCTACCTCTTTCATGTGACGATTACTTTTGGGAAAGTACTTGTCGTTGAATAGTTCTTAGAACTTCTCCCAAGACATCTTCAGTGCAGTAGGTTGAGTACACTTTACCGATTCCCACCAGTAATCTGCCTCTCCTAGTAACATAAAGGTGGCAAAGGTAATCATTTGCTCCTCGGAGCATCCCAAGACATTAAATATCTTGGTGATCTGCTTTATCCACGTCTCCGCCTTAAGTGGTTTTGGCTCTCTAATAAACTCCGGTGGTCCCAGCTCCTTGAACTGTTTAGCGGTTACCATCCGAGAGTTGCCAGTGTTTCCACCTGCATTTTAGATAGGAGTCTCTCTTGCCTGATGTTGTATGAATTGTAGAAAGCTCCTAAACATTCCGGCGTTCGCCATTTGGTCGGTGTTGTTGTTCACCTGAGGGTTCACCTGAGGATTATTGCCTTCCTGATACACATTATCCTGGGTGTTGATCTGTGGTGACTCAACGGTCTCCTGTGCTCCATTGCTATTCTCAACATTCTCAGATGTCATTTTTAAATACTGCCACAAAACAAGGGTTAATTGACATGTGGCATACCATCCGTATACTCTGACCAACCAATTAAATACCAAATAAACTTAGGTAGGTCATACTAGCGAAGGAATTCCCCGTCTCTCCCCTCCTAGTTCTAGTCTCACATCTTAGCCAGGGATCATATCCCTAAGCTTTGATACCAACTGTGACACCCCCAAAATAGGTATACATCACCCATCTTGAATCGCCAAATACATGGTACAAAATTCAAATACAACTTAATAATAACACTGTCGTGTAGAATACGACAAAACATAACTGAGAGTTTTAAGAAGAATATTGTCATCTAGACAATATCCACACTCAATGGAGTCCTCATTATATTTATTATCACACTTTTTAACAGAATAGTGAGGACTACTAATGCTATCATCTGAACCTTCACTCCATTCCCCGACTAGTCCCGGCTACGTTCTCATTTCCTGAAGAGAACAGTGAAAGAAAGGGTGAGCTCAACCAGCCCAATAAGAAATATTATGACTAAGATAATGCAGAATAATTTATCGTTAGCCTTCAACAGTGTTAAACTGATAAAATATAATAAATATCAAGTTTAACTGCAGCGGAACAAGCAATCCATTAGAAGAGTCAAGTAGAGAATAAAATTTACTATCTTCTATGATTTAAAAGGTTTTTCATCACTTTTATCGCTGAGACTCAGCTTAAGAAATAATCCACATCATCCCTGCACTACGGCCAAGGATATTCATCAGTATCACGGCCACAAATTATCCATGCACTACGGGCCAAGCATATCGTGTATTCATCAATGGTCATGATCATGCCAACAACTGTCCATCAATGCACTACGGGCCAATGAGGACTTTTACCACATCATTTGTAACATTACGGTCATGATTATACTGATTAATCACTGGTCATAATCATACCAAGTCCATCTATGCACTACAGGCCACAGATGACTTTCAACAGAATATAAACATGAGGATGATGGCAATGATATAAGAATTCAATAAAACAAGTTTAAGAATTAATTTATCTAGGAACTAATAATGTTCAAACTATCAACATGATACTTCTTTGTAGAGTAAAACTCAAGAATACTCAGAAGAATATTTTCATGAAAAGATACTAGATGAAGCGCAAATATCAAGGATATTCCACTAATTTCATGGAGTATAGAAGTCAAAACTTTAACCAACTGAGTATAATAAAGAATGGAATAACAAAAGAAATCACCAAGCATACGATAGACCACATAGACAGGTTATTCCAATAGAATAATAAATAACGAAACTAGGTCATGCGTAAACGCACAGACAGGATATTCCAACAGAATAATAAACAACGGAACCATGTCATGCATAAAAGCACATACAAGATGTTCCAACAGAATGATAAATAACGGAACCAGGTCATGCGTAACGCACAGACAGAATGTTCCAATAGAATAATAAAAAATGGAATAACAAAAGAATTTCACCAAGTATAGGGTAGCTCGCGTATACAAGTTATTCCAACAGAATAATAAAGAATGGAATAACAGAAGTTCTCTTCATGAATAAGAAAGAAATAATACCCCTTACCGTAAAAGAAGAGTATTCCGACTGGTAGGGCAAGGATATTCTTGAAGAAAACTTAAACTATTTTTCTACGCTCAAAGCTTCTAAAAACTCTAAAAAAATACGCTCAAGATTATAGAAGAGAATTCTCTGAATTTCTAGTGTGATTTCAATTCTAACTAAGCATCTTATTTATAGGAGAATGGAAGGGATACTGTTAAGAAACAGACGCAAAAAAATATCACGAACTTAACATCACAGTTTCACGGTTCAACATATTAGTATTCCTTTTCAAAGAGTTGGCCAATTAGAAAAACTACACATACCAATATGGAAGCCTTAACCAATTAAAAAAATACCCCACATCTCAAGTTGTCAACAATTCTGCATGATTGAAACAAAATAGCCAATAATGATCAAGCTTGAAAAATCACTCCATATCCTGCCAAATTTATCTACTAGACCACCACCACTCACCCACGTGCTATATATATATATATATATATATATATATATATATATATATATATATATATATATATATATATATATATATATATATATTATAACTTCCTTTCGATTATTTTGAAAAATGGGCAAATGGGAATCCAAATAATAAACAAAATTTATATCAAAGACTTCATAAAAATCCTTTCAATATTTTAACAACATTTATCATCATTATTAAAATTCACAATATTAATCGACCAGGTCGTTCCCAGGAAAGAGGGGGCTTTCCAATAAGGATTTCTCCCTATTGACCCGCAATTAGGTGACCAAACATCCCCTTGGCAGAACTTCTAGACATCGTTAATATTGCAAATAATAATATTAATAACTTCGTCGTCTCAATTATTGATTTAATAATATATATAATATTGACAATAATTGAATCAAATAGCGTGAGATACTATGCATCAATTACTGTAGCAATAATTGAATAAAACTGAGTGACTTCTCACGTAAGCATCAATAATCAATACCGTGTGCTACTATGCAACTACGCGTATTACTGTACTTTTACTACCGAGTAGCTCAACAGTTTTAACTGTAAAACTTCCGCCGTTATTTTCATAAAAATATTTTTGTCGTTTTCTCAATCCGACAATAATTTCGTTGTGGGGTCCACCAATGATTGTGTCATCGTACGAATATTCTCTGTTAAAACGAATATTCCCCGACCAATCGAATATTATATAACAACTTGCGTACTTTGTAAAATTTACAAATATTACCCACAACTATAATATTATATCAAATTCATTCCATAATATTTAAAAATGATATTTATAGAAAAATCATCTTTATTAAAAAGTTGGGGTCTTACATTAAATCATAAACAAAATTGTATTTGTAACCGAAACTTCACTAAGCTTCTTCTGGTTATCCTCTAGAAGATACTTCTCCCAGTTTCTTTTCTAGTGTCCAGGCTTATTGCAGTGGAAGCAAACTCCTTTGCTATCCGTATCATTTTTGTTCTTATTATCCTTTGTTTTTGCCTTTCTATTTACCTTGTTTGGATAGTTCTTCTTTTTTTAGAAGATCCTTTGGCCCCTACCAGTAAGACTTGGTCTTTCTTGGTTGGAAAGTGACTCTCAACATTTTTTAATATGTTAAGCAACTCAGCGAAACTGATATCTAGCTTGTTCATATGAAAAATTCATAACAATTGTGAAAGGAGTCAGGGAGTGAATGCAAGATCAAATCTTGGCTCAACTCTCCATCCATGATAAAACATGTTGTCCTGTTTGTTCAATCAAATTGATCATCTCTAGGACATGTAACTGTACTGTAGTGTCGTTGGTCATTCTAGATCGGAAGAGCTCCTTAGATATATGATATCTATTAGTCCTACTTTCCTCACCATCAACTACTTGACGTGCAGGAGTATAGTAGGAGCATCCATAGTTTTATACCGACGCTGAAGCTTGTTACTCATGGATATGAGCATGATGCATGAGCCAACTGTGCATTATCTTGCCACTTTTTAAAAGTTGTAATCTCTTCCTCAGAGGCATTGTCTCCAACCATTGCAAGGATAGGTGTATTAAGGATATTAGATAGCTTTTAAGGTGTGAGAACTATTCTCAAATTTCTTAACCGATCCGAGTAATTCGATCCGATTAATTAACGTCTAATATGTTTCGCAATGATAGTAATTTAGACATTGTAAAATTCTGTAAATGAATTTGTTCTTAACAACATTTTAGCATACATTCTTTTATTAGTTACCAAAATAATTTAGGTCTTGTTTTAAATTGGTATCTCCCACTATTTTCTTCAAACTATATTACCCTCAATATATATAGTTCGGCAATTTCTAATTAAAGATATGCTAGTGAGAATAAGGATGTCATTTCAAATGTATATAGCCTTGTGGTGACACAAAAAACTATATATAAATAAATAGGTAGACAACTCTTGTCAATTACATCAACTATGCAACTCCTTGTATTTTGCCTCTTAGATTATTTTGATCAAGTGGTGGCACATCCGAATTAAAGTTATCCAAGTTAAGTCCAACCTAGCACTCCATATATTCAAAAAAGAAAAATATTGTCCTTGTGGTGACACAACAAAACAACATTGTTCAATTTTCTTTATAAGCATCAAATGTAATAAAATTAACATATCAAAGAATTAAGATAAGCCTTGTGGTGACACAACAATCTTATAATAATTAATTGATACTCTATTATTTTTATCATGCTAGAAGGCGACGTTCGATATTCCAAATATCTTTGAACGCTTAGGACTTAATATAAAAAATTTGATGGGTTTGTTATTAATTTGTCTCATCTTGTTTAGCGCACATGCACACACACACACACACACACACACACACACACACACACACACACACACATATATATATATATATATATATATATATATATATATATATATATATATATATATATATATATATATATATATATATATATATATATATATATATATAGTATAAGCATGCACATATAGAATACTATATTCTACCCAGATTGATTATGGACTTCTATTCTAGTTTGGTTCGCTAGAGCCACCAAGTGAACCAAAAGGTCAAACCCTAGGGGTGCAAGAATTAATATTTAAATATAACTATTACATTTAAACCCGTGCTCCATTACAAACGGGTCTTCAAGCGCTCCTTGCTTCTTGCTTTCCAATTCTTCAAAATAATTCTAACTATTCCTATTACAAAACTATTTTAAAATAAATAGAAACCTTGATCAGCAGTCAAGGGGAAGTACATAGGAGGAAGATAGAATATATATTAAGAAAAAATTAGAGAAGACGAGGTACGTAGACCCCATTTAATAAAACTCATACATTCATGCATCCAACTAAAATAAAATCCAATCATATTGGTCAATAGTCCATAATCAATCCCATTTATTATCATACACATCACCATATGCATCAATAAATAGCATTCATCTCATGAATAATAAACATTCAATATATATATATATATATATTATATATATATATATATATATATATATATATATATATATATATATTGATATCATTTAATGGGCAAATTTAGTTAGTATAAAATCTAATTTTGAATCAAAATAAACTCCTTTATTTTAATCCAAATTTAAATCAAAATAAACCTCTTTTATTTTAATTTATCTAATTTTGAATAAAATAAACTATTTTATTTTAATCAAAATCATTAATAAAAATAAACTCCTTTATTTTAATTAATTATGGAATCCAATTCCAAGTAAAAATAAATAAAACTCCTTTATTTAAAGGAAACACAGATTCTTTTCCTATTCACAAATAAACTCTTTTATTTTGAATAATATGAAATCATATTCCATATCTAAATAAACTCCTTTATTTAAGGAAATACGGATTCTCTTTCCTATTCACAAATAAACTCTTTTATTTTGAATAACATGAAATTTTATTTCATATCTAAATAAACTCCTTTATTTAAGGAAATATGTAATTCAATTTCAATTCCAATTAATTAACATAGAATCCAATTCCAACTCTAATTAGTTAGGATGAAATTCAATTTTAAAATTAAAATAAACTTTTTATTTTAAGATTAAAATTATTAAGATTATATATATATATATATATATATATATATATATATATATATATATATATATATATATATATATATATTGTGACAACCTCAAAATAGGTCCATTTCACCCAACCTATTCTGAGTCGCCAAATACATGGTACAGAAAATAACTACAACTTTATTACAATAATTGTCGTACAAAATACAACAACACATATGCTGTGAGTTTAGATACAAATATATACCAACTGTGACTCGTGTCCCAACCGTAATGTGACAAATGTCCCATCAGTGGACAACACCTCATAGTGATACCTACATAAAGGTATGGTCAAAAACTGTTTTAGAAATTAGAATTTTTGGAAAGTGCTCAAGGAACTCTTCGTACATGGGAGGCCATGCTTCCAGGTTATGATAGATATCATATGTCCACAGAATTATCCTTGGTTGACCTAATAGACCCCAAAGAAAAACAAGAAGATTACTGTCATATTCTTTCCAATTCTGAGTCTTCTCTTGACATATCATTTTCTTCACTGTCTTTAATCGTGAATTATACTTCAAACAAACACCAAGATTATATAGGTAGTGCTCGTAAATATACTCAGCAAGTGGATGTGCACAACCCTGTCTTATAATGACACGAGGTTGTATGATATTAGACATCTTGTATGATAGTGGCAAAATACCCTTCTAACGTTGGGTTCGCCTCACCTTATTGGATTCATCAAATATAACTACTAAATGATGACCACCGTTCTATTCCCCTGTTACCCCCGCTCGACCCAGCTACACTCGTATTACCTGAAAGGAATTTTAAAACAGAAGGGTGAGCACAACTAGCTTAGTAAAGAATATCAGGACTAAAGATAAATAAATTATCAATAGCCTTCAACAGTAATAAATCAGAGATTTTGAACATATGGTAGATAATAAAAAATTTCAACCATAGTTGCAGCGGAACGAACAATCCATTAGAAGAGTCAAATAGACCATAAAGTCTATTATCTTCTCCACATTAGAAGTCCACCAACAATGTTTTATCCCTGTAACATTAATCAACAGTTTCTTTTCACAATTATATGAATAACTCATAATCATAATTGTAATTCTAAATTCCTCTTCGCATCCAAGACGAAGATAATTTTCATCACATGTCTTTACCTGAAACATCAAAGATCATGGTTATACAAAATCACAGTTCCTGTTTATAATCATACTAACAATTTCATCTTTGCACTACGGCCAAAGATATTCATCAACAGACCATCTTTGCACTACAGGCCAAAGATATTCAACAACAGGTCATCTTTGCACTACGGCCCAAAGATATTCATCAACAATTCATCTTTGCACTACAGGCCAAAGATATTCCTCAACAGTTCATATTTGCACTACAGGCCAAATATATTCATCAACAGTTCATAGTTGCACTACAGGCCAAATATATTAATATCTCAAAGAAATATATAATCATTTCAGAATTTATATAAACAATAATTATAACCATGTTGATCATTTCACCTTTGCACTTAAGCGAAAGATATTCAATTATAAATTTAATGGTCATGACCATACCAGTCAACAATTCAACTTTGCACTCCTGGCCAAAGGGAACCCATAGTCACGATCATACCAAAAATCTACCCATCTTTACACTCAAGTCAAATAGAAATATCATCATTAGGGTTATAAAAATGTTATATATAATAGTAAAATCAATATAATCCAAACATCTAGATTTAATCTCAAGAGTAATATTCATAAATCAACTATAATTTGGTTAGAAAAAGAAACCAGTTTTGTCATGAATAGTAACTCGTGAATAGCAACCCATGAATAATAACTTCGTGAATAGTAACTCGTGAATAGTAACTCATGAATAGTAAACTCGACACAAAAAGGTAAAATTCCATAATAAAATTCATACCAATATTTCGGTATAATGATATTGAAATAACATTTCTTAAACTTATAAATAATTTATTTTAATTGTTTACACTTTACTAAATAATGCATTTAATCATCCTAAAATTCTAAACTCATAAGATTTCATCACCAATAACTAAAACCCTCATCAAAAATCTGCATATACCTCATATAGGATTCTCAAGCCATAAAATCATATTTTCTAATTTTCTTACTTCGCATAACATATTTAATTCATTTACTCATAACTAGTTCATTTTCATGAAAAATACCAAATCAGTACAAACAGATTTTCTTTTATGAGATTTAGTAGAATATAGTCCCATATTGAACACATATTTTTCTCAGAATTTTTAAAAATCATTTTTCATATGGCCAAAATAACCGAATATTTAGATATTTATCAAAAATTATACTTTTATCCAAAAATTTCGAAATTTACAGAGTATACTTCTATCATATACATGTACTCCCAATAAAGTTTTTACCAATTTTGGAGTTAACCCCAATGAGTTATAAGCGATTACTTTTAAAATAGTCTTTTCTCATAAAACTCACAACTCTTAATCTATACATTCAAAAATCGCCATTTTTGGACACAATCAAGAAAACTAATCAAATTATCATTTCAAATTTTTCCAGAATTTTTGAAGGTAAGAAAAATTATGAAACTGAAAAACATAACAACCCTTAAAATATTTTACTATCCCTTACCTCAAAAGAGCAGCACTTGTGACAACCCGAGAATTTTGAATATTTTTAAAATTTTAATTAATTGATTTAAGGTTCAAAATTAGAACATAGACAGAAAATAAGTATATGCATTTGATATTTTTAAGATGAAATTTTGAGGATTTCAAAATTCTGTGAAGGATTTAGGTGAATTATTCAGGATTAAGGGTATACGCGATTATGAGCTGTGTATGTGGTTGTATGTGTACAGTATGTGGTTAAGGGTCAATGGTTGACCAGATAAATGATATCAGTATCAAACCTTAGGTATATATTAAGAACGTCAACGTTCGGTTAGAAAACCCTAACATTTAACAAGAAACCCTAGAAATCGGTTCTGGAAAACCTAATTTCAGTTCTGGGAATTCGAAAATCTAATTCGATGTATGGAACCCTAATTTCTTATTAATTATGAAATTATAATATTAATTAGAGTAAAGCTTAATTATAATATTAATTAGAGTAAAACTTAATTAATTAGCAAACCCTAATTTCATATTTTGAAAGCCCTAATTTCTGGATTAGAAACCCTAATTTATAATTAGGGAATACCTAAATGTTAATTTAATAATTTTAATGTTAATTAGGATATATTAATTCTAATTTTCAAGTTAAGTAATTAGAAACCCTAATCTAATTACGAAAATCTAATTTCTAAATTAGAAAATTATTTTTCTATTAGAAACCTTAATTTTTGGGTTATAAACCCTAATATATGATGTTGACCCCGATTGCTTAATTATCGAGTTTAATTAGGAAATACTAATCCTAATTAGCAAGATTTAAATTATGATTAAGAAATTTTAATATTATTAGAAAATTCTAATTATAATTTAGAAATATTAATTTTCTATTTTAAAAACCGAAATTCAGAAATGTTAGAAATTAAATTGGCAAAGTTGAGGGTTAAACCCTAACCCCTAAAATGGTCCAAACCCTAAACCCTAAGGGTTTGGCTAATTGACAAAATTGCCATTAAAATTAAATAAAAAAGATTAAAATGCCCTTTAGTGCATTATTGAATGTAACTTGCAAATCTTTGTATATTTGGGGTTGGTGAACTACTAATGTTGACATTGTGACACATAATCTCAGCAATTAACTCAGCTGGCAAACATCAGATCTAGGACTTTATATCATAATATATATAGATTAAAGAGAGAGAAAAAGGCAACTTTACTCTCATTTTCTCCCAAGCTCTTCTCTCCCTAAAAATTCGAAAGTGTAGAGTGAGATAGAGATATAAGATAAGCCAATACCAGTTCATTGCTAGCCTAGATCAGATCACTATGACCAGAATCAAAAATCAAAGCTCAAAAGGTATATGAACCCTAAATTTCGAAATATCTTGATTTTATGTTTGATGTTGTAATTGATTGGTTAGATATGCGTAATAGGGTTTCTATAAGTGATCTGGGTTGATATATCATGGATCTATAACACTTAGATGCACGAATCAAGCATTTTTTCAAATCTGGAAATAGTTCAAAAAGTGACCTGACAGTTGAATGTCAGGCCCTCTAGATCCTTGTGTGTTCATGCTTTTTGATGTTTTATTGTCTGCATCTATAGCCTGATATATGGTATTTAATATGCAAGTACTAGCATAGCCATTAGATGTCTAGAATTGAAGATATTTAAGGTCAAACATCGTTGACCAAGGTTGACTGGATGAATTCTGGGAAAACCCAAAATGTTCAAAACAGAGTCTGACAAGTTTTGTAGCGATTAGATCTGTCAGTCGTGTTAGCTTGTTTATGATGTGTTGTATTCATGTTGTAGCTTGTATGATGGACTACAGATCTGGGTCCTTAGATCTCTTATAACCTCATCATATCAATCGTGAAAGGTGGTCAAAGTGGACCACCCGATCTGCTTTTTACTTTTCTGGAAAACCCAGAAAAAATAAGAACATCACTGTCTGACATACTTTGACCCTATGATTCCTGGTGATCCTGTTGATTATAAATTGATCTATTGATTTATTAATGTTCCTTGACATACGAAGTACACATTTAAGCCATTATAGCATATGAAACATGAACAGAACACTTACATAATCGAGCTTCAATATAGCCACTCAAACTGCCTGGGTTTTTGGAAAACCCAGGTGACATCTGACAACGACTTTGATTGCCCAGATCATCATGTTATGTTGTGTTTTGACCTAGATAATGGTCGGTTATTGTAGTGTTACAATTCAGCTACATGATAAATACTTAACTTGAACCAGAAACATTTTGGATTGGAAGACAGGAGCGTCAAACAAGCCACCTTGTACACTGTCTGACAGTGTTCTTGAGCACCAAGAACACCTAAGACGACAGACAAGTGTCGCTATAGGCTATAGCGACGGTTGTATTTATTTTATTTTTTGAATATTTCGGAAATTATTTAAAAATAGAAAAAATGGGTTTTAATTATTAAAAATACAAAATAAATTCCGAATTTTTTTTTAAATTCTGAAAAATAGTTTTTAATTATTTTGAGTATATTTCATAAATATTTAGTATTTTTGGAATATAAATGGTATTTAATTTATTTAATTATAATATTAAATAAATTATTTAAAAATAATTTTGAATACATAAAATATCACGAAAAATAATATTATGATATAAGAAAATATTTAAAGATATTTTCAGCGACTTTTAATATTTTGTGATGAATTTTATTAATGAATTAATATTAATGATTTTTAATTTATTTAGTAAATATATTAAATAAATTATGGAAAAATAGAATTAATGATTTATAAATCATATAAAAATGATTTAAGGATTATAAAAATATTTTAAGTTATAAAATATAACTTTTGATATTTTGTCATGAAAATATTAATATTTTAATATTAAAAGCAATTATCAGATAATGATTTTAATTGTTTAAAAATCATATAAAGGTGATTTTAAGGTATTAAAAATACTTTGATATATTATAAATATATTATAATATTATGTTGAGTATTTCATTAATATTTGATAGTAAATAAATATTAATGATAAAAGAATTATGTGGTATTTAATTTATTTAAATACGTTTTTAATGATTAAAAATTCACGATAAATAGTAATAATTATTTAAAAATTATTACAAGCTTACGAAAAATATCACGACTGTTATTAAAATTATTTAAGTTAATTGTCAAGTGTTTATGCAGAGTTTAATTGAATTTAGACTCGATAAAAGTCCAACTAGACCGTCAGGATGTTAGAATTGTGTCGGGTTCAACTCAGACTACAATTGTTTGACTTGATACCGAGTCTTATGTGTGTTATAGACTGATAGGGTTATGTGTTATGTGTTATATGTTTAGGTTATTCTATGTATATATATATATATATATATATATATATATATATATATATATATATATATATATATATATATATATATATATATAATAGTATTATATTGTGATGATATAATTCCAATATTGAAGATCTATATTACTAATATTAGGTCTTCGGATAAAACGTTATAAATTGCATTGCGGTAATCAACGGTTCAGGCAAGTTTATTTTTACTTAACTCTACTAAGAGTTGTTTCATTCGGATAAGCTTATGGTTAATCATTGCTGGTTACCATGAATTGTACTATGTACATATTGCATGTATAAGTCAGGTATGAAAGGCTGATCACCTTCATTAACAGTTGATTCAGATATATTTGTTCATGTATAATACTTGTTCAGTCAAAAGTTTGTTCTTGCTAGTTCACAATTATATTGGTGAATTATAGCCCGCTTATTATTCATACTCTTTCAATCATGATATATCGTTATATTATTGAATTTAAACTTGCTGGGCAATCCTTATGCTCACCCTTGCTATAACATGATAAAACATTACAGATTAAGACGAACGCATCGGATACAAAGAAAGGTTAAAGACAGTTCCAGCGTTAGGATATGTGTGCAGCTAAATTGTATAAGTGTTGTATTTTAAGATTATGTGTTAAGTAAGTTATGTAATGTGTATTAAGTTAAGGTTACTCGACCTTGGGGAATAGTGTATAAGTTTAATGTATAAATAATTTATGTTTATATCTTCCGCAAATATAGTAATAGTTGTATAGAATGATAGAACCAGATCCGAGGTGATTTGGGACCTGGATTTAGGGCCGTCACAGTTGGTATCAGAGCTGTAGGTTATGAACCTTAGGTAGGAATACCTGAGACTAATAACCGCAGTGATTAGGATAAGTACTAACTCACATATAGTTAGTTGGGTAGGTAAGATTCAAAGATGAATCTCGGCGAGTTATAGGATACAGAGTTCCCTAACTCTGATAATAAAGTTGAACAGTAGTGAGAAATAGATAGAGTCTAAAAGACTGAAAGTGAAGTGATAAGAGATCGTAAAACAAAACGATCTAGATATAGAAATGAATCGTAACGTATACGATGAGATCACCCCGTGATCGGATAAGGTTTTAGTATGGAGAAGGATCAAGCGAATGATTGAACAGTTTATAGCAAGATCGCTGGGTCCCAGTTGTACTATGAATTGGTACAGATTCAGGAAAGGATTATGAATACGAGTTGAATAAAATTCGTATTGAGAAGGGGGTTAGTGTTAGGTGGGGATTCAATTGAGGATTCCTATCAACAGTTGAGATGTATGATTCCTTGTATGGGCAGGGAATTGTACTTGGTGTAAAAACTACTTAGTTCTGGCAATGATAATCATTGAAATGTTTGTGTCGCGCTATTTGTCATATGCATGTTAAGAGGGTGATTCTTTTCTCATGTGTATATCAGATAGATAGGTTATAGGTAGAGAATATCAGGTTAAGTACGAGTTCTTAAAACTCATACTTATGTGACATTCTTGATTCATAGTTATATGAAATGTTTATGAACCCCTTAGAGAATGGACGCCAAAGGTCTGACTAGGACTATTTCTTAAACTCATATGTTATGGCAAGTAAATGAACTCATAAGTGTGGTTTTACGAACTGGGCATAGTTGTGTGTGAATGCAGTATTGAGAATAATAGGAACAGATAGATTACTAAGCAACTGATTATTAGTGGAGACATAAGTTTTCTGAAACTCCTAGCTATGCTAGACTTCAAAATGATTGACATCAAGCTAAATACGCACTATGTGCTTTTGAAAAAAAAATGTAGACTCGTAATCATTTTTGAAACGGTTTAAAGTATAGTCTATGCTACTTATTTCAGCTAGACGCAAATGATTTGAAATATCAAAATATATTTTATTTATCACTCATGTACCATGTAACCTGGTGCAGAGATGATAAAAAGTTGATGGAGTTGTAAATACAGGAATACTTAGTGTTGAATTTGATCTACAATCGATGTTCCACTATTGTATGATGTGTTATGACAAAGTCATATAATGACGGCATCCTCAAACGGACTGTTAATACAGTACGGCATCATGGCGTCATTCTCAAAAATATTTTCAAAAATTTTAATTTACCAACGGGGTTTGGATTGAATTGAATTATTGATATGAGTCTATGCTATTCGATTCAGCTAGACTAAAGTTTATGAAAACTCTAAGTGTTCATTGAAAGAAATTTCCTGAACCAAATTGTTTTGGTGCGGAATCCAACAAGACTTAGGTAAGAAATTTTGTGCGCCTAAGGCGGATAAGAGGAACAAATTATTCCGACCAGCAGTACTTGGCCAGTACAGGACATATCGGGCTAATCACCCTTTGTGTCTATAAGTTACGATGGTTTGCAGATGAATTTTCATAAAACCTTTGCGAAAATGACAGACAAATAGTCTATATGACTCCTCAGCACAATTTGAAAAACTTTTACTCTTGTGAGTGGTGTATTGGGTAGCATGTGAGGGTCAGAATGAATGGTGTATGGTATATGATGTATGGTGTAAGGTGTAAGGTAAATTTCGGGGACGAATTTTTTAGAAGAAGGGGTGAATGTGACAACCCGAGAATTTTGAATATTTTTAAAATTTTAATTAATTGATTTAAGGTTCAAAATTAGAACCTAGACAAAATAATTGTATGCGTTTGATATTTTTAAGATGGAATTTTGAGGATTTCAAAATTCTGTGAAGGATTTAAGTGAATTATTCAGGATTAAGGGTATACGCGATTATGTGCTGTGTATGTGGTTGTATGTGTACAATATGTGGTTAAGGGTCAAGGGTTGACCAGATAAATGATATCTGTATCAAACCTTAGGTATATATTAAGAACGTCAACGTTCGGTTAGAAAATCCTAGCGTTTAACAAGAAACCCTAGAAATCGGTTCTAGAAAAACCTAATTTCAGTTCCGGAAATTTGAAACCCTAATTCGATGTATAGAACCCTAATCTAGGAACTTAAATAATTATTTTATTGCTTAAGTGTTAATAATTATAATATTAATTAGGGTACAACTTAATTAATTAGCAAACCCTAATTTCACATTTTTAAGCCCTAATTTCTGGATTAGAAACCCTAATTTATAATTAGGGAAGACCTAAATGTTAATTTAATAATTTTAATGTTAATTAGGATATATTAATTCTAATTTTCAAGTTAAGTAATTAGAAACCCTAATCTAATTAAGAAAATCTAATTTCTAAATTAGAAAATTATTTTTTTATTAGAAACCCTAAATTTTGGGTTATAAACCCTAATATATGATGTTGACCCCGATTGCTTAATTATCGAGTTTAATTAGAAAATACTAATCCTAATTAGCAAGATTTAAATTATGATTAAGAAATTTTAATATAATTAGAAAATTCTAATTATAATTTAGAAATATTAATTTTCTATTTTAAAAATCGAAATTCGAAAATGTTAGAAATTAAATTGGTAAAGTTGAGGGTTAAACCCCAAACCCTAAAATGGTCCAAACCCTAAACCCTAAGGATTTGGCTAATTGACAAAATTACCATTAAAATTAAATGAAAAAGACTAAAATGCCCTTTAGTGTATTATTGAATGTAACTTGCAAATCTTTGTATATTTGGGGTTGGTGAACTACTAAGGTTGACATTGTGACACATAATCTCAGTAACTCAGCGGGCAAACATCAGATCTAGGACTTTATATCATAATATATATAGATTAAAGAGAGAGAAAAAGGTAACTTTATTCTCATTTTCTCCCAAGCTCTTCTCTCCCTAAAAATTTGAAAGTGTAGAGTGAGATAGAGAGATAAGATAAGTTAATACCAGTTCATTGCTAGCCTAGATCAGATCACTATGACCAGAATCAAAAATCAAAGCTCAAAAGGTATATGAACCCTAAATTTCGAAATCTCTTGATTTTATGTTTGATGTTGTAATTGATTGGTTAGATATGTGTAATAGGGCGTTTATAAGTGATCTGGGTTGATATATCATGGATCTATAACACTTAGATGCACGAATCAAGCATTTTTTTAAATTTGGAAATAGTTTAAAAAGTGACCTGACAGTTGAATGTCAGGTCCTCTAGATCCTTGTGTGTTCATGCTTTTTAATGTTTTATTGTTTGTATCTATAGCCTGGTATATGGTATTTAATCTGCAAGTGGTAGCATAGCCATTTGATGTCTAGAATTGAAGATATTTAAGGTCAAACATCATTGACCAAGGTTGACCGGATGAATTCTGGGAAAACCCAGAATGTTCAAAATCGAGTCTGACAAGTTTTGTAGCGATTAGATCTGTCAGTCGTGTTAGCTTGTTTATGATGTGTTGTATTCATGTTGTATCTTGTATGATGGACTACAGATCTGGGTCCTTAGATCTCTTATAACCTCATCATATCGATCGTGAAAGGTGGTCAAAGTGGACCACCCGATCTACTTTTTACTTTTCTGGAAAACCTAGAAAAAATAAGAACATCGCTGTCTGACATACTTTGACCCTATGATTCCTGGCGATCCTGTTGATTATAAATTGATCTATTGATTTATTAATGTTCCTTGACATACGAAGTACATGTGACGCCCCCAAATCCGAGTTCTCAACCCCGGGTTTGGTGCTGACTATCCATTATCAACATAAGCATTCTATATACTATTGCGGAATAATAAACATACGTTGTTCATTATAATAAAGTCTTATACAATACCCCAAGGTCTATTACCTTAACATAAACATACCGTACTTAAGTTACATAAAGTAACACAAAAGGTTTACATAAACATTAAACATAGTATTTCATGATACTTAAACATTTATAATAACTATTCTTGGACCTTTCCCTTGCCCTTGTCCTTCTTACTTGAACTCTCTGGCTTAGCTGAAATAAATGTCATGATATAGCAATGGTAAGTAACTAATTTTCTTAGCAAGTTTAAGTACAAAGAAGATATATCATGATTAGCAAGAAATTTATCGTTCAATGTTCAACAATAGAAATTAATTACGAAAGAACATGAATTAAGTCTTGATAATTGAATATTCGAATAACAGATACTGAGTGGTCATAATGACCATGAACATATGCTAAGGTTGTCAGTATTTAAACTGGTCCTTTTAACAAGTTTTGGTAATCAAGGGGATCAGCCTTTCATACCCGGTGTATTATGCATAAACACTTACTATACGAGCAATAATTGGTTTTCAATAATGCTTTAATCAAATTGTTCTTTTTCTCAGTATTGAGTCCTTACCACGTTAATTGGTGAAGAACAGCTTTTAACAACATATTTGATTTAACAAATTTAAACATATTTGATCTAGCCGATACAATGAGCATAGATCCATATCTTAAACAGTTCATGAATAAAAGAACTTTAACTAATTCACAGTTCAATAATAATAGAACATGAATTTAATTGCATTGAGTGCGAGCATCAATAATCAATAAGGATGTGAATAATAAACAATAATTATTCACTAACATGCTTTGAAAAGAATAACTAAAATTTAAGTTAGAGAACTTATCTTGACTGCGATCTATTGCTACACAATTTAATTTAATCTCTTTATTGTAAAGACCTATCATTGTTAAGATTGATCTTACAATCAGCATATTATACTTTATATCAAAATACAATTACTCTATCAGCAATTTAGTTAACACTTAACCACATAATCAATTATCTAAAAACATCCTCATTAATATCATTCTTTGATAGCATTTTAATTACTTTTTCATATACCTTATGATTTAACACTTAATCTTTCCTTTTATTAGCTATTCTTTATAATCTAGTAAGATGAATACTAACATCATAGTCTAGATTATACAAACATGCAATCCAGCCACCTGGATTGGCTAATCCAGCAAACTGGATTCAACAAACTTCCAATCCAGCAAGACTGGATTCTAAATCCTTCAATCCAGCAAACTGGATTCTAAATCTTTCAATCCAGCAAACTGGATTCAACATTTTTTCCAATCCAGCAAGCTGGATTCCATATCTCCTTTACAAAAATACCAAATAAACTTATTATTTTTCTATCCTTTGGCCATACTTATATACATGTATTTCATACACAAAAAGTTTTTTTTTGTAATTTTTCAATTTCTTTTACTATTTTCAAAAATTATTTTTAGTGTGTGGCTTAAGAAATTAGCCCCATCATGCTCAACTCCAGAAATTCCCATCTCTTGGCATAATCTCATACATGTTAACGTGACCCTCAAGTTTAAATTCCGTGGCCATCGGAGTTATAGAACTCCGGTTATAGCGATTTTCGTCCGAAAAACCTAAATATTGAAATGATCATAACTTGGTCATTTTAAGTCGGAATGAGCTCATTCTTGGACAGGAGCTACTTTATGACATATATTTTCATGTTCCAAAATGCCGGAATTTATTTCATATTTTAAGTGGCCGAAATTGCCCTTTCAAAATTTTTGGCAGACTCTGTTTTGGGATTTTTAGCCTTTACGTACTTTGCTAAAATCAGTCCATACGGAAATCTACAACTCATTTTAGGTGATTCCACCTGGGTTTGAAAGATAACTCATCATATTACTCTCCTAAATTTTTCCAGAATTTTTAAATGCCAGAAAAATGACGAAAATATCCCTTGCATTGACTGTCCAAAAATAGTTTATTTTTTCTTTCAAAAGACCAAACTATTTTTGCTAAAATAGTTTCTACCACTTGTGTATTTAACATTTTTGAATGCTACCACTTGGGTTTAGTAGTTAACTTACATATCTAGCACCCCTCTTTGACAGATCACAAAAAGAAGGTGTAGATCAAAAACAGTAGTCGATCAAAGGAAGTGAAAAAAACTAGAGTTTTCTTACAAAACAAAACTAGTTTCTTTTCTATCCTTTTGATTCACTTTCTAACACTCAAATATGTTAGATCAATACATGAAACCATATAAAACATGTAGATAGAGGGTTTCAGACCTCTAGATAATAAATCCTTAGATAACCAAAATCAAACAAAATAAAAAGAATAAGTTAGATTAGTTTTCACCTTGATTTTTGGGCACACCTTCTTTCCCTTCCAAAGTATAGGACGAGCTTAGGGTGCATCAATGGTGGATTTCCTTCCTCTTTCTCTGCTCTTCCCCACCGAACTTCTCTCTCTCTCTCTCTCTCTCTCTCTCTCTCTCTCTCTCTCTCTCTCTCTCTCTCTCTCTCTCTCTTTCTCTTATGTTTTTGCTTTACTAGCTTAATGGAAAGTAAGATAAATGAAGTAAAGTAAAAGAAGAAATAAAAAGAGATTAGCTTTTTGTTGGATAATCTTGTATAGATATAAGATTTGTATGTAGCTATATTTACCCAACCTCATCTTATCTCTTTCTCTCACTTTAATCATTACTTAGATATATGGAAGATTATCCATGTAGGTGGCTCCTTAATAACTTTGACACATGGCTAAGCTTTTTGAAATATCTTTGAAAATTGTGGATATGTAATCATAAGGTGCACTCCACTTTTTCTCTTCCTCATGTGGCCGGCCATGTGACCATTCTTTGCACCAAATTTGATTTCTTTTAATTCTTTATTTAGTACATTAAAAGTCCAACATGTCTCTCCTTAATTGGGCTACAAGTTGGGCCATTACATTAGATGTTTTGGGCTTGAAATTAACTAGTTTGGCTTACTAATTAACATGAACTTGGGCCTCCACAATTAAATAATTGTGCTACTAGCATACTTGCCCATTAAATTTAATAGTGGGCTATCTTAACAATCAAATTATCTACAAGTCCAATGCTTAAATAATTATTGGGCTTGTTTAAACCACTAGCCATCCTTAGTAATATTAACCCTATTATCTCATGAACTATTACTCATTATTTTTGATATTTATACATTCACATCAATCAGTAATGTTAATTAACTTACATAACCCAATTAGACTTGTCTTATTCAAGTTTATTGAGTACCTACTTAGGGTTTAACATCCTAAATCTATTTCCTGGATTATTAAAATACTTAAGTTAGTTCACTAACTTATATAACTTATTAGTGAGACTTTCTTTAAATATTATATCATACTAACCACATAATCATGTCATCATCCATAAAATATTATCGATTATGTAATACTTATTTACAATGTATCACAGAAATTCTTGGTTATTACATTCTCCCCTCCTTATAAGAATTCTGTCCTCGGAATTTCATTAAGGTTACTCAAAAAGATTTGGAAACTCTTTCCTCATCTTTTCCTCGAGTTCCCATGTAGCTTCCTCAGCATTGTGGTTCCTCCAGAGCACTTTAACAGAATGTATAACCTTATTTCTCAATTTTCTGCTCTTTCCTATTCAAAATTTCTATAGGAACCTCCTCGTACGATAAGTCTTTCTCGACTTGAATCGGCTCGTATGATATCACATGCTTGTAATCCGGCTTGTACGGACGCAACATTGACACATGAAACACATTGTGAATATGTTCCAGTTCAGGAGGTAGAGCTACCTCATACGCTACTTCCCCTATCTTCTTCAGTATTTCAAACGGTCCAATAAACCTTGGACTCAGTTTACCTTTCTTCCCAAATCTTATATTTCCCTTCCAAGGAGATACCTTCAAAAATACGTAGCTTCCCACTTCGAAATCTCTTTTCTTGCGATGAATATCTGTATACTTCTTTTGTCGATCTTGAGCTGCTACTAGTCGAGCTCTTATCACTTTGATAATCTCCACCGTCTGCTGAACCAATTCTGGCCCCAACAATCTTCTTTCACCTACCTCGTCCCAACATAAGGGCGTTCTGCACTTTCTCCCATACAGGGCTTCATACGGTGGCATACCAATGCTTGCATGATAATTATTGTTATACGCAAACTCCACCAACGGAAGATGATCTTCCCAGCTTCCCTTGAAATCCATCACACAGGCTCTGAGCATATCCTTTAAGGTTTAAATCGTTCTCTCGCTTTGCCCATCTGTCTGTGGATGATACGCAGTACTCAACCTTAATTGTGTCCCCATTCTTTCTTGAAGACTTCTACAAAAGTTTGAAGTGAAGCGCGGATCTCTATCAGACACGATTGATACTGGCACTCCATGTCTTGAAATAATTTCCTTGATATACAATTTTGCTAGCTGATCCAAATTATACCTAATCTTGATCGGCAAAAAGTGTGCTGACTTTGTAAGACGGTCGACAATTACCCATATAGCATCGTAACCCTTCTGTGTTGCTGGAAGTCCTACCACAAAATCCATCGTGACGCGCTCCTATTTCCATTCCGGAATTTCCAACGGCTGTAATAATCCACTTGGTCGTTGATGCTCTGCCTTGACTCTTTGACAAGTTAAACAGCGGCTGACGCATTCAGCAACCTCTCTCTTCATGTTTGGCCACCAATAATGTTAACGCAAATCTTGATACATCTTCGTGCTTCTTGGGTGTATTGAGTATCTCGTATTGTGCGCTTCTTGAAGAATCTCTTCTCGTAACTTTGGTACTGCAGGTACTCAAATTCTTCCTTCAAATCTCATCAATCCAGTATCGTCGAACTTATACTTCAGCTCTTCGCCTTCAGCCAATCGCTTCTTTATAGTATTCTTCATCATTCCCTTGTGATTCTTTCACTTTATCTAATAAAGTTGGACTTGCTTCCATTTCTATTACCTTATCTGAATCCTTTGTATTTTTCACCTCCAACTCCATTTTCTCCATTTCTCTTACTAATTCTTCTTGTTCTGTTAATACAAGCAATTTTTCTTGGCTCTTCCTGCTTAAAGCATCTGCCACTACATTAGCCTTGCCCGGATGATATAGAATATCACAATCATAGTCCTTAATCAATTCTAACCATTTCCTCTGCCTCATGTTTAACTCCTTTTATGTAAAGATGTACTTCAGACTCTTGTGATCTGTGTATATCTCACACTTTTCTCCGTAGAGATAATGTCTCCAAATCTTAAGGGCAAATACTACCGCAGCCAACTCAAGGTCATGGGTAGGGTATCCCTTCTCATAGTTTTTTAACTGTCGTGACGCATACGCAATGACTTTACCATTCTGCATTAATACGCAACCTAGTCCCTTGTGTGACGCATCACTATACACTGTAAAACCCCCTGTACTATCTGGTAAAGATAACACAGGTGCTTCACTTAATCTTTTCTTTAATTCTTGAAAACTCTGTTCACATTTCTCTGTCCACACATACTTAACAGTCTTCCTCGTCAGATTAGTTAATGGTGTCGCTATCTTTAAGAAATCCTGAATAAACCTTCGGTAATATCCTGCCAATCCCAAGAAACTTCTGATCTCTATCGGTGTCTTCAGTTGTCCCAAATTTTTCACCGCTTCTACTTTCACTGGATCAACAGAAATTCCCTCGTTATCAATGACATGCCCCAGAAATTGAACTCTCTTCAACCAGAACTCACACTTTAAAAATTTAGCATATAACTTCTCGTTCCTTAAGATTTCCAACACAATTAGTAGATGTTCGGCATGCTCCTCTTCAGTCTTCGAATAAACTAAAATGTCATCAATGAACACCACCACAAATTTATCCAAATACGGTTTAAATATTCTATTCATCAAGTCCATAAAAGCAGCTGGTGCGTTTGTCAGTCCAAACGACATCACTAAGAACTCATAATGACCGTAACGAGTTCTAAATGCTGTCTTTGGTACATCTTCTGTTCTCACCTTCAACTGATGATAACCAGTTCTTAGGTCAATCTTCGAAAAACATCTCGCTCCCTTAAGTTGATCAAACAGATCGTCTATTCTTGGTAACAGATATTTGTTCTTGATTGTCACCTTATTCAATTCTCTATAATCCATACACAACCTCATCGAACCATCCTTCTTTTTTGCAAACAACACCGGTGCTCTCCACGGAGATACACTAGGTTGGATGCACTTCTTATTCGACAACTCTTGTAGCTGGATCATCAACTCTATTATTTCTACCGGAGCCATTCGATACGGTGCTTTCGATATCGGCGCTGTCCCCGGTACTAAATCAATCACAAACTCTATTTCTCTGTCTGGAGGAAGTCCCGGAAGTTCTTCTGGAAAGACATCCCCAAACTCATTAACTATAGGTATCTACCCCATGTCCGAATTCACAACCCGTGTATCCACTACACGAGCCAAATAACCTTCACAGCCTTTTCGTAACATTCTTCTGGCCTGCATCATCGTCAGACAACTTGTTTGCCTTGGCGACTTGCTACCATAAAATACAACCTTAGACTTGTTCGGTGTCTTAAGGAGTATACTCTTCTTCTGACAGTCTATAACTACCTCATGGTTAAACAACCAATCCATCCCTAAGATAACATCAAATTCTCCTAAGCGTATCGGGATTAAATTCACGGTTAACTTATGTCCCCTTATATCCACACCACAGTTGTTATGGATAAACTCTACAGGGATCACTTCTTTATTTGCAACTTCTATATTCATTGGGTTCTTTAACTTTTCAAATGGTAAGTTTAATCTTCTAGCAAATTCATCAGACACAAATGAACAGGTAGCTCCCGAATCAAATAATACGTAGGCATTTATATTATTGATCGGAATAATACCTGACACCACCTCCTTTGATGCAACTACATCTTGTACAGTCATGTTGAACGTTCGGGCTATCGGTTTGCTCTGCTGTGTTGGCCCTCCAATAGTTAACTTTGTTGAACTGCTCTTGTTTCCACTTCCTCCATCTGTATTCTTCTTCAATGGACAATCCTTGAATCGGTGCCCCGTTTCTCCACAAGAAAAACAACCACCTTTCTTTGGCTTAGGACAATTTGGTGAAATATGTCCTTCTTGGCCACAATTATAACAGACGTTTTTCCCTTTCATACACTCTCCAGAGTGATTCTTTCCACACTTCGAACATGCTGTCTTCTTCTGCTGAGTATTCCCTGGTTGCGTTCCTGATTCATTGCCACTGTTGTTCCACTTACGCTTCTTGCTGTTGCTGCCACCACTACTCGCACCCTGATGACCACCTTTAATTTTCTTCTTATTCTTCTCTCGGTTGAATCTAGAAGCCGCCTCACTACTACCTTCTGCAATGATGGCTTTTTCTAATAGTGTTGAGAATGTAGCAATTTGCAACACTGCAACTTTGCTGTGAATCCATGGCTTCAGCCCATTTTCAAACCTACGCGCCTTTCGTAATTCTGTATCCACCTGATGAGGTGCGAATCTGGCTAGCTCATGAAATTTTGCTGCATATTCGGCAACTGACATGTTTTCTTGCTTTAATTCAAGAAACTACACTTCCATTCTGGCTTGCATGGCCTCTGAGAAATAACTTTCTAAGAATAACTCCTTAAACCTTCTCCATGTCACTACCTCTGTTCCGGCTCTAGCTTGGTTCGTCTCCCACCAGTAATTAGCCTCACCTTTCATCAAGTAGGTAGCAAAAGCCGTCTTTTGCTCTTCAGCTACCCTTGCAATGATAAAGGCCTTTTCCATCTCTTTCACCCATGTTTGAGCCGCTATAGGGTCCGTAGTTCCGCTAAATTCTGGTGGTCCTACAGCTTTAAAATCTTTAAAATTTGCCAATCTATTATTCGCTTGCCCCCTTGCTGCAGGTGTACGAGTTCGCATAGCTTGAGCTATCATATCAGCGAAGTTTTGCATTGGGTCATCTTGATTTCTTTCATTGTTCACAGAACGTTCCTCCCTCTGGTTACGATTTTGACGTCTTGGTGGCATTATCTAATTAAACAAAACCTTAATTTATTACATCGAGTTTAATTATATGATATATCTTCGAAGTGTTTAAAATATAACATGTAATTTAAACTCTAACAATCATATTATCATAATGTTGTATTATCGAATTCAACTTGCTAAATTGACTAATTCAGCTTGCTGAATTAACATATTCATCTTACTAAATTCACATATTCAGCATACTGAATTACACATTCAGCTTGCTGAATTAACATATCCAGCTTGCTGAATAACACATTCAGCTTGCTGAATTAACATATTCGATTTACTGATTTTTTTCAAATAGACAACTTCTCATTTTAATTCTTAATACTTTTCTATTTGATCCAACATGTAATTATAATAATGCATTTATATTCATATACCAAATTTTAGAGTCATATATTCACATACTTGGCATATTTTTATAAACGTTAACTATCCCATTTTTAAACATCAAAAGATGGGATCTCCCAAAAGACGTACTCCCCTATTCACATAAGATGGGGATACATCATATTTACATACTACCTAGCACCTATTGAGGTTTACATCAAACACACAATCTTAATAATCAAAAGGGGTACTACTGCATCTATAAATAATAGAAAGCTATTAAACTATCATTGCGCGTCTGGAGAGGGTGCGCCTGAATGCTCCTGCTCTGGTGGAAAGAGTCCATCCATAAGACGACGTCTAACAGCTCGACTCGACTCGCCTATCTCAAAGGATCTCCTCACTCCCACTTGAGGACCAGTATATGCTGCATCTAAAGCCCGTCCCAAGGACTCCATCCTAACTCGTCCAGCCTCTGCTTCAACCTCTAACTGATCCACTCTTCTCGCTGCTCGGACCCAAGCATCCTCAACTCGGACCCTGTCAGCGATCTCTAAGTCAAACCTCAGGTGTAACGCCTGATGCTCAATACTCAATATCGCAAACTTATTATGCTCTTGTTCTAATATCTCTCTCAGCTCAGTATTCTTGGCAACCATATGAGTAGCCAAGGTCGTCTGCTCCTGCAACTGTATCTTCATCTCAGCAAGCTCGTTCTGAGCTTGATATGCCAGTTCCTTGTATTGAGTTTCAGTAAACTGATGAGTGGCATTCTCCTGCTCTAACTCTGTCACTCTATTCTCCAGCGCCATGTTATTTTCAAACAAAACCTCCATCACTTCCTCATCACGCTCGTCACTAACAGCATGATCCTCCACCGGATCTAACGACTCTTGCTCGATTGTATGGCTACCTTGTCCTTCCTAATGCATCCTATAACCAAACAAACACAACATCAGTATCACAATAAAATATATTCATTGATAAAATGAAACAATATTTTATTATGCACACTGCATACTAGATGAATCTCCACAATCCACCTCTTAGCACACTCTATACAAGTTTTCTTCTAAGGTTTTAACCTAATTTTCGCATCCTAGAGTTTATAACCTACAGCTTTGATACCAATCTGTGACGCCCCCAAATTCGAGTTCTCAACCTCGGGTTTGGTGCTCACTATCCATCATCAACATAAGCATTCTATATATTGTTGCGGAATAATAAACATACGTTGTTCATTATAATAAAGTCTTATACAATATCCCAAGGTCTATTACCTTAACATAAACATACCATACTTAAGTTACATAAAGTAACACAAAAGGTTTACATAAACATTAAACATTGTATTTCATGATACTTAAACATTTATATTAACTATTCTTGGACCTTTCCCTTGCCCTTGTCCTTCTTACTTGAACTCTCTGGCTTAGCTGAAATAAATGTCATGATATAGCAAGGGTAAGCAACTAATTTTCTTAGCAAGTTTAAGTACAAAGAAGATATATCATGATTAGCAAGAAATTTATCGTTCAATGTTCAACAATAGAAATTAATTGCGAAAGAACATGAATTAAGTCTTGATAACTGAATATTCGAATAACAGATACTGAGTGGTCATAATGACCATGAACATATGCTAAGGTTGTCAGTATTTAAACTGGTCCTTTTAATAAATTTTGCTAATCAAGGGGATCAGCCTTTCATACCCGGTGTATTATGCATAAACACTTACTATACGAGCAATAATTGGTTTTCAATAATGCTTTAATCAAATTGTTCTTTTTCTCAGTATTGAGTCCTTACCACGTCAATTGGTGAAGAACAGCTTTTAACAACATATTTGATTTAACAAATTTAAACATATTTGATCTAACCGATACAATTAGCATAGATCCATATCTTAAACAGTTCATGAATAAAAGAACTTTAACTAATTCACAGTTCAATAATAATAGAACATGAATTTAATTGCATTGAGTGCGAACATCAATAATCAATAAGGATGTGAATAATAAACAATAATTATTCACTAACATGCTTTGAAAAGAATAACTAAATTTTGAGTTAGAGAACTTGTCTTGACTGCGATCTATTGCTACACAATTTAATTTAATCTCTTTATTGTAAAGACATATCATTGTTAAGTTTGATCTTACAATCAGCATATCATACTTTATATCAAAATACAATTACTCTATCAGCAATTTAGTTAACAATTAACCACATAATCAATTATCTAAAAACATCCTCATTAATATCATTCTTTGATAGCATTTTAATTACTTTTTCATATACCTTATGATTTAACACTTAATCTTTCCTTTTATTAGCTCTTCTTTATAATCTAGTAAGATGAATACTAACATCATAGTCTAGATTATACAAACATGCAATCCAGCCACCTGAATTGGCTAATCCAGCAAACTGGATTCAACAAACTTCCAATCCAGCAAAACTGGATTCTAAATCCTTCAATCCAGCAAACTGGATTCTAAATCTTTCAATCCAACAAACTGGATTCAACATTTTTTCCAATCCAGCAAGCTGGATTCCATAGCTCCTTTACGAAAACACCAAATCAACTTATTATTTTTCTATCCTTTGGCCATACTTATATACATGTATTTCATATACAAAAAGTATTTTTTTGTAATTTTTAAATTTCTTTTACTATTTTTCAAAAATTATTTTTAGTGCGTGGCTTAAGAAATTAGCCCCATCATGCTCAACTCCAGAAATTCCCATCTCTTGGCATAATCTCATACATGTTAACGTGACCCTCCAGTTTAAATTTCGTGGCCATCGGAGTTATAGAACTCCGGTTATAGCGATTTTCGTCTGAAAAACCTAAATATTGAAATGATCATAACTTGGTCATTTTAAGTCGGAATGAGCTCATTTTTGGACAGGAGCTACTTTATGACATATATTTTCATTTCCCAAAAGGCCGGAATTTATTTCATATTTTAAGTGGCCGAAATTGCCCTTTCAAAATATTGGGCAGACTCTGTTTTGGGATTTTTAGCTTTTACGTACTTTGCTAAAATCAGTCCGTACGGAAATCTACAACTCCTTTTTAGGTGATTCCACCTGGGTTTGAAAGATAACTCATCATATTATTCTCCCAAACTTTTTCAGAATTTTTAAATGCCAGAAAAATGATGAAAATACCCCTTGCATTGACTGTCCAAAAATAATTTATTTTTTTTCAAAAGACCAAACTGTTTTTGCTAAAACAGTTGCTACCACTTGTGTATTCAACATTTTTGAATGCTACCACTTGAGTTTAGTAGTTAACTTACATATCTAGCTTCTCTCTTTGACGGATCACAAATACAAGGTGTCGATCAAAAACGGTAGTCGATCAAAGGAAGTGAAAAAAAGTAGAGTTTTCTTACAAAACAAAACTAGTTTCTTTTCTATCCTTTTGATTCACTTTCTAACACTCAAATATGTTAGATCAATACATGAAACCATATAAAACATGTAGATAGAGGGTTTTAGACCTCTAGATAATAAATCCTTAGATAACCAAAATCAAACAAAATAAAAAGAATAAGTTAGATTAGTTTTCACCTTGATTTTTGGGCACACCTTCTTTCCCTTCCAAAGTATAAGATGAACTTAGGGTGCATCAATGGTGGATTTCCTTCCTCTTTCTCTCCTCTTCCCCACTGAACTTCTCTCTCTCTTTTTCTCTTATGGTTTTGCTTTACTAGCTTAATGGAAAGTAAGATAAATGACGTAAAGTAAAAGAAGAAATAAAAAGAGATTAGCTTTTTGTTGGATAATCTTGTATAGATATAAGATATGTATGTAGCTATATTTACCCAACCTCATCTTATCTTTTTCTCTCACTTTAATCATTACTAAGATATATGGAAGATTATCCATGTAGGTGGCTCCTAAATAACTTTGACACATGGCTAAGCTTTTTGAAATATCTTTGAAAATTGTGGATATGTAATCATAAGGTGCACTCCCCTTTTTCTCTTTCTCATGTGGCCGGCCATGTGGCCATTCTTTGCACCAAATTTGTTTTCTTTTAATTCTTTATTTAGTACATTAAAAGTCCAACATGTCCCTCCTTAATTGGGCTACAAGTTGGGCCATTACATTAGATGTTTTGGGCTTGAAATTAACTACTTTGGCTTACTAATTAACATGAACTTGGGCCTCCACAATTAAATAATTGTGCTACTAGCATACTTGCCCATTAAATTTAATAGTGGGCTATCTTAACAATCAAATTATCTACAAGTCCAATGCTTAAATAATTATTGGGCTTGTTTAAACCACTAGCCATCCTTAGTAATATTAACCCTATTATCTCATGAACTATTACTCATTATTTTTGATATTTATACATTCACATCAATCAATAATGTTAATTAACTTACATAACCCAATTAGACTTGTCTTATTCAAGTTTATTGAGTACCTACTTAGGGTTTAACATCCTAAATCTATTTCCTAGATTATTAAAATACTTAAGTTAGGTCACTAACTTATATAACTTATTAGTGAGACTTTCTTTAAATATTATATCATACTAACCACATAATCATGTCATCATCTATAAAATATTATCGATTATGTAATACGTATTTACAATGTATCACAGAAATTATTGGTTATTACAGTACACATTTGAGCCATTATAACATATGAAACATGAACATAACACTTAGATAATCGAGCTTCAATATAGCCACTCAAACTGCCTGGGTTTCTAGAAAACCCAGGTGACATCTGACAACGACTTTGATTGCCCAGATCATCATGTTATGTTGTGTTTTGACCTAGATAATGGTTGGTTATTGTAGTGTTACAATTCAGCTATATGATAAATACTTAACCTGAACCAGAAACATTTTGGATTGGAAGATAGGAGCGGTCAAACAAGCCACCTAGTACACTGTCTGACAGTGTTCTTGAGCACCAAGAACACCTAAGATCACAGACAAGTATCACTATAGGCTATAGCGACGATTGTATTTATTTTATTTTCTGAATATTTTGAAAATTATTTAAAAATAAAAAAAATGATTTTTAATTATTAAAAATACAAAATAAATTCCGAAAAATTATTTTAAATTCTGAAAAATAGTTTTTAATTATTTTGAGTATATTTCATAAATATTTAATATTTTTAGAATATAAATGGTATTTAATTTATTTAATTATAATATTAAATAAATTATTTAAAAATAATTTTAAATACATGAAAAATAATATTATGATATAAGAAAATATTTAAAGATATTTTCAGTGACTTTTAATATTTTGTGATAAATTTCATTAATTGATTATTATTAATGATAGTTAATATATTTAATAAATATATTAAATAAATTATGGAAAAATAGAATTAATGATTTATAAATCATATAAAAATGATTTAAGGATTATAAAAATATTTTTAGTTATAAAATATAACTTTTGATATTTTGTCATGAAAATATTAATATTTTAATATTAAAAGCAATTATCGGATAATGATTTTAATTGTTTAAAAATCATATCAAGGTGATTTTAAGGTATTAAAAATACTTTGATATATTATAAATATATTATAATATTATGTTGAGTATTTCATTCATATTTGATAATAAATAAATATTAATGATAAAAGAATTATGTGGTATTTAATTTATTTAAATACGTTTTTAATGATTGAAAATTTACGATAAATAGTAATAATTATTTAAAAATTATTACGAGCTTACAAAAAATATCACGACTGTTATTAAAATTATTTAAGTTAATTGTTAAGTGTTTAGGCAGAGTTTAATTGAAGTTAGACTTGATAAAAGTCCGACTATACCGTCGGGATGTTAGAATTGTATCGGGTTCAACTCAGACTGTAATAGTTTGACTTGATACCGAGTCTTATGTGTGGTATAGACTGATAGGGTTATGTGTTATGTGTTATGTATTTAGGTTATTCTATGTATATATATATATATATATATATATATATATATATAATAGTATTATATTGTGATGATATTATTCTAATATTGAAGATCTATATTACTAATATTAGGTCTTCAGATAAAGCGTTATAAATTACGTTGCGGTAATCAACGGTTCAGGCAAGTTTATTTTTACTTAACTCTACTAACAGTTGTTTCATTCGGATAAGCTTATGGTTAATCATTGCTGGTTACCATGAATTGTACTCTGTACATATGGCATGTATAAGTCAGGTATGAAAGGATGATCACCTTCATTACCAGTTGGTTCAGATATATTTGTTCATGTATAATACTTGTTCAATCAATAATTTGTTCTTGCTACTTCATAATTATATTGATGAATTATATCCAGCTTATTGTTCATACTCTTTCAATCATGATATATCGTTATATTATTGAATTTAAACTTGCTGGGCAATCCTTATGCTCGCCCTTGCTATATCATGAGAAAACATTACAGAATAAGACGAACACGTCGGATACAAGAAAAGGTTAAAGACAGTTCCATCGTTAGGATATGTGTGCAACTAAATTATATAAGTGTTGTATTTTAAGGTTGTGTGTTAAGTAAGTTTTGTAATGTGCATTAAGTTAAGGTTACTCAACCTTGGGGAATAGTATGTAAGTTTAATGTATAAATAATTTATGTTTATATCTTTCGCAAATATAGTAATAGTTGTATAGAATGATAGAACCGGATCCGAGGTGATTTGGGACCTGGATTCGGGGCCGTCACAGCACTTTTGACTGGATATCAGATATGATGCTGAAGAAAACTTGTACTGATGAATAGAAACTCACAAAGTATCTAAATACTCACAAAATACACTCAATAATCTAGAGAGAGAAAGAGAGAAAACTTATTTCTGGTGTGATTTTCAATTCTAACTTAGCCCTCTATTTATAGAAAAATGTTAGCACGCCGAAGCAGACTTAACCTGTAACCTGATGCCTTTACCTGCTACTATTCCCACCCACCACATTTGAATAAAAATCTCAGCACATTTTCATCAACCAAAAGTGGGGTCTACCAATTCTAAAATTTTTCACCAAAATGATAAATTTCAAAACTTCAATAATTTCTGAACCAATCATCTCTTAAAATTCATAACAAATCATTCGTTCAATTTTTAACGGTTCAAAATTTGTGAACATATACTCAACTTATATATGTATAACATATCCAAAAATTACAACGATCCAACGGTCAGATTAAAAATTATAACTCACAATAAAGCTGTAAGAACACTGATTTGATCTTTTAACACCTCCAATCCGACAAAATACTGATAAAATACCTCAACATTAATTCTTTCATTTATAACCACATAAATAAATCCATCATTTATATCCACATCAAATAAATATTTCATTATCATATAGATCAATAATTAATTATTCACAAATAATATTACAGAATCACAATAATGACAACCAGGCCAGGAAAAAGGGGACTTTCCGATAAGGATTTCTCCTTACTGGTGCACATTTAGGTGACCAAACCTCTCCTTGACAGAACTTTCTAGACATTGTCAATAATGCTATCTAATAATATTATTCAAATAATATGAATTATTGATCTGATAATGGAGATACTGTGCAGTGACAATTATTGAAACAACAATAATTTAAAATATCAACGCAGCAATTATTGATTCAATAAAATAAAATATTGAACAGAAATTACTGTAACAATTATTGAGTCAATAATTGAAAAAATACTGTGCAATACCGTGTGCTACTGTGCAACTACGCGTATTACTGTATTTTAACCACCAAGTATTCCAACAGTGTTAACGGTAACAACTACGCCGTTATTTATAAAAACTCAAATTTGTCGTTTTCTTCATCCGATAATTATTCTGTTATAGGGCCCACAAATGGCTGCGCCGTCGTACGAATATTCCCCGATAGAAAGAATATTCCACGACTAAACGAATATTCCCTGACAACAATGAATATTTTATAACCACTTGCGTATTTTGGAAAAAAAAATCATATATCACCCTTAACTTTAACTTTTATCAATTTAACCATTTACTGAATAGTAATTATAAGAAAAATTGAATACTTTTATTTCATAAAATTCGGGGTCTTACATATATTCGTACAAACGTATACAGTGATATCTTCTATAAGAATAACGTTGTATATATATATATATATATATATATATATATATATATATATATATATATATATATATATATATATATATATATATATATATATATTATAATCTGAATCACACGAATCACGAAAAAAATAAAAAAAGGTTTCGCGATTTGATTATTTTTTTTAAAATTTAATACAACAAATTATGCCCAATTAAATTGTTATAAACACATATCAATATACATATCAAATTAAAATAATTAATAATTCGCATAAAGGTTTAGCTCTGATACCACTGTTAGGTTTGTAATATTCATGAACACAATCAAATTGCACAAATAAAGCGAAAACGTGATAAAATAAAGTTTTTAAAATTTTACAAACCATATACCCAGATCATCCTTTATGCACAATTATTAATTAAACGAAAAAGAAAGAATAAGAATCATACCCTTGAAGATTCGAGCTTCCTTGGGTACAAGTTCACCTCCAAATCCTTTCGCGTTCAACTTGAATCCACCGGGTTTGGTTCCTTCCTTTGATTAACGTTAGCCACCCAAATGTTTGGCCTCTAGAGGTGATCCACCAATGAAAAATAAAGATTCAAGAAGATGGGTGGTTGGCTAAACCCTAGTTTTTCTATCTCTATAAAAAAAGAATGTACTCTCTAACTATTAAAATTGCATATATCGATATCTGATATAAGACTCACCTTATAACGATATCAGGTAACCCTATTTAATTAAAAATAAGGTATTATTTATTTAATTAAACTCTTTTAATTAAATAGGCTCCCTAATCTTATTAGGGATAATTAATTAAACTCCTTTAACTAATTTTTCCTCCTAATCCTATTAAGAATAAATGAGAGTACTTATATTAAATTAATTTCTAAACTCTTTTGGAAATTAAAATAATAATAATTGTAATAATATTAATAAGACTCTTCTTATTAGTTTATATTTAATATTTCTAAAATATTAAATAATAAATATTAAGTTATTTAATTTATTCTATCACAATAGATTAAATTAAATATACTTAACATATTATTGCGATTATGTCATTAACTTCTTAAATAATTATTCTTCCTTTTATGGTGTGACCATTTAGGTTCTCCATATTAAACCGGTTGTGAATAAATCAATTAGAACAATTTTAATCTTATTTAAATAAATAAATTAAACAATTAATTTATTTAAATAAATAATATTTATTATACAATAGGGATAAGTCTCCTCCCTTAGCGATCAACGACTTTTCAGATAATATAGATTTCAACATTAATCATAAAAGAACTTTTGAGTAAATAGTTACCGTACAATTCAATCATTCCACAATATAATGTCCCAATTAAATATAAGACATGGAATTACTGTCAAGTCTTATTTTATTTAATTATATGTATTCCGACTCTTAAATGCACAACACCAAATAATACAAATTAGAAACTCCTTTCTAATTTCATTCTGCCTTGGCCAATGACTACTAGGTTGTCATTTATCGAATCACATAGGACATTTATCTTCTTTTACTAGAAGTGGTAGATGCTTTATTGATCATACATTATCTATATGTACGACTTATTATACCCAAGCATACCCTTTGATATACCCTAAGGGTCTTAAGGAATAAGTCAAAGTATAATTCATCATACACAAGATACTATGATGATCTCAAGTCCAAGGATCACTTGTACTATTATCACTACAGAAATTCTTATTGACAGGCAAGTAAAACTCCATTAGGTATTCCTTAGCGAGCCACGTTTAGTGAACTTATTCTCCAATAAGCACCTACATACTTGCTTTAGTGTCTCTGCACAAATGATCATGAGATCAATCATCCTCATCTAATGAGCAAGCAACGTATGTACCAATCTATCCGGATTCACTAATCCCCAATGTAGTAATCCAACGATTGAGAACTATTTTAGTTTTAAGCTTTCTAAGAATTTAGATCTCATTAGAAAGATCATCATCATTATTCTAAAAGCATTGCTTAAAACTATGGGTTTACCACATATTATAAAATAGCATCATGTAGATAATTAAAAGCCTTTAATAAATTAATACTTTTTATTAATAAATGAATAAGATTATTACAAAGTATATGTTTTATCATCAAACATGATTGGCTTGTGTGCATACTACTTTCAATATTTGTACAAGGTGGTAGAATGTATGAGGCCTTGTGCCACAATTTGAACACTTTGGTATTTCTATGAGTTGAACTGTTCTGTGATTAAACTGTTCAATAAGAGTATGTTCTGTTTATACATGAACCGTTATTGTTAAGTCTATGCAAATGATTCTAGCCAGACATGATGTGCATGAAAAAGGTAGAAGAACGAAAGTATTTCAAAGTGAAAGTGACTGATATTTTAAGATAATAGGAATCGAGACTATTCCTATTATTCAAGTTGCTTCATAACCTTTATTCGGTTATATAAGTTTTAAAGGAACGTTTAAACTCTTGAAGTTGTTTGTTCAACTATTATGACTTGCTGGGTAATTGATTGCTCACACTTGCTTTAAATGAAAAACATTTTTAGCGAACGATGTTAGAAGAACTTAAGGATCCCGTAAAGATCAAGCTGATAGTATCCAGATGAAGTGTCAGTCAGAATATGAATGAGCGAGAAGATCAAGTGAACACTTGTAATGTAGAAAGATGAAATTGAACTATAGGCTAGTTTAATGAACGATTATTTATCCTTGGTGGCAGATAAAAGTCACTCTTGCAGTATAAAATGAATAATGTATTTATCATTATTTGTAATGAAAGAGCTTTTAAGGTTTCTAGAACCTGGGTTTTGAGAATGTATGTTATTATCTTGCAATATATAATGATGTATGTTTGTTAAGAAGTGGGAACATGACGTACGAAATTCGGGTGTTAAGATAGACCGAATTTTGGGGCGTTACATAGGACTTGCCCAAACTGGCATCTTCGGGTCTTCACAGGTAGTCTGTTGAGCTATTTTACATAGTTTGCGCTCGAAAGTGCTGCGATGACTTTTTGTGACCCTATCTGCAGCCGTATTATTTTTATTGACATTTTCTTGTCAAAATGACCTTTTTTTCCCTCCCGGGGTTGTCTCCAGGGTTGATGGGGCTTTTGGTTGTCTCTCGGGATTGTCTTCGGGGTTTGATTACAGGCGATTCTATTCTTTCTCAGGGTTATCTCTGAGGTTGATTTGATATCCTGCGGGGATATTTTTGGGTGGTTTGATTTGATATATTTTCTCTAGGGTTGTCTCTAGAATGATTCTGTGAACCTCCGAGGTTGTCTCCAAAGTGGGAAAAGACACTTTTGCCATACCTGTATGGGTTAATAACAGGAAAACAAAATTTTAAGTGTCTACAGATGTCCCTCTTTATCATGTATATCTAATGTAATGGAATGAACAAGATAAAGATTACTATACACTTGAAACCTGACAAGACGTAATGATACGTTACAATGCAACATGATGTTATGGATGTTAAATGTTTAGTTGGAGTTAGTTCAAACGTCTTTCACCATCTGTTGCTCCTGATGTTTCTGCTAGGATTGACTCCATCGATTTTGATTACCATAGGTGTTGTCGATGTCTATTTGATGAATTTCTACATCTGTGTGGGGGATGATGTTCTAAAATTACCGGACCTTCCCGATGTCTACGCTGATGGTTTACAACGGTGGCTACCCTGCTGGTAGTTGACAACGTTTACATCATTGAACTGACTCGATGCCAACTCAAATGGTGGTTTATAAAGTTCACCTCATCGAGTTGATGCCGATGCCTACTCGAACGGTAGTTTTTAAGGTGCCATCGTCGGGTTGATGCTGATGCCTACTCGAATGGTAGTTTTCAAGGTTTTATCATCGGGTTAATGTTAATGCTATACTGGGGCTGTCACCAATAGTTTACAATACCGAATATCCCGATATATTTGCTGAAGTAGTTTTCAACGGCTTATAGTTTCATCAAACATTCTTGATATCTCCGCTGGGGATGGAGTACCAACGGTTGTCACCACCGAACTATCTTGATGCCTACCGAAATAGTAGTTTACAAATGATGTTATCACCGAACCTTCTCGATGCAACACTGGGTTGATGCCAACGATTTACAATATCAGAGAGACCAATATCTTTCCTGAAGTAGTGTTCAACAGCTTACATCATCGGATCCTTTTCGATGCCACGTTGGATTGATACCAATAGTTTAAAATATTAGACAGATCGATATCATTGCTGAAGTAGTGTTCAACGACTTACATCATCGGATCCTTCCCGATGCTACGCTGGATTGATGCCAACGGTTTACAATATCAGACATACCGATATCTTCGTTACATCATCGAATCCTTCCCGATGCTACGATGGATTGATGCAAATGGTTTACAATATTAGACAAACTGATATTTTTCCTGAAGTAGTTTTCAACGGCTTACATCATCGGATCCTTCTCGATGCCCTGCTGGGGATTTCATCTATAATAGATTCCATCATCATTCCTTCTAATGAAGAAAGTTTTTCAAAGTTATCCTCACCAGGTTTCTCTAATGCTTCATTGAGATGATACCAATGGCTTAACTTCATATTTTTAAAGTTTTTTGGGATTTTAGATGCTTTCCGCTTAATTGCGTAGAACCTTTTTTCCTGATTTGACTTTTTAGCTTTCGAGAGACCTGTCGAACCTCAAATTAGATCAAATCGGAGGGGGTGGGGCCCACCCTGGGCTTTCGCAGGTAGACTTACAGATTCTGCATGTAGACCCATGGAAGGCCGCGGGTGGTTTTTATACCCCTTGGCCCATTCATAAGTCACTTTCAACTTGATTCCCTCTGAAAAATTCAAAATTTTTCACTCATATCTACTCAATTCGGGTTACTTTTCTCGAAATCCATCATTGTACAAATGTTTTTCACACTTCAGGTAACATTTACATTATTTCTTTTCAAGTTTTGACTGTTAGAATGCTATATTTCATGCTTAGTAAGTTTAAACAATATAACAAATATGTATGCTTAAATGACTTGATAAAATTGAACGAGCCTAATAAATGCTTGTGTTTTACCATGTTGAACGTTATGATGTGAAAAAATTTTCATTTTTTCAAAAGTCAATTTACACCCATTTTGGCTAGTGCAACTATCCTATTTTAGAACAAATGTGCTTGAAATGTTTTTCAAATGTTTATGGCAATTTAGCTACCATTGGGCTCAGTTTAATGTTTAATATATGAAATGTTCATGATTTGGGTTAGGGTGCTACTGAATGGCCACCTAGTCATGCCTATGTGCATGCGGATAGTTCATTTTACAAAGGAGACTCTGGCAAAAAAAATTTATGAGTCTGTGCATTTAAATGCGCAAGCATGTTTATCTGTACAGGGGATGTATGTTAAAATAACATGAGTTGACATGATTATGCCAGGCATGCTGTGATGATTTAGATTTAATCTTTTGGAATCTAATATCCTAAATGCATACACATGCTCAGGATTGACCAAAAATAAAACATACCTCACCCTTTTTGAGGTGATTTAAAGTTTTTGTTTTCAAGCATGGATTCTGACAGGCCTAGCGGTTCTACCTCTCATAGAGTTTCCTCTAGTGTTAGGATAGCGGCTTCAGACGTTCCCTTGCTTAGACTGGCCTGACAGGCACGTCTGTTGACCGAGTCTGTGATTCATCCTATTAGGGTTGATCGGACGTATGCTATTAATGAGGAAGAGGATGTTCCCATTACGGATCCAGCTTCCTCTTCTTCTACCTCCCGCCAAGATCTTCCTGGCATATATGTGACGATTCCCGATCTTTTAGGAGATTTGAGACGCCTCCATCTCCATGCTAATGAGGTACTTGAAATTTTCAATATTTTAAACTCGTTTCTTCACCCATATTTGGCAATTGTTGAGTCATAATTTGCAATGCAAGTTCCCGAAGTTACTAAGCCCAAGGGGAACTGGTTTAGCGTTCATTCTTTGTACCAGAGCCTTCATCCTGAGTGCTAGGCCATTATACATTCCTGGGGGTTTGAGGCTTTCTTTTCGATTGTACCCCGATGTTGTCCATGGGGTTATTTGAGAGCTTTATCAGAGCGATGGTTTCATCAGACTCAGTCACTTTATTTGCTAGATTATGAGGTGGTGATGACGCCGATGGATTGGCGATTCAGTACTGGTTTGGAGTTTACGAGTGCCCCCAGTGCCAGACATTTCCCCGTTTGCTATTAGATCTTTGTTGGGGATCCCTTCTTCGACCCTTAAGGGTCGGATCATCCGTTTTGGTCCCTTGAGCATCGTTGCTTCTATCAGAGCTTTATCAGAGCCTCCTCCTACTGATTAAGTGGAGAGAGATCGCATTCTGTGACGTTTGTTTCTAACGATCATCAGAGGCTACTTCATTACAAATAATTTCTCTAGTATCTCATTTGCACTGATTAGCGCTACCCTTGATGTATCTTGTATCAAAGATTTTGATTGGGGATCCTTCACCTTTGCATATTTCCTCCGTGGGATGTGTCTACGTTCTGAGGGCGTTACAGAGGCTTGGTTAGGCTTCTACCCATTTCTGTTGGTGAGTAACTATAATTAATTTTTCATTTCCACCTCTAGGTATTTTTGATATATGGACTAATATAGTTGATTTCTGCCTGTTTCAGTTTTGGGCTTATGAGAGACTTCCTTGACTTCCTCCGGTTACTACCTTAGGCTTGGAGATATATCCGCGGGGACGCCGATGACACCATTCTACCCTGGCTGAGGTCTCTATGGCTGAGGGTTTTACACACTGTCACTTACAGTTGGAGCTGCTATCTGCAGATGTTATTACGTGGATTACTTATACCCTGACCATCTGACAGTAGGTTTTATAGATGGTTTACCGACAGGACTGAAGTATGTGTTGTCGACCCGTCGGATTCCCTTCTTGACTGAGGGAGGCTGGGAGCTCTATTTGGGTGAGCGAGTTATTAGATGCATCACATGGGAGATTCACATTCTATATCTTCCTCCTGCTCGACGATACTGGTCTTTGTCCCATCCTGTTACGGATATTCCCCTGATGGGCTTGGATGATTTCATGTTAGCTAATGGTCCTTACTCTCATGATACTTTTTATCGATGGTGGGCTCCCCGTACTATTGGGGCTCAGACCCGTGCTACCTAGATCTTAGCAGATATGGTACCCGGATCTGTGATGATGACAACCTGGATTACATGTGTTAGGGAGTCAACTCACTTGGATTAGATAGCGGCTTTGACTCAGCAGGTGGAGCAGTTAACCCTCTTTATATGCCATTTAGGCAGGGATCCCACGGAGGCTGCTATTTATTACCCCTTCGGGTCAGGTTCGGGTCCTTCTAGCAGGCCAGATACTGGTGGTTTTGTTGGTGGAGATCCTCTCTTATACCGTCCTGATGTACCCTATAACAGAGATACCGTGACTCAGGAGGAGTTGGATCGGGTTACTCAGCTTGGAGATGTAGATTTTTGGGATATCTTCTTATAGGCTTTTGTTACTCATTGGGTGGTTGTACCCCATCTCCTTGTACTTTTTATTTTTATTCTTAGAACAAATATGATGTATTCATGATGTATGCAGTTTTATAGATATGTATCTATAATTTTTTCATTTACTGCACCTCTTATATTGTCATTTATCATGATGCATGCATTATATATCATGGATTTGCATTTATTTAAGTTAGAATTGACCCCTGTATGGTCTTGTGATACAATTTTACAAATGTCGTCCTCTTCAGTGACTCGTACTGAGCATGCTCTACTTACTAGGATAGCTTCTACTTTGAGATCTTGGTTTGACAGTCTTCTAGAGTCAGATCGCAGGATGACAGATGATATGTTGGGCATCTCTATGTCCTTCTTAACCTTTAGAGTTCCCGAGGGTTTTATAGAGTGCATGTTGTCTTGCTGGGTTCTTGATAAATTATTCTTTTGATTTGGTTTCGATGAGTTGACTCCGACATTAGAGGAGTATCGCCGCATTACCGAACTCCTCTTGGATAGACCCTGTGCCCGCGTTGCTAGTGGTCAGATGTGCAGACAGTTCATGACCATGACAGGCTTGCGGTGGACTGTGATTTTTGATGAGATTATATCTCTGACCATGTTGTATCCATGGAGTTTATGATTGAACGCTATGGATCCTTGGACAGTTTTTCATTATATTTAGAGGATTTTGCGATGTCGAAAGATCATTAGAGGACTACTTGAGTTGATGCTCTGTTGATGTGCATCATAGCATATTTATATTTGCATCTTTACATGAATCATTTGGAAATTGGCTTAGTTACTGCAGTCATAGTTTTAAGGGAGGGTTGTACCATTCTTCATATGACTCTTGCAGAGACTTACATTTTAGCCACTTACTGCCATACTCACAGTGATGGATATTTCTGAGGCAGCATTATTTTGTTGTATGTCTGGTTCATGACACATCTCAAACCGATAGGCACCTTTAGATGTCTCAAATATTATTTCTTATGGGATATAGTGATGTCTCATTCTTTCCACCCGGCCGATTGTATAGATGCGGCATCTTGGTCTGTCTTTTTGTCAGCTAACGAGGAGCCTTTCTCCATTTTGCTTTATACTAGATTGGTTTCCCCTTTTATCTTCATCACAGATGCCACTGGTATAGATTTTCTCCCATTGACGAGCTTAAAATATGTGACTACCTATTATCCATTAGCTGTCATGGGGCAATTTGATCAGTTTCAGGATTTTCATTCCTTTGAGGGGGGTTTTGATCATCGGTTATCTACTTCGTCTTTATTCAAGGATGACCTGGAGAGAGTATGATTTCTGGACTCTTAGGGAGTTTGCGAATTTAAGTGAAAGTCATTCCGGTTCCTCATTAGATTACACTACCTAGTTGGAGGCAAATGTAGCAGTGGCCATTGTTGTTCATTCAGAGCTGCCTACTAACTCAGATGATGAGGAACACATGGAGGATCCACCCTCTCCCATAGAGGATGAATTATTTGATGCCTTGACGGACTTTGTAGACATTTCAATTCCCAACTCTATTTCTGCCTCTAACCCATTATTACCTAGAAAGGTTTTGGAGCAATGAGTACATCATCTAACTTTTGACCGAGATCAGGCCATGACCTTGCTGTTGATGACCTTATCTGGTAGGGATGCTGCTTATTTAGCGAGGGACGATTCCCAGGCTGCTAGAGATGTTGTTGTTGTTGAGAGTTATGAGGTCTGAGCTAATAGGGATGCTGCTTTTCCTGAGAGTGCTGCTCTTAGATCCTAAATAGAGGACGTCATCGCCTAGACGGGTGCATTTATGAGTGATCATGGCCAGTAATCTGCATGATGCTGTAAATCTTATGACTCGTATTGAGACCGCAAGGCAAGAGCTCAGAGATGCACCTCTATTTTTAGAGAGGGATATGATGCTGAAGTTTCTAACCCCTTTGGCTGCGGGTTTATAGATTAGCTTTTATTTCCTGCATAGACTAGATTAGTCACTTTTGGCCTGTACAGGACACATTGTATATATGAAACAGTAACATATATAAAGGAAATATATTTTGGTTTACTTCCCTTTTGGATATGTTTTGACTTTGCTTGATGGCTGCCACTTTCTTTATGATTTGCTGTTTTGATGTATCCCGAACTCTTCCCTGATGGACAGACATTGAGGTGTTATAAGGTGATGAGTGAGATTTATACCCGCGAATCAGACCCTTCAATACTTAAGAAGTTGCATGTTCTTCATATTTTATATTGCTTTTATAGTGTTTTGTTATTATTTTACTTAAAATATGTTTTGTAGGGGTTTTCAGGCCATTCCCAGTTTTTAAGGGGCAAAGTTGTCATTTTCTTGCAAGTGGCATCGCAGCGCCTCATTCCCTTTATAAAGTGGCACCACATCGCCTTCATATGTCAGCAAAGCCCAGGAGCCAGCGCTATAGCGCTCCATTTCTTCAGTGAACTGGCGCTGCAATGCCTCATTAATGTGATGTCTCTATAGCCAGCGCTGCAGCGCCTGAACAAAGCTAAAACTTGGTGCCGCAACACCACTTCCGGGTCTCAAGAAATCAATAATAGGAAATAACCTAGAGAAAGGAAGATATATATATATATATATATATATATATATATATATATATATATATATATATATATATATATAAGCCTCCTTTTATCAATCTTCAGGATAGAACTCTTTCCCCATAACTTCGAACTTAGCATTTTCTCTTAAACTTTTGTACATTAATTAGATAGATTAGGGAAATGAATGGGATTTTATGGAGCTGAAGAGCAACTTAGCAACACGAATTGGAAAGCATGATTTGAAGGGATTCTTAGAGATTGAAGAATACTTTGACAGAGTTTATTCTTCTCTATTTATTTCCTTTGATTTTGTAATCTATAACTGTTGTATATATTGCTACTGATGTTTAGTTTAAAGGATATAAACTAATTATTGGCTTTAAGTTTATAATGGAACCCATTATTAAGTTGAATTAATTTTCTTTCTCCTTTGGTTGGCACCCTATGGTTTGGCTCAATATATTTATGCTTAATGTTTAATTTCTAAGGAATTAGTATTAATTTGATAATCTATAAGAAATTGAGAAATGGATTATAGATTTATACCTTTATATGTTGGCATGTGATTATGATTTGTCTACATAAATGGACTGCATAATTTGTGTATAAGATAGGAATATACTTATATGTTATGTGTGACCTAATTGAGAACTTAAGCTTTAATTCCTTGTCTATGGTTAATTCACATAGGAATATGTCAGATTATTTAGCTAGGATGCTCTTTTCTGTTCTATTCCCTTTGGGCAGACCAAGAGATGATATGTTTATATGTACATTGGAAGAGGCGTATGAGCACTTGTGAATTCTCGGTTGACAATCCATTGTGACCGTTAAGACCAAAGGGAGAGTTCGAATATTTAATGAAGCATTACACGCCAAGTGTTTGACAGAATGCTTGCGTGGTGGGGAAAGTTATGGTCTTAACTTGTAGCGCCTTAGATACCGGCCATTAGCCATTTAATTGCTTTGTTAATTAGAATTAAGTAGTTTAATTCATCATCCTTTATTCAACTATTTAAATAAGAGTAGAGCGATATAAATTCGGTACTTGGTAAATATTAGTAATAATTCCTCATGGGTTTGACACTCAACTTATCATATATTATTTGTTAGACCGTGTAATAATCCAAACCCTAATCAGGAATATTAATATAAAATTTGAATATTAATACGTTTTATTTTATGTATTTAGTTTTTATTGCTATATATATATATATATATATATATATATATATATATATATATATATATATATATATATATATATATATCAATAAATAAGATAATAATATTTGTGTTAGTAATTATGAAAACATAAATTAAAGTCTTTATCTTAATTAGGAAACCCTAATTTAAGATTTAATTTAACTAATCAACCCTAACCCTAATTGGGATTATAAATAGGTAATTACGAGTTAATATATTGAATATTATGTGTTTAATACTAAGTATAATTATAAAGAAATATATTTATAGAAATCTTGTTAGGAAACCCTGGTTGAGAATTAGGAAACCCTAACCCTAATACAAAACCCTAATTTTATCCATTAAACCGTAATTATGATTAACAAAACCTTAATGATCAAAACTTAATGAATAAAATTTAAAGTTTATAGAATTACGTGGAATGACTAAATTACCCTTAAAATTAATTAGGAAATTACTAAATTACCCTTAGTATAGGGAAAATTACTAAAATACCATTTCACTTTCATTTTAAGTGATAAGGCTAAATCTATAAGTCACCACTTGCAAGATTTTCACCATATGTTAAAAACAACCCTACCAGTCATAACATGACACCTCATATCAGATCTATAATTGGATAAAGGATTAGTTGCCAATTCAAGGGAGATTTATGCTTTTTGCCCCCACTTTGAGTTTCCATATAAAGCTAAGTGATAGTTATCAAAGTCCATGAAATTTACACTAATAATACATCATATACTGATCCATAAATAGTCATTAGCAAGCCAAAGTCAGAATCAAAAGGGAGAATTCAAGAAGTAGTTCAAGAAAGGTAAAAACCCTAAACCATGCTAGATCTTTAAGGCTACCTTATATTTTATGTTTTGTTATTTAAATATGTTTAGTAGTATGTTGTTTAGTTATATAGTTATTACATGCAATGTTATTAGAAATATGGAAATAATAACATATTAATATGATCATTAGGATGAAAGTTATAGCCAGTCAAACTGCGTTGACCGATCACATAAACAATTATCTAGAATTACCAGAAAGCTGAAAAATAAGCTTTAACAGTCATTTGACTGACTTGAATCTCTTAACTATAATGTTGTTAGTATGTTAAAGTGTATCATTGATGAACAATGACATGTATACTACATATCTATTACACTATAACACCTTAATAATAAATAAATTACAAGTTATTAAAGGTCAAACTGAGTTGACCGTTTACAAAACGATTTCTGGATAAACCCAGAAAATTGTATAAAGTTTGATATGCTCTTTAAGCAGCCCAAATCTCTTGTCTCTGATGTTGTTAGACTAAACAAGTGTCACCTTGTTGTACCCTAACATGTATACTACAAACTTGTGATATTATAACATATAAAGAGTTAACCGGATGGAAGCTATTAAGGATCTAAAGTCTTTGACCGAAGTTGCTCATCAGTTTAAGGCATTTGTCGCGTATTTGTGACATATTGATAAGTTTTGGTTAATTAGAGACTCAAGTTTTGCCGGTTTGTTTTAGTATGCTAGTTGATATTTATTTTTGAAACTATTGTTGATATTTTGTCTTTGCGATATGAAAAAAGAAGAAGAAAAAAAACTCAGCTACATCGCGAAGGGATATTCTCACATGCACAACATAGGAACGAGAAAGTTCATAGGTTTATGATTCGTAGATTTCTTGAATGCAATCAAAAGTAACCTGCAAAATTCAATAGTTAGGATGAGAAAGTAAAAAAACAAAACAGGTTAGGTACCATGTGACAAACAATTCTAGAAACTTATGCATAATCATGTCCATATGAACACGACCCCTTTGAGGATCTTCATATGAAATGTAAAGATCCTTCATAATTTCACCACGATCCTATGTAGAGACCTATCCTCTGTACTTGGTTACCTCTGGCCAGTCCATTGATGCCACTACCTGTAAAGAGGGTATTCATCTTATTCAACAGAATAATAACATGAGTAAAAGTCAGTTATTTTGGAAGCCATTGATATACATACTGCGTGAATAAAAGTCGTAGTTATTTTGGAAGCTAGTTAAATACATACTGCAGCTATGGAAGGACTAGAACCCTCCCCTGGTTGTTGATATTTATTTTAATGCAACTATTGTTTTTAGTTGGGTGGTTGT